>CM070538.1:31144846-31744846 GCA_036346415.1 Raddia guianensis | reverse complement strand
GAGAGACCAAGGGATCACAATATGATTGGCACCAAATGGGTTTTCCGCAACAAGCAAGATGAAAACGATGAAGTGGTTCGCAACAAGGCAAGATTAGTGGCGCAAGGATTCACTCAAGTTGAAGGTCTTGATTATGAAGAAACATATGCGCCGGTTGCCCGATTCGAAGCTATACGGTTACTTTTAGCATTCGCTTCTCTTTACAACATCGTTCTTTATCAAATAGATGTTAAAAGTGCCTTTTAAATGGTTTTATTAATGAGCCTGTATTTGTTGAGCAACCATCCGGTTTTGAAAACCTTGAATACCCTAACCATGTCTATAAGCTCACTAAGGCGTTATACGGTCTCAAGCAAGCTCTTAGAGTATGGTATGAGCGCCTTAGGGACTTTCTCCTACAAAAGGGATTCAAAACGGGTGCGATTGATTCTACTTTGTTCTTAAAAATGATTGACAATGATTTATTTATTTGTCAAATTTATGTGGATGACATTATATTTGGATGCACTAATCAAGCTCTTTGCAAGGATTTTGGAAATATGATGTCCAAGGAATTCGAGATGTCGATGATTGGATAGCTCACATTTTTTCTTGGATTTCAAGTTAAACAACTCAAAGAGGGGACCTTTGTGTGCCAAGAAAAATATACTAAGGATCTCCTCAATCGCTTCTCGATGATGGATTGCAAACCGATCAAGACACCTATGGTCACAAATGAGCATCTAGATTTGAATGAAGGAGGGAAGCCAGTGGACCAAAAGCTATATCGCTCCATGATCAGTTTGCTTCTCTATCTTACCGCTTCTCGACCCGATATAATGTTTAGTGTGTGCATGTGTGCTCGTTTTCAAGCTTCCCCTAATTAAGTGCATCTAGTTGCCATAAAACGCATTTTGAGATACTTAAAATTCACTCCTGGTCTAGGACTTTGGTACCCCAAGGGACCGCGTGTTGAGCTTCTTGGCTATTCCGACTCGGATTATGCCGGTTGTAAAATTGATCGCAAAAGCACATCGAGGTTTGTCACTTACTAGGTCGCTCACTCGTGTCATGGGCTTCGTGGAAGCAAAACTCCGTGGCGCTATCTACCGCGGAGGCGGAATATGTAGCAGCGGGGAGTTGTTGTGCTCAACTCTTGTACATGACACAGATGCTTAGTGACTTTGGGCTAAAATTTAAGAAAGTGCCTCTTCTTTGTGATAATCAAAGTGCGGTAAAAATTGCCAATAATCCAGTTCAACATTCCCGTACCAAGTACATCGACATCCGTTATCACTTCATTCGTGATCATGTTGCCAAGGGTGACGTTGTGCTTGCGTATGTGAGAGCGGAGGATCAATTAGCGGATATATTTATCAAACCCTTGGATGAGGCATGGTTTTGCAATCTAAGAAATGAACTAAACATACTAGATAGTTTCAATGCGCGTTGATTGTTTCTCATTTGGATTTTTGGTCTTATTTGAATTGTTCCGATTACTTTTTGACCCTTGTCACATTTAGTGGGAGTTTGAGTTTATTTCATAATTTCACAACTGTCCTTTATTGTGAAAAAATCAATTTGTTTTCAGATAGCACATTTTGCCCTATATTTTAGACCAAAACAAATTTGAGCCTCATAGTATATCTCATATCCTCTTACTATTTCAAAACTCTCAAAATTCAGAAACTCATCCCTTTGAGAAATGCTTCATTTGAATAAACCTTTTTAATAAAAATTTCTTACTTGTTTCAAAGGTCTTGAAAATGCTTTAATAAAAAAAACTATGTGCTTAAACTCTAAAATGGACCATATGCTTGAATTGACATGTCAATTATTTTGGGTCCATACATTTCCTTGATCACAAGATCAAAATTTGACTTTGAAGGTGGATGTTGTTTAGAATTTACCTTATATATATCTCATCCCTTTAAAACTAAGTCTTTCAAAATTGCTCCAAAATTTGAATTTTCCTGGTTCTTGAGCAAAATAGAAGAAAAATCCCTTCAAAAGCATTAAGATTTAAATCCCATATGGGTTGAGCCCGTCCGGCCTCTCGGAGAAAGTCTGGTGTTGTTTGACTCGGTTTTGACGGATTTTTCAATCCATCGGACCCAGTCCGACCACCACGGACCCGGTCCGATGGGCTCTGGCTAGGCAGTTCTTAGCCTCTCTGTCGGACCCAGTCCGATGGTCGTCGGACCCGGTCCGGTGAAGTCCCTCCTGTTTTTGGCTAAGTACCTGTCTGCATCGGTTCTGTCGGACCCAGTCCGACGGTCTTCGGACCCAGTCCGACGGAGTGTACTGTTCGCAATTCTGTGCGCAGATGGCTCTGTCGGACCCGGTTCGACGGCGTCGGACCCGGTCCGATGACTGGATCACGGCCCTATTTGCTAAACAGT
Organism: Raddia guianensis; assembly: GCA_036346415.1. Classification (NCBI taxonomy): domain Eukaryota; kingdom Viridiplantae; phylum Streptophyta; class Magnoliopsida; order Poales; family Poaceae; genus Raddia; species Raddia guianensis. The sequence goes on along the minus strand of CM070538.1, from coordinate 31,742,465 downwards.
ACCCCTCTGTCTTTCCTCTCTCTCCTCACTTGCCTCCTGTTTCTCTCCCACAACTCAGGCCGCCGCCTCCCCTTCCCTTCGATGGTGCGGCTCCTTCGGCGATCTCCGGCAACCACCCTCTCCATCTTCGGCCTCCCCTCGCCTTCCTCTTCGATTACCACCGCGGGGATCTTCGAGAGACGGCTCGATCTGTGCGTGGTCTTCCTCTCAAGCTCCTCTCCTCTTCCTCACCGGAAGAGGCCTAGGGGACTGCTCTGCACGCACGGCGGGGTTGGCCTTCGTCTAGGGTTCGGTAAGCCGCTTTGTAAGGTCTCGATTCACTCCTTCTCTTTCCTCTCCTAAGTGCTAGGTTTTGAATCGTGTTTTCCTGCGCTCGTGTATTAGGCTTAGTGGAGTGGTTGGAGAACCCGGGTCTTTAAGTTCACTGGAGCGGATCGATGTCTCGGCGTCTCAGAAATTTGGGCAAGTCAATTGCAAGAGCAATGGGCACTGGGGGCAGTGACAGTCAGGGCGGTAGAGGTGATCGAGGTGACACTGCGTCTATGGGCAGTTTTGCACCTCCTCGCACTAGGAGGGCACCCAAAGAAGATGGATAAATGACAATGATGCCGTGGATTGGACTCAGCGGCTTGCGGGGGAGTCTTTTGTGACCATCGACGACGACAGTGATGAGGATTATGTCGATGAGGCTGAACAGGAGGACACCACTGCATCTGAGACCTTAGTTCCTGAGGATGAGCCAGTTGACGATAATGTGCTTCTCCTAAGCATGGAAGTGTTGAGAAGAAAGAGAGCCGTTCAACATGATAGACGGTTCCCTGAGAATAGAGAGGACACAAATGACTTTCGGTTCCATACCAAGTTCCAGAAGCAGCTCTTTTGTGTTTCTCTAGACCGCAGAAGAGCTCCCGGGACCCACATTATATCGATTGGCAGGAGATCACCGCTTTCATGGGGCCCAGTATATACAATTATTTCAATACAACTCCTGGTCTAGCAGCTCTGTTATCCAATACTCACCTGACTTGGGGGGAGGAGAGACATTGTGAGTTCTTCGCTACCGTGTTGCCCGCTAATGATCAGTCGGAGTTCAACTATTATCACTCCATCGACGGGCAATGTTCATGGTCTCTCTTTTGCTGAGATGAACTACGCTCTTGGGACTCCTGACAATGGAGCTGATCTGCACGGCTTAGCTTTGGACACTGGCATGTGGTCAGCCAGATATCCACCAGAGGAGGACATTCGCTTTATGTATCTGGACCCAGAGGCAGATGACTACAGCATTGAGAAGACAAATCAGTTGAAGGCAGAGCCGGCTTTGATGCATGTCATTCTCAGGCGCACACTCTTTGTGTGAGGGGGAAACAGAGATCGGATTCCCCCTATTATCAGCTGGTTTATGTTATACCTTTTTCGGGGAATTTTAATCAACATTGGCGCCACCATGTTTGGAGAATTTGATGATGCTATTTACAGGGAGGTTGATAGGTCATTGCCACTTGGACCTTACATTGGACTTCTGCTTTCTAAAACTAGCAGAGTGCCCGAGGAAGAAATCCGTCAGTGGGATAAGAAGATCAGAAAACACCAGATGAAGCAGTTCTTGTCCGCTCTTGTCAGCAGGCCAAAGGTTGCTGGGCCTGGCGATGCTCCTCTAGGTTCTCTTTTGGCACCGGCACCTACATATGCTCCTCCGCCTGCTCCTGCTGCTTCAGGTGTTCCTATGGGAGGTCCTTCAGCTTCAGGTGCCCCTATGGGAGGATATGGCTACCCCGCAGCTCCTCCGCCATGGTTTGATTTGAGTCCCCTGCTGAATGAAGTGCAAGCCCTTCGAGCTGATCAAAGCAACTATTAGAGGGAAATGAGAGCGGATATGACTGCATTCAGAACTGATATCTCAACAGAGATAGCTGCCACTCGACAACAGCTGGACACTATGGTTGGTCAGCAAACTTATTTGCAGGAAGAGCTTGGAGTGATGAAGTCTGCGATGATGCATATGGGCACTCACTTTATGCCCTATACTCCAGGGACACATCCCTTTCAGTGGTATGATCAAGCTCAGAGTGATTATCAAGAGTATCTGCGGCAATCTCAATAGGTCCCTCAGCCAGGATATGCTCAAGCTTCAGCTCCTCCTGTTGGTGGTTCTCCATCCAGGATATGCTCAAGCTTCAGCTCCTCCTCCTGTTGGTGGTTCTCCATCCCTCTCCGCTAGGTCGAAATCCAAGAGAGCGCGCTCCTCTCCTTCTAGCAGGCTGGGTGGGCATAGTGGTCAAGGCGGAGAGCGTGAAGATTAGGATGCTTTTCCCTATGTGTCACTTGTTGACAAAGGGGGAGAAGAATAGAGCTCTCAGATTGGCTTAGTGTGTTGGTGCTGGTTTCTAGTACTTTATTAGGGCTTGTTGAACTATTTGTGTTGGCTTGTATCTTCTGCTATGCATGAACTTAGGGGGAGTTTCCTTTCTGTTTTGCACGCTACATTGTCGAGCTGTGGATCTTAAATTTGTTTTTGTGCTTTGTATCTCTTGTTTCTACACTTTTGCACAAACCCTTTTGCAGCTCAAAATAAAAAATCTCTATTGGGTTGTCATCAAGTGCCACAAAGGGGGAGATTGTGAACATCATTGAGCCCTAATTCTTTTAGTGGCATTAATGACGTATTCATTTGCGCTAGGGAGTTCTTGGATCTTTCATGGAACCCTAGCGAGGCTTCGGCGAACTTTTGAGCCGCTTCGAGATGATCTAAACATGACCGGACGAGTGAAGAGGTCATGTGTAGGTTTAGGAGTAGCTAGGTTTTACTTTTGTCACCCATGCTTTAAGAGGGGTCTAATCGTTTCGATTGTGCCAAGTCTATCCTTTTCCTATCCCTCAAGCCATCCACAAATATTTAGAGATCCCAAACCGTTGAAAATCTACTGAACCAAGCCTTTTCTGTGCTCATCGGACTGGGTCCGGTCGCCATCAGACCGGGTCTGGCGAGCCCAACCCTAGAACCAGTTTTCTGTTACTAGCCGGACCGAGTCCAGTGCCGTCGGACCGGGTCCGACTCCTCCGGACCGAGTCCGACAGCGCCTGTGTTCTAGCACCTTTAGCTCCGTCGGACCGGGTCCGACCACTGTCGGACCGGGTCCGATAGCGTGTATGTCAGCCGAGTCTAAGGCATGGTTGCAGCCATCGGACCGGGTCCGACGGTACTGTAACGGCTAGTTTTTTTAGTCTTCCCGAGCTCCAACGACTAGTTCCTCTCCAGGGGTATTTATTGACCTGGGTAGGCAGCCATTACTGAGGTTTGTTGTTCCACTTCACCTTTAGCCATCATCTACTCATCTTAGGGGTGTTCTAGAGCCATTCCTCCACCAATTCATCCACCACCTACCTTCCCCCAAACTGAGCTTCATGGAAGTCCTTTGATTTGGCATGATCGAGGCGATTCGGGCTTATTACTCTTGAAGACGGTGTTCTTCTTGGAGGTGTGGGATTGGGAGTAGGCCTTGGCGTGTGGCTACTCTCGAGTTGGTGTGAAGGTGACGAAGTCCACCTCGCCGGAGTGGCGGAACGACTACCGGGGAGTAAGCGAGGCGTGTGGCTCAAGAGGGAGCCGGTCCTTGTGCGCAAGGGCTAGCCTCAACGGAGAGTAGGAGTGGTGACTCCGAACTTCGGTGAAACAAATACCGTGTCACCTCTCTTGTCTCATTTACTTCCGTTTTTACTTCTCGCATTAATTGTTTCAAGTTGCTTGATTGTTGTGGTGAAAATGAATTAGATTGCTAGTGCGTGCTATTTAATTTGTTTCCGCTTAATAGGGCACTAGAATCTAGAATTGGGTCACTCTTAATATTGTTGCTTAATCAAGTACAATCCAAAGAAATTAAAAATTGCCTATTCACCCCCCTCTTGGCCGTAAAGTTCCTTTCATACCCCACCTTGGGCCTTTCATGCGTCTCAGCGCCAACTCAGTCGCCATCTCGCCGAGTCGGTGTCTGACGCGTCTTGCCGTGCAGCGCCGAGTTGCCGTGTGGCCGACTCGCCAAGTCACGTAGCCTTCTCCCCAAGTCGTCTTCTCGTCGAGACGTCATGCCATCATGGGACGCACGACCAATGCACAAGTGCCTGATCGATATAGCAACGCCAACGCCTGATCAACCAATCAAGATTCCATCGATTGCTAATTTGGTACTAATATTGTATTCATGAATACACTATTTTAGTTTTAGTGCAACAATACCACGAGATTCTAGTTTAATTGAGTATTTTTTTAGCAAATTGATTTGTTAGTTTTAAACTAATTAGATTAATTATTTGTTTTTGTTGTCTGAAATATTGTTTTTGTTGGCCTGGCCTCGTCACCGTCGTTGTGGAAGGTTTTATCACATTGCGCAGCATCGATCAGTGCTAAGTTGATCAAGATAACATCTCATTGAGCATAACGCCAAAACTAGTCGAAGATATCATAAAAGCGCAAAAGGTATCTCTTTTTCACGGTGTATGTTGATTACTTTGTAGGATTGGCTATTCGTTAGCCTTTGAAAGATGAAGATTGCATAATTTCATTAGGTTCATGGCAATTGATGGATGTGGATTACCCCTATATTTCCCTCTGTTTCGATTAAGGATTGGTTAGCCTCCTTTTTATTGTAGGACTACATAGGAGTAGCTCTTCACAATTTTTATTTGATAATCTATTTGTTTAGGAACACATTAATACATGTTTAATTATTTATTTTCTCTCATGATGTTGAGCAGATGGTGAACAGAAGTTGGATAAATGGTAAACAATTTACCCCTGCATATGTCAAAGGCAAGGGAGAATTCGTGCAATTCATTCAAGAGATATTTAATAAGAATGATGATATATTTTACCCATGTTGCCGATGTCTTAATCATTCACGAAGACCTCAGTCCCATGTGGAAGATCACATTCATATTTATGGCATGTCAAGTACATACACGAGGTGGGTTCATCATGGAGAATCATTCGATGCTGACATTGTGGAATCTCCGGTTCATATCCATGAAAATGTTTGGAACATGGAAAATCTTCGTCATAGAAGATCTTCTGTGATGATACGCAAACATACGATGACGAATTGTGGACGTCACAGAAACTGATTTTTCTAGTAGTGAGGCATGCCCCCTTCCAGCGAGTCAGATCGAGGGTGGGAGCATTGAAGAGAGTAGCCATACGCCTCCAGATTGTCGACTGGTGGCTGATCGGGGGTCACCGTTGGCAATGAATTTGTTTGAGGGACACGCTCAATAACCAAGCTAGATGGTAGCACAAGACAGGGATTTATACAGGTTCAGGCCCTCAACTCGGAGGTAATACCCTACTTCCTGTGCTCTGGGATTATGATTGTAAGATGTGATGACGCAGTGCAAGCGATATGATGATTGTATATGCCTATGGCCTCTACCCCCTCCCTTTATATAGTGCAGGGGGAGATAGAGTTACATGGCAGCACGTAATACATGGTACCAGATTCGGTTATACCGATGCATGATATGCAAGTATTGATCTCTTAATTACATGGAGCTTGACTATATCCTCGGGAACTTCCTTGGCCCACAAGTTATACGAAACCTGAGTGGTCTTTATCCTTATCGGCCAACTTGGCTCGTCCCCTATCTGCTCCCTCATGGGCCTTCTAGAGGATACCCGGGGCTCATGTAGTCCACACAGATGAAAGCAGAGAAGTCACATTCCAGGAACAAATGCTGCGGCGTCTCCAAGTTCCTACGGCAGAGGGGGCAGAAGTAGGAGTTTGGACGGTGCCCGTGGAGGGCGTCCATGCAGGTGCACGCGCTCACAGAAGAAGCGGAAAGAAGAACATGTATTTGGAGGAGGGCCAAAGCTTCCAAACTTTAACCAGTGAGGGAGCTGGGCAGCGGCCAGTGAACTGCAGACGGTAGGCCGATCGGACCGAGAAGGAGCCATTATGTTCGAAATGCCAGGAGCGTAAGTCCGGCTGATTATCGGAGAGGGTGACGAGGGAAAGCTTGTGGAGCAGCAAGATGAGCTCAACGATCATTTGCGGTAGTATGCTCCCCCTAAGGTCGTTGAGCCAGTTGTTGTTGGAGAGGGCATCTTTGACCGACCTATTCCGCTTTACAGAGGCTACGAAGAGCTAAGGAGCTAGGTCCTTTGGGCCGCAGCCGGAGAGCCAGAGATCCTCCCAGAAGGACAAGGAGGAGCCATTTTTTAGGGTTACAGCGGAACCCAAGCGTAGAAGGTCAGAGTCTGACTATGGAGGGGGGGCTAAGAGGCCATCCCAAGGGGCAGGGGTGGGGGTCTTTCTTATCCAGAGCCATCGGGATCGAAGAGCCCTAGGGAAGAAGTTGAGGTCGGGGACCACAAATCGAGTTCAAATTTGTGTGCAGATATTTTCGTAACCACGATACAAATGCAGGTGCGGTGAACCGAGCAGGAGCAGGCCTCGGTAGCAGCCTTTTTTTTTGACTCGCTGGCAAAAAATCACCGTGCCTCAAAAAACCATGGCAGTGAAAAAGGAGAAAGGGAGGATCCGCTTGATCAACTACTACTAAAAACAATGAACTCGTGGTGTTCTTGTTCTCGGATACCATTCTTCCTCTCTCTCCCTCCCTCCCTTACCATCTCCCTCTCTATCTCTCTATTGTACAGTGTACACCCTACGTGCATACGTAGAGCTCGCTCTTTTGCCTGTCACCCCATTCCTAGCCCAAGTGCCGTAAGCGCCGCACTCCAGCTGCACCCAAGCATCATTTGTTGGCTGCCATGCCCGCCCCGGCGGTACGAGCCGACGCGAGCCAGCGCGCTTCGCTGAGCTCTCCGTCGTCATGGCCTCCTCCGGCGAAGCGCGCTGCCGTGGCATCGAAAGGAAACACCGCTCCGGACTTCAAGGGGACCATCCGTGCCGGTGCGGCACCAGCAAGAGCCACCCTAAGACAGAGCCGGGCGCGTGCAGATGGCTTGCCGGCGGTGGAGATCGCTAGAGGCAGGGGAAGCCCCATGGCGGTGGCTGCTGCGGCAAGCGGATGACGCTAGGGTTTTGGGTGGCGGTATGGGAGGAAGTGGGAGGTGGTGGGCAAAAGAGAAGGAGAGGTGGCTGGGTAAAGAGGCGGCAGGAGGGGGAGGGCCAGGGTTACTTGTGTTGTCCACGACCTGAGCGAGTAGCTCTCCTCCGCGTGTCCGCGTGTCCGCCTTTGGTCGGACGGAGTTACCATGATCCAGTAGCCTTCCTACACGCCCGCCCCACATGTGATGCGGCTAGGGCAAGCTGGTCTTTCTGGTTTCTCAAACACACATTTTTTTTAAAAAAATCTTTCTGGTCAACTTTAAAAAAGAAAGGAAAATCGAATTCAAGTTTTTAGATAAAATCGAGTTTAAATTTTTTTGAGCAAAGGGCAGGAGAACTGTCATCTATTGATCAAATAAGAAGAATTACAAGGTGGGGATTAGCCCCTCCCCCTAGGGAAGCAAAAGCAAAAGAGCTGAATTACTCCAAAATTAGACCAGCTCCTACCGCCTCCTAGAGATGCATCTCGTCAGACAGGAGCTGTAGAAAGGGCAGGCGGGTTTTCTCCTTTGAGCAGAAGATGTGGTTGTTACGCTCGGTCCAGAGGTGCCAGATGGCCCCCGAAATGACCGAGAGAACACCCTTGTGGGACCTAGATTAGAGAATGTCCTCCTCCCACCAAGATTTGAGGCAAGCCCCCTTCCAGCGAGCCGGATCGAGGGTGGGAGCATTGAAGAGAGTAGCCATACGCCTCCAGATGAAAGTGGAGAAGTCACATAACCGGAACAGATGCTCTGGTGTCTCCAAGTTCCTACGGCAGAGAGGGTAGAAGTAGGAGTTTGGAAGGTGCCGGCATTGGAGGGCGTCCGTGGTGAGCACGTGCTTCTGCAGAAGAAGCCAGAGGAAGAACTTGTATTTGGAGGGGACCCAGAGCTTCCAAACTTGCAACCAGTGAACTGCAGACGGTAGGCCAATCGGACCGAGAAGGAGCCATTATGTTCGAACACTAGGAGCACAAGTCCGGCTCATTATCGGATATGGTGACGAGGGAAACCTTGTGGAGAAGCAAGATGAGATTAGAGATCATTTGTGGTAGCATGCGCCCCATGAGGTCGTTGAGCCAATTGTTGTTCGAGAGGGCGTCTTTGACCGACCTGTTCCGCTTTACAGAGGCCAGGAAGAGCTAGGTCCTTTGGGGCGCAGCCGGAGAGACAGATATCCTGCCAGAAGGTCAAGGAGGAGTTGTTTTTTAGGGTTATAGCGAAGCCCGAGCGTAGAAGGTCAGAGTCTGACTATGGAGGGGGGCTAAGAGGCCAACCCAAAGGGCGGGGCCTTGCTTAGCCAGAGCCATCGGGTTCGAAAAGCCCTAGCGAAGAAGTTGATGTCGGGGACCCCAAATCGAGTTCAAATTTGTGTGCAGATATTTTCGTAACCATGATACGAATGTAGGTGCAGTGAACCTAGTAGAAGGAGGCTTCGGTGGTAGCCTTTTTTGTGACTTGCTCGCAAAAAAAGCACCATGGCTCAAAAAACCATGGCAGTGAAAAAGGAGGAAGGGAGGATCCGCTCGATCATCTACTGCTCAAAATAATGTACTCGCGGTGTTTTTCTTCTCGGATACCCTCCGCCCCCCTCTCTCCCTTACTCTCCCTCTCCCTCTCTCTCTACTGTACAGTGTACACCCTACATGTGTACGTAGAGCTCGCTCTTTTGCCTGTCATCCCATGCCTTAGTTCTTCAATTGAAACACTAATTATATAAATTTGGTGAACTATATTAGTTGGATTTCATTTTCATATGACCTGAATAAGTATCCAGTAACCGATTTCTACCCGTTCATATGGATCCGATATCCGTTTTCTACCCGACCGTAAAAACCCGTAACCATATCCAACCCGACTTTGATTTTTCCGTATCCGACCCGATATCCAAAGAAATAAATTAGGGTAGGATACGATATGAGCTACTGCCCGAAAGTAGCCAACCCATTTTCACCTCTACCGTACTGTGAGTGTGGATGCCGGCCGGCGACGAGAAGATACTTACGAATTATGGGAGAGGGGGTGTTTGAGAGATTATGGGAGAGGGGCAAGGTGTGCGTTGTGGGTGGCAGACGATCCTTGAGGACGGCGGCAACGTACGACGACAACAAATATGTAGAACAGTTACCCTTTGCATGGTACGTAGAAGCAATGCCGCACCTTGCACGACAAAAAAAAAAAGGGCGCCACAAATCAGATCCATTGGACAGCTGACGTCACCATGACATCATCATAAATCTTTAAAGAATAACCGTAGAATCTTATGAAATATATCCATGAATCTTGACAAATATACATGATGAACCTTAGAAGATAACAACTAAAATTTGATAAAACTACTGATGAACCTTCGATAAGTGCTGATAAATATTAAGAGGGTAGTGAAACTTGTTTAACTGTAATGAAACTTAAGAATAGTACCGGTGAAACTTGCAATGTTCTGATGAACCTCAAAAGTGGTTTCTCTGAGGTTTCATGCGAAAATCAGGGATGGACCTCTCGAGAAAGTTTTACGAGAACAAACGAAAAGTTCAACAGGGAAACACCCAAGTTTGATGTGCGTAATTCTAAGGTTCCACGTAAAGATGAGGGATGAATCTCCTCGTGCAAATAAGAAAGTTCCACAAAAACAAATGCAAAGTTCTAACACGCAACACCCAAGTTTCAAACGTACATTGCTAAGGTTCCATGCGAAAGTGGGGTTTCACCTACTCCTTGCCGTCTTCTTTAGATCTAGCAACCCCCACGCCAAGCTCGTCGGATCCGACCGCCAAAAATTTGTTAAGTTCACTCACTACCTTCAATGAAAGAGATAGAGACTATAGAGAGAGATGTAGGGAATAGATTCGAAAAGAGATGGAGGTGGATGCATCGAAGAGGAACCACAAGCTAGTTGCGGTGAGCATTGGCGAGCGCCAGTACTAACAAACGACGAGCATCGGCGACGGTGAGTAGCAAGGCACAACATTTGATCTTGAAGAGGACGCAAGGCAGAAAAGTGAAGCTAGTTAGTGGAGAGGGACTACGGCACTCTTTGGTTGGCATTTATTTTAGTTGAGTCAAAAGTTAAGTGCCTTTAAAAAAAGACATGAAAAAACTAAAATTTTTTTATTTTCTTGAAATCTTTGAAAAAATCATAAAGTTTTGAAAAAATATTACAAAATATTGCGATGGGTAGTCTTTATAAAATTAATAAATTTTAATTGAACCGAATAAAACGAAACAAAACGAAGAGCATACATTGCGTGACGGAAAAAAAAGGAAGAAGTCCAATTTACCTCCCTTAACTATTGCAGAAGTTCATTTTTCCTCCCTCAACTCATTTGTGGCCGTTTGATGCAAGATTGGACGGCCAGATCTCACTCATTTAACACAGAGAGAGAAAAAGTGAACTATTTCGATAGTTGAGGGAGGCAATGTGGACTTCTTTCAAAAAAAAAAAAAAAAAAAAGAAGGGGCAAACCATCCCACGTGCATCGGGGCGCACAGGAACGCGCGCATGGGCTTGGGTCGCATGGGCCGTGGCAGACTGGCAGCAGTCGCGCATGGGCTGCACGTACGACGACGTCGGACCCGCAAGAAGGTTGGAGTTTCCTTAAAAAAAAGGATGAAATAACTTTGCCCTGATGTCTCGTTTCAATAAACTTTGCGCTCATGCAACGTAGTGTGGTAGGAACCAAAATGCTTATGAGCCCTAGGCACGGGCTGGCAAGTACATGCAAATTTCAGCCCATCCAAACTGCACTGCACCGAGAGTAGTGGTTACAAGATCATAGTTTAGTGAAAAAATGCTAGTTTTGTTCCTCAACTTTGCCCGGACGTTTCGTTTGCAATGGTAGCCGCTATGGATGGCATCCATGAACTTGTTCAGAGATAGGCACTCAAGTATAGTGTTGTAGGGCAACTATTGTGGATCACTTTAAAAGTGATCAACTCTAGTCGAAAGTTACTAGAACCTCTGAATGTGACAGACAGCACGATCTAGCCCAAAAGAACAATTGTTGAGCCTGGCGCGATGCCTCAAATATCATAGACACTCCTTTAATCTAAAACAAAGAGATCTGCATTTGGTCTAGAACCTTTAGAGTAGATTATCTCCAGAGAACACCCCTCGTTTATGGGGATTATTCCCACACACGTGTTGTTGATGGTGGGTGATATGATGAAATGAAGAGCATGGGATTTTCAGCCCAACCAGACAATCCTCCTAGGCAAACATGAGTGTCGTGCTTGCCCATTTGACAAACTCTAGCGCAGGTCGCACCTACTCGATCTAATGTACTCCACAGGTAGCGGCCTTGAGGGTGCGTCGAGACGCATATGCGGACGAGCCCTTGAAGATGACTTTGATGCAACGTTGAGGTCGCATGACTCCTTCTCCGTTATCTTGTTGTCTTAGGCTGGGCGATTACCACCATCTTGGTTATTCACGGTGCGCTCGGGAGGCATGGGATAAATGCCCTTGCCGACATAGTAATCCTCAAGCTTTGCGTTGAATACCTTGTGGGCAGTAAGGACATACGTGGACGAGTTGTAGAAAAGGAAAAAAGCCTTTGCCACGTGGTTGCTCACTGATCTGATCCTCCTTGCAATGAGGGTTGTTGGCCTTTGCCTTTTTTTTTTTTTGCCCCCACCATCGCCCTTGGGCTCTTTTGGTAAGGATGTTGTTGTCCCTAGAGAGCGCCAACAACTTCTTGTTTTTCTTAGAGTAAATTGCACCGTAGGTCCTTAAACTTGTCCCGTAGTTCCACTTAGGTCCATAACTTTCAAAACCGAATATTTGGGGTCCATAAAGTTGTATTTTGTTTCACTTAGGTCCAAGGACGGTTTTCAGAGGGTGCTTTTGATTATTGGGATGCCATGTCACCGCACATGTGGCCCTCGTGTCATTATTTTGCCACACATGTAGGCTATGTGGCCTTTTTTCTTTATCTATTGTTCATATGGTCCCACATGTCATCTTCCTCTCTTGCCTGTTCCTCCTCCTTTCTCACGGCCGGCATCGTCGTGCCACCTCCCCACCGGAGACCTCGCTACTGGCCGCCGCCGCTAGCCCCACCCGTGCGGTCGACCAGCACCACCCCTATCTCCCCCTATTTCTCCCTCTCTAGCCCGCTCCCTCTCCCCACAATTTCCCTCTCTCTCCCGTACTAGATTTGATCTCTCCCTCTCTCCCTGGAACACCACTCCTCACCGGTGCGCTTGTCACCATCCGAGCGTGCCCTCATCGTGCTACGTCCTCCTCACCAGTTGCAGCACAGAGGAAGGAGGAAGAGGAAGCAGGAGGCGAGGATGAATCCGTCATCTTGCTACCCTCATGTGCGCACGAAGCTCAGCGGTAGATTGCGCAGGCCAACTGCCACCTGGTGCTCACCGGTGCTCCTCCTCCTTGTGCTTCTTTGTCTCCTCTCCTACTATCTCTCTCCAGGGGAAACAGTAGCCATCGGGCTTGACGCTAGGCTCGAGGCCGCGTCGTTGCTAGGCTCGAGGCTGGGGGGACGCCGCCGCCACCGCACTCGGGGCAGTGGGGAGGCTGCCGTCGTGCGCTCGGTGCCGAGGATGCCGCTGCTACAGCACTCGGGGCCGGGGAAGCCGCCACCGCCGCTGCCGTTTGCGTTCGGGTGTAGGGACGGTGCCGTCGCGTTTGTGTATGGGGACGGCATTAATTGCTGCCGCGCTCGGGGCCAGAGATGCCGCCATAGATTTGGATCTGGAAGGAAGGAACCGCCGCCGAACTCGGAGCCGAATCTTGGGGAGATGCAAAGCTCCTATGATTTGGACGTCGACGGCGAGCTGGAGGTCCTCCTCCCCGTCGTCCTTGTTGCGTCCGTCCTCGCCTGCAAGCGCCACCAGCCCCACGCTAGCTTACACGAATCGCGACGACTATCGACGGCTTATACCGTCGACATAGATCGTAAAACTGACGACACAAGTTTGTGTCATCAGCTAGTCGACGACAAAGATCCGCCGATAAAGGTTCGACGACACAAAGAGCTGTGTCGACAGCCTAATATAAAACCGACGACAAACTTAACTGTGACATCCTCTATTTTGTCGTATGTCACTTGTATTTTCGAAAACCCAAAAGTAAATTTAAAAGGGAATTGTTATATACAAAACCCTGTTTAAATTAATTTAAACTAAGGTTTAAGCCAAAACCCTAGAAGACCTTTTTGAAAAATTCTGGAAAAATCCCCAAAAATCCTAAATGCCATGAATTAGCCACCCTCCAATTTTCATGACCAAAGCCCAAGGCTAGCCTGTGTTTCCGCAGTGCGACGCCTGTCTGCCGGGAGTTCGTCAGCCCAATGAATTGACGAGCAAACGTACTAGACCCAAGCCCAAACTTGGGGGAGACATATTTGAGGCCTAAACCTGCCTAGATCCAAAGCCCAAGTCCAAATTCGTTTATTTGCAAAAATACCAAAAATAGGAGAGTTCTAAACCTATTAGAGTAGAATTGGAGCCCAATTCAAGTTCTACCTTTTGGAGGCCTGCCTTGGTCGACTGTGAGCAAGTATATAGGACCCTAAGACCTCCCTCGTAACCACAACTCGAGATCCACCCCAGGCAGCCCTAGCCGTCAAAAACCCTAGCCCGAGGTGAGTTTTAGGGTATATCCCCTGTGCTTTATGCGCAAACCAACTTGTAGATCACACCATTGCGTAGATCTCGTCGAACGGTCGAGATGGGTACCAATTTCAATCGAAATCGGTTGAGATTTGAGCCTCAGAGAGCTCATGGGAGTTGCGGCTCATGTGCCATTGCCGCCTTCGCCACCGGCAATTTCTAAGGTCGTGCTCGCCGCCAGATCCGCCGCACGCACCGCAGCCTCGCCACAGGTCCCCCCTCTGCTGCCACAACAAGCCTTCTTCCGCTGTCTCCGCTTCGCCACGTCGCCGCCGCGTTGGTCCCGCTGTCGCCAAAACCCATGCGCCAAGTGTCGCCGTCGCGCCGTCTCCCTCCCGCGTCGGCCGCCGCCCGTCGCCCAGCCCGAGTCAGCCAGCGTGTCAGTCCTTGCTGTTGCCGAGCCTACTGGTTCACTGGTTTGGTTCGGTTCGCGGTTTTTCTCGGTTTAATCTTTTCAAATTTTTTCGATTTTTGTTAAACTTCTAAGATTTGTTTAGTGAGCATCCGAACTCCAAATTGGATGATTCCAGAGCTATTATTTTCCAAAAATTCCTAGAATTTTATATATTTAATTAGGATATATGTTCTGTGGTGAATGTTGCTGTTCTTATGTATTTGCATAATTCGTAGACCGTCTGTGTTCCGGTGCTTGGCGCTTGTTCCGGAGTTTCAAGGAGGAGATCCAAGACGCCGAGTACTACCAAGGCAAGATAGTTGCATCTTGTTGTCCCTAGTTTGCAAAACTCACCCTTTATTGTTTTTAATGTTCTCATGCATAAATTGATGGGAAGGGTAGAAACCTAATATTCACATCGCGTCATTGACCACGTGAATTAGCCCTTTATTGTTTGCCTTTATTTGTTATTCCTAGCCTATCCTTGTGCATAGATGCTAGTGCTCGTGGGTTGGTAGTTGATTTAGGTTTATCACTTATTAATCTTGTGACTTGGTATGACCGGAGATGCTGAGTTACTTTAACCTAATCAACTAAAACCTCGTGGCGTGTGTTGACTAAAGGTGGCATAGTCGGGTGGTTTTGTGGATCGTGGATTGTTGGAGGTAGTCACCTTGGTCTAAGGACTTTGGGCATGTGCTTATCCGCCAAACCATACAAGCGCAACCATAAGTGCTAGCTTACATGAGTGCACCATGTGCTAGTCCTCGCTTAGTAGTTAGGGAAGACATTAACACACTTTACTTTGAAAAGATCGGTCATGTCCGTCAGTTGGCTCAAGAGGGGCCCGAGTGCTAAACCTTAGAGGGGTATCGGTGTTAACAGAGGAACTAATGAATCGCCTTGTATTGTTACTTGGTCAGGCTCCTAAGGAAGAGCTAAGATGCAAAAGTACTACTCGGCTTATGGGTAAAGTGTGCTACACTCTGCAGAGTTAAAACTATCATGATAGCCGCTCCCACGGTTATGGGAGGGAGGAAGGTCGTACATGGTAGTCTCACGTGTTTAATAATAACTTTGATGGGTTGGTGTTTGTTTTGAGTATTCGAGGCTTGTGCGCTTTTGCGAGGGGCTTTCGCCGAGCTCTGCTTTGTTACCTTGGGGAGTTGTTCATCTTCATAATTGTTCAACAAATGTTTTTACAACAATTCAATTAATCTTGACTAGAATAGGTACTTATGCAAATTAACCATCCTGTTCTTGTTTATATCCTTGCATCATTTATAAGGACTCTTCTTTGGGTAGCCGTGTACTCACTATACAAAAACCACGGATATATTTGTTCAGAGAAGATTCGATTCGGACGCCTACGTGATCGGGAGGGTTCTGTGTCGGATTTTGAGGAGGATTAGCTATCGTTTGAAGGGTTGGATAGAGAGCATCATCGTGTTATTATTGCATATCATTTGGATTTCCGCTACTCTGATTATTAATACTCTATGGAGTTATGAAAACTATTGTAATAAGTGGTTGTGCAACAATTGTTTTTGCATTTATCATAATATTTTCTTAGTTATGATGATTGTGTTGTGATGCTCGACTCAAGTCGCTCATGAGTTGCTAGTATTGATCTCTGGGACTAGCAATGGATCATGGGTAGATCCCGGTGAAGCCGGGGTTGTGACAAAAGTTGGTATCAGAGCCAGTTTGACCTAGGAAGCGTAGCTAGTCTTTTGGAGGATTTTGAAAATCTTAGCCATGCTATATTTTAATATCAAATTCTTTATTGTTCTTAACTCTTTAATAAATCACTGGCCTAATCCACTTAGCCTTCTTAAATTCTAGATGTCGGCATCTCACCTCAAGCAGAGCGCCCGGCTTCCTACGATCTTATGGGGTTTGCTTAGGGACATGGGCTACCGAGGAGGCTGAGTATACCTTTACTCCGGTATTCCTCAATGGGATGAACCAGTACCGCTGTGAGCTAGTAGTCCGATACGTGGATCAAGAAGGAGTACCAAGGGAATCCATATTCGAGGAGACCGCCGAGTATGGAGGACGCGCCATTCAGTTGGTGGCAAAGAAGGAATAATGCACTTCACAAGATGTGCATCAATATGAAACAAGAGGAGTCCATTCGCTACCTACCTCGGTCTGCAGGAACCAATGCAACCTCAACGGGCCATGCTCACAAGAGACTTGGAGAACGAGACCAACTCGACCCTCTACACCACGCCTCCTATTTGAAGGCATTGAAAGGTCAGTATGATGCCGTCCGCCTGATGGGCAATTCTTCGAGGACAAGGCCAGTAGTTGAAGATCGCTAGGAAAAGCTAAGGAGAAGATTGACGAGCTCGAGATGGAGATCGCCACTGAAGGATGCTGATCGCAATGGTCGCATTGCTGAAATTCAAGAGGCGCGCCGAGTCAAGCTCCTCTATAAAAGGAAGAAGAAGAATCTGAACAAGAGGGAGGCGCTGATGAACGAAAGATTCAACAAGGAAGTAGATCGCCTCGACGCTATGAAGAGGGAGATTGAAGAAGATGGCGACGAGTTGATAAGAGAGCAAGCTCGTCACAAGGCCAAGAAGGCAAAGTTGGAGTGGGAGCATGCTTCGGCTCTGCGAGGAGATCGAAGGAAGGCAAGGGAAGAGATCGACTTCGTTAAGATTGAAGATTCCGAGGAGACGAAGGATGACGACGAAGACGATGAAGAGGAGGAGCCGTTTGAAGTGGAGGACGCTTCTTCGTCGGGTTCAAGGATCGTTTCAATCTTCCGTCGCCAAGATTAGAGAGTGTGTCTAGTTATGTCATAAAGACTTAGTGCCGTATGTTTTTAAAGTTGTGTGTGGAGTAGACCATATCAATTTTGGTTTTCACTTGTGTGATATGGCTATTCGTTATGTTGGATATTAAAAGTATAAGTAAAATTTAATGTGAGTTTAATATCTGGTGTTGTGCCTTGTTTAATACTTGTATCGACATTGGCATCGATTTAGAAGAAGACAATGAGAAGAAGACAATGCGGATGGAAGAGTTTTCTTTTTGTTTCAAAATTTTTCCATCAATCAATTGAATAAGTGCAACTAAGTACTTCATAAATAAGAAGACTAAGCTAGCTATAATAAGGCAATAGTATAATGCAACTAATTTGTTGTTTGTGAATGTAACCAATGCTTGAGTTGGATTTATTTGGAGCATGCTTTCTTTAGCATGTGGAGTGTTGCTTCTTATTTGGATCTTTGATTGGAGTGATAAAAGCGTTTATAAAACTATTATATTCTAAGGGTGTCACTTACCGTTTAGTCTTCTTTCCTATTCTTTCTGTCCTAGCAGATGGCCAGAGGTAGAGGTCGTGGAAGTGAAGCCCGTGGCAGAGGAAGAGGCCGTGGATGGGGTAGGGGTCGTGGACGTGGAGTTCAGCCTATCCCCATCAATCTGCAAGAGGAGTTGGATCAAGCAAATCCGAAAATGCAAAGAACCGGGGTGGTCAAGCCAATGACCAAGGGCAAGTCAACCAAGCACCGGTAATCAAGCAGACACATCAATATCGCTGCTCAAGATCCGCCGCCATGACCTCGGCTGAAGAAGAAGCAGCAGCCGCCACCCCCGCCACCTCCGCCGCCAGCAGGGCCCGCGCATGATGCAGTGATTCTGCAAGCTTTGCATCTGATTGTGGATCGTCTGAATCAACCGCCGCAGCAGATGCCAATGCCAGTTTGCCGCAGCTAAGTTCGAGAGTTCATGGGGACTCGCCACCGGAGTTTTCGGCCGTGGAGACCCAATTGAAGCGTAAGACCGGATAAAGAATGTGGAGAATAAGCTCTACTTGGCCAATTGTGATGATTATGAGAGCGTGCGACTGCCGCTCATATGTTGAAAGGAATGCCGCTCATTGGTGGGAGAATTATTGCGCCACCAATCCGGACAATGTGAACATGGGATGGATGATTTTGTGGATGTCTTCAAGAACCATCATGTTCCGATGAGCATCCGAGAGGAGAAGAAGCGTGAGTTTGAGGGATCGCGCTGAATAATGATCCATTGATCAAGATATCGCAAGTTTATCGAGTTATCTCGATATGCACCGATCTTGTGGCTACCGAAAAGGCTAAGGTCCGGAGGTTCACCAAGGGCTCGACACTTGGTATGGTGTTCAGCTTGAAGCCGCTTGATGTGAGACATTTGATGATGTGACCGAAAGGGCCCAGATTCGAGGGAGCCCAAATAAGCATACTGATGAGAAGAAGAGAAAGTTCACTTCTCAACAGTCCAGCAGCAATTCAAGGCCCCGGACTCATCAAGCTCCAAGTTTCGGGCAGAATCAGAATCAGCCGAGGCAGTTTCAAAGCTCAAGTTTCAAGCAGTCATTTACTCCTCAGCAAGGGGGTAATTTTCAGCACGTTAGCCAATTGCGGCAAGGTGGAGGCCAAGTGCGTAATCAAGCCAAGACTCCAATTTCGTGTGACTGTTTCAATTGTCATCGCAGGTCATCTGTCAGATGATTGTCCGTTGAACAAGGGAGGCCAACCTCGTGCAGAACCAAGGAGGAACGCCTCGTCGGCCAATTCAAGGTCGTAATCGTGGGAGTGCTTTCAAGACACCCCAAGGAAGTGGACGTGTGAACCACGCCACGGTGAAGAAGTGCGAGAATCGCGCAGACGCCGTTCTCGATGCGTTCTTGGCAAACTCAATCCTGCTTCGCTTTTATTTGATTCAGAGCTTAGCATTCTTTTATTGCAAGAGAGGTAGTTGTTGATAATAGTTGGAGGGTAGTACCCTTAGGCGCCTTTGCTCGCTCAATCACCGGTGGGGTTATGAATGCGAATGTGGGATGTCCGAATGTGGATCTGGACATTGGAGGTTATAAGTTTCCACTAATCTTATCATGATCGATTCCAAAGGTATTCAAGTGATTTTGGGAATGGATTGGTTGAGTACGATAAGGGTAAGATTGATTGTCTTGATAGATCGGTAACCCTTACTACTTTAAGTGGAGAGATCATCAAGTATGTGTCTTTGCTTAGAAAGCTCGGTTGTCAAGTTGCATCACCAAGATGATGCGTGGAGTTGGAGAAGAGCGCCCGCCATTGGAGGAGACTCAGATAGTGAATGAATTCATGGATGTTTTTCCGAGGATTTGCCGGAATTCCGCCAGATCGGAAGTTGAGTTCAGCATTGATTTGTATCCGTGTCACGGAGCCTATTTCTCGGCGTCTGCATCTGTATGAATCCTAAGGAGCTTGCGGAGATGAAGACGCAGATTGAGGATTTGAAAGCCAAGGGCTTTATCGGACCAAGTGTTTCTCCATGGGGATCGCTTTGTGTTGTTCGTGGAGAAGAAGCGTGAAGACTCTAAGAATGTGTGTGGATTATCGGAAGCTTAACGGTGACCATCAAGAATAAGTATCCGCTGCCTCGTGTGGATGATTTGTTCGATCACCAAGGGAGCCAAAGTGTTTTCCAAAATTGATTTAAGGTCCGGTTATCATCGATCAAGTTGAGATCAAGATATTCCAAAGACAGCTTTCACTACCCGATATGGATTATATGAATATACTGTGATGTCGTTTGGACTCACTAATGCTCCGGCACATTTTATGATGCTTATGAATAAGGTCCTGATGGAGTATCTGGACAAGTTCGTCGTGGTGTTCATCGATGACATTCTCATTTATTCCAAGAATGAGGAAGAGCATGCTGAGCACTTAAGACTGGTGTTGGAGAAGTTGAGAGAGCATCGGTTGTATGCCAAGTATTCAAAGTGTGACTTTTGGGTTAAGGAGGTCGATTTCTCGGCCATGTTATCTCGGAGGATGGAGTGTCCACGATCCGCTCTAAGGTCGATGAGATTTTGGAATGGAAGGTGCCAAAGTCGGTTACCAAGGTCAGAGGATTTCTTGGAATTGCTGGTTATTATCGCCGTTTCATCGAGGGATTTTCTAAGATTTCTCGACCGCTCACCCAGTTGTTAAAGAAGGATGTCAAGTTCAAGTGGATGCTTCGGTGCGGTGATGCTTTGAGTTGTTGAAGAAGAAGCTAACCTCGCCACGGTGTTGGTCTTGCGGATATTCATAAGGACTTCGAGGTGTCTTGTGATGCTTGAAGTTAGGAATCGGATGTGTGCTTATGCAAGAAGGAAGAGTTGTTGCATATGCTTCATGACAACTACGACCCCATGAGTTGAATTATGCTACTCATGATTTGGAGTTAGCTGCGATGATGCATGCTTTGAAGATATGGAGGCATTACCTAATTGGTAATCGTCTCAAATATATACGGATCATAAAAGCTCAAGTATATATTCACCCACCAGATCTGAATATGAGACGAGGAGATGGTTGGAGCGATTAGCGGATTATGATGTGGGAATCCATTACCACGAGGGTAAAGCTAATGTGGTTGCCGATGCTTTAAGTCGGAAGCCGAGAAGCGAGTATATCCAAGAAGAAGCGGAGAAGTTGAATCGATGATCGTTCCGCATGGTTATGTGCATAGTCATCGTAGATATGATGGAAGTGCGGCGGATCTCCAAGAGTGGATCAAGAAGGCTCAAGATGTTGATGAGGGATTCTCGACATTATTGTTGGGATAATCCGGAGAAGGTGCCAAGATTTGAGATGGATAAGGAAGGTATTGTTTGGTTCGATAAAAGGATTGTTGTGCGGTCAAAAGGATCTTCGAGAGTTGATTTTGAAAGAAGCTCATGATTCACTTTATTCTATTCACCCCGGAGTACCAAGATGTATCTGGATCTAAAGAGAGATACCGGTGGTCGAAATGAAAAAGGATGTGGCGAGTTTGTTGCTCAGGCGATATTTGCCGAGAGTCAAAGCCGAGCATCGAGACCGGCAGTTTGCTTCACCTTTGAGAGTGCTGAATGGAAGTGGGAAGAAGTCGGTATGGATTTCATTGTGGGTCCGCCAAAACCCAAAGAGGTTTTGATTCGATATGGGTGATCGTTGACCGATTGACCAAAGTGGCTCATTTCATTCTGTGAAGACAAGATATGACAAAGCTAAATTGGCGAGGTCTATATGTCAAAGATTGTGTGTCTGCATGGAGTTCCTAAGAGGATCGTGTCGGATCGAGGAAGCCAATTCACATCAAAGTTTTGGGACAAGCTTCATACTCTATTAGGCACGCATCTAGCTTTCAGTAGTGCCTATCATCCTCAGACCGACGGGCAGACTGAAAAGACGAATCAAATTCTAGAGGATATGTTGAGAGCAGTGGCTTTGTCAAATTCGAAGAGTTGGGATAATGCATTGCCATATGCAGAGTTCTCCTATAATAATAGTTATCAGTCCAGTATTCAGATGGCGCCTTTCGAAGCTCTTTATGGAAGGAAATGTCGGACGCCATTATATTGGAATGAGACAGGAGAGCGCAAGTTATTTGGCCCAGATGCTTTGAAGGAGGCCGAAGATCAAGTCAAAATGATCCAGCAAAGGATGAAGACAGCCCAGTCAAGGCAGAAGAGTTATGCCGATAAGCGAAGGAGAGAGTTGCAATTTGAGGTTGGAGACCATGTTTATTTAAAGGTTTCGCCCATGAAAGGTCTTCGCCGATTCCATGTTTCTGGAAAGTTGTCTCCAAGATATATTGGTCCGTTTCCAATAACGGGAAGGAGAGGAGAAGTTGCTTATCACCGGAGTTGCGAGCATTTGTGCAGAGTGCATAATGTGTTCCATGTGTCTCGGCTCCTAAGTGTCTCGAGAGTGCGAGAGCGGATGCCGATTGAAGCTATGGATTTGCAAGAAGATCTGTCCTATAAAGAGAGACCGATCAAAATTTTGGATGTGTCGAAAGGTGTACCCGGAGACGGTCTATTAAGTTTTGCAAAGTCCAATTGGTCCAACCATTCAGAGGCAGAGGCGACTTGGGAAAAAGAGGAAGATTTGCAGTGAGTTTCGAGTTGTTCGAGCAGATTTCTCTCAATCTCGGGGTCGAGATTCTCCGTAAGGGGAGGTTTGTGACATCCTCTATTTTGTCGTATGTCACTTGTATTTTCGAAACCCAAAAGTAAATTTAAAAGGGAATTGTTATATACAAAACCCTGCTTAAATTAATTTAAACTAAGGTTTAAGCCAAAACCCTAGAAGACCTTTTGAAAAATTCTGGAAAAATCCCCAAAATCCTAAATGCCATGAATTAGCCACCTCCAATTTTCATGACCAAAGCCCAAGGCTAGCTTGTGTTTCATGATCGACGCTTTCTTTCGGAGTTCGTCACCCCAATGAATTGACGAGCAAGCGTACTAGACCCAAGCCCAAACTTGGGGAGACATATTTGAGGCCTAAACCTGCCTAGATCCGAAGCCCAAGTCCAAATTCGTTTATTTGCAAAAATACCAAAAATAGGAGAGTTCTAAACCTATTAGGAGTAGAATTGGAGCCCAATTCAAGTTCTACCTTTTGGAGGCCCCGCCTTGGTCGACTGAGAGCAAGATATAAGGACCCTAAGACCTCCCTCGAACCACAACTCGAGATCCACCCCAGAGCAGCCCTAGCCGTGCAAAACCCTAGCCCGAGGTGAGTTTTAGGGTATATCCCCTGTGCTTTGCGCAAACCAACTTGTAGATCACACCATTGCGTAGATCTCGTCGAACGGTCCAGATGGGTACCAATTTAAATCGAAATCGGTTGAGATTTGAGCCTGTAGAGCTCGCCGGAGTTGTGCTTCAGGCCATTGCCGCCTCGCCGCCGGCCTCGCTTCAAGGCGTCGTGCCCGCCGCCAGATCCGCCGCACCAGACCGCAGCCCGCCCGCGTGTCCCCCCTCCTTGACACAGCCTACCAAGCCTGCTGTCTGTCCCGCCACGCGTCGCCGCCAGCGTTAGTCCCGCCGTCGCCAACCCATCCGCGCCAAAGTCGCCGTCGTCATTGCCTCCCGCCCGCGTCGGCCGCCGCCGCCGCCAGCCCGAACCGCCAGCGTGTCGACCATTGTCTGCCGAAACCGGCCTGGTTCATTGGTTTGGTTGGTTCGCGGTTTTCTCGGTTTAATCTTTTCAACCTTTTACGATTTTTGTTAAACTTCTAAGATTTGTTTAGGAGCATCCAACTCCAAATTGGATGATTCCAGAGCTATTATTTTCCAAAAATTCCTAGAATTTTATATATTTAATTAGGATATATGTTCTGTGGTGAATGTTGCTGTTCTTATGTATTTGCATAATTAGTGTAGACCGTCTGTGTTCCGGTGCTTGGCTATTGTTCCGGAGTTTCAAGGAGGAGATCCGCAAGACGCCGAGTACTACCAAGGCAAGATAGTTGCATCTTGTTGTCCCTAGTTTGCAAAACTCACCCTTTATTGTTTTTAATGTTCTCATGCATAAATTGATGGGAAGGGTAGAAACCTAATATTCACACGCGTCATTGACCTCGTGAATTAGCCCTTTATTCTTTGCCTTATTTGTTATTCCTAGCCTATCCTTGTGCATAGATGCTAGTGCTCGTGGGTTGGTAGTTGATTTAGGTTTATCACTTATTAATCTTGTGACTTGGTATGACCGAGATGCTTGAGTTACTTTAACCTAATCAACTAAAACCTACGTGGCGTGTGTTGACTAAAGGTGGCATAGTCGGTGGTTTTGTGGATCGGGATTGTTGGAGGTAGTCACCTTGGTCTAAGGACTTTGGGCATGTGCTTATCCGCCAAACCATACAAGCGCAACCATAAGTGCTAGCTTAAGCATGAGTGCACCATGTGCTAGTCCCGGCTTAGTAGTTAGGGAAGACTGTTAACACACTTTACTTTGAAAAGATCGGGTCATGTCCGTTGGCTCAAGAGGGGCCCGTGCTAAACCTTAGAGGGGTATCGGTGTTAACAGAGGGAACTAATGAATCGCCTTGTATTGTTACTTGGTCTGGGCTCCTAAGGAAGAGCTAAGATGCAAAAGTACTACTCGGCTTATGGGTAAAGTGTGCTACACTCTGCAGAGTTAAAACTATCATGATAGCCGCTCCTACTGTTATGGGAGGGGAGGAAGGTCGTACATGGTAGTCTCACGTGTTTAATAATAACCTGATGGGTTGGTGTTTGTTTTGAGTATTCGAGGCTTGTGCAGTTTTGCAGAGGGGCTTTCGAAGCCGAGCTCTGTTTGTTACCTTGGGGAGTTGTTCATCTTCATAATTGTTCAACAAATGTTTTTACAACAATTCAATTAATCTTGACTAGAATAGGTACTTATGCAAATTAACCATCCTGTTCTTGTTTATATCCTTGCATCATTTATAAGGACTCTTGCTGGGTAGCCGTGTACTCACTATACAAAACCACGGATATATTTGTTCAGAGAAGATTCGATTCGGACCGCCCACGTGATCGGGGAGGGTTCATGCGGATTTTGAGGAGGATTAGCTATCGCTGAAGGGTTGGATAGAGAGCATCATCGTGTTATTATTGCATATCATTTGGATTTCCGCTACTCTGATTATTAATACTCTATGGAGTTATGAAAACTATTGTAATAAGTGGTTGTGCAACAATTGTTTTTGCATTTATCATAATATTTTCTTAGTTATGATGATTGTGTTGTGATGCTCGACTCAAGTCGCTCATGAGTTGCTAGTATTGATCTCTGGGACTAGCAATGGATCATGGGTAGATCCCGGTGAAGCCGGGGTTGTGACATTAACTCCTAGGACAGTCCCTCTGGTCAGGACCTTTGTCGGCGGCTTTATCGGCCGCCGTCACAAGATCTCCTTGATGGCAGACGGCGCTCCCCGTGTGGGCCCCACGAACCAATCCTGACAAGCCACATGGCAAATGTTTGTTCGCGGCCTTGTTTGCGGCCGACGACACTGATTGTGCCTCCTGGCTACGCTACTGGCAACCTTTGTCGTCGGCCTAGTTAATGACCGCCGACACAAACAGTTGGCCAGCAAAAAAAATCTAGTAATTCATTTAAAATCTCAATTTAAACCTGCAATAAAACACAATTCCTAGTGCAATTATATTCCCCAATCCCCTCAACATATCCACACATAATTTGCTAGTCCACACCACAATTTCGAGCACATTCACACAATCACATAGCTTCAAATCCAAAAATTATCGATAATAACCGAAAATATCGTTATCAACTCCAAAAGTCCATATAAACATATATAAATGTCACACGAGCAGTTCAAACTCACAAAATGTTCTTGGTGACAAACAAAAATAAAAAAAGTGCATTAATGGTTCTGCGAACCATCGAAATGGTCGTGAAGAACCCTCAACGATCCGCTTTCGCCGCTTATGCGTGCAATCGAATCACCACATGTAGTATTTGCCGCATCCACGGGAGAAGCTGAGGCACACACTTGCAAGATTGGACGAAATCACAATTCGAATTTACATGTAAATTTGCAAGCTTATATAAAAAAAAATGTTGTGAAAACTAGAAAAATGAATTACCCCAGGAGAAGGCGCCGGTGCAGGGGTGAAGTGTAACCAAGGGATCGAAGCCTGCAGAAAAGGGCTAGGACTGGTTGTGGGTGGCACTGGGGCCCCCGGGGTCTACGTGAAGACGTAATTCGGCGGAGGTGGCAGATGGGGCGCCTAGCTAGATGATCCATCCCTCTGGAATCTCTGTGGATATAGGATATGTTAGAATGTGAAACATGCATGTAAGTACAACTATTTAACTACGTTTAATTACTTGATACATGAATTGATACATCTTGTAATTCTGATTCTGGATTGCCTCCAGCTGCTTCAAATCCTCCTCTCTCTCTCTCTCTCCGCCCGCCTCCGCTGCTCTTCCGCCTCGTGTTGTGCCTTCCACATTTGCTCTTCCACCTGCCATCGTGCCTTGTCTGCCTACCTCTGTGCCTGCAGCTCCTCGATCAGCTTCTTCTAGGTTTCCACCTAGGCACGTGAGGGAGAGACGGCCTGTTGTCGACGTGCCCTGGCCTGCCCTCTGAAAGTGTCATGGGGCAACAAAGAGTCCATAAAACCCGCCCTACCGTGACTGAGCCTACCGAACTCGTTGTAGATGAGCTGTGTGTCCAATTGCATGTTCAAGGGATCGCACTCTGCACCGTGTTTCTCCTTCATGGCAGCACAATATGTATCCTGAGAAACAAAATAGATATAGAGTGTGTTATGTAGTTTAAACCAGCGATGGTACATGTAAAAAGCAAAAATTAACAATTAACTTACAATCTTCTCCTGGGCTGCAGAAAGCATCGGTGGTTGTGTGCCATCCAATAGGACACGGGGTATGTGTGCACGGCTCCACATGGTAAACTCATTGGGTTCAAGTCCCGTATCCGCTTCCTAAGTTTCAATTTGAAAAGAACATTGATTCGGTTAAGTAGCGAAAAATTATGTATATGTAAGATAGAAGATATATGTTAATACTTGACTTACTATGTCCCGCGCGACATCCTCATGCCTCGCCCTACAAGGTAGGTGGTGCAGATCTCGGGGTTAGCACCTCGATTTCCCCTGTTACGCTTCGATCTCTCGATCCACTCCTTAGATGCCCACATTTTACAGAGCATCTTCCATGCACTTGGACAATTGTCCATCCCCTCAGGACGAAATGAATGGTACTGCTTCGCCTTCAGGTACTCCCGAGCTGCCATTGTCCTCGACATTGTTCTAATGCCCCTCCCCTTGTGATGCTTGATCACCGCATCCAAGCGGGCTATCCTGATGGCGTCCCTAACCATCTCTGCCGCCATTGCATCTAGTACATGGCGGCAACCATTGTAGTCCTCCTTAGTGGCCTCAGGGGGAAGCTGATACCTCTCCTGAAATAAAACAAACACCTGATAATACACAATACAATATGAACAAAAAAAAAACATGAAATGCTAATATATTTTGGCATCTAACCCAGAGCTCGTCGATGCATCGATCGGCAACAGTTACTCCCTCGTCGTCAACCACGAGAGAGTAGTCGCTCCATCTCACCGCCGGGCGTCGAGGATCGCCCTATCCCACTAGCCCGGGGTAGAGATTCTTCAATAGAATCCCTAGCAAGGGACTCGGCTCCTGTGGACCTTTGTTCACGCAAATCAATCCCCTATACGTAGAATTAATAACAAATAGTTAGCAATTTTTTATTAGTAAAGAAAAAAAATTGTAATATATACCCCTGCCCAACGGAAACCTGTACGAAATGCCTCTGAGCTGGATCAGCGGGGAGTGGCAGCAATTTATGTCGCCCCCTCTTTTTGGAGCTCGAGGACACGGCCCTAGACGACTCGGGAACCTCCCAGTCCTCATCCCCAACTCCTCCTCAGAGTCGGCATTCTCCAGTGCTTGAAGATACCAACCAGTAGGTAGAGCATCCCCGGCGTCCTCCCACCCCCCTCCTCGTCGGTCTCCGCCCCTTCCTCAAAATCAGGCTCCTGCCCTCCTTCCGGCCACTCCCACTTGACCACCTCTGCCTTCTGAGAGTCGGACGCCAACACCTTCTCACCCTCCTGGGAGTCGGTGTCCACCACCACCTCCTCCCCGTGGGATGCGCTGGACTCTCCCACACTCCTCCTCCACCCTCCTCTGCCCCGGACCTTCTTGCTCTTCTTAACTGTCTTCTTAACAGCTCGGTACATCCTGCTTAAATGAAAAGAAATGACACAAATTAGATAGGTATTAGTTAAATCAAATTACATGTATATGAATATAAATGTATACAAAGGTAAATGGAAAATATATAAATATATGTGACATTGAATCTATAAGAGATTGAATGTCTCAAAAATCTTCTGCTTCCTCTTCGTCTTCATCCTCATCTTCCTGTTCCTTTTCCTCTACCTCTTCCTCCTCCTCATCTTCCTCTTCCTCCCCCTCCTCCTCATCTTCCACCTCCACCAATTTTTGTAATCCGGGTGGGCATAAGGGAGATAGAACACCAGCTCGACTTGTTCGGGCAAAATGAACACGTCTGACCTTTGATATAACTTTCTAGGATTAATTTCAACTAGTCCTAATTCTGGAGTACGCCCCACCCCACTAAATAGATCGAACCACCTGCAACGAAACAGAACGAGCGAGAGATCTTTTTTCCTTCATAGGATATTTCTACTATCTCCTCAATGATCCCATAATACTCTATGTCTGGTCCGCCAAGGTCGTCTGTGACATTACTCACAACGCCACTATTCACCTTAGTTGCATTGGGCCGAACAAACTCAGCTGTTTCGGATCGAAATCGATGTCCATGGCAATCATAGCATCCATGGACCTTAATTCTTCGACTGTATCCACGTGACATTTGTCGGAGATCGTTGTGCACGTTGGAATGTATTTGACACTGAACAAACATGGGCGAGAAGATTCATTAAGGATTTTGTGTGATAATATAATAGTGTGTTGTATAGTACGAAGAAATTTACGTGGTAATTAAACCAAGTTAGAAAGTTTGGACGGTTTTGTCCACGGCCTTGTCTTTTTAGCTTATTGATTACGTCGTCCAAAGGTTCACTGGTTTTTCAGACTCTTGTTGAACAAATTGACTGTAAAATTTGTTATTTAAAACATTATTAACGGGTATTTAATATATAATTGACACATTTATTAACTTACTCGATATACACCTTCATTTCGTCCATGTTGTCGTACACGTACGGCTGGACGGTAATTTTTCTGCTTCAGACAAGTCACGCATTGTGCTTTTTCCAATATTGCATCCAACTTGGTCATGGAACACACTAAGGTTGGACGTTATTATACGTCGTGCTTTCTTATATCTCGGTTGTGGCACATGTACCTTATTTCTTGTAGCAAAATATTTTTCGTTGAAGTAAGCGATTTCCTGAGTCAGCCACGCTTCGGCAATACTTCTCTCGACTCGTGCTTTGTTCTTCACCTTCGCTCTTATATTTTCATCATTCGTTCAACTGGATACATCTATCTATACTGCGCCGGACCACCAACCTTTGTTTCGTATGGCAAATAAACCAATAGATGTTGCATGTAATTGAAAACCAAGCAATATAAATTTTCTCAAGCTTTGTAAAAATCACAACAATCTCGTTCTCCAATTCCTCCATTCTCGACGCGGATATCTCTTTTGCACACAGCTCTCTAAAGAAAAAGCTTAGCTCTAACAATGTTCTCCAAATAGCGTCGTCAACATATCCACACCATACAGCGAGAAATAGAGGCTCTATGAATACTTTATAGTCGTGGGTCTTCATTCCATTTAATTTGCATTGCTCCATACTAACGGCATGACGAAGGCTTGTCGTATAACCATATGGGAATTTCATCTTTTCCTTAATCCAGACTAGAATCTGCCTTACTTGCGCACGTGTGAGGCAGAACTTTGCCCAAAATTTCAATCTATTTTCATCGAGGTTCATCTCTGGTCGATCACATATGAAAGCGCAGTCCTCTCGAGCTTTGCTGTTATCTCTAGTCTTCTGTGGGATATCCCAATTTGTGTTTAGGACTGCCTCACACATATTTTTCTCTGGGTACATCAGATCGAGATTGTGAGGCTATTTCAGGTCTTTTGCACACGGAAGGTTGTATATGCTACCCTTATGAGTCCAATTATGCTCCTTATCAAAACCTGTAACGTACCCCTCCTCCACTAGGACGTCGTGCTAGTCGATGATATCTTCCACTTTAAACCGTTTTGGTGGCCCCCTCTTCACTATCTTGCCTTTACGATATGTATTTCTTTGTTTTCTAAAGGGGTAGTTCGGCTCAAGGAAACAACGATGACAATCGAACCAACAAGCCTTGGCCCCCTTTTTCAATGTGAATGCATTAATGCTAGACAGACATTTAGGACACGATAACTTTCTATGCGTGCTCCACCTGGAGAACATTCCATACGCCGAAAAATCGTGGACGGACCACAGGTATGCGGCGCGGATCCTAAAGTTTTGACCCTTGTAGCTATCATGTGTGAAGACTCCTTTATTCCACTGGTCGTTCAGCTCTTCTATAAGTGGTTGTATGAATAGATTTAAATTTTTCCTAGAAGATTTAGACCCAGGAATTATAACGGAAAGGAACATGTACTCTTTTTTCATGTAGAGATGAGGCGGAATGTTGTACGGGATAGCAAATACCGGCCAGCACGAGTACGGGTCCGCCCCTTCCTCAAAATCAGGCTCCTGCCCTCCTTCCGGCCACTCCCACTCGACCTCCTCCGCCTTCTGAGAGTAGGACGCCAACACCTTCTCACCCTCCTGGGAGTCGGTGTCCACCACCTCCTCCTTCCCGTGGGATGCGCTGGACTCTCCCACACTCCTCCTCCACCCTCCTCTGCCCCGGACCTTTTTGCTCTTCTTAACTGTCTTCTTAACAGATCGGTACATCTAGCTTAAATGAAAAGAAATGACACAAATTAGATAGGTATTAGTTAAATCAAATTACATGTATATGAATATAAATGTATACAAAGGTAAATGGAAAATATATAAATATATGTGACATTGAATCTATAAGAGATTGAATGTCTCAAAAATCTTCTGCTTCCTCTTCGTCTTCATGTTCATCTTCCTGTTCCTTTTCCTCTACCTCTTCATCCTCCTCATCTTCCTCTTCCTCCCCCTCCTCCTCATCTTCCATCTCCACCTATTTTTGTAATCCGGGTGGGCATAAGGGAGATAGAACACCAACTCGACTTGTTCGGGCAAAATGATCACGTCTGACCTTTGATACAACTTTTTAGGATTAATTTCAACTAGTTCTAATTCTGGAGTACGCCCCACCCCACTAGATGGATCGAACCACCTGCAACGAAACAGAACGAGCGAGAGATCTTTTTTCCTTCATAGGATATTTCTACTATCTCCTCAATGATCCCATAATACTCTATGCCTGGTCCGCCAAGGTCGTCTGTGACATTACTCACAACGCCACTATTCACCTTAGTTGCATTGGGCCGAACAAACTCAGCTGTTTCGGATCGAAATCGATATCTATGGCAATCATAGCATCCATGGACCTTAATTCTTCGACTGCATACACGTGACATTTGTCGAATATCGTTGTGCACGCTGGAATGTATTTGACACTGAACAAACATGGGCGAGAAGATTCATTAAGGATTTTGTGTGATAACATAATAGTGTGTTGTATAGTACGAAGAAACTTACGTGGTATTTAAACCAAGTTAGAAAGTTTGGACAGTTTTGTCCACGGCCTTGTCTTTTTAGCTTATTGATTACGTCGTTCGAAGGTTCACTGGTTTTTCAGCCTCTTGTTGAACAAATTGACTGTAAAATTTGTTATTTAAAACATCATTAACAGGTATTTAATATATAATTGACACATTTATTAACTTACTCGATATACACCTTCATTTCGTCCATGTTGTCGTACACGTACAGCTGGACAGTAATTTTTCTACTTCAGACAAGTCACGTGTTGTGCTTTTTCCAATATTGCATCCAACTTGATCATGGAACACACTAAGGTTGGGCGTTATTATACGTCGTGCTTTCTTATATCTCCGTTGTGGCACATGTTCCTTATTTCTTGTAGCAAAATATTTTTCGGTGAAGTAAGCGATTTCCTGAGTCAGCCACGCTTCGGCAATACTTCTCTCGACTCGTGCTTTGTTCTTCACCTTCGCTCTTATATTTTCATCATTCGTTCAACTGGATACATCCATCTATACTGCGCCGGACCACCAACCTTTGTTTCGTACGGCAAATGAACCAATAGATGTTGCATGTAATTGAAAACCCAGCAATATAAATTTTCTCAAGCTTTGTAAAAATCACAACAATCTCCTTCTCCAATTCCTCCATCCTCGACGCGGATATCTCTTTTGCACACAGCTCTCTAAAGAAAAAGCTTAGCTCTGACAATGTTCTCCAAATAGCGTCGTCAACATATCCACACCATACGGCGAAAAATAGAGGCTCTATGAATACTTTATAGTCGTGGGCCTTCATTCCATTTAATTTGCATTGCTCCATACTAACGGCATGACGAAGGCTTGTCGCATAACCATATGGGAATTTCATCTTTTCCTTAATCTAGACTAGAATCTGTCTTACTTGCGCACGTGTGAGGCAGAACTTTGCCCAAGATTTCAACCTATTTTCATCGAGGTTCATCTCTGGTCGATCACATATGAAAGCCTTGATCCTCTCGAGCTTTCTTTGTTATCTCTAGTCTTCTGTGGGATATCCCAATTTGTGTTTAGGACTACCTCACACATATTTTTCTCTTGGTACATCAGATCGAGATTGTGAGGCTATTTCAGGTCTTTTGCATACGGAAGGTTGTATATGCTACACTTATGAGTCCAATTATGCTCCTTACCAAAACCTGTAACGTACCCCTCCTTCGCTAGGACGTCGTGCTAGTCGATGATATCTTCCACTTCAAATCGTTTTGGTGGCCCCCTCTTCACTATCTTGCCTTTACGATATGTATTTCTTTGTTTTCTAAAGGGGTGGTTCGGCTCAAGGAAACAACGGTGACAGTCGAACCAACAAGCCTTGACTCCCTTTTTCAATGTGAATGCATTAATGTTAGACAGACATTTAGGACACGATAACTTTCCATGCGTGCTCCACCCGGAGAACATTCCATACGCCGAAAAATCGTGGATTTGACGTATCTGGCGCGATCCTAAAGTTTTGACCCTTGTAGCTATCATGTGTCAAGACTCCTTTATTCCACAGGTCGTTCAGCTCTTCTACAAGTGGTTGTATGAATAGATTTAAATTTTTCCCAGAAGACTTAGACCCAGGAATTATAATGCAAAGGAACATGTACTCTTTTTTCATGTAGAGATGAGGCGGAAGGTTGTACGGGATAGCAAATACCGGCCAGCACAAGTACGGGTGCGCAGTCATATTGAATGGCGTGAACCTGTCGGTGGAAAGACCGATGGGTACATTTTTGAGTTCAGCAGCAAATTCAGCAGCAATTTTTTCCAGGAGACTTAGGCCCAGGAATTATAACGGAAAGGAACATGTACTCTTCTTTCATGCAGAGATGAGGCGGAAGGTTGTACGGGATAGCAAATACCGCCCGGACGAGTAATCTGAAGTCTTGTGATCATATTGAATGGCGTGAACCCGTCGATGGAAAGACCAATGCGTCTATTTCTGAGCTCAGCAGCAAAATCAGGATGTTGTTGATCAAAGTGCCTCTAAGCTTCAGCATCTGAAGGATGAGTCATCAAACCCTCATTTCTACGTTTGCCCTGTTTATGCCACCTCATGTGTCTGGCCGTGCTCCTCACATGTAGAGACGCTGCAGGTGTTGAGTGATTGGAAAGAAGCGGTAAGTTTTCTTTGCCACCTTCGTCTGTCTCAAAATACCATCTCGTCCATAAACTTCCACGTACCGACTTTCATTGCAATGTTTACAATGAGTCGACCCAGAATCATTTTTCCAGAAGAGCATGCAGAACTTTGGACAATATTCTATCCTCTCGTAGGACATGCCTAACACGTTAAGAAGTTTTTCGACTAGTAAAGATTCGGAGCCATCTTGTGCTCATTCGGAGGCAGGTTATCTAGCAGTTTACAAAGGTCGTTGAAGCAATTCCCCGATAGGTTATACTTGGTTTTAACCGCCATTAGACGCGAAACTGCCGAGAGCACGGCAATATTGGTATGGTCATGCAGCGGCAACTTGGCAGAATCAAGTAGCTTCTCGGATTGTTGGGCAAGTGGTTCGACCTCTTTCTTCAGGGGGAGATCGTAAGCCCGAGCCACATCCTCCGTGAGCTTGTCCAATCTATCAATTTCTACTTTATCGTAGCCCTCCCCAAAATGCATAGGGCTACACACCGACGCCAGACGCTTCCTCTCTCCATGTTCAAAGTAATTTGGTCTGAAACCATATTTCAAGAGGTGTTTACTAATGTCCTTGTTGTTTACTAATGTATCCATGCAAAGTAATTTGGTATGAAACCATATTTCAAGAGGTGTTTACTAATGTCCCTGTTGTTACCTTTCTCCATGTTCGAGCACAAAGTGCAAGGGCACCACACAACCTTTGCGTTAGGGTCAGGAAAATTTCTAAAAGCATCTTCAACAAATGCCCTAGTCTTCTCTATCCGCTCATCCGTGTGACGTCCAGATTTCATCCAGCCATCGTACATCTATTGTCGGTCTTCCATCGCCTATTTCATAACGTAAATTCAAAAAATTACATTACAAGTTTAGACCATTCAAGTCTAGATAAATAGGAGGGCTTACCCACCCACGGATATGCGTTTAAGTACGGTGGCTGAGACACAGGGGTGCACGGGTCGAAATTCCGGAAGCATAACCCTGCAGTTCTCCTAGTGCAATGACAGGTACGACGTACCACTTATGTTATGCACTAGGAGAACGACAAGGTCGTCATGCCGCCGAAATTTCAACCCGTACACCTCCGTGTCGCAGCCACCGTACTTAAACGTATATCCGTGGGCTGTCCAAAACGTGGACAGCTCGGAGCACACCAGTTTTCATAATGGACCCAACGAATCACCGTCCAAGCTCATTATGAAAATATGTAGGTGTGCTCCGAACTGGTATGACTATGGCTCGATTTATTTTATAAATATATTCAAAATACATATAGCTAAATACATCTAATAATACCGTCCGGTTAGCAACACGGACGACACATTTCGTACTAATTACATGCATCACTAATTAATTGCATATAATAATATCGTCGGTTAAACAAACACCGACGACGTCACAGGTTCAATAATTTTTTAAAAAAATACACGAGCATACCTCGGGTGTGGGCGGGGACGTCCACGCGGAGGAAGGGAGGACAAGGCTTGGGCTGCCCCGGGCTTGAGTGCAGTGGGCAGCGGTGGCTCGAGGCGGTGGGGGTGGGGCAAGTCACGAGAGGAGGGCGGCGGCTCGGGCTTGCACGGGCGGGCGGTAGCTCGACGCCAGCGGGCGGCCGACGGCGGGCGGAGGCGGCGGGAGGCGGCTGGAGGCGCGGGCGGCGGCGGCGGGCCGGGCGGGCGCCTGGAGGAGGGAGACGCAGGCGGCGGCCTGGAGGCGGGAGGCGACGGGACAATGGTGGTTTGGGCGGTGTGGAGAGAGCCCGTGCGCTAGGTCTGAGGACTTAGCGCACGGGCCCTCTTTTTTTAATGCAGAACACCTGTGTCAGCAGCCAATGTGACCTTTCCGGGCGACATGTCAGTAGCACAAAAAATTGTGGCCCCTAGGAACAACTTTTGTCGGCGGCCTTGTAGAAGCCACCGACACAGGTAGTCTATTTCGGCCGCTAACCAAGAGACCGATGACACAGTTTTATCTTTGTCGGCGGCTACAATAATGCCGCCGACAGAGATCATATCCCCCTTCCCGCGGAATCTCTGTCCGACGCCCTTCGGCTCCCCAAAGGGGTTCATTTTGTGCAATCTTTTACATAACAAGCAATAAAACATAATAACTAATCCAAGGGGGCATATTGTCCGGCGTTCAACCTCGTGGCTAAAGGTAGCTTTCAAACCTATATCGTACATATATAGCTGGTGCCCTATAAGAACAGATACAACACTAATAAATGCACGAGGTCGAACGCATGCCAACATGCCACCTTGAATGAGTTGTGATGTCCATTGCTTGCCACCTAAACTTAGATTGCATGAAATGAACCCCTCGGGGAGCCGAGGGGCGTTGGACAGAGATTTCGCAGCAGGGGGAGAAGATCTGTGTCGGCGGTTTCCATCAGGCCGCGGACAGTTATATAGCTGTGCCGTCGGTATGTATTATGACCGCCGACACAGATTTATCTGTGTTGGCCGCTAAACCTAGGCCGCCGACATAGGTCGTATAACTTAGTATAAATAAAAACCGTTACCTGGAATGTTGAGATAAATATAATTGCCCACCCGGTTATCAGCGCGCGGCGCGGGCTCCCTGCTGCAAGTCGCTAGTTCGAGGCCGCGCTTGCGCCCACTGATTTTTTAATTTAGCTGTGTCGGCGACAAAGAGAAAACCGCTGACACAGATGCTCCTTGCCCTCCACTGTTCCATCCCTCTGGCTGGCCCACATGGCAGAGACTTGCCTCGTCTGACATGCGGGACCACCTATGATGTTTTCGTCTGGCCGTGATGGCGCCGTTAGTGTGTTGCAACTATGTCGACGGTTACTGTCTAGCCACCGATGTAGATTGCTTTGGCGGGCTGCAAATTCAAATTTTCTATCGCGGACCTGTATGGGGGTTGATCTGTGTCGACGATAGTTGTTTAGCCGCCTATATTGATTACCAAATTTGAATTTTTATATTCAACGGCGGGAGTGGGGCTGAAGTTTGCTCGTCGGCCGTATTAATGTCGGCGGTTTTAATTTGGCCGCCGATATAGGTTTGCCGACAGCTATCTGGCTATCGATACAGATATTTTGGCCGCCGATATAAATGCAGATTCCTGCAGTGAGCTCTTGCGCGTGCGTGCGGAGAGAGAGAGAGAGAGGGGGGAGGGAGGGAGGGCAGGGGAGGAGAGTGAGTGAGAGGAAGGACTTGGGTATAATAGAGAAGGAGAAAATTAAAGTGCCACATGGACCATCGATTTGGCAAATCTAGGCCACATGGAATGTGAAGTGGCGGTCCACATCACCAAACAGCCCCCAACATAACTCCTTTAGACCCAGGTGAAACAATTTCGTAAGTTCGAGGACCCGAATATCTGGTTTCATAAGTTTGGGACCTAAGCGGAACGGCGGGACAAGTTCGGGGACCTGCGGTGTGAAGGGGGCCTCTTATTTTTATTTCTGTTGGAATCATTGATGTCGGGTTGAGGTGGTGTTTTTCCTTGTCTAGCATTTGTTTCCAATGAACGGCTTCCTCACCAGTACCGTATTTATCGGCCTTGCGATGTTAGCAGGGGACAAGCTGGAAAGCCCTCGCCTTCCCGGCTTCCCCAAATCAAATCTCATTCTATTAATTAAAGAGCCAGGTACGAGCTAAACCCTTCAAAACCGTAAGTAAGTAATTGGCCATGACCGAACGTTCATGATATAGCAGAGGTGTAGACGGACAAAAAGCTTTCGAGATTCTTGGAGCCATCGAACTTTTCAATGTGTTCAAGTTTAAACTTAGGTGGCCACAGTACGTTACACGACTCTTCATAAAATGTGGGTCAAACAAAGAGAGTCGCCGAGCTCTGGTGGGCAGGGTCAGGTCCAAGGCGTGTGAAGGCGCTTTGCCTTGGAAGGCCACCTGAGCAAGTGGGCCCAAGCAATGTCGAGCTAGAGTTCTAAGTAACGGTAAACTTTTGGCATCTTCAGGCTCTCAACCCTGTAGGCCC
Source organism: Raddia guianensis (assembly GCA_036346415.1). Lineage (NCBI taxonomy): Eukaryota > Viridiplantae > Streptophyta > Magnoliopsida > Poales > Poaceae > Raddia > Raddia guianensis. Next base: position 31,705,206 of record CM070538.1, on the reverse strand, counting down.
CCCGCCCCCGCCACATACGCCGGGATGCCGGTCGTTGCCATATGGGGGATGCGGGTGGCTAGCCCTAGAATGGCTTGGCAATGTTCTCCGAGCTCCACGCTCGTCATTCATTGCACGGGAGGCACTGAGACCTCGCTAGGCACTGAGAGCTCGCTCTTGGAGATCGGCAGCGAGATGTGTTGGCTAATCGTTGATAAATCAACAAAACAATGTTTGCAAAAATTAAAGAAAAACATAAACATGTGAATTTTTAAACACTTATATATCAAAAGATAAGTTTTTTTTACAAGTTTTAAACAATTCTAAAACAATTTCTAAAACGATAATGCTTCAGTGCGGACGTCCGACGACGCTGTGCGGCCCGGCAGCGTGGCACAGCAACCAACACGGTGCACTTCGCTGCTGCCTGCTAGTAAAAAACGTGCGTTTCATTTTTGGCTATTTAAATTTCTTATTTTTGTCTCTATTTCATCTGGAGTCCGAAATACATAGAACAAATTTCATAATTCATCTAAAATCCTAATTAACTCATTTTAAATACTTTTTATTTTCATTTCCCAATTGTTTCAACAGTCTATACAGATTGTTTCCAATAGGCTAAATTTGTTTCAGCAGGCTAGACATATTGTTTCAATAGAAAAAACTAATTGCTGCACTTGCCACTACAGGAAAACGAACTATTAACGTCGGCCCGGACGAAGCCGACGTTAATAATTGGGTTATTTACGTCGGCTGGACAGTGCCGATGTAAATATTATTATTTAACACAAGTGATGAGGCCACGGCGGGAGCAGGTGATGTGGAAGCACTATTTACGTCGGCCTGGCCGACGTATCCGCCTGGCCTCGGCCGACGTAAACCTCTCTTTTCACCCTTAACCCTACCACGCGCCAGTATTTCGTCTTTTCCCGCGCCCTCACAACTCATCCGCCGCCGCCGCCGCCGTCGCGCCCCAGGCTAGACGACGTAAATACGCGTGTGCTGGAGCTATGCACACGCGGCGGCATTGCTGGATGGCTCTAGTATTTACGTCGCCCAGCCTGACCGACGTAGATAATGGAGCAGCCACGTGGCGCAGCCGCCATGCCGTGCCGAGGCTGTATTTACGTCGGGCCTGGCCGACATAAATATGGAAAAGATATTTACGTTGGCCAGGGCCGACGTAAATATGCGAGCCAAGGCGACGCCCCGGACCGACGACCTTTTTTTACGTCAGCCGTGGGGCCGACGTAAATAAACTCTATTTACGTCGGCCGTCGACGTAAATACCCCTTGCCGACATAAATATCTATTTACGTTGGCTTTTCAGATATTTACATCGGCTTCACGTCCGATTCCTGTAGTGTGCCTAGACATATCGTTCCAGTAGCTAAGCTAATTGTTCCAACAGGCCAAAAATATTGTTCCAATAGACTGTACAAATTGTTTCAACAGACTAGATAGATTGTTGCAACAGGCTAAACTAATTGTTTCAATATGCCAAACATATTGTTCCAACAAGCTGTATAAATTATTTCATCAGGCTAGAGAAATTGTTTCAATATGCTAAACTAGTATCAAGCTATATATTGTTCCAATAGGCTAAACCAATTGTTTTTAGCATGCTATATACATATTGTTCTAATAGGCTAAACCAACTGTTTCAATTGGTTATACGTTTACTAGGCAAAAGAAATTGTTTCAGCAGACTAGCCATATTGTTTCAACAGGCTAAACTAATTGTTTAATTTGGATAACAAATTGTTTCAGTAACTTTTTATATAGCAACATTGATCTTGTCTTGTTCGTAAAAATGCAAGGAACACAGCGGTTGGAGCCCCCTCCCCCCCCCCCCTCCGGGCTAGGGGAGAGGGGGAGAGGGCTCGTAAAAATGCCCCTGAACCCCTCCTTCCATGGTTCGTGCATTGGAGCAACCAGTCAAAATCTATGGCCGTCCAAAGAGAAAACTGAAAAGAATCTTTTCGCTGATGTCATTGCATGCAAACAGGGAGTGCTGCGGCAGACTTCGAAACAATGGCTGGAGATGTTTGTTCCGGTGTGAGACGCAGAGTTTGTTTCAGGTGGTGCGCATCGTTGTTGCGTTGGACTGGGCCGACGCAGCGTTCGACGCGCGCGCAGGTGGTGTGCATCGTTGTTGCATATTGGACTGGGCCGACACAGCGTCCGACGCATGCGCGGTGCGCGCGTCAGACGTCCGTCCCCCGGTCCACGCCTTTCTACAAATCCACCGCATAGAAGACTGACCACTAGGCCTCGCTTCCCGCAGCTTCACGGCCCACGACCAGTATATGCCTTTCGGAATGTTGTATATATCAGATCAAGTTAATACTTTATATTATCTGTAGTCGTTTTACAATTAATGGAATATGAATGTTGCACGTCCTATAGATGTATCACGTGTATAACTGATGCCTCTTATGTATATGTTACATGCATCTACTACACATATATGTACTCTAAATTTTCCGTTTTGGTTGAGTTCTTTTTATTAGTTATTTCGTTAATATTTATTATGCATCTGTTTTTGATACGGGTCAAAATATTATATATATAATAGGTGTTGAAACTCTAGGTTTTATTTGGGTCATCCAGATGAAAAAGCGTAATTATTTTTTAATTAAAGGGCTAGATATTTGCCAATTCATTTAAGTAGAAAAATATAGGATAAAAAGAGGAGAATTGCATGCCGTGCCAATGAAATATTACACAAATATGCAGCTGAATCTTTTAAATATTAACAAATTCTAACCATATGATTTTATGCTGCGGCTGATGTATTTTATACTTTACACAATACTAATTAACTAATGCTCTCTCATTTTTGGTCTTGAAGCGCAACTCTACGTAGAAGAGCAAAATAAATACAAGGATAGTACCATTGATTCTATGGCTTGGTCAACATTAGCTTAACTCTGTCCACACTACATGACCTAGGAAAAAAAATAGGACGAAAGGATTAACATCTGTCACGTATCATTTATGACTAATAACATATGAGCAAATAACCCATAGGCAAAAAGCCAAAAACGTTGCACCGACGTCCTTACCGCACTAAGCTCAATTTGTTGCAACTTGATTATCCCCAACAGGGCCTCTAAACTACCAATAAACACACTCTCTTGCTTTACCTATCACGTCTTTAGAAACTACCGTGCTAAGCTGTTAAGCTGAGACATGTAAGTAATTTAGAAACTACTGCGGATCACACTACAGGAAAACGAAGTGTTTTCGTCGGCCCATATTAATTTCGTCGGTAAAAAAAACGACGAAAAAAAGGTTATTTAAAACCGACGAAAATAAGGTTGTAATTTCGTCGGTTTTTTAAAACCGATGAAAATAAGGTTATAATTTCGTCGGCTCCTCCGGCCGACGAAATAAGATGCCGCCACGTCCCCAACTTTAACCCCACCCACCGTATCAGCTCTATCGCGCTCCCCCACTCGCCCGCGTCGCGCTGCTCCCCCACTCCCCCGCGCTACCGCCACCCTGCTCCCTCGCGCTGCCCGCCGCCCTTCACCTTGCGCCGCCCGCCGCCCCACTCCCCCGCGCCGCCGCCGCCACCCTGCTCCCTCACGCCGCTCCCCGCCCTTCACCTCGCACCGCCGGCCGCCCTGCACCCCGCTCCACTCCTAGAGTTTCCTCCTCCTCCCTCGCCGACCGGCGGTGGCCGCGCCCCTCCCCGCCGCCGTGGCCTCCGGCGCCTTGCCTTCCTCCTCCCACCGCCGCGCGCCCCAATTCCTTTCCCCTCCGCGCCAGCGACGACGCAAGCTTCTCCGGCGAGTATGCGCGGAGCCCGACACCAAGTGAAGGTAAGCATCCAAAATCGATGGGGGCAGATGGATTTGTCTCGCAAGTGAGGTTAATGGCACGATTTGGGGTTTTAGAGTTTGTTCAACCGCATGATTTAGGGGTGGTTGGGGGATGAAAGGCGAGGGGGTGTGTAGGAACTGAGCTCTCACGTGCTCAGGAAATCACTCAGATCCGCACCGATGTCCTCTATGCTCGTCGCCGTCGTCGTCTCATCCTCTGTCGCAACCCCCGCCTCGTTCTGCTGCCTCGAGGCCTCCGCCATCATGGCGCCCGTGGCTCCCTCCCCTCACCAAATTGCACGGACAAGCTACTATTGGCCCAGTTTTTTCAGTTAACTATCAGCATTCAGCTGCTTAGCAAGGTAAGAACCTTGACATATTTTTTTTCATGACAGTGAACTAGCTTTACAACCCACTATGAGCGTTATATCACTCAATTGAGAGTTGGTGAATAAATTTGACATTTCAGTTTCGTGCAAATTAATCTGCAGTTCGGTATCATAACCCATCTCCCTTCCTCCAGTAGAAATTGACACACTAATTTTGGCTAAATAAATTGTCACACTCTCTTGGTTAAAGAACTGGATTTGTTATAATACTTAACGATTACTAGATAAAGGTACCCTATTTTAACCTTCTTATGTTGACATTGCCTTCACCATCTGAAATTGCTATTTTCATCTCCGAATGGATCAAATGTCAAGTCAACAACAAGCTTTCCTCTGTTCTTCTTGTTATGTGGATCATTTGGGTTCATGCTTCTAAAAAGGGTCGAGGGTGAACAACTTACTCTCAGCCTCTCACAAGGAGTAAGCAAGAGGAGTGGAATATTTTTTTCGAAGTTGCCAATCTACCAAATTCTAGTGGCAAAGCCATCTGCATGCTTGAAAATCCTAAGTTGCTCACCAGATACAAGGCATATTTTTTTCGAAGTTGCGTTTGCACAGCTGAATGAGCAAATGAGGAACTAATGCCATCAGTGATCTAGAAGAATTGTGTACCAGCTATAATTCTGCAGTATTTAGTTTTGTTCTAGCCTTTTCCTTGTGTACAGGCTGTAATTCTGTACTAACAAATGGTTCTGTTTATGGTTTTGCAGAATCTAGCACATGGTTATGTGTTCAAACGCAAGCCGATGATCATACAATTTGGTAGGAACCCTGCTGTTAACAAAGCTTCCTGGCACGGGTGATAGATCTTGCACTCATTTTTTTTGCACTTCTTTACCAGTTGTTCTTTTCGTTCCTCTGTTTGTTAAACATTATTATCCCTTGAGATTCACATATTTCTGATGGTCTTTTATTTTCATATAGGCCATGATTATTATTGCTTGGAATGGTGGCACACGAAGTGATATATTTGATGTTGGGGTACTTAAGCAGGTTTTGAGCATATTTATAACTGCTGCAGTTCTGAAGTTGGATCAAGGTATTTGGTCAAGATCCTACTGACTCTCCCTCTCTTTGCTCACAAACTTGGCATAGTGCAATCTAAATTATTCGGTAAAAATGTCACCATTAGAGGCTGATCCGGTACTTGTTTGACAGTGTTTTTCTTATGCCACTCTGGATTTTGCCATGTTTCCTGACTACCCCATATATGCATCAGATTTTTAAATTATTGCTTTTGTCTCATGATCTGTAAACCAGAAAGCATTTAGGTATTTGATTTAAATGTCTCAAGGTTCTATTAGGCATTTAAATGTCTCAAAAGTTCTATTAGGTTCTTTACAGCAAAAACCATAGATTACAAAGTTCTGCATATAGTGTGAAACTGCACCAAAAATCAATGGAGGTGATCAATCCTATTTATTTCAGGCAAACTGCATCCATGCCATTACAAAGTTTTAAAAATTGAATGGTTGTTCAAAACCATGCTACTCAGTGGCATTTTTTGCACTTCTATGCAGTTTCACAACTTTATTTCATTTTATTTTCTAGAGAAAATATCAGATGCTCGCGAGCTTTCATTATTTTAACAATGTAAATGTAACAATTTCTATGCAGGTTATTCCCATGGGCTTTATTTTTGAGGATGATACTCTTGTTGAGCCAAGCAACAAGGGTATCCTGTTATTTATGCAAGACTTAAGGGGCATAATGTGGAACTCAAATAGGTAGCAGGTTATCGCAAAAATTATCATTTGTAAGCAGCACATATAGCACATCCATTTAAATATTGTGGATTTATTGGAATAATGGATCATGTTTTTTTGGAAAATTGGGGGTTTATGTCCATTGGGAATACCAAATTGCCTATTTGACAAAAACTTCATCCAGACTTATAAATTCACCTTTAAAACCTCTTTTAGTCCTTATTCATTGTTTTAGGAATCTTATGTATCAGAAATACACAAGTCCAGAGTCTAGACTTATAGAATACAAATATGCTATAACAATAATATTAGTAACTAACAAATAAAAATAGCAGTCTTCTTAAACTAATGCCTCCGGTCCATTTTGTTCTTGTTCCAACACAGTCTGTGCTTCATCCATATTTTTCTGTGATTTTTTGTGATTTTTCTATGAATTTTTTGTGAATATCTAACTCCTAGATACTATTTTCAACAGACTGATAAGAGAGAGAATTGAAGGAAAAGCTTGACCTGGACAGAAAGAAAAATAGAACCATGGAAGAAATGGCTTATGAGGCCAGCGAGTACTGTCCCCTTTTCTCCTAGATGTATCTCTAATAAACTGTTCTCTAGTTCTCACGTTTTTTTCCTAGGAATAAGCTTTATGACTTCTACTGCATTGTTGTAGTGGAATTCTTGTTTTCCACTGACTTGGTGATGACCAAATGTCCAATCTAAATTGATGTTGCGATTCTCTTGTTTGTTATTTGTATGGGGCAACAGTTGTTTGCTAGATAAAATATATTTTTTCTTGCTTGCGTTCTTTGTGTTGAGCTGTAGTGGAAGGCTACTTTTTCGTCCTTTTAAATTACTCAGCCATTAGTTAAGGTCATAAGGCATAAAACCACAAATAATCCTTGCAACACTAGAATTGTTTTTGAGTTTGTGATGATATGAATATCTGTGAATTTTCTGAATTTTCTATGATTTTCTGTGATTTTTGTGAATTTTCTGTGAATAAAACAATGTAACCCTGTTTTTTTTTATAAAAAAAATATGTAATTTCATCGGCCAAAACCGATTTAAATTAATGGTTTTAACCGATTTAAATTAATAGCCACGTCATCCGAGCAAATCAAGCGATACTATTTTTTTTCTTCGACGTGTACGTAATTTCGTCGGCCAAACCGACGTAAATTATATGCCATGTCGGCCTTAAATGCTTGCATGTCCGTCGGTTTTTAATTTAAATCGGCCTCAAACCGATTCTAAAATACAAATTTCACAAGAACCGAAAAAGGCATTTAATTTCATCTAGCATATTTCGTCGGCAAACCGACGAAATTATTCCAATTTCGTCGGTTTCCCCCTAATTTCGTCGGTTTTTGGCCGACGAAATTAAATCGTTTTCCTGTAGTGTCGAGGCTTCCAAAGCGGCCCATCACAAGCGGTTCGCTTTAAGCCGCTTGCGACCCGATCGTCACAAGTGGTTCGTGGCCAACGGGTGGGAGGTTGGCGGAAAAGGGCATATACAAGCGGTTCCAATTAAGAACCGCTTGCAAAGATAAGCCAGTGCAAGCGGTTCGTATCACGAACCGCTTGCAGGACTCTGTAAGCGGTTCGTGGTACGAACCGCTTCGAGAGGTAAATCAATTCAAGCCGTTCATACCTTGAACCGCTTGCATATACACTTTCCCCTTCCCGCCCACGACATTTAAGCCCTTCTTCCTTCCCGGCATTTCGCAAGACAAGAGTAATCAAGGCCCGAAATGTTCATGCAGTGAGGTCTTGCAAAATTTTAATTGAGGCTAATAGCTCCAAATTAAGGTTTTCAAGTTAAGTAAACATGGTCCCAACATCATTTTCGTGTAGATGTTGCTTATCTTTTTGCATTACATGTGGAGAAATATTGAATTGATCTTATTTGAATTGAAGGGTGTTTGATTTTCTAGCTCTCTCTCTATAGATAATTTGAGGCAAGATGTTGATCTATTGGGGGTTTAAGTCCTATATTAGTTTTGTATCCTTCTTTTTATGTTGTATAAGATGTTGAAATTAGTTGGTAGGGTGATTATTTGTTTTAGAGAGTTAGATCTACCTTGGTGCCTTAGTTTTCGTCGGAAGATGTCTATTTTGCTAGCTCTCCCCTTTAGATCTTTTGAGGCAATGTGGTGATCTATTGGATGGTTTTAGTTTCAAATTAGTTTAAAATAGTTGGTAGGGTGATTATTTCAATTGCTATAGAGCTAAATAGATCTAGATTTTTTGCTATGTTGGGAATAAATTATTTTTGTGTATGAAATGTAATTAAAAAAATTAGAGGGGTACACAATAAAAATCACATATGTTTATAATTTAGGCAAAGTATAGAAAATAGATGAAAAAAGTTTTTTTAATTTGTGAGATTTAGTTGGTTTAGCTTTAAAAATGTAGAAAGTTTAGAGGTAATTAAAAAATATAACAATTAGTTATTTCGAGTTAAATATTTCAATTTGAAAAATATAATAAGTGTTCTTATTAATTTAATTGGTGCAGATGAACCGGCAATGGATGTATGCGGATCGTCGGTCAAGGGAGTTCATCGATGGCGTGAATGCTTTTCTCGATGTCGTATTTCGAGACTTGCCTCCAGGAAGCTTCGTACGGTGTTCGTGCGTAGATTGCAGGAACGAGAAAGAGCACTCAATGCGAGGACGGATCTGAGGCCACTTGTTGATGAGAGGTTTCATGCCGAACTATACATCTTTGGACTCACCACGACGAAGTAGAGCATACCAAAGATAGAAGACGAAGAAGAAGCCGATGCAGAGAAAGTGACATATGATGGTATGCCGGACGCGACGACATACGAGGACGTCGAAGGTACACAAGGCGATCAGTTTGGTGTGGATGATGACCTGGACCAGATGCTGCGTGACGCAGAAGGAGATATCACAGAGGACAAACAATATAGAAAGTACCAGGGTTTGTTGAAGGACCAGAGAACTCTTTTGTACCCAAATTATGGTCAGGGGTATAAGAAGCTACGCACTATACTGGAGCTCATGCAATGGAAGGCTGTGAATGGTGTGTCAGATAAGGGTTTCGATGAGTTGCTGTCGCTCATAAAGAAGTTGCTCCCGGAAGATAACACCCTGCCAGAATCCACGTATCAAGCCAAGCTGATCCTGTATCCCTTAGGATTGAAAGTTCTGAAGATACATCCATGTCGCAACGACTGTGTCCTATATCGCGGTGAATATGCCGACTTGGATGTCTGTCCAGTATGCAAGGAACCCCGGTATAAGATGAAGCGTGACGATCCAGGTGAAGTAGATGGGGTGCGTGTCAAGAAGAGAGCACCGGGAAAAGTGTTGTGGTATTTTTCTTTGATTCCAAGGCTGAAGCGTATGTTTGCAAACAAAGCGCATGCAAAAATGATGCGTTGGCACAAAGAAGAGCGTAAGGTCGACGGAATGCTTAGGCATCCGGCGATGGCTCTCGATGGAGGATGGTCGATCGGAAGTACAAGGACTTTGCGGATTTGAGGTCGAAACATAAGGTTCGGTTTGAGTACCGATGGGATGAATCCTTTCGGAGACATGAAAAGCGCGACCATAGCACTGGCGGTCACATTATGTGTGTATAATATTCCTCCATGGCTATGCATGAAGAGAAAGTACATAATGATGCCGTTGTTGATCCAAGGCCCCAAGCAACTCGGAAATGATATCGATGTCTACCTGAAACCTTTGGTTGAAGATCTTCAGACGTTATGGAACGGTGTAAAGGTTTGGGATGAATACAAAAGGGAGTATTTCAACCTGCGTGCAATGTTATTTGTAACAATCAACGACTGGCCAGCGCTTGGTAACCTGTCTGGCCTAACTGGCAAAGGCTTCAAAGCGTGCGTGCAGTGCTTGGAGCAAACCGATGGCACGTACATGAAAGGCTCTCGGAAGATGATGTACATGGGGCATCGCAGGTTTCTTGTTCGGAGCCACGCGTTGCGGAAGAAACGCAGGGAATTTGACGGGGAGGAAGAACATCGTGCCCAGTCGAGGCATCGTAGTGGCAAGCAGGTGTTTGCTATGGTGAAGGATCTGAAGGTAGTATTTGGAAAGGGTCCGGGAAGCAAATATGTGCCAAATGATGAGGATGGCCATGCACCCATATGGAAGAAGAAGTCAATATTTTGGGACTTGCCTTATTGGGAAGATTTGGATGTTCGTCAGTCACTCGACTTCATGCACATCACCAAAAACGTCTGTGTGAGCTTCCTAGGCTATATAGATATGTACGGGAAATCGAAAGATACAGTGAGTGCTCGGAACGACCTTGAAGTCCTGGGTATCAGAAAGGACCTACACCCTGAAAAAAGAAGTACGAAACAACTGTACCTACGGCCAGCGAGTTATACTCTAAGCAAAGAAGAGAAAAAAAAAAGCGTAATAGAGTGTCTTAGCAGTGTGAAGGTCCCTTCCGGATACTCGTCGAACGTAAAGTGATTCGTAAATATGAAAGAGAACAAAATTATACACCTAAAATCCCATGACTGTGTTGTGCTGATGACACAATTGCTCCTGGTTGTTTTGAGAGGTGTATTGCCCGAGTGGGTACGGGGGACAATCACAAAGCTGTGTTCGTTTTTCAATGTCGTTTCCCAGAAGGTCATCGATTCAAAGAAACTGGGTGATCTGCAGGCTGACGTGGTACAAAGTGTGGTTAGCCTCGAGATGATCTTTTCTCTTGCCTTTTTTGATATCATGGTTCATCTCACTGTTCATCTAAGCAAAGAGATAGGTATTCTTGGGCCTGTTTATCTCCACAGCATGTTCCCTTTCGAGAGCTACATGAGCGTATTAAAGAAGTATGTACGTAACCGTTCTCGCCAGGAAGCATGCATTGCCGAGGGTTATGTGACAGAGGAGGTGGTCGAGTTCTGTGTGGACTACATTGATGATCTAGACCCCATCGGCGTTCCTATAACACGCCATGAGGGCAGGCTACGAGGTAAAGGGACACTTGGAAGAAAGGTAGCTGCATGCAACGATCTTCTTACATTTAAGCAAGCACATTTCACTGTGTTGAAGCAATCGACAGTGGTCACCCCGTATGTCCTCCAACACAAGAATGCTCTACGTCGCCAGTTCCTAGAGAAGACTGATACGTGGATAACACTGAGGCATATGGATTCTTTTGGCGCATGGTTGCACAACCATATCCTCAAGAGCAAGTGCAACAATGAACAGTTACAACGCCTGGCTCGGGGACCATCCGCTGAAATTGTGAGATGGCAGGGGTACAAGATAAATGGTTACACATTCTACATGAGATCACAAGATAATAATAGCACAAACCAGAATAGCGGTGTTCGTATAGAAGCTGCCGACAACAGAGGCAGGATGGACACATATTATGGATTCATAGAAGAGATATGGGAGCTCGACTATGGGCCTTTGAAGGTCCCATTGTTTAAGTGCCAATGGGTAAAACTAAACGCAGACGGCGTGAATGTCGACAAATACGGCATGACTACCGTAGACCTTCAAGAAGTCGGCTACTTGAGAGAACCATTTGTTCTCGCGAATGAGGTAAGACAGGTCTTCTATGTATTGGACATGTCAAGCAAACCAAAGAGGAATCAAATCAAAGACAAGCAGAAGGAACCGCCAAAGCGACACGTGGTTCTCCAAGGCAAACGAAGGATTGTCGTAGTAGAGGACGTTACTGACGATGAAGAGTACGATCAGTTCGATGAGATCCCTCCTGTCGGGGATAAAATTACGGCCCATTGCCATGGCCCACTCCCTGACGGTCCAATCGAACAGCCTACCAGGGCCCAGCTCCCTGGAAGGTTGGCTGGCATGGTGCGTAATGGCCAAGGAATCGTGTTTGAGTCCGTCTCGGACAGGAGTCCTGCACGGCTACGTGAAGACCCGGACGTTGGTTTCCCGGATTGGAATAGGAGTCGTGATCCCCAAGACTAGGAATATGCCTTATCTATCTCGGGATATATTTGGCACGTTGAGTTCGTTACGATCTCGTAGTTAGCCCGGCCCGATATTCCCTCGATAGGTCGGTTTGCTCTGCACTATATAAACCAAGCCCCTACGGCGTTTAGGGGGCATCCAACATCTGATCAATCCTAGATGAGTTCTACGACTTGATTTAGCTTTTAGCATCTGATATACACCATAATCTCGTCGAGACTTGTTCGTCTCGCCGAGCCATCTCTTGTAATCACTCCTGATATATAAGAAAGGCTGGACGTAGGGCTATTATCTCTCCCGAGAGGCCCGAACCAGGATAAAAACCCCTGTCTCCTGTTCGTCGCTGTTCGTGATTGTTCGGCGTGTCTCCTATCTCACTTCTAAAGAACCTTAGCGACTTGAGATCGTTATCTCAACCGTCGACAGTTGGCGCCGTCCGTGGGGATACGCAGATCGAACATGTCGACCTCCGTCAGCGATACAGAGATTCTTCCTAAGAGCTACGACTCAGAAGGGCAGGATGTTTCTTCCCCTGCGAGCTCGAGTCGATCTTACCGACCTAGATCGATGTCTGTGTCTGAGACGGAAGTTTCTGGATACGCTCCGGAGAATATGATGTTGACGATGAATACGGAGCTGATGATCTTTACGCTGGTTTAGATCTATCAGATTCCAAGGCTATGTCGGTGGATTCCTCCTGTGGCGACACAGTGATGACACCATCTAGCGCGCAATCGCACGGCCACCGCGTCGTCAACATGACCGACGCAGGGACTTCGAATCCTGCGCGGGTCCCGGCGGCCAGAGAGATCGAGCAGATCGGTTCTGCTCGGCATCCAGATAAGGCTGCATTAGCTGCTCGCGAGCAAGATGTTGTTCGCCGCACTTTTGACGAGTCCATCAACCAAACTCTGGCGCAGATACGCGACCAGCGCAAACGTCAGCGACGTAACCCGCCTCGCGACTCCACGCCAAGACCCGGCGAAGTTCACTGCCGGGTAGAATCCCCGTGCCCAGACTCGATCGGGCAAGACGCGGATGTCTTGGGAATCCTGTGGCCTGGAGCGAGAGACAAGAGCGACTCCGGGCCACGCTACCGTGATTAGATCCGCCGCCAGACAATCTCGTCCTCGTGGGCGACGCGTGGCTTCTTACTCGAGAAGTTGGCGAAGGCCTTAAGTCTTTAGGTGAAGCCTCATCCGGACACCGCGATCGAGCCCGTCCCGTGGATTCGGCGATGAGCAATCCGATCGATCGCGGACCACCGCCACCGTCGAAGGATCACCGCCCACGAGCAAGCTGCCTGTGGTCGCCGCCGTTCGCCAAGTCCCGTAGTCGCCGCGACCACGGGGCAAGCGTCGCGCGACGATCACGGAGGATCCCTCGCGAGGCGCGTTGTCGCGACCACGAGGAAGGAGCGCGGGGGCTTATCACGGAGAGAGTTCCTCCAAGCAGAAACCTCCCGCTCAGCAAGAGTTCCTCCGACGAACAGGACCAACGTCTTCTCAAGGCTAGGTTCTACCGGGGAAGGTGGCCGGTCTTACGCCTTGGGCTGCAGGGCTTTCTCTGACGAGCTTCGCTCTATTCGGTGGCCCTCAAAGTTCAAGCCCGGACACATGGAAAGATACAATGGGATCCAGAACCCAGAGGAATTCCTTTCCAACTACGCTACGGCCATCATAGCGGCCGGAGGTGACGAGCTTGTCATGGCAAATTACCTCCCGACTGTCCTTGAGGGTGCTGCTCGGACGTGGCTATTCAATCAGCAGGAAGGTTCCATCTCTTCTAGGAACCAACTTTGTGACGCTCTGATTGTCAATTTCCAGAGCTGTTATGTGCGTCTGGGCAAGGAGGATGATCTGCACCAGATGATCCAGATGAACGGGGAGACCCTCCGCAACTTCGTGAAGCGTTTCATTAAGATTCGCAACACGATCCCGAACATCTCGGACGAATCTGTTGTCCGCGCCTTTAAAAACGGAGTCCGCGACGAGCGGCTCACCCAAGATCTTGAGATCAATGAGACCTGGACCGCCAACGACCTGTTCAGGGCGGTTGACCGCTATGCCAACGCGGCAGAGCGTGTTCAATAAAAGGCGTTTCGACAAGGCGAGCCCGCCCGACTGGTGTGGAGGAGAAGAAGAAGAGAAGCAACAATCCTGGTGACAAGAAATCCCAGAAGAAAAAGAAGGGTGATGCGAACAACACCGTCGCCGGTATAGATCGCACACTCCTCCCAAGGATGGGCGTAAAAGCCCAAAGAATAACTATAAGGGCAAGAAGCCCACCGGGGAGGCAACCAAGGCAAGAAAGGTCCAAGTGACCGATATTGCAAGTTCCACCGAACTACGGGCATGATCTGCGCCATTGCGAACACAGGCCGCAAAGCTCGAGGATTTCTACAACGGCAAGGGCCCAATGCCCACCCCGCCTCAAAAGGTGATGCTTAGGGCAAAGCGCGTAAACCGATGATGGTGATCGGGATGACGATGAATATCAAGAGCCCGTGAACCATATCGCTGCTATCTTCGGCGGCTCCTCGGCTTATACCTCTCGCGCCGCACCTCAAGGAAGCTGCCGAGGTCCACAATGTTGAAAAGGGCAAGCCTCGGCCGAATCAATGAAGTGGACCGAGGTCTCCATCTCCTTCTCTCGTGAGGATTGCCCCACCGGATGACCAAGCCTCGGTGGCTCCCATCGTGGTCGCCCGACCATCGAGAACGCTGAGTTGGCCGTGTTTTGGTAGACGGCGGGAGCGCTTTGGACTTGCTCTCTACTAAGGTCTTGGACGAGATGCAGATTCCTCGCTCCAAGCTTAAAGAGGTCGCGATGCCTTTCTACGGCATCGTCCCGGGAAGTCGTTCACCATTGGGGCGATTGTTACGCCTGTTAACTTCGGCGATCCAAGCAACTTCCGGACGGAGTTGATCACGTTTGACGTGGTCGATTTCCCTTCCGCGTACAATGCGATCCTGGGCCGGCCATCTCTTGGCAAGTTCATGGCCGTGTCCCATCATGGATACCATTGCGTGAAGATACCGGGCCCCAACGGTGTGATCACGGTCAAGGGCAACTACAAGGCTGCTCTAGATTGCGACGAGCGATCCCTTGCCCCGTCGACCAACTTCGCCACGTGGTCCCGAAGTTCCGCAGACCAAATCAAGACGCTCTAGGGTCTCCCTAATGCCAGGGGGAGAGACCAAGGAAGTTCTCGCCTCTCGGATAATTCCTCCAAGATAGCTTCATCTGGGGCCAATCTGGACCCCAAATAGGAAAGCGAGCTCATTGCCTTCCTCCGAGCTAATCTGCAGACGTGTTTGCTCGGGAGCCGTCGATATGCCCGAGTCCCAAGGAGGTTATCGAGCACAAACCGCCGTCCGGCGGACAAAAGCCTTCGCTCGCCAAGCTTGCCGCGGACTTCAAACAGGGATCATCAAGGATCGCTTGGTAAGCCGCTTTCGCCGTTTCATCCGCGAGCTTGATCACACCGAGTGGCTGGCCAACCCTGTCATTGTAAAGAAGAATGGCGGCAAGTGGAGGATGTGTGTCGATCACACTGATCTGAACGCTGCTTGTCCCAAGGACAATTTCCCGCTGCCTCGCATAGACGAGCTCTTGAGTTTTTTGGATGCTTACTCAGGTTATCACCAAATAAGCATCTCCCCCGAGGATGAAGAGAAGACTGCCTTCATCACCCCCTTCGGCACTTTCTGCTACACGACCATGTCTTTCGGTCTGCGCAATGCTGGTGCCACGTTCCAGCGCTTGATGGAGAAGACTTTCCCAGAACAGCGCGGGAAAAACTTGGAGATCTATGTCGATGACATAGTTGTAAAGAGCAAGCTTGCTCCAGATCATGTAAAAGACCGGGCCGAGACTTTTCACAATCTCAACAGGCATCGAATAAAGTTAAATCCAGAGAAATGTACCTTTGGTGTTCGATCTGGAATGTTGCTCGGTCATGTAATTGGTTCGCAAGGAATTTCTACCAACCCTGAAAAAATCGAGGCCATTGAAAATATCGAGCTCAACTACCGTCAAGGAAGTTGAGCCTCAATGGACGGATGGTCGCTCCGGCGTGTTTATTTCGGTCGTATAACGCGCAGCTGCCCTTCTTTAAGGCCTGCAAAGCACAATGGTTTCGAATGGACAGAGGAAGCTGACCGATCTTTTCAAGATCTAAAGCAATACCTGTCCAACCCACCTGTCTTGACCACCCCACAACACGACGAGCAGCTCTTACTCTATCTCGGCTGTATGCCTCAAGCGGTGAGTGCGGTCTTGACGGTGGAAAGGGAAGGCATCCAGCGGCCAATCTATTACGTGAGCTAGGTACTTCACGGATCGAAGGAGCGTTACCCTGAGGTCCAGAAGCTGCTCTACGCCTTGCTCTTGTCCTCCAGAAAATTTCGCTATTATTTCCAAGCGCATCAAATACTGGTCCCGACCAAGTTCCCTCTTGGAGAAATCCTAAGGAACAAGGAAGCTGGCGGCCGTATAGCTAAATGGGCAATGGAACTGGCAGAATTTGATATTCTGTTTGCTGCCCGAACTGCTATTAAGTCCCAGGTCTTGGCTGACTTTGTCGCCGAATGGACCTGCCCGCCCAAATCCCAGGAAGCTCCCGAGCAACCTGATGACCCCCCTTGGACCATGTTTTTTGATGGCTCGCGTACTGGAAACTCGGGGGCTGGATTCGTTCTCATCTCCCCTCAAGGAGAGCAACTCCAGTATTCTATCCAACTACACTTTGCGGTAACTAACAATGCTGCGGAGTACGAGGCCCTCCTCGCGGGACTTAGAGCGTGCAAGTCGCTCGGTGTCCAACGGCTGACTGTGAAGGGAGATTCACAGCTGGTCTTCAACCAGGTCAACAAGGAGTATCAGTGCTGCGATGACTCAATGGCGCGATACCTGATTGAAGTGAGGAAGTTGGAGCGACACTTTCGATTTTTCGAGGTGCTCTTCGTGCCCAGGAAGGACAACTTCTTGGCCGACCAACTCTCCAAGTTTGGATCCTCATGAGAACTCGCTCCGCAGGGTGCTCGCCGAGCACCTTCATAAGCCTCTATCACGCCCCCTGACGAGGCAACAGAGAGGCAGTGGTGCTTGTCTCCGCTATCGAAAGGTGCCGCGGATCGGACAACGCCATTTGTCCGGTATCTTGCGGATGGAACATCGCTCAAGACGGCCGGCGTCCCGCTTACAAAGGCGTGCTGCTCCATACAAGTTTATGGACGGCATCCTTTACCGTCGAGGTGCTCTGGGAGTTCTCTCCAAGTGCATCTCGCAGCAGGAGGGTGTGTTCCTTCTAGGGACATACACGAGGGTGCCTCGTGGCAACCACGCCTCCTTCGTAACTCGTCGGTCGGCAAGCGTTTATGGGCTATTATCGCCAACCGCTATAAGATGCCCGGGAGATCGTGACAAAGTGCAAAGCTTGCCAATTTCACGGCCGGAAGGCACATAAACCCACCCAAGAGCTCCAAACGATCCCCCCATCTTGGCCTTTCTCCACATGGGGTCTGGATCTGCTCGGCCCGTTCCCTAAGGGGTACAAGGGCTATACACACCTGCTAGTCGCCATTGACACTTTTACAAAGTGGATAGAGGCAGAGCCTGTGTCATCTCTTCACGCCAAAATGGCTGTGCGCTTCTTCAAAAACAACGTGGTCACGCGCTGTGGGATCCCCAACAAGCTGATCACCGATAACTGCACCCGCTTTAGAAGCGAAGCTATTCGCAAATATGCGAATACCGGGTACTAAGTTCTGCTTTCGCCGTGGCACACCCACAGAGCAATGGAGCAGTCGAGCGAGCTAACGGACAGATCGTCCAGGGTATTAAACGGCGCGTGTTCGCGGCACTCCGCGAGCACAACAAAGCCTGGGTCGACGAAGTTCCTTCCGTCCTCCGGGCGATTCAGACTACGGCCACCGCAACCGGGAAACTCTTTCCAATTGGTCTATGGCGCAGAAGCCATCCTACCCGCCGAAATTGTACTCGGCTCGCCTCGCACGAGCTCGGTCAACTTTGTTGACTACGAGCAAGACTGCCTACTCGATCTCGACCTTCTCGAAGGCACACGCGAACGGGCACAAGTCAGAATGGCGCGCTACCAGCAAGATCTTCGCCGACACGCTGCAAAAAAGGTTCGACCAAGGGCTTTGAAGGCGGGCGACCTCGTTATCGCCGCCGTGTCGAACCCGTCCAATGCCAACAAGTTAACTCCCGTTGGGAGGGTCCGTTCACTGATCGTTTCCATCGCTGTCTGGGTCGTTACACCGACAATGGAGGACGGAGAGAGTGACCAAAGACTTGGAACATCGACTACCCGTAAGTTCTTTGTGTAGGTCTTTTCTTGCTTAGCTTCGCTTTTTGTCAAACTTGGCGCTTTGTTCGCCCAAGTCTGCTTGGCTCCATGTAAAGTTCAATCCATTTATAGTGAAATTTTCACGACCTTCTGCGGCCTTTTCACGCCTCTGTCTTTTCAAGACTACCCTTTCTCCG
This sequence comes from Raddia guianensis, assembly GCA_036346415.1. Taxonomy (NCBI): domain Eukaryota; kingdom Viridiplantae; phylum Streptophyta; class Magnoliopsida; order Poales; family Poaceae; genus Raddia; species Raddia guianensis. The sequence continues at coordinate 31,686,841 of CM070538.1, read as the reverse complement.
GTAACACTTGATGGCTGCCCGGCCTTATAACACTTTCGCCACGCAATCTTAAGGATTTTTTTCCCTGCCCGTATCTAGTTTCAACAAGTCCCTAAACTCGAAGTTGCGTAATACGGCATCCAGCCACGCGGTTAAGTCTGCTCTCGTAAGCCCTCCACGGCAGAGGTACTTACCGCTCACGACACAACCACTTGGCAAAGCTTGCTCTCGTAAGCCCTCCGCGGTAGAGCCACTTTCCTTGTTTGGTTACCTTCGGAATTGCCCGACTTATGTTAACGATCAGTTCATGGAACGAGTCGAGCAGGTACGGTGTCGCTTATCTCTACGCACGCCCTCGAATTCGCAAACTTAGGTCTTCGAGCAAATCCGCATCGGGGCTAGGTGTCGCTCTCTCTTGTGCACTGCTCGAAGTTCGCAAACTTAGGTTCTCGAACAGTTGCACAACGGGGGCTGGGAGTTAGGCTAAGCGTTCTACCGGTTTTCATTAAACCTTTCTAGCGCCGTCGTGCCTTTTCTCTTAGTTTCCTGCTCATCCTTGTTGACGGCGTGTTCACCGCTCAACCACTGCGGATCACACCCCTAGTCAGATTTTTAGTCTGCTAGCCAACTCGATCAAGCTCGGTTCGATTTGAGCGTCGGGCACAACAAGGAGCGACTCGCAGATTTACCCAGGTTCGGACCCCCTCGCGGGTAATGGTCCTACTCCTGCTGAGGCTTAGCTCTTTTCTGATTGTGATTGAATGGGAATGTGTTTACAGGGTGCTTGTGAACTGCGTGTGTTCGGGCCCTCTCTCTTGCTCGTCCTCCTCCCCCTTTTATACAAGCCTCGAACCGACGGAGAGAGTTGGGGAGGGGTAGGCAGTACATTACTCTGAAGATAATCGACAAGACACGATGAAGAGACGAAAACGTGCATTGCCCCACGCCAGCGGTGCCGCCCTCGCGCTGCCGCAGTGGCCTCGACCCGACAAATACACCGGTGAGTCTGCGGGTGGGGCCTCGCCGCTCCTCCCCGACGCTGGCGGCCTCCTCAAGCAAACCTTCTCTCTGCCGGTCAATTCTTCTGCGCCATGACGGCCGCTTCCAGACCGCAAGGGTCATCAGAAGGTAATCATTTCTTCACCGTCTATCTGCGCGTGATGTCGCGTTAATGCGCTTGTCCTACATGCGAGGGGAGCCGTCGCCCCAAGACTCTTCGCAGCGTTCCGCCACACGGGCCCCACTGACGCGTGGGACCCTCGCTGGTCTTTAGAGGGGCTCGCCCGCACCGCTCGGGCGCTGGGGCCTCGCCTCGTCTTCGAGGGGGGCTCACCCGCGACTCCGCTGGCGCGTGGGGCCCCGCCTCGTCTTGAAGGGGCTCGCCACGCCATTGGGCCTGATCGCCCACCCGACGCGTGGGGCCTCTTGGCCTCTGAGGGGCTCGCCACGCCATTGGGCCTGATTGTTCCCGACGCGTGGGACCCGCTGAGCTTCTCAGACTCTTTGTACCCCTATTTATTACACCGACAAGAGCCCCGGTCCACCATGATACGCGAACCGTCACAGGACACTTTTTCCGCTTCTTGTGCGCGGCGGAGATTTAATCGTGGGCCCACCACCAAGCGGCGGCCGACGTCGATTCTCCATCCGCACACGATCTTCCTTGGGAACTACGCCGCTGCGGAAACCAAAATGCGCTGGGCAATGATGGCGCCGCTGCAGCGTGTAAGCGGAATCAAACCGCTGCTTTCGCGCCCATGCCTATAAATATTTCTCTCGGTAGCGCGCCAATCCTTCCGCGACGCTAAGTCTTCACAACCGCCAATTGCCTCCTTCATTGTCACCACAGAGCCTTCTTTCTCTTCGCCAACTTCTCCACCGCTTCCAATGGCGCCCAAACGCAGCAAGGATCGCCGTGAGCGCGCCGTCGCTCACAAGGTTTTCCCACCTCCGCCGCCGACGAAGACGCAGCGAGGCGGCTTCAAGTGTTCGTGCCGCCAACCGCCGCCCGTTCCGCTGGGACCATGGCGCCGAAACCCTCGCGACGGGAGATTATCACCTTCGTCGGCGGCGGCCGGCGGGCTCATCCCGCCGACTCTGAATTTTCTTCGGTGCTCGCCTTTCACGAGATCCAAAGCGGTGCACCTTCCCCTAACTCCATCATTGCGGCGGCCATCTTCGCCCACCTCTGCGAGATGTTCGTGGGGGCGATGCCAAGCCTCCCACTCTGGCGCCGCTCTTCGTCTTGCGACGCGAGGCCGCGGCGAAGGGGCCATCGAGTCTGCACTTCACGCTCGCTAATCGCCGCCTTCATCCCTTACCGCGTCCAAGTCCAACTGGAAGGATCGGCACCGATAATGGTCAGACGTGGAGGACTCCGATGCTGCGCGATCTTTCTCTTCCTGAGGGTCCCGCGGAGCCCACCGCCAACTGGGGGGCTACGCCCGACGACTCAGCGGAGCTGGATTTGATGCTGGCGCGCATCGTCGATCTTCGCCACCGCGGGCTCACCGGAACCCTCCGCTGGCGGATTTTTGCGGCGCCGACTACGCCGCTCAAGATGAGGACTCGCCCGGCCTGGATGTACTATGGCGACAACGATGGAGTTCGCGTCGCCCTCGGCGGTGAGTGCTCTTTTAGTATTTTGGGTCTCTTGTCTTTCTTGGAATCTTTTTGCTTGCCGTCCTTACGGCTTCCTTTCTTGCTCGTCCAGCCGCAGGGAACGTGCCGGACGACGTGCTCCGGGACTGGCTGGCGGGACTACTGGCCCCACCAACCAGCGACACTTCACTGTCAGTATCCTCCCTCTGCGATCGGATCCACGGAGCACAACCAACACTTGCGTCGCTGCCCCCATGGAGGTCTCGGTCTCAGGGTCCAAGTGGCACAGGGGCCACTACAGATCCGCGATCCGCCTCCGGCGACTACCCAAGCTTCCACGACCGCCGCTACCTCTGCCTCGGCGGCCGACTCGACCAAGGCTTCGAAGCGCCGCCATCCTCGCCAGGATGGGCGAACGAGAGGAGGGAGAGACGAGCCCAAAGAGGCCCGCCCTCCAATCTCGAAGCTTCCGCCGCTCACCTCGCACCAACAGAAGTTATAGCGTTTGCCTTTACAACTAAGGGCCATCACCATAAGTACTTTCGCTACCGACTTTCGGCGAATGCTTTCTAACAGACCTTTTAAGGCTAAGCCACCGATCGCCAAAAGTTTTAGACGAGCTTCGCTGAAAGTGAGCGCTTTCCTCGTGCATCTGGTTACTTCAACCCTTATGGCCTCTTTGCGAACCGACCCTAGACGTCGCGTGGCGAGCACTTAGCTTCCGAAGTGGTCTAGTCATTGGTGTCTTCTTGTTGGCTGTTGCCTAGACCGAGCCGACACACCAGGCTAGAACCCGCCTTCCGTCCGCTTCGCCTCGCCCAACCACGAGTCGTAGGCGTTCGTCCTTGCAACTAAGGGGCCATCTACCTTAAGTACTTTTTCACTACCAGCTTTCAACAGAATGCTTTCTAACAGACTTGAGGCGAAAAAAGAAACAGATGCCCACAAGGAGACAGAACTTTATCTCTTATTGAAGATGGCTTTGTACAATGCAGCCCCCGAGGCGAGCGGTGAAGGAAGAAGACCTCGCCGCTCGGCTCCAAAGGAAGGCCAAAAAAAAGCTTCTGGAACTGCTACCTACGGGTAGAACTTCCTCAGCTGCTCGACGTTCCAAGTGTTCGCCAATTCGCGACCATCCTCGAATCTGAGCTGGACCGAGCTCAAGGGAGATCGAGACCACCTTGAAGGGGCCCTCCCACAGGGGAGACAGTTTGTTGCGCCCCGCCTGCGCTTGGATTTTGCGCAGAACGAGGTCGCCCACTGCCAGTGTTCTCACACACACCCGTCTTGCTTGATAACGGCGCAGCGCCTGCTGATACTTGGCGGCCCGGATCGCCGCCCTGTCTCGGATCTCCTCCAGGAGATTCACTTGCCCCGACGCCGCGGTGGTCTTTGTTCGCTGAACGCCGCCACCCTTGAGGAGCCGAAGGCGAGCTTTGATGGGAGCACCGCCTCAGAGCCATACACCAGGAAGAAGAGGGTTTCGCCGGTGGCTCTGTTAGGAGTTGTCCGCAGCACCCACAACACTGTGGGGACTTCTTCAGCCCAGCGCTTACCACGCTTCTCCAGGCGATCGAACACCCTTGTCTTGAGCCCTTTCAGCACTTCCGCGTTCTCCTGCTCCACTTGCCCATTGCTCTTCGGATGCGCAACGGAGGCAAAGCACAGCTTGGTACCCAACTCTTCGCACCAGTCTTGGAAATCAGCGCTTTTGAACTGAGCGCCGTTGTCAGTGATGATTCTGTTGGCGACACCGAACCGGACGAAGATGCTCTTCATAAACTTGATAGCCGCTGCGGATGTGATCGCCGGGACTGGTGAGGCTTCAACCCACTTAGTGAACATGTCGATGGCGACGAACAGATGAGTGTAACCTCCGGTCGCCCGCGGGAACGGGCCCAGAATGTCCAGCCCCCAGACCGCGAACGGCCAGGAGAGCGGAATGGTTTGCAACGCCTGGGCCGGTCGGTGGATCTGCTTAGCATGAAATTGGCACGCTTCGCATCTCCTCACCAGCTCGAAGGCATCCTGGAGGGCAGTAGGCCAATAGAAGCCGTGGCGGAAAGCTTTCCCAACCAACGCCCGGCTTCAATGGCTCCCGCGTGCCTCCATGGATCTCGTGAGAGAATTGCACTCCCGCTTCCCGAGTGACGACTTCAAGAGAACTCCGCTTGCGCCTCGGCGATACAGTCCACACCTACCAGTATGTGGCGCTTGGCCTTGCGCTATCTTCACCGACGCGCCATCGTCGGGATCGCCCATCCCGCAGTAGGCTAGGATCGGATCCATCCATCGACCTTCCCGGACGAAGCGTGACAACGTTTCAGACATTGCCGCCGGGCGTACTTCGCTCGGCTCGGCATTTCGCCTCAACCGCCTCAGCGGCTTCTTCCGCCTCCCTCCAACCGGGAGCTTTAGCAGATTGGTGACGCTCTCCTCGAAGTGGGGCTGCGTCGAAGGAAAGCGCCGCCCCGCCAGATTGGGGAGCTACGACGGACGGCGCGTAAGTCTTTCTTCAAAGACCCCACCGAATAGGTGCCCTTGACGAGGCAATCCAGGGGCAGTTCATCGCCATATAGTTGTCGCGCGAGGACGTGCACGGCCCAAACCTCGGCGTGCCGCTCCAACCGGCGCACCTCCGCCAGTAGGCCGCCATGACGGATCCGAGCAGAGAAATCCTTCCTCGCCGGTTGATGACCGAGAGAGTCGCTTTTACTTGTAGCCGCGGATGCCAAGGGTCGGCCACCCCGAGCCCGGCGAGCAATCCTTCAGACTCATGACGTTGTTGGTGGCGCGAAGTCCAAGACTACCAGTGTGCCGGACGACATCGCCGCGGAGACACTAGGACGACGCCACCCCCCCTCCAGCGGAATGAGCCGTCAAGAAGAGAGTCCACGGCGAGGTGCTAGGGTGTCTTCACCAAGCGTCTCGCCGAGTCCATTCACGATTTAACTCCGCCAGAGCTTGCCCTTTGATGGCCGTTCGGGAGCGAACATGAGATCGAACTCCGCCAGCTCCATGGCCCACTTGACGATGCGACCCGTCGCCTCGCCGTTGAAGAGGATCTCCGCAAGGGATACTTGGTCAATACCGTGATTTCGCCTCGAAGTAGTGGCGCAGCTTTGGACGCCACAAGACGAGTAGAGCATCTTCGTGCTTGTGAATACCTTGTTTCAAGGCGTCGTGGAGGACCTTGTCGACATAGTAGATGGGCGCTGAACGCTTTCTCTTTCGCCACCAAGACCTTGCTGACCGCTGGGGTTTGCTGCAACGAGAGGATCGGCGGCTCGCCGGTCTGGGCGACCAAAGATCAAGGCGGGAGGTGAGATACTTCTTCACCCGTCGAACGCCTCCTGCGCTTCGCCGTCCACTCGATCGGTTGGTCTTCTTTAGGAGCTTGAGCAAAGGGAGACTTTTATCCCCAGCGAGCTATAAAGCCGCCCAGGAGGTCAAGCACCCACCAAGCACCGTGATCTGCCAAGTCGCGTCGGGGCTTCATGTTCTCGATTGCTGCGATCTTGTCGGTTCGCCTCTATCCCCTCGGGAGACGAGGAATCCCAGCAATTTGTCTGACGGAACGGCGAACACGCATTTCTCGGATTAAGCTTGATGCAGTACTTCCTTAGGTTGGTGAAGGTTTCTTCCAGGTCGCCGATCAACTCCTCCGCCTTCTTGGACTTCACCACCAGATCATCGACATACACCTCCAGGTTTCGCCCTATTTGGGGGCGGTGGGCGATATGCATGGTCCGTGATAGGTTGGGCCTGCATTCTTCAAATCAACGCCATCCTTGTGTAGCGATGAGCGCCCATGGGCGTGACGGCGCGTCTTGTCTTCATCTTCTTCGCCATGCTAACTGGTGGTACCCGAGTACGATCCGTAAAGCACACTGCCGCACCCGCCGTTGAGTCGACGATGAGATCGATCGCGGGCGCGGTACGGATCCTTCGAACACGCCTTGTTGAGGTCGATGAAGTCCACGCACATCCTCCACCGCCTGCTGATTTCTTGACGAGGACGGGTTCGCGAGCCATCCGGGATGGGCGACATCGCGACGCACCCACCTCTAAGAGCTTGTCCACCTCTGGCGGATAACTTCTGGCGCTCCACCGATCGCTTCCGACCTTCGATGACCGGTCGCGCGCGGGAACGCCGCCAATTTGTGCTCAATCACCTCGGGGACCCCAACCATGTCGGACGGTTGCCACGCAAACACGTCTCGTTAAGATCGAGGAAGGAGACGAAGCGCTTTCCTATTTGGCGCCGAGAGGCGCGCCACCAACGGTTCGCGGGTTCGACTTCGCTCGGAGACCGCTTAACCTCCGCGACGAACCGGGAGGCACGGTTCGCCGAGGAGCTCCCAGTCGGCTCGCCTTCGGCACCGACGCTTCGCCAAAGCGAGAGCGCCTTGTCGCAGCGGCGCCCCGGCGGTCCATTTAAGACGATGCGCCACCGCCCGGGATCTTCACCACCATGTACGATAGTGGCAAACCGCCATGAACTTGGTCGCCGGCCGACCTAGTATGGCGCTAGGGGAGGTCAAGTCCACCACCTCGAACTCGAGCATCTCGGTGCGGAAGTTGTCGAGCCTCAAACGCCACCGGAGATCGACGCGCTTCATGGGGCGGACTCGGCCCGGCGCGATGTCAAGAACGGAGTGTTGGACGAAGCTCCCGCCGCCGATCTGAGCGCCTTGGCGACCGAGCGGACAGAGGTTGAGGAACTCCTCCGTTTACCAAAGACCCGCCTCTAGCTTCACATTCCGGACCGTGGGCGCAACCACGATCGGGAGATGTCCAGGTCGGCGGTATCGGGCCGGGTGATCGGCTCGATGAACGCGATCGGTCGCCCGACCACGCCACCGCCTCGCCGACCCAAAGCCGCACGGCGGCGACACTTCCCTCATCGCGACGCTTAAAGCTAGCGTGGGGCGGATAGGTGGTCGAACCGCCGTGGATGACGGTAACCGGCGCTCGCCGCCGAAAACCAAGCGGCCGCCTCTTGCCCTTGCCATCGCCGGACGCCGCTGCCGCCGCTGCTCGTGGACTCGCTTGTCCACCATCTTGCTAACGACATGGCAATCTGTCAAGACGTGGAGTTGTTGCGGTGAATGGGACAAGAAGGCCTTCCGTCCCACTCACGGGCGACGATCTCGCCCTAAATCCGCGCGCGGGGCCGCCGCGCCACGACGGTCGCCATGGCCGCCGCCTCGCCGCCCCTACGGGACCGTACCCGCCCGGCGCCGTGACCTCCTCCTCTTTTCGCCCGCCGCGCCCATTGCGCGGCTAGCCTGTCGTCGCCGTTGTCGTCGTTGTCGTTGCCGTCGCTTCGGTGGCTATGACTGTCCGGTCTCGCCGCTTTTGCGCTTCTTCTTGTCCTTGCCGGGTTCCTCGAGGTCCCGCCTGCGCCACCGCAGCTGTCCCTCGCCACAGAAGTGGCGGATGCGAATCTCACCAAGGGCGACTTGTCGCGCCAAGGTGAAGAGCTCCTCCGTCGCTCGATCTTGCGGTGGCCATCTTCTCCTTGACCTTGGGGTCTCGGCGCCTCTCTGAATGCCGTAACCACGGCGCCGATGGAGATGTTAGGGATGGTGTTGCGGACTGACCGATCGCTAAATATAGTCGCTGGCGACTCTCCTTTCTTCTACTCCACGCCAGGAGGTCGTCTTCACCCCGGCTGCTCAAGGTGCCCTCGAAGTTGGTGATGAAGAGCTCCGAGAGCTCCTTCCATGACCCCACCTGACCGGGGCAGTTCATAAGCCATGAGCGGGCTCACGGTGAGGACCACGGGAAGTAGTTCGCCGAACCTTCCCGACCCTCCTGCCGGCGTGATCACCGCCGTAGATCTGCAAAACTCGTCGGGGTTGGTGGAGCCGCCATACTTTTCGATGGGGCCGGACGAAACCGTTTCGCCACCGACGGCCTTGCAGCACTCCTTAGAAAAGCGCGCGCACCGACGCCGGAGCCTCCTGCTTTGGGCGCGGTCCTCGCCCGCCGCCCGCCGCCTTAGGCGGCGCCAAGAAGCGCCACCCTCATTGGCCGGGCAGCTCTGCGGGAGCCCTCTTGTTGGTCCTCAGCGTCTTGGCAATGACAGCATGGATCGCAAGGCTTCGGTCATGACCCTGGGAGCTTGTCACGCAGGTCTTCTCCATGCACAAGTGGCGGTCCTCCGTAGGACCGAGATCACGGCCACTGCACGCCGCCTGCCCGACCGAGTCCCCCGTAGGGTCGCCTCGTTTGTCGCCTTGGCCCCGCCTCACTAGGAGATCTCGCGAAGGAGTGCGAGGGCAACAAAGAACGGAGGAAGCGGAAACACCGTTTCCCACGCCCCAAAACTTGCACCACCGCCCGGCGGTATCGACCAGGGCTGTTGCCAACCACGGCGCCGCCGGGAGTCCGAGTCACCATAACCGTGGGTTCTCCAAGATGGCCCGCCGCATGGAGGTTCTGTGGCCGAGTGCACTCCTCAAGGCCAGCGCCGCTTAGCTTGGCCGGCGGCCGCTTCCGCCAGGTTCCGACCCTAGGCGGGCGGCTACCGCCGGTGATTCATCGCCATCGCCGCGGCCGACTCGGGCAGCGGCTCTAGCGCCGCTTCGCTTCCATCGCGATCGCCGCTTTGGTGCTCGGTCGAGTGTGGCTGGAGTTAGGGCTTGAGAGAAAAGGCGTGAGAGCGTATGGCGGCAGCGGGGCTTAGGTGCTTTTATAGTCCCGTATGAGCAGCTCTGCAACGGTTTTGTCACAAAACGGCTAGTTTTTACCGCAACGGCTAGGTAAAACGGTCGCCTGTTTTCACTGCGCCGCGACGGGAAGTTACCGTTGGAATCTGCCAACGGCTATTTTTTCCAAAGGTTCCAGCACTGAAGGTCGAGTGCTCGCTTTCGGGCAGATGTGATTCTCGCTCGACGCAACAGGTTGCTCGTCTCGATCGGTTCGTCCGTCCCGAACAAGTCTTGTTCGGTTGAACCATAACCTGGTCGGTCGCTTGTTACGCGTCTTTGTAGCAACAAAATTTCCCTCTTCGTGATTTGGAGTCTCAAGAGGAAGACCCCACTCTAGTGAGTCCTTCCACTTGAGTCTCGGGGGCTAGCTGTCGGGGATAAAATTACGGCCCATTGCCATGGCCCACTCCCTGACGGCCCAATCGAACAGCCTACCAGGGCCCAGCTCCCTGGAAGGTTGGCTGGCATGGTGCGCAATGGCCAACGAATCGTGTTTGAGTCCGTCTCGGACAGGAGTCCTGCACGGCTACGTGAAGACCCGGACGTTGGTTTCCCGGATTGGAATAGGAATCGTGATCCCTAAGACTAGGAGTATGCCTTATCTATCTCGGGATATATTTGGCACGTTGAGTTCGTTACGATCTCGTAGTTAGCCCGGCCCGATATTCCCTCGGTAGGTCGGTTTGCTCTGCACTATATAAACCAAGCCCCTACGGCGTTTAGGGGGCATCCAACATCTGATCAATCCTAGACGAGTTCTACGACTTGATTTAGCTTTTAGCATCTGATATACACCATAATCTCGTCGAGACTTGTTCGTCTCGCCGAGCCATCTCTTGTAATCACTCCTGATATATAAGAAAGGCCGGACGTGGGCTATTATCTCCCGAGAGGCCCAACCAGATAAAACCCCGCCTCATATTCGTTCTCGTTCGTGATTGTTCGGCGTGTCTCCTATCTCACTTCTAAAGAACCTTAACGACTTGAGATCGTTATCTCAACCGTCGACACCTCCATTTGCAGTAGATGTTGACAAAAGCATCCTGGATGACACAGGCATGGATGCTCCGCACATACGCCTCGATCACGATGAAGGAAGAATTGTAAAGATAAAAAATGTAAATGATTAGGATGACCCTTATTATGTGGTCATATTAAATATATTATGTGGTTGTATGAACTATGTTATCATGTAATAGCATTTTTAAGAATTTATAAGGTGGAAGCAATATTTTTGGAAAGAATAATGGCCACGTATTTAGAAATAAAAGTAATGCCAAAAAATATTTTTTAGTATTTTAGAAAAGAATAATGGGCTAAGTACATATTTAGAAATGAAAGTAATGCCAAAAATAATTTTAGTATTTTTGAAAAGAATAATGGCCACATATTTGAAATGAAAGTAATGCCCAAAATATTTTTACTATTTTTGAAAGAATATTGGGATAATACATATTTAGAAATGAAAGTAATGCCAAAAATATTTTTTAGTATTTTGAAAAGAATAATGGCCTAAGTACATATTAGAAATGAAAGTAATGTAAAAAGATTTTTAGTTTTTGAAAAAAAATAATGGGCTAAGTACATATTTAGAAATGAAAGTAATGCCAAAAGATTTTTAGTATTTTGTAAAGAATAATGGGTTAAGCACATATTTAGAAATGAAAGTAATATAAAAAAAATATTTTTTAGTATTTTTGGAACAAAATAATGAGCTCAATAAATATTTCTAAAAAAAATAAGGCAACGGGCAAGCGGGCTCGAACTCATGACCAAAGACGGGAGCCCAGACTTAAACGCCACGCGCTAGCCAAGTGAGAGGAAGTTTCATTTCAACATGACAAGGGCGCAATATATTCTTAAACGTTATCGATAGAGTGGTACGTCCCAAGCCTCGCCACGTGTGATGGCCCCACTTCTACAAGCGGTTTGTCCTACCAACCGCTTGTAGAAGAGACCTCTACAAGCGGTTTGTATCACCAACCGCTTGCAGAGGCCTTTACTATTTCGCGGGCGAAATTCCGAAATTTTAATTTCGCGCTACCCGGCTTCTACAAGCGGTTCGTTCTACAAACCGCTTGTAAAAGTATTCTCTACAGACGGTGAGGCCTCACAGGCGGTTAAAACTACGAACCGCTTGTAGAAGTATTTTCACAAGCGGTTTCTATTACGGACCGCTTGTAGAAGTTTTCTCTAAAAGCGGTTCGTGCTACCAACCGCTTGTACAGGCCTTTCCTATATAAGGTAGACGGTTCGCGGCCGAAATTTTCTCCAAGTCCTTTGCCCCTGTCTCCCTCAACTGTTCCGTCACAATCTCGCCGCGCCCCACCGCCACCACCCTCGCCGCTGTCTAGTACCGCACGGCCGTACCTCGCTGTTGTCGAGCACCGCACGGCGGCCGCCTCCTGGACGCTTCACCTCGCCGTCGTCGAGCACCTACGCAGGACTCACGACACTGACCACTGTGCGCAGGCGACCAGCCTCCGCCACCCTGCCGGCGAGCACCTTCGCCGGTGAGCCCCCTCGCTCCCATTCGCCGTGGACCTCCTCCCTGCCACTTTGAAGACGAAGGGCCGAGGTATCGAGCCCCCCTCCTTCCCCTGCCCCCATTGCTCTGTGATGCACTTGTAGTGTTCGACGGAATGCACGTGCGGTGGAGATTCTCCTATTGCTCCCCTCTGTCATGCTCCCATTGCTCCCCTCTCCTTCCCCTCACTCCCATCTGTGGTGCTCCCATTGCTCCCCTCTCCTTCCCCTCTCCTAATTTGCTCTGTGATGTTATTTTGATTGAGGCATATGTGGGTATAATATTGTTGATCTTATCATGTGACTATTTCATTTAGTAGATGCACCGTGTAAGAATATAAGTTCATCCCAATTTAGACATTAATCTGTTGGTGTGCAGATCACTAGATGGCTAATCACTTTATTGGGTAGTACTTGTGTTGTTCAAGTTGGCTAATCACTGGATGTTTGCTATTTGTTGGTGACACCAAATTTTTGCACTTTTGTGCTGTTTCGGTTGGTTCAGTGTGGTTTGCTTTGTATCCAGTGGTTAGTGACTTTATTTACTTGTAAATCAGCAGAGTAGTTTGCTAAATTGGGATGTTTATGAGCTAAATTATATTCTCAAACAAAGGCGTAATTAATTGTTTAGTCCTTGATAGTGATCTCAATATTTACTTGCTGTGATATTTTTGTATTTGTTAACTTGGACGGTGCTTAATGTTAAACCGCTAACAAAATTAATCTGAGAGCAATATAATCATTTCAATAGAGGCCGATTGGGCATCTGGGGATCTATTCTTTGAATAGAGGCCGATCCCATTCTGGGTATTTGCACTGTGGTTTTGTGGGCTATATATTTATGCTGTTCGATGATGATTGCACTGTTTGAGGCTTGTTTAATCTGTTAATTAAAGAAGTTTGTTGAATCTGGACAAGTACTGCTCTTAGCATTCACTCTGGAGACTCAATGTCTCTGCTGCACTGCTTATACATTTAACTTTGAAGAACTAGTGGTATTGGCTTACCTTGCTATTAGTTTCATCAGTGAGTTTGTATGCAGCTGTTCGGCTCTGTTCTGAGCTTGTTTGTGTACTAGCCGAACTCATTTATTGGTCTATTATTCTACTGGAGCATCGAGTAAACTATTGTGCAAGAGCAGTGCTGTCCTAGTTTAGAAACCTTTAATTTCAGATTAATTCAACCTATGATATTTAGCCTAAATTGGAGTTGGATGGCTAATTAAGTTTAGCAACCCTTTAATTGCAATCTGAGAGCAATTTATAATCTTTCTAATCTGAGCTTTAAGCTGATTTGGTTGGATTAGTGGCTGCCATGTTTTTCAAGTAAGCCGGTGATCATGAATTTATATGCATTATTTATTATTTTTGGAGAATTCATGATTCTGAATTTAATTCATGGTTTTATTTCTTTTGTTATATTCAAAGTGAATTGTTTGAGTAATCTACTTAAACCGCAATATTTGTAATATATAATTCCAGAGTTACCAAATTTACTTATACCCTAATATTTGTAATATTTGTAATAATACCGCAATATTTGAATTGGTTTTATTTCTTTTGTTATATTCAAAGTGAATTGTTTGAGTAATCTACTTAAACCGCAATATTTGTAATAATTCCAGAGTTACCAAATTTACTTATACCGCAATATTTGTAATATTTGTAATATTTGTACTTATACCACAATATTTGTAATATTTGTAATACCGCAATATTTGTTGATCGAACGGCTGAAATAGGTCAATATAGAGTGTGCTTACCAAAATACCACTCCACAGACGGAATTCATAAAAATGCCACGCCTAGCTTCCCTTCTTGTTTTCTTGTCATTTTCTATGTAAATCATTTTTGGGCTATTACCATCATCTTCTTCTCACCCTCTCCCTCTCTCTCCGTGGAATGAGATTGCCGGCTCGACAGGCATGAATATTGTATTTTTTTCATGTGGACGAATGCATTAAATGTTATATTATTTCGCGTGCATGTACAGTGATAGATGGCGCACTCCGGACGTGACCTTGATTTCGAAGCGGGAGATGAGTTTCTACTAAATGAAATCAGGATGGGCACCCTCATAAGCTATGTTGAGGCCAACCCAGTTGATCCGGCCGTCCCGGCTCAAGCCGGTGATCAGGCCGCCTCGGCTTAAGCCGGTGATTAGGTCGGCCCGGCTCAAGCCGGTGATCCAACCGGCTAGGCTGAAGCTGGTGATCACGCCATCCAGGCTGAAGCCGATGAAACTAACGTCGACGGCTGCCAGGTATATATAGTCTGGACACTAAAATGACCGTTTCTTATCATGTTACTTCATAGAAATAAACCTCTGACACGTGTTCCTGTTCTTTTTTTAAGCCGGAAACGTCCAACAGCCAATCCAAACAAATACGAGGGCCTAACAAAAAGCCGTCGACAAAGTACGTGATTACTCAATTTTCAACCACTGGGAAGTCCGAAGCCCCTATGTCAGCACTTGCCCCCTTCAACAACGCCTGCGAAGTCATTGTTAGGGATCACGTCCCTATTAGTATCAAGACATGGCCCAAGGTTCCTACGACTACGAAAGAGCTGCTCTGGAAGGATATAATGGAAAACTTCACGATTCCGACGGCTTACGAAAACAAGTGCACGAAATTTACTCTGAGCAAGATGGCGTTATGCTTTCAGTCGTGGAAGAGCGAGCTCACTAAAAAGTACGTGGAGACCGGAACAACCCTAGACTTCAATAAGTATCCGAAACTAGCGGATCACTGGCAAGCATTCGAGGAGTACAAGCTGTCGGCTGAAGGGAAGGCCGCGAGTGAGCAGAACAAGGCCAATGCACAAAAGAAGAAATACCACCACCATCTCGGGTCCGGTGGTTACATCAAGGCTATGCCAAAATGGGATAAGCAGGAAGAAGAGCTTAGGAAAAAGGGTATAGTACCGTAAATGAAGATCGGGAGCTCCGCCCACGAATCGGACCTTGGGCCACGGAGGGAGGCTGAAGGATGATGGCAAGCTGGAGATGGCACCACAAGTGCAGCCCGTGAAAGAAAGGATTGTGGAAGCCATCGAGAAGCAACGTGCAGGATCCATGGTGGTAGACAGGGAGAACGACGAGCTTAGCTACGCGTTCGGGAACGCAGAGCATCCAGGAAGGACACGAGGAATTGGCAAGCAGGTGCCGTGGCTGGCTGGCTTCTCAAATGATCAAGCCACATACCGGAGCCGGGAAAGAAGGAAAGTAAGAGAACACAATAGAGTCAGCAAAATCGAACGGGAGCTCAAGGAGCATAAGAAAAACATGGCAGAAATGCTAAAGCGGGAAGTGCATGCTGCAATCGCCAGTCTTCAAAGACCAGGTGGGCTTGTCGTCATGCCTCCGGACAATGTGGTTAGTCCCCCGGCCTCCGGTTGACGAAGTAGCTACGCATCAAACAACGTGTCGACCGACGAATTACAGGCCCATTATCCCGTGAACGACATCACCATGTCCCGCCAATGTGAGCTACGCGTCCAACTGCACAACCTCACAGTCAAGGTGGCTTACGCTATGGCCTTCCCGGTGGAGTCGGGCCAGACATTCCACTGTAACCCTATACCCGCGGGATACTTCAAGGTCACGGTGGACGAGGTGGTGGCCGGATTTGAGGATATGGAGCTCGATATTGCTGGAGGAGACGATGTGACCAAGTTTGGAGAGGCCGTCCATAACATCATTCTCTGGCGGAAGAAGTACATCGTGTTTCCTGATAGTGTGGAGGTGACATCTATACCGAGACAGAACACTCCACCGAGACGGAGCTCACCTCCTCCACCAAGACAGGCCACGCCACCACGCAACGCCTCGCCGGTGAGACAAAGCACTCCACCACCCGCTAGCGCTATGCGCAGAAGCCCAACACCACCGTCAGCCCCTCAAATCAAAAGGAAGCAGCAGTCTCCGAGGGAAACAACGGAGCCGGCATCTTCCCCCCAGTAAGAAGCTTGCTAGCAAAAGGAGCATTCCTGCAGCTAGAACGACACCAAGCAGCAGGGCGGCCGGTTTCCCATTCAGACAGAGAATGAGGGAACCCGAAAAAACACCTTATGAGATGACGCCTGAGGAGCTAAAGAGAGAGTCGAAGAAAGCTGTGGACGCATGGATACATGGGTATAAAGATAAAACAAATCCACCGCCAAAGGAACGAATTGATTCAAAGATCGCGGACTTCTTCGCAACAACTGTTCAGCACCGACAGCCTCTCTGTACCGATTACCAAAGAACTATCAGAAAGCACGTCTTCAAGAGTAAACAACCTCCGGGCACATACATGAGCAAGGAAGAATAGGAGGTGGTAAAACGTCTACATATGGAGTATGACTTCATGAGGGAAGCTGGCCTTGATAACATAGAAGCCGCCCGTGGATTAACTGATGATCTTCCAACGGCACAAGTCAGGTGGCCATTTAAGCTGGGCCAGCCGTTGCTAGACCCTAAGGACATACGAAAACTACCGGTCAAGATGACGCGCGCATGAATGGTACAAACACAAGTCCGCGAGGGGATATGCTCATTGTTGCGTCTCGTTTCAAGAAGAACATTTGTTTCGAGGGAATGATCAATTGTTAAATCTTGATTTTGAAGACTGGTACAATGTGTACCATGCAGACGCCGTCAACGTGTCGTTCATGACCTGCTGGTGCCTGTGAGTGTCGACTCCACAAGATGTATATATATCTATACATGCTGCTTGCCGAGAACCCTAATTAATTAACTCAATTAACCCATTTTTCTGTAGAATGGAGATACAAAGACTTAGAAAGCAGAAGCCGAACTCGATTGGCTTCCTTGACCCTTGGTTGGTCAACGAGGAAGTCGGGCAATACTCTGGAAAACCAAAGGAAATCCACGACTACGTTGTACATGCACTAGTACAACAACACTACAAGCTATACATACTTCTGCCATTCAACTTTAAGTACGTCCTTTAAGTACGTGCTGATGTCCTCACTAACATCTCGTTCTTATATTGCTTAAGGCACCTGATGACACACTATATATTACTTAATTACATGTCATAAATGTTGCAATATATAAATAGGTTCCACTGGATCCTTATAATCATAAAGCTTGACCAAAGCATGATCATTGTCCAAGACTCACGGAGAAAACCGCAAAAGGAATACTAGTGGATAATTGACCTCCTTAACAAGGCGTTCCTGAGCTTTCAAGAGATTCAGAAAGGACGTTTTAAGAAGGAATTCGATGTCAAGCTAAGCGACTGGGTACGCTAAAACGACCTAATTGCCCTTTGTCAAATAATATTTCTTGTTATTACTGATCTGTAATTGCCCCGCATCGACCATAGGTAAAACAACAATCTGCGGGAAACAACCTATGTGGCTACTATGTGTTCCACTATATCCAAATGATGTGCCACGGTGAGCTTGAGCCTCAAACTCCTGAAGAGGTTCATATATATATGCACGCAACCATGCATCTAGCAACAACTTAATAACGTTCTTATGTACTCCATTAATTTACATGGGTGCACGTATTTATTTATTTTTCACTTTAATTGAATTGGCAGCCCGACATGGATAAACATACTGAAGTGTTACCACATCATCGGGTGCTCGCATTACGAGAACAACTATTCGGTTTCATTCTCGATGAGGTCATTAACTCCCAGGGCGAGTTCCATTATCGAGAATCATATTCCAACACGAACGAACTAGGGACGACTTCTACGTCGTCAAAGAGCGTCAAGAAGAGTACTGCAAGAAAACAATGAACTGTTTTGTCCATTTTGCACAATGTTTATTAATTACAAACTTTGTAAATTTGGCCGGTGCATATAAAGTGTACATTATTACATGTATTATCTAATATAAATATATTTAAGCTTGTGTGATCGCTAATTATATGCTCATCGTATATGTATTTAAATTTAAACGACAAATAAAAAAATCCCCTACCGAAATATATATTTAAATATCTATTTGCGCCGCCCTACAATGAATTAACAAGGTGGCAATTAAACTGCACGTTTGCGCAAGCGGTTATTCAACCGCTTGCGGAGATGCTCTCTGCAAGCGGTTCGTGACTCCAACCGTTTGCCGAGAGCCCCACGTGGCCTACAGGCCCGCCCGCGCCATCGTCCTGCGAACCGCTTGCAGAGGCTTCACTAGCGGCTCTGGGAGCCGCTTGTGGTGCCCTCGGGCATCAGTCGCGGTTGCCTGCAAGCGGTTCTAAAACCGCTTGCACAGACCTTATGAGCCGCTTGGCCTACCCCGATCTGCAAGTGGTATACTTTGCGGGTACCTGCGAGAACCACTTGCTTCACTAAAATACACTAAGCCTCACAATGCTTAGTGTATTTTAATGAAGCAAGCGGTCTCACGGGTACCCGCGGAGCAACCCACTTGCATCCCTAGCAAAAACGTTGCACCGACGTCCTTACCGCACTAAGCTCAATTTGTTGCAACTTGATTATCCCCAACAGGGCCTCTAAACTACCAATAAACACTCTCTCTTGCTTTACCTATCACGTCTTTAGAAACTACCGTGCTAAGCTGTTAAGCTGAGACAACATGTAAGTAATTTAGAAACAATCTCTAATCAAATAATGTATTAATTGTTACCTATGATTATATAGTGATTCTAGTGAGCCCAACAACATTATCTAAGCTATCATGGAAAGAACTAGCATCCCCAACAGCCACTCTGTGACTCTCTCTCTCTCTCTAAAACACTATTCATTCCCTCTATACCACCACCCTCTAAAATACTTTTGATGAATTAATAATGTTTTAGAGGAAAGTATAGAGGGACCGTTGAGGATGCTCGGCCAATCGTTGGTTCAATCGACAAATTATTGTAGATACCCTTATAGCTTTGGAATTTTGTCCACTCGACCTGTTTAAACTTCACTGTTATTTCGATGTGTGTGCTTTCTTTGAGAGGCAAAAAGTTATGTTGTCATCTGTTTTACCGATCGACCTAGCATGCCACACAACAAAATTATAGGAAACAAAATTCAAGTGCATGCATTGCCTTGCATCAACAAGGAAATAATTAATTTGTCGATGTCACTACCTTTTTATCCATCGATTAGTGGAGTTTGATCTGAAAACAAAATATTAGTGGAGAGCTGGTTTATGTGGTGCAAGCCAAGAGTTGCTTTGGTGACATGGACGCGTGTCAGCCATGTTCTGGTTCAAAAGCATGTAGCTGAGCCTAGCAAAAAGTTTTACGGTACAAATTGTCAAATGAAATCTCTTTGAAAAGGCACCTTTTAATCATCAACTACGAAAGCAAACCTACTGAAAAGCACAAATACGTAAATTTAAGCCCCACCTCCGACGGTTAGCAACGTTCCAAAAAAATAAGACATCAAATATATACATAAAATTAATCATCAACAATTAATTAATTATATTAATTAATTTAATTAATTCTACACTCTGCCACTGTCACTGCCACCTCGATCGTGTTGCTTAAGTTAGTTAAAAGGCTGATCGATCTAATAATTAAGAAACGGACGATCAATATGTAATGTCGGCCAGATTAAGCCTAAATGTGGCTGAGGGTGATGCTTGCGAAAGGCACTTTACGGAACCATGAGGAACATGGGAGGCCGAAACCTGGCAGCCGGTTGCCAAATTGAACGGCTGGAGTTTGGTTACTATGAGTCTATTTGAAAGATAATAATCTTTTAGCCTCTTAGATGCGTGGCCATCGAATCAGTTAACCGTTGTAGCACCTCAAAAATGGGCTTTTAGTGTCGATACATCTCTACTGGTTATCCGCAAGCTGACAATGAAACTGATGCATGCCGGTTTGAGCCACAAACCGGTAGTGATGCCAAGTATCACTATCGGTTTGAACCACAAACCATTAGTGATGTCTCGTAAAGGAATGCATATCCAAGCTATATCACTGTGCGACAATGATTGTTTGATTAGAAGGGTGAGACTGCAGTCACGAGGTTCTGGGTTCGAGTCACGCTTCTCTCAACATACTATCACTACTGGTTCGTGGAACCGATAAAATTTCTTGTCCTACCACTACCTAGTTGTAAAACCGGTAGTGATACCTTGTATCACTCACTTCCGGGTTGTGGAACCATTTCTTGTGCTATCACTACGTGGCTGTGGAACCAGTAGTGTAGCTAGTTTGGAACCGGCTTCCATGCATATCATGCAAATTTTTGGAGGAACATTTTATACCACTTTTGACCATGCATGATTGGCTATACATATGTCGGTGGTTATTTTCCTTTTTAATTTATGGAACACGTTGCCTGATACAAACGTGAAAGTAAAAAGTTTTAAAACTTTGCGTATTAAAATTATTTTAACTATATTCCTATCACATAAAACCTGATATTTTAAATATGAGCATGGTATTTGAAATGTTACTTTAACCAATACATTTATATATAAAATTCGCTAAAATCTTATATTATGACACATTGTTTTGGGACGAATCTATATGTATGATTATCGAGCGCTAAGTTTAAATAGTAAAAAATCATAGATAGAGTTTCAAAATTTTGACTTGCACATATCTCAAACATAATTTTTTATGATATGGTGGAAGTATTTAGATTTGTCTTATAAAATCATACATTTAGACATGTCTCAGAAAACATTGCAATGATATCATAGTTTCGTTAGTTTTAAATAAACTGAACGGAACATGCAGTGATATCATAGTTTCGAAACAGATAGTGATGCCCGTTTGTCATGTAGTGTTAATTCCATACAACATTTTTTTTGGAGCAGCCACTTTTTAATTACCATGCATGATAGTTATACATATGTTGGTGGTTGTGTTTTCTCTTTTAATTAATGGATAAGTCAATTTTGCTTTTATGAGAATTTATTTCCTTCTATCGAAAAAACATGGTGTCTGATGCACACATGAGAGTAAATGTTTTAAAACTTATTGTATGTAAATATTTTGAACTACATTCATATCACAAAAATCTTACGTTTAGAATGTCATCATGGTCTTTGAAATGCTACTTTTACCACTTTTTACTATCGTTATACATTTATAAAATACACTAAAATTCTTATATTATGGTACAATTTTTGAGACAAATCTATATGTATGATTATTGAGTGCTAAATTTAAATAGAAAAAATTATAGATATATTTTCAAAACTTTAACTTGCACGTATCTTAAACATCAAAATTTTTTGATACGGAGGAAGTACTTAGATTAGTCGCATAAAATCATACATTTGCACTTGTCGCAAGAAATACCGCCATAATATCACAATTTCATTTGTTTCCAATAAACTGAAATAATAGTTAATGGTGATTTTTAAGTTTTAAAAACCATGTCCATATTCAAAACTTCGAGTTTTTGCGAAATGGTGGAAAGTAATTAATTAGGATGATGGGCCTTAACTGGAGCCGCGTAAATGTATCGGGCATTCGTTTAACACACCATTCGATCACTGATCTCTCTCTTTTGTTGTTCCTTTCTCCAATTCTTCACTCGCAGATTAAATAAGGATTTGAAATTCTATATTAATGGTCGATTGATTTAGTACCTGCCTTCTTAAATTTAGCATATATAAATTGTACTCTCTCATTTTTTTTATTTATCACCGTTGACTTTTATACACGCCTTTGTACAAGTTTCCTTATTCAACAAGACTACTCCCTCCAGTACGTTACATAATATTTATTGTTTTGGCCATTGATACATACAGCCTTCGAAATAGTACAACTTTGAACATCAATTACTAATGATTTTTATTTACAAAATCCGTAAAAATATGATATTATGAAAATATTTTTCAAGACGAATTTATATGTATGTTTTTTTTTGTACACAATGCAAATAGTTTAAAAAAATTTATTGATAAAGTTTTAAAATTTTGACTTAGGACAAACCTAAAACGACAAGTTTTATGAAACCAGAGGTAGTATTTAAGTATCATTTATTTTTGTTATGCTTTGTTTTATCATTAAATATACTTTATGCTTGACTTATATTTTTGCATATTTGCACTAAATTTTTAAATATGACAAATGATTGAAGAGCATATTTAAAAGTCAACGACGACAAATATAGAAAAGAATGGAGGGAGTAGTTTTCAAGGGGAGGGGGGGGGGGGTGGGTATGGTGATTTGTCTTCTGGTTGCTTAAGAGCTGCGGAGCGACAGAGCGAGACCCTCTGATTAAACTTTAACCTGGTGAAATTATTTGCGGGATAATTTTTAGTATTTAATTTTTAAGAATTTTTTGTATTTGAATCTGCTGGCCGTCTCAGTTGCTACTGGCTAGCTAGTTTTAAGTATGACTGATAACCAATTACAGTTTTAACCAAAAAATGAATTATGATGTCAGGTGCGATTCATATGCGATTCATATATGATGTCTTAATCGCCGTTACTATAAGGATTTAGAACCCATGCTAAAACTACTCTTTTTTGTTAATATACATTAAATTAAATATGTTATTAAATTAGTCAAAAAAACTGCATTTGACACACATTATTTTATGATCAAACAAATTATATAGTCATATATTTGATGACAATATCACATGCAATTAAACTTAAAATGGCATGTATACCCTCTATGGTTGGAGTCATGGTGCATAAATTAGGTCGCTGCATGTCTGTGAACATGTTGGATGAGAAATTGATACTTTAATTAGATTGACCACCACTGGAAATATTATTTATTCGTTCGGCCAATTACACAGTCGATAGTTGCATGATAAGACGATCCTAAGCTTATCATATCTTACATTAATTGCAGGCCCAGCCGCCTCCACTGTAGCCTGTGAACTATTTATATTACGATCTTTTGAAGATTTTAATTACATTCTCACGCAATTGCACATGATCTGAGATGACAAAGTGAAACCGGCAAGATCGAGTAATTACCCGAATTAAATTATTGTTATCACAAACTAGCCAGCTAACAAAGTCGCCATCACATTGTTTGCGCTCATTCGGTATGAACACAATGAGCAAAGAGCAATGCGCATACGCAACAAAACGTACGCAATAAGAAGGCTAGAGCAACTTGATGCAATTCATGTTCAATCAAGCAATCTGCAGGTAGAATATAAATTATGAGTGTTCTAATTTGTCGCCGCATGTAGTTTTGGACGCAGCAATCCCATTGGGTGTTTGCTTCACACTCATCCCCAAGTAATTCTCCTATGGGACATTGGCAAATCATTCATACTTTTTAACCATTCCACGTCAACATCAAACTTAGGGGAAATTCATTATTTTGTATTCACTGATACATCATCGTATATATGTGCTTAACTGATGCCTATACATAAATATATATACTTGTGTAAATTAACATCTTCTTTAAAAGAAGTTAGTAAAATAACAGAAGAAAGAATCGCTTCCATCTCCATCGATCCGTACACATTCCGTGACCATTATATATGTTTATGCTTATTATGCCTCAAGTATCAAGCCAGCTATAGCCTATAGCTACCTTGTGTTTGTAATGCATCTATGTATGCGATCACATGCATGTGTAAATATATAACATGCATAACTATAAGAAGAAGATGATGAGCTAATTAATGATGGCCGATGCCGGGGCTGGGGACGGAGCCCTGGACCTGGGTAACGCGCCTGCGCTCGGCGACGGCGATCTCCGGCTCGCTGGCCGCCGCCGTTGCCGCCGGCGGCATCGGCGGCGCCATGAACACCTGCAGCACATCTTGGGAGGACGACGACTGAGCTGCAGCACCCGTCTTCGTCTCGCCATGATGAACACTCGGCATCATTCTGGCCTGCACAAGAGACCGCGACGACGACGATGCCAGAAGAATCAAAACAAGGATCACAATGGCGTTTGAGGATGCCATGGCAAGCTAGCTACACAAAATGTGACAATTCAAGCTGCTTCACTGAGAGCTGTGAGAAGAGAAGAATGGAATAATGTGTGTTTGTGTGTGGGTCTATGGTTCTATGCAGCGATTGATGAGAATGAGAGCAGCTTGGGGCATGTATTTATAGGTGGCCAGCGCCCAGCAGCAAGTGTGTGCATGCGTGTGTGAGTGTGTTTGCGTGAGGCGTGACGGTGCGTGCTCGATCGTGGCGTAGTCAAACTAGTGGAGCATGCACGTCGCTATCAATTATTTTTCTCTCGGCTCGGAAGCCATAAAGCCCTAATACAAGTGTACTATTAGGAGCACTATGCATGTGTAATTGCATTTTCTTTTTCCATTTCTTTAGTTTTGGTCCAATGATTTCGATGGGAATATCGCCGGCCTAGGCTGTGAGAACGCGCCGCGTGGCAGTTCCACAACGTGCGAGAGAGCAAACTCTGCCAACGCCGCGTAAGCATGGAACTCAAGATTCATCTACGTTACTACGTACTCCCTATATATTTTGGTGGAGTACGTCCTAGCATACCTTGATTCTCGATGAAATTTTTTTACTACTTACCAGATAAAATACGTTCTCCCTCAGTTCAGCGTGTATTTTGATTTCAAAAGGTTAAGCTTTTCAACTTTTAACCAATAATTAGTCAAATTGTATAAATATTTGGTGTATAAAATTAAGCTGTATCAACATATTTGTATTTTGAATAGATTTTGATATATTATTACTTTATAGCAATTGATAATATATACTAATAAGAAAAATTCACGGTCAAAGTCTACTATCAAAAACTTTTTAAAATCAAAATATGTCTTATATTTTGAACAAAATACATCTTAAGCAAAATTTATATACTTGATGTTAGCATATATAAGAAAAGAAAACAGAATTAGATTATTAACATGATTTTTCACGTTGGAGCCTAGTTGTCTGTGGAGGAAGGAATATGGTTAGGCGATTCCAAGAAAGAGGAGGACTTTCAGCCCAAGTAGGGTAAACGTCCGCCCAGCAAGAATAAGGAAGCAGCAACGAGATTCTCTGTAATTTGTTATTTCACACTGTAATTTTTTTTTCTAAACTTGCAATCCCCCTCTTCCTGTAATCTTATTCGAAGTCTCAAATGAAAAGCATATATTTGCTCTAGAGTAATTAAAGAAAGTATGGTTTCATATATGTCCGTGGCCATGGAT
The DNA here is from genome assembly GCA_036346415.1 of Raddia guianensis. Classification (NCBI taxonomy): domain Eukaryota; kingdom Viridiplantae; phylum Streptophyta; class Magnoliopsida; order Poales; family Poaceae; genus Raddia; species Raddia guianensis. The sequence continues at coordinate 31,661,973 of CM070538.1, read as the reverse complement.
ATGCTTCAATATTAATGCTCAGCTCCACTCACCATCAAATACATTTCTTTTTAAAAAAACTACATTTTCAATTTTTCAAGCGATCAAGTTTTTCTTTCCTCTCGTTTCTCTTTCCACACGCAACCTCACCACTGTGTGTTGGAACCGCCCCGTTGGTCGCCGTGTAGTGCCCTTGCCAAGCCACACTAAGCCAATCTTTTATGGCCGACGCAACAGCTCTAGCACACGTTGGCATGGTAGCGTGTAGCTCAGGAGGTGGTAGTCGGCAGGTGGTGGCCGGTGTGGTCGGATTGGAGGATAGAGAGGGGAACAAGAAGAAAGATCCAATTGACTTTTTTAAACAATTTTAGCGGCATTTTTTCAAAAGGAATTTTTTGAGGGTTGAGTGGTGTGTTGAGCACGAATAAAGTACATGTGTGATTGTAAACATACATGGAGTCACATATAGTTAGGAAAATTTGCTTTGGCAAAGAGTGTTTGATGAAAAATTTGAAATGGTCCATATTCCGTTAAAAAAGGGTCAGGTGTACAAGTTTCAATTATGAGAAGTTTAGTTAAATTTGTTGGTCAATCACTGAAAGATGTTAGTGGACTGATGTTCGATCAGTGCCTATGCTTTGCTACGAAAAAAATCACATTACTTTTTGCTTCTAAAATTTTGACTCACTTCATCAATTGCTTTCAGATTTGTCTAGCTACGTCTCATTCCACACCCAACTCTTCTTCCACGTGCGACTCCATCATGCTTCTCTGCATGATCTTACCTTTTGCGCTCAACTACGCTGTGCTTCCTTGCACCAGTTCCATTTTTGCGTCATACACTTCCAATGTTTATCTTGAGATGTCTCGAAAGCTTCATAAATTGAAACAAATAAAAGTAATTAGAAAATCACAGGAATAATCAGAAAAAAAAACCGTACCTACAATGTTTGGAAAACGAAATGATGGTGCGCACCATTTGCTCGATGCTCTGCACTTCTCAATCGATCGCAGAGAATACCTATCCAAAGAGCGGAAGTGTGCCACGTGGATCACTACTGGCAGCAACTTGTTCTTAGCTCGAGGCCTAGCTTTAATTAATGGATTCAAAGGATTTGACGAGCCAATAATGTTGGCAATGCGGCTGCCGGGGGCACGAGAACGTGCCGCGTGGAAGCAGCTTCTTCGTTCGTGAGCACGAGCAGACCCTCACCTAAGTGTCCCACCGCCGCCGCGTGATGGCGTGAGCTGATCAGCTCATGCATGCCAACTTTTGGATTTACGTAGGGCCCCCTTGTTTCCCTCCGGGAGCGATGATGGCATGGCGCCATATATGTACGTGCTCTCCTCAGTTTAGTGAGCAAGTTGTGTTTTTCTTAGCTTTGTGGGGGATGGACACATGTCTACAGCATGGTAATGCATAAACAACAAAACAAACTAAGCTACGGAGGCATATTTGGTTTATGTATATGTTAGAAATGCAAGCGCATCCCCTCAAAAAAAAAAAAAAAAAGAAATGCAAGCGCATCCATGACGCACCGTTCGACTAATCTTAGTGATAAAGAATTGGCCAAAAGAAATAACTGACATTTTTATTTTGATCGGGGTTCTAACCAGTGGCCCATTAACATGCAGAGCCTAAAGTTTCAAACTTTTACAGATTGTGGAACTCTATTACGAAAATCACTGTTCAATTCTATAAAGGTTTGGCTTTCTAGATTTTTTAGCTAACAACAAAAGCTAGAATGAAAGGAAAGAATGAGGCATTTGTTAATTTTTTTTGTGAATTCAAAAAATTTATAACTGCAAAATATTTTTATAAACTATTACAATGACATTTTTTCATTCCCATTATTCTTAATTCAATTTTGCTGAAACTTATCTAAATCTTTTTATGGACCCCTATCATGAAACTATGGTTAATGTTACTTATTTCGAAGCTTTCTTTTAGTTTTTTATTTTTAATGACCAAAACTTTTTATCACCCTTACCATGAAATTGTGGTCCTATTTGTAAAAGTTTGTTTTTTAGAACTTTTAAATTTGTCACAAAAAATTACAACGAAAGGAAAGGAATTGTTATTTCTTAATACATTTTCAACTAAGCCTAGAATTTTTAGAAACGACACTCTTTTTATGTACCCTTACTATGATACTATGACCTAATTTTAGTTTTTTTCTGCCTTTTGGTGTTTCTACGTTCTAAAAGATCTGAAAGCGAAAGATAAGAAATGATGGGCTCATTCCCTTACCATAATTTTTTTTGCCCATTTTCTGGTTTTTATTTTTTCGCGTCTTAAAAAATTCTGAAAAAGAAAGGAAAGAAATGAAATGATGGGGATGCAAGAAATTCTAGGTTTACCATGAAATCGGCATGGCCGCTGTGGCATCGGCATATCCATAACGTCGCCCCTGCCTCGATGCTCCCCGTTGTCGTCGGATCCTCGTCCCATTGTCGAAGAACGGTAACACCTCACCGCCTCCTCAAAGCCACATGCAAAGGCCTAACCACATTCTTTTAAGATCCATTAACTTGTAGCGTTTGCATGTGGCTTTTGGGTCCATGCCACGTCGGATCTAAACACAAAACGAAGGGGTACGGGCCTGCAGTAAACAACTTAAAGAGTTAATGGACTCAAAACTACAGTTTGGAAGTTGATGGACCTAAATGACATCACGCTACAAGTTAATGGACCTCCGGTGCATTTTACTCAAAATAAATTGACATAGAAAAGAATGTCCATTGTCCAAGTGAAACATAACACAATAAAAAGCCACGCAGTCCAAGCCACATGACCACTAGGTCTAGATGTGCTATAAATGTGGCATTTTTTGGCCTTGGTAAAAGATTCGCTACAAACCTAACGATACAATTGTAGCTTATTAGATGAAAAGAAATTTAAAGTAGTAGGGGTGCCTCACTAGAAAAAAAAACCTTTTTGGAAGAATACACTCACGAAGAGTCACTCTTGAACTCGCCCTTTAATCGTATTGAAGCAACACAACAACTAGGTATATAAGAGAAGATCTCGACAAAAAAAATTGATCCTAAAAGAACATAAATAATTTGCAACATTTAACTATGCATGATCACTAATAGACATTGTATGATTTTTTGCATAAAAATTTGAAGATCCTGAAAAGCAAACTATTTTGAAAACAAAGAATTGAAGCTTCAGAAGAGAAAATCTTAATTCTCATGTTCATTTTGAGTTTATTCTATATTTATTTTTTTTGATGTTGCAATCAATATTTGAATCGTATAAAATATGAATATTGACATGCCTAATTGCAATTATGAATAGAACTAGTGTAGTTTGCTATGGAGATATGAATTGCTGGTAGCGTAGCAACACCAATAAAATATTAAGAGAGATGCCACCATCTTTTCCAGGCCACATCCTAGCCTCCATCCCACATGTATGGGCTGGGTGGGCCTATGTTGAAGGAAGAATGGAAATAACTCTGGATTTTTACAGATTGGGACATAAGTTTTACGGGTATTACATTACCACTTTGAAGAAGCATTTGTACCTAGAATCCACTTGGACTCTCTTAAATTTAAAAGGTGTCGCTGCTAATGGTTTCAACATTGAGACCAACGAAGAATGTTAACGGATTATTATGCATTATGAAGCATGAAGGTTGTGAGAAAAACATATTAGAATTTTCCTCTGAAGCTAGGCTATACTACATTACAATTGATGAGGCCATCCCATCACATCTTGCACCTTTGCATGTAGACCAAAGATCTGATCAAGCATACAATGGACTGATCACTCGAGGTCGTGCAAAGAATCTACACCAAGAGATGACTTCACTCCTAGCTGAAATTGACAATAAAAGTAACGAGAATTTTATACTACCTAAAACTTCTACATTTTTGTTGTTGAGGTTCACATATGAGTAGATAAAAGGTGATCCAACTAAGAAGGCCTACATGGAGGACATGGATGACGAAGAAGATTACGTGGAGGCAAACAATGGTGTTGCTCAAAACTGACAAGTGTCATGTGACAAGTAGTGAAACTTCCACAAGTCATGTGACCCACAATTTCACGTTTCCAGATGCATAATGCATATGGATGGAAAGTTTATCGAGTCAACTTTCCAACACATCAAACAAATCGCCTTTTGGACTTTCCAATAAGGAGTAATAACAATTTTAGTGTTGGCTACGCAGAAGCCAAACAGCTGCGCACAAATTGCTTCGTGGTGACCTTTCAGCTAGCTTACCTGAGAATCTTAAGAGCCTCTTTTACACTCAAATAAAAGGATTATTCTCTAGTATATATAGCCCCCTATGTATTATGTTATATACACTTTTTTAGAATCAAATACAAACCCTTTTTGTTCAGCTGTGTGCTAACACTTTCAGAGAGTGATCTCTACCCTTTTGCTCTTGTGATTTCCTTGTGGGATTAGAAGTGGTCGCCTCATCGACACCTAATCCATGCTCCTGCTCCATTAGATTGCAGGTTGTGTAGTTTGGCTTCTTAAGAGTGTGGTTAGATGAATCTTCGATTCGGGTTGCTATGTAGAGATGGTGGTTGGCTTCTAGTTTCATTCGTCAGGTTGCATTAGTTATCCTGGTTGTTTCAACTAGTCATCATGCTCGAGATACTACGCCATGAAGATCGAGACCAGCATCACATCAGCAATGCATTTGGAAGCTCTAATCTCTTCTGTTTAGCATAGCAGGATTGCCATCTAAATCTAAATTATAGAATGATGAGGTGCAATTAACTCTCAAGGACATGGCATTAACCTAACAATTTTCTAAATCATGAATTGGACACTCTCCTATTAAAGTTCAAGTCGAGACTTTTCTTTGCCTAGAATGGATCTAGGAAATTTTTTGCGGCCGTATGCCACCCTTATTGATCAGGAGCACTTAATGACATTTTAATGCTCACAGATGCTTTCTTAAAGTGGTAAGGGATGCACTTACTCTCTACAAGAAATCAGACATTGCATTTGCAGGTTGTACGATTGTATATGCCGATAATTTCACTAGCATTAGTATAATGCAGAGCACAAAAAGGGACATTTGAAATAATCAAAGATATCTCCCGATACCTACGAAGAAATAGAAATCTCGAAAAGAAAGAACCAATATATGAATATGAATATGTTTTCCTATATGTGGTAGAATTGAAGTTGTGTAAAAGTTGTCAAAGCAAACTTGTATGACTTGTATGCCAATGTCTGCAAAGCACTCAAAAATCATAACATTGAATGAAGCATATTATAAATATGCACGGCTTTAAACAAGGACATTCCACATTTTCAGTCTTATGGATGGTACGTTGAGCAAACCCCTAATACCATTTATGAAGATAATGAAGCATGTGTTGCACAAATACAAACTGCATATTGACCCCAACAATGTAATCTATATCCAACACACTATTTAATAAAAAATTTGCAGAGTAATTTAACAAGTCATGTGAAAATTTGGTAGACTTATTTCATACATCACTTTTTGTATCTACCTTTCAAAGATTCATGAAAGAAATTTGAATGAAAAGACATAAAGAAGTACATAATTAAGGGAGAGAAATTCCACATATTTTGAATTAAACTTTGAACATAAAGCTCGAGTGCCTAACTTGAATGAATGAATATGAATGAATGCATGAATATGAAGAAATATTAGGTGGATCTATACTCTCTTTTGTTTAAATAATTTTTAAAAAATATTTCCCGCATAGATTTTTGATGAGGCAAATCTGTGCACACAACAAACACGTATGCTATTTACTGTTTCAACATGAATTTTTTATGGCAGGGTATATATGGAGTTGTTGTGGCAAGGTCCAAAGGGGGTGCTGAGAGACTTTAGCAATGATGTTGCCTGTCTTGGGCCTGGCACGGACTAAGGGAGGGGCCCATTTAGTGAAAAACTTGAATCCCTAAGCAGACGAGAATAAATAGGAACTACAAGAAAATGACTTTTTTCGTCGGTCGAGAACAATTTCGTCTGTGAAAAAAACAAATGAAATTACAACAATATGTTCGTCGACCCCAATGAACCAACAAAAATATTAGAGTAATTTTGTCGGTCAGTAGAAACAACGAAATTATGATCACCACTCCCCGTCGCTTTTTAAAAAAAATTTCCATATATTTTTGTCGGGAACTACCTACAAAATTATATTAAAAAATTTAAATGTAATTTCATGAGTTTGTACATACAAAATAGTTTTAAAAAGATATACCCAGTACCCCGCAGTTGAAGTGTGACATGACGCAATTTCGTTGTAGACCCTATGACGTCGTACATGAGAGGAGGTGGCAGAAAGCATTGGAAGTTTCCAATGTTCAACAACGTGGTGGATTGAAGAGAGACCTTGGCTGAGGTGAGGTCATCTTAGCCCTTGAATATCAGTTCTCATACCTCTCGCGAGGTGGCACAAAAGCATTAGTTGAGCGAACAACAAACATATTTAAAATACGTGATGGAAGTTCAGGCATATCAACGAAATCACTTCAAAGTAAGTATATTTTCACTTTTTGAAACTCATAATGACTTAAATGTCATGATTGTTGCATCGAATGCCACTTAAGGACTAAAATTGCAATTATACTCATGTTAGATTGATAATCATGTGGAGAAATGCATACATGGGTCGAATTTGTGCTAACTATCTTAATTGTCGATTTCAATTTCCTCGCATGCATCAGATGTATTTTTAGTCGATGTTCGCTGCTTAGTTTGGTACAAATGTCCAAATTCGTGAATTTCGGTTGCCGCCTCCTGCTCCCGGCTTCTTCTATACTTTGTTCAACAATCGGCGCTACATTTGATTAATCTTAATGCATCCTGTTAAGTTCCTTCCATACGCAAATTCTTATAAATATCCGCTTCTAATGATTTTGTGAAACTGTCTTCACCTACATCTGCTGCTTACTGCTCAGCACGAAGGCAATGTCCCCTGTACTTCGGGGACGCCTTCGAGGACACCTCCTTTAGGGATGCCTTCGAGGACGCCTCCTTCAGGGTCGCTTTCGATTAGCCAATTTTTCAATGTAGCTTGAATCTAGACATCCTTTTTACCGAACTTGTGAACTTATGTGTTGCCTATCTGATCTTGTGTATGTGAGACATCCATGTTCACTTGTGTATGTCCGCAGGCCATGTGAACTTATGCTGTCTTTGTGATGTTAGATTGTTGTGTAGGTCCGACTATGTGATGTTGAGCTTGTTTAAAATATTATGATGGCAACATGAAATTGTTATGAAGCTACGTGGTTATATGGAGCTTCTATTACATATAAGGGCGATTTTTTTTTTGTGTATTTTTGAATTTTCAAGTAATTATTTATGCATTGTAGAGTTTTTTTTTGTTGTTTTACTATAGTAAAATAAATAAGTGTAATTTTTTTGGGATTGGCCGACAAAATTACTAGAGCCGCACCAGCTAACCATCATCTTTTCCAGTAATTTCGTCGACCTACACCGATGAAATTAGTTGTGCCACGTTAGCACCATGTGTCAAATTGATCCTGCCACACTATGTTGACGTGGTACATGTAATTTTGTCGGTATACGCCGACAAAATTATTTGCCACATCAACATTTCTATCGGCATGCAGGGCTACATGTTTTAATTTGGGAGCGACTACCTAGCGGGATCCCGTCGGCTGCGCGCTTGGACGGGACTGCTAAACGACAAAAACAGCTAGCTCGCCTGGTTCGATCGTTCGCTCACCTGGTTCCTGCCCTTTCCTAGTTTGCGCCCGCACGAGCTAGCTATATTATTTCATTGTATTTTCCCATACACAGCTAGCCGTATTATTTTACCGCCGCACAGCTCGCCATATTTTCTTTCTTCTTTCTCTTTCTTAAGTAAATCAAGTTCAAAAAAAATTTCCACCTAGATTTTTATGTATCAAATAATTTCAGATTTACACACAAGTATCATCCAAAAAAATTACAGGTACCAGAGAAAAATGTTGGTGTAAAAGTATCACATAATTCATGTTAGGTATCATAGAGGGTATGAAATAGTGTATCTCTGGTATGAAATGGAGGTGTCGTGTATCGGTGATATCAGGTTGGTGGTATCGTTCAGGAAAAAATGGTATCAAAATGGTATCATATGTCACAACAAAAAAAGTATCGGGTCTGGGAGTTGTTGAGTATCGGTGGTATCAGGTTGGTGGTATCGTCGAGTTTTATGCTATTATTGGGATATCCAAGAAAAAGGTATCATAAAGGGGTATCATATATATCACAAACAAAGTATCAGGTCTGAGGTGTCATGTATAAGTGGTAATCAGGTTGATGGTATCGTCGAATTCATGGTATCAGAAAAAGGTATCGGATTGGTGATATCGTCGATTATTGGATAAAAAACCAAGTAACGTAATGAAGGTATTATCGAGTATCATTTATGTAGTATCAAAGTTGTAGTATCAGGTATTTAGTATCACGTATTAGTTGTAGTAACCAAGTTGCAGGATCATGTATCCAGTATCAAAGTAATAGTATCAGGTATTTAGTATCATGTATCAAAATTGGAGTGTCATATATGCAGTATCAAAGTTGGACTATCAGGTATGTATTACCATGTATCAAAGTTGTAGTATCAAAGCATGTCCTATTCTCTACAAAAACAGTTGGAGTATCATGTATGTATTATCAAAGTTGTAGTATCAGGAATGTAGTATCAGGTATGTAGTATCATCAAGTATCAGCTCAAAAAACAGTATCAGACAGAAGTATCATTGAGTATCGAGTCAAAAAAAAATCAAGTATCAGATCAAAAAAACAAGTATCAGACAGAAGTATCATCGAGTATCGAGACAAAAAAAATCAAGTACTAGGTCAGAAGTATCATCGAGTATCAGGTTCAAAAAATCAAGTATCGGTTCCAGGTGTCCAGTATCGGTGGTATCATGTTGATGGTGTCGTCGAGTTTCATGGTATTATTGAGGTATCGAAAAAAAAGTATCATGTGTCATAATAAAAAAGTATCAGGTCTAGGTGTCGAGTATCGGAAGTATCATATTGGTGGTATCATGGATTATCGAAGTTATCATCGGTTGTCAGGTCAAAAAAAATTATCGGATCAGAAGTATCATCGAGTAACGGATCAAAAAATCAAGTATCGGTTAAAAAAAAAACAAGTATCAGATTAGAAGAATCATCGAGTATCGGATCAAAAAAATCAAGTATCTGATCAGAAATATTAGGTTGAAAACTCAAGTATCGGATCAGAAGTATCATCGAGTATCAGGTTGGTAGTATCGTCAAGTTTCGATATCAGAAAAAGATATCATATATTATAAAAAAAATATCGGTATCGGTAGTATGAGGTTGGTGGTATCGTCGAGTTCTGCTTTCAGAAAAAGGTATATAAGGGTATCATATATCGCAAAAAAAAACAGTATCAGGCTCGTGCTATCGCCAAGCTTCGGTATCTTATAACGCAAAAAATAAAAAATATATACGGTAATTTATATCTTAGTTTTAGATGAATTGTAGTTTTTACTTTGTATTAAAACGAATTTATATGAAGTAAAAATAAATCTATGAAGTTGAAAAATATCTAAAAAACGTGCAATCAACGGTACGTAGCTAATAAACACACATTTGATTAGATAACAAAATAACCCGTGCATACAGTAACTAATTAGGTGAGGTATCGGTTAGACTAATTAATTAGTATAATTAGCGGTTAGGCTAATTACTAGGCACTACGTGTGCTTCAGTTCTGATCGGCGGTCTTGATGCGCGCATAAAGCGCAGCCTGTGTGTATGTCGCTTCAGCGCCGATTTGTGCGGATCGGACGGTGGGATGGTGTCCCGTCGCGCGCGCCTGGAAACGGGATCCCGTTCCCAGGAAATTTTGTTTAATTTTGTTAGCCTGTAGAAATCGACGAAAATATCATAATTTCATTGGTTGCCGACTAAAGGGTTTTTTTGTCTGACATATTTAGTTGAACAATTTCCGTCGGTAAACCGACAAAATTATATTAATTTCGTCGGTTTGACCCCTTTTTTCGTCGGTTTTTTACCAACAAAAAATGTATTAGATTCTTGTAGTAAGGAGAGGAATTTACCTATTATGTACATCTGAGAAAATAATAAAAATTATCTCCTACAATATTCGGTGTTCATTAACATGTGATTGTTCTTCATTGTTTATGTTTTTGGTGCGTATTAACAATCATGGACTACACAACTTGTAGTGTGGCCCTTTCAAGAGGAATCGATCGTGGCTATATGCACGAGTGTGAAACAGTGTTGAGTGCGAGCGTCTAAATCCACTTGATCGGCCCATTTGCTACTTCTCAAGCCCACAAATTAAAATGCCCAAAAAGTAAAGTCTAATCTAGCTTGTCAAGAGATGGCAATGGGCCCGATCCCCGATTCCCCATGAAAAATTCTCCTATCAGGGGACGGGGATGAGAAACTTTCTTCCCCCACGGAGATGTAAACGGGGAAATTCTTTTTTCGTCAGGTAAACAGGGACGAGGAAGCATCCCCTTCCCCGTTCTCCGCGGGGTCCATTAATCTTATATGTGATGATGTTTTCATGTAATAGTTAATGATAAAAATAAATAATGACCTTGTCAAGTGATCATCCAATATATATATGTGATCATTTTGATGCATATATGAGACTTATTAACTATGAGAATACACGCACACACATATATATGACAATGTTTTGTACTAATAGAAAAATACATACATATTAGGTACAATTTAAACCGGGACGGCGATCCCCGTCAGAGATTTATTCCCCGCGGTGACGTGGATGGGAAGAAAATGTACCCCGTGAGCGTTAGCGGGGACGGGGATGGGGAATTTTCCCCATGCGGGGACCCCAACGTGGAATTCCCCGTTGCCATCCCTACTTGTCACCGAGAACATCGCCGGCCACGAAATCTAACATTCTAATTAGTCATTTCTCAATATTTCATTGCTAGTGAAAAGCCGAGTGTATAAAAAATATATTTTAAAATAATTTAGAGTTTTGAGAAGAATAACTAAAACCTTTAAAATTAACTACTAAATGCTTCCAAGCTTCTCGATAATTCTACCTTCGCCACTGTCTGGGATTCCAAGCTAACATGGACGTGCTAACTCCCACTCAGAGCCCTCAATGGAATTCTCGGGATTGAGAACTTTGGAGTTAGGAAAACCCCATCCATCTTGTTAGAATATATGGGCCTTGGGGGAGACCCATCCCCTGTACTCTATATATATCCCACCTTGGAGCAATACATATCATTGATTGTGCAATTCCCTTCTTCCAACTTGTTATCAGAGCCTAAACCATAATTCCCCTCAGCGGCCGGCGCCGCCTCCATCCCCCTCAACGTCACCATGGCTGATCTCCTTTCTTCCACGTCAACCGCCACCACGACGGTAACTGTGGTTGCTACCTCCACGGCATCTTCACCCACGGCGAACATCGTCGCCGACCCGATGACATCGACATCTTCTACCCTCCTTTTCAACGCGACCCTCCTCGGTTTCGTGGCCACCACCCCCGTGGTCGCCGGGCCACACGCTCCCTGGCGTGGCTCGCTATGGCCCGCCGCTGGCCCCCATCCGAGGGGCAAACCCACCGCCGCCGCTTGCCATGGCTTGTCACCGGCACTCTCCAACCTGCTGCCACCTTCTTTCGGCGTCGATCCACTACTTGGACCCGCGTGGACTGCCGCAGGCGCTGTTTCCCGCCCCGTCGACGTCACTCCTATCCCTGGATACGCCGTCGCGTCTTCTGCCCTCGCCACAGGCCTCCCTCCGTCCGGATCTGGCAGAGCCGCCACGCTTCCCGACCTTCTCCCCGCGGTCGGCATTGCACCCCCTTCTCCTCCTGCCTCCGCCGTCGCCGCCATGGAGGCCGTCGCCGGCGTCACTCCCATCCCTAGACCCGCCGTTGGGCCTAGCTCCGACGCCGCACTCCCTGCTCCTCCCGCCTCCATTGTCGCCGCCACAGAGGCCGGCGTTGGCGCCCTCGCTCCCTATCTTGGCACATTGGGGTTGCGGAATCTTGGATATGTACTGCTCCAAGGGGGGATATATAGAGAGTATAAGAGATGGGCCTCTCCCAATGGTCATATACTCTAACACTCCATTGCAGGTTGAACGGCACTAGGCAACGTTTAGACTGATACAATAAAAACACACACTCTCCCGCAGTTAACAGCCAAAACAGAAAAAACCATCACTCCCCCGCAGTCTGAAAGGTCGGTGCACAAACGTGCAAACTGGCCCGATACTCAGTGAAGACCGTTGTGGGAAGGCTCTTGGTGAAGATATCAGCGTACTGGGACGATGTCAGAACATGGAGAACACGCACTTAACCGAGAGCAACGCGCTCACGAACAAAATGCAGATCGATCTCAACATGTTTAGCCCACTGATGTTGCACTTAGTTGGTGAAGATGTACACCGCGCTGACGTTGTCGTAGTAGACGAGGGTAGCCTGGCGAAGAGAACTGTGAAGCTCCAGGAGTAGCTAACAGAGCCAGCAAGCCTCAACGACGCCGTTGACAACTGCACGGTACTCGGCCTCGGCGCTGGAGCGAGAGACAGTATGCTGCCGCTTGGAGGACTAGGAGACCATGTGGTCGCCGAGGAAGACGCCATAGCCAGAGGTGGACTTGCAGGTGTTAGGGAAATCCACCCAGTCAACATCGGTGTAGACTGTGAGATTCGCTGACGCACAGCGATGAGTAAGTCCAAGGGTGGGCGAGCCCTGTAGATATCGCTAGCTGCAATTCAAGGCAGCAAGATGAGGCTCCCGTCAATCATGCATAAACAGACAGAATTGCTGGACGACATATGTGATGTTTGCACGGGTGAAGGTTAGGTACTGTAGAGCTCCAGCCAGACTGCAGTGAAGAGTAGCGTCATCTACCGGAGACCCTTCGGTGGAGAGTTTTGACCCGGTGTCAATTGGGGTAGCATAGGGTTTGCAGCCACACATGTCAGCACGGTCCAAGATATCTAGAATATACTGCCACTGAGAGAGAAGGTGACCACCAAACTGAGGCTGGACTGCAACTCCGAGAAAGTGATGAAGATCATTCAAGAGAACTGCTGGTCAAGGGTAGTAATAATCTGTGGAAGCAGGTTGTCTGAAAGAGGCTGTCAGCACGATATCATCTACGTATAGCAGCAGGTAGGCTATGTCAGAACGACAACTGTGAATGAAGAGTGAAGTATCCGACTTGGCCTCAACAAACCCGAGGGAGCGGAGATATGAAGCGATGGTGTTGTACTAGGCTTGGGGGGATTGCTTGAGACCATATAGAGAATTGTTCTGTCGGTAGACATGATCTGAGAGAGAGAAGCGTCCACAAAACCTGATGGCTGAGCACAATAGACTATCTCTGTGAGAGTCCCGTGAAGAAAGGCATTGTTGACATCAAGCTGTCTGATCGACTAGCCTTGAGAAAGAGTTAGGGAAAGCATAGTCCTTATTTTAGCTGGCTTGACCATTGGACTGAAGGTCTCATTGAAGTCCACACCAGCGCGTTGTGTGAATCCCCGAAGAACCCAACGAGCCTTATAGCGGTCAAGAGAACCATATGCATGCTTGTATTTGAAGATCCACTTGCCCATGATGACATTTGCGCCATGAGGACGCAATACAAGGTCCCACGTATCATTGGCGCAGAGGGCCTCAAACTCCTGTTCCATGGCATCCCGCCAATTGGGGTCGGCGAGAGCAACACCGTAGGACTGCGGCAGCGTAGACAACACTAAAGCATGTAGGTTGAGATGGTCTGGTGTCTTAACCTACATGCCGGGCTTGCAACGTGTGACCATGGAGTGGTCATTAGTTATAGGAGGCAGAGGGCTAGCACCGACCATCGATGAGGTAGCGCTAGTGGCATAAAGACAACAGGGACAGTGGTGACGGGCAACGGAACGACCAAAAGAGGGACACCACTGGCAGCACCTGCAGAAAGGGTCCAACAGGAGCAGCGGTGGCCGAAGGAACAAACGGAGAAGGGATGGCTCCGGTGGCAACAACCTTTGGCGGGGAACCGACAGGGGCAGCGAAAACCGACCAGATGGCACCGCTGGCAACAACCTGCGGTGGGGATCCAACAGGGGTAGCGGTGACGACCGATAGTCGTGCCGGCGTAGTAGGAGTGGACGACGTGACCACTGGTAGGGCAGAGGTACCTTTAGAGGTGCAAGAGCGACGGAACCCTATGGGCATAGGAGGAGGGCCGTCTGGCTCTATGAGAAAGTCGAGATCAGGAGTGATGAACGGGGTGGAGGTGCCAGAGGCAAGGGAAAGCTCGACTCGTCAAAAGTGACATGTTGAGAAATGATGATGTGGTTAGATGTGAGATCCAGACAACGCCAACCTTTGTGATCGGATGGATAACTGAGAAAACACAAAGGGTAGAACGAGGGGCGAGTTTGTGTGGGACAATGCTAGAGAGGTTAGGGTAGCATATGCAACCAAACATGTAGAGGTCGTTGTTGACGGGGTGGACTTTATAAAGGGCGAAGTGAGGAGTGGAGTGGGAGAGGGTGGAAGTGGGATGAATATTGAAGAGGTAGGTGGCTGCGTGAAGGGCCTCGACCCAGAAGGAAGGGGAGGCTCTTCTAGAACATTAGGGAACGCATCACATCGTTAGTGGTATGAATGACGCATTCAGCCTTACCGTTCTAAGTAGAAGTGTAAGGACAGGACATGCGGAAGACCACGCCCAGAGTGAGGATGAATGACCTAGACGTGGCGTTATCGAATTCGCGACCGTTGTCAGTTTGTACACACTTGATGGTGGTGCCAAACTGCGTCTGAACATAAGAAAAGAAGTGGGAGATGGTGGGAAAAGTGTCGGACATGAGGTAGAGAGGAAAGGTCCAAATGAAGTGGGAGCAATCATCAATAATTATGAGATAATACTTGTAATCGAAGATACTAAGAACGGGAGATGTTCACAGATCACAATGTATTAAATCAAAATTATGAGTAGCTCAAAAAGTGGAAGACACAAAAGAGAGATGAACATGATGACCAAGCTGACAAGCATGATAGAGGTGGTCGGGAGGATCCTTAGGACAAGGGATAGCAGAAAAGCTAGCTAAACGGGACAGAGTCGCATGGCTTGGGTGACTAAGGCGATGATGCTACAGAGTGGTGGTGGAGGTGCTGGTAACAAACGCCTGGGAAGAGGAGGTGGTAGGCTGGAAGGAGTAAAGATCCTCGGAGCTATTGCACTTGGCAATGATGCGTCCGGAGTGAAGGTCCTTTACAGACAGGCCTAACGGGTGAAACTCAACAAAGCACTGGGTATCTATGGTGAACTGACAAATAGAAATGAGGTTCTTTATGATTTGTGAAGAAACGAGGGCATTTTAAAGATTGAGATCCCTAGCAACTGTAGAAAATGAGAGATGACCAGTGGAGGTGACTGGTAGACGAGACCTGTTGTCAACAATGATATTGGTCGGGGAGGAAGGGTATGGTGGGTGGGAAGAAGTGAGGTTACCAGCGGTGGCAATCATGTGCGATGTCAAACCAGAGTCCATGGACCACTCTGCATGGTCATGGGCCTCCAAAGGTGCAGAGGGATGACGATGATGTGGCGGTCTGTCTAGCAATGGTCGTGGGAGAACAACGGAAATGCGGGCAAGAGAGCACAACGCCTGATGCCAACATGCCTGCAAGGCACTCGTGGCAAAGACCGTGACTGCAGTGGAGCATCGCGTGCCCCTGGTCGTCATAGCGGAGGAGGCACCGCGAGCAGCATGACACCCCGTTGTGGGGGGCTTCACCCAGTCCACTGTAGCTGCACCACCGGTGGCCGACGACTTGCCGGTCGGCTCGGGCAACACTGGGATTGGGGTAGACTCTGGTAATCCCTCCTGCGCTAAAGCCAACAGGAGAAGCAGCGGGTACAGTATAGTCTACTCGGAGACCGTTAGCAGGTGCAGGTGCGACCGGACCACACAAGCCAGGCAAGCCGGTTAAAACCGGCCCACCCGAGCCATTGGGCCCGTGGAGGACTGTATAATGGAATTTTTTACTTTTCTGGCTTTATTTTAATTCAAAATTATAAAAATAAATTCCCTTTTTAATTAATTAAAAAAATAGCCCTCCGGCGACCATCTGGCGCCATTTGCAAATTAACCGCTCGTTGGATGGGCGTTTTTGAAGTAGAATAGTATTAATCACCGGACCAACAGGCGGTCAATAGAACCAACGGCCCAGGGCATGCTCGAGGTAAACAACGCCCGTCCGTCGGGCATTTAATATAACCTTTTGTACTGTGCTGTAAAAACCGCCCGACGGAGAAGCGTTTTTTCGCCCGCGGGAATTTCACGCCCAACGAACAGGCGCTATATCCCTTTAAAGCGACGCGCAGCGCTGCCTCCGCACAGTGCTCATTCGTGCAGAGGGAGGCAAGAGGTAGGGGGACAAAAGGAGAAGGAGGAGAGAAAAAGAAAAGGAGGTAATTTTGTAATCATCCCTTTATTTTTTATGTTGTAATGAATGAAAAGAAGATAGGTTAGCAATATGGCACATGGTAGGTAATTTTAATATTATGTTTTTAGATTAGATAAAGGGTTTAGGTTTTGATAATAATTAGGCGCATTTTCTGTATTACATATGTAGATTAGATTTAGGGGTTTAAATTAGGATAATAATCAAGTTGGGTTTTTCTATGACATATGTAGATTAGTTTTAGGATTTAAGGTATGATAATATCTAGGGTAGATTGTAGATTATATTTAGGGTTATAAGGGAGGATAATACGTAGATTTAGTGTGTATATTTCTGTTTTGTCCAGTTTAGGGTAAGGGTTTAGAAATTTAGAGGGCATGTGTGGGTTTGTCGTTAGGAGTAATAATAGGCGCAATTCATTTGAAGCATAATGCACGTAGGTTTAGTGCATACTACGCAAGGATTAAAACCGATAAATCTTTAAGATGTTTTTGTCGGTACGGGAAGAATAAAAAATTTATTTGGGGTCTTTTTTATAGGGTCAATGTCAGACATAAAATATTTTAATGTTTATTATGGACAAGGGGATATCAATTTTGTTCCAGACGGGGTGCACCTATCTATGTTCCAGTCAGTAATGTTGGGGATATCAAGGCCCATAGAGAGAAAGTTAGCAGGGTTAGAAAACTGGCTGTTAAGGACGTTCCAAATGAACCCCCAAGAATATAGTTTCAATATCAATGCTGTTGTTAGCCGTGCAAAGGAAAAACCTTATTGGGAGTTGATACCGATAAAGACAACCCGAGGATGGAGGCGTTATGTTGAGATCGACACTGAACGAGGACTGCCACTAGCACTTCTTATTCTGGCGAAATATAGGCAACATACTGAAGAAGCATTGGATAAACCTATCGAAAGTATGGATGTAGAAGGAGCACATGTAGTACATGGTGACTAGACTGAGGATGGGGTGCAGGAAGAGGTGGGGAGCTGGAGAAGGCAGGGGAGGGATCAAGTGACCAACAAACAACACAGTAACCCACAGGTGCGGCAGATGAGGGGGAGCATATTGAAGCTATAGTTGAGGAGATGGAGGTTGAGGATGCTGAGCACGAGCAAGTCCTTGAGAAAAATATGTTAGACGATGAGAGTACCGGTATGTTCCAAACTATCGTGTCGGTCGAGTGTAACTCATCGAACTTTGTGCAGTTATCTATCCGAGAAGGCACTCAAACAGCCTAGTAATACCACCAGAATAAGGTGACTCAAGGAGCGACGTACCCAACAAAGAAAGATTTGCTGACAGCCGTGAAGTTTTGGGCATTGTCACTTATGAGAGAATTCAGGGTTGTGAAGTAGAGCCGAAGTGTGTACGATGTGATGTGTGGTTCCTGGTTGTCCTTGACGTGTGCATGCCTTTAAAGGAAAATGGGTTGAATACTGGGTTTGTTCAATAGTGAGGGAGCATAATCATACGGTGCTGAGGTAAGGCAGAAGTATAAGAACCTAACATCGACAATGATAGCATATATAATGCATGCTCAAATAGCACAGAATGTGAACTATGAGTCTCGGTCTATCATTCGATCCATGGAGAAACAATTCCAGTACACGATTTCATATGCAACTACTTTGAGGGCAAAACAAAAGGCATTAGAGATGAAGTTTGGGACATATGAAGCATCTTATGCGAATATGACATCCCTGTTGGCGGCCATAGCTAAGAGGAATAGGAGAACATATTATGATTTCAAAGAGTTGCAGGCAGAGGGCGATAATATTGGGAAGTTTGTTCTGCATCGGATTTTTTTTGCTTTAGGGCAGTGCATCAGGGGATTTGAATATTGTCCTCCAGTTCTTTGTGTGGACGGAACATTCCTCGCTGATAAGTATAAAGGGCAAATCCTGACAGCAATTGCCGTTGACGGCAACAATCAGATTCTGCCGATGGCATTTACTTTTATGGAAGGTGAGAATACTGAAAGCTGGTACTGGTTCTTAGAGAAGGTGAAGCATGCTGTTGTTGGCAGACCAAATGTTTGTATCATTCATAACAGACATGCTGAATTGTTGACGACGACGATAAAAAAAATTAAGTTTGGCTCTGACTATCGAGTTGCTCAGTGGCCGGACATGCATACCCGGTGGTGCATAAGACAGATGTGTATGAATTTCTTTAGCCAGTTCAAGAGTAAGCACTTAATAAATCTTTTTAAGCGGTTATGCAAGCAAAATCAGCAGCGTAAGTTCAACCGGCTGTGACAGACGTTAGACGAGCTGACCACGAAGCATAATAGGGAGGCTAGGAACGTGAGGAACAGAGGAATTCAAAACTTTTCAGAATGGACTGACGGCCCTCGAGGAGCGACAGGTCGTTCCGCGTCTGCATCAGCAGAAGCGGTTCTACTTCGACAGGTCTCTGCTTGCAGCTCTTATGGACCAGTAGAGGCCAGAGACCCACACCTTCCATCTACCCTGTGGTGAGGTCGTCCCCACCCTACAGGATGTTACCCAGTGATGGCTGAGCTGATGACCCGCTACGCCAATATCCAGCGGCGGCCGGGTTCCCCGAACTACATGCCCATTGCAACATCAGAGACGCATGGGCCAACGAAGAAGTGGATACTGCAATTTACGGTAATAAAATGCATAATTACATTCTTTTTAACCCAATGACGTGATGCATAATATCTTCTTAACAGGCGGAGACCATCCATCTGGAGGCGGACGAGGCTACGGTGTCTAGGCACCTCAAGATCTATCTGCTTTGGCTGTTTGGCGATGTGGGTCATATATAGGTGAACGGAGCCAACGGCTAGTAGCTCGCATCAGCTAATAGCGCAAACAGACACAAAAAACTGTAGAAATCGCTCGTCCATTTGGCGTTCACCAAAACACGTCCATCCACCAAAAATCGTCCATCCATCGGCCGTTTTCCAAAAAAACGCCCTCTGGACGGGCGTTATTAAAAAAAAAGCCCGCTCGACGGGCGTTTTTTTACTACGCCTGGTGCAGGGCATAGTCATATAACGTTTGTACGACGGGCATCGACTAAATACCGCCCGTCTGTCCGGCGCTTTATAAAAAACGCCCGACTGTCCGGCGCTGGAGTGCTTTTTTAATTAATTAAAACTGGAATTTATTTTTAAAATTTTAAATTAAAATAAAGCCAGAACAGTAAAAAATTCCTGTATAACGAGAGAGTCCGTGAGCTGTCTCCCTCTCCCCACTGTGCCAAGCCAGGGAGCGGGGACGCCGGCGGCGGCCGCCATGGCGGCGACTGTGGAGGAGGGAGAAGCAGGGGCGGCGCTGGCGGCGGGGAGAAGGCCGGGGAGCGCGGCTCTCGGCCTCCCTCCACTTGTCCCTCGTCTCGCCAACCACAACAGGAGGAGCAAGATCTCGTCGTCGTCGGTAGCGGCGAGCAAGCAAGGAAGGAAGGATGGGGAGTCGCGCGGTGTCGTGCCTGTTCTGCCCCTGCAAGTGCCTCCCCAACAAGCGCGTCGGCCTCTACTACGACGCCGTCGAGTGCCTCGCCTTCTTTGACTACCAGCGCTTCGGCTACTCCCAGCTCGACTCCTTCTACCATCCCACCGAGGCACCGACTCGTCCACCCAACTCGCCCCGCAATTCCACGGCCAGTAGCCGCTCCAGGGCGACGTCACCCCCGCCAACTTCAGGCAGCAGCTGGCCGACGGTCAGTTCAACATCGATGTCAAGCTCATCGCCAAGCTCAGGGTCAAGGTCTAGGCCTTCAAAGGTCCGTGGCCCCAACGCCAAGATCAGCTGCCCGTTCGCAATTCCCTTCTTCCAACTCATCTAAACTCTTTTGCACAAATCTCCCGTCGATTCGAGGTTTTATGTTGTAGATTTGACAAAAATAATAAGATACCATACTTATGACATACTAATATATTTATGGAAGAACAAGACGTGGTTTAAGGTCGTTTTTGTCGTAAGAATTGGGTCTGAATGCAATACACAGACAGTCAGGCCGGCCCTAAGCGTGTACGGGAAGTGCGATCGCACAGGGTCTCCAAACTGATAGGACCTATCAAACCCATTTTAGAAGCATTATTTAATATTCTTTTGGTCCATTTCTTACGGTCATTTACATATATAAAACGTGCTAGCGTTGCCGTCCTCCACGCGACACGTGTCCGCTCTGTACAATACCGAGCGTCACGGCTGTCATTTCGCACACGATGACGCCCGCCGGCTCAATCCGATTGTCCATTTAAAGATGATATATAAAACAATTTTTTCGGTGGAAGTCTCAACAATGTGGAATGGTTGGTCTGCTAGTTTACAACAATAGAACTCAGTTGTTGGTCTTGAGTTCAAATCCCACTGCCCACTATTTTTTTAGCAATTTTTCTCGCACACATTCCCACTTTTCCTATTTTATTTATCTACCTTACCCTACATACGTGAAGATGGAGGTCGCGGGTTCGATTCCTCGTCTCCTCGCCCATCCAAATTTTCCCCCGGTTATAGCGGCTGCCACGCCACGTGGCGCTTGTTGGCTGGGCCACGTCATCCTCCACGAAAAAACAAATTCATGGTACAGGTACATAAATGAGTTTAGGTACTACAATTGTTGAATTCGATAAAACAATATAAAATTTTCAAAAAAAGTAAAAGAAAAATATTTTTGCAAAACTTTAAAAACCTAAAAAGAAATAAAGGCTGCAATTCAACATCACCGTAAAAAACCCAACAAAAGTGTAAAAACTAAAAAACTAAAAAGATGCAACGTGGAAAAAATAAATATGGTGAAATTAATATAAATATTTTAGAAAAAAGTTCAAAAGCATATTCTTGCAAAACTCTAAATTCCTAAAAAAGATATAAAAATGCAATCCAACGTCACCGTAAAAAACCCAACAAAAATGTATAAAATAAAAACAAAAAAGACATTATCCCGCCCAGTCGAGAGAGAGACTCCAGATAGTAGAGGTTTAAGGACATTCCTAAAATTTATTTATGACTTACTTATGCATTTAATTGCAAAAAACGACATGAGAATGGATAGTAGAGGTTTAAGGACATTACCCCGCCCAGTCGAGAGAGAGATTCCAGATAGGCGAACCTCTGCTCGAACTCCGCTCCGCCTCGCCATCTCCACCTCCTGCCTCTGCCTTGCTTCCTCGTGGCTCCTCAGGCTGTCCCTCATTTCCTGCATCAGCTGCCTATTCTCCTCCCTCTCCCGGTCCCTCTCCTCCCTCTCCCGCTGCCTCTCCCTCTCCATCCGGGCCTCGAAGGCGCGTCGGCTCTCCGTTTGCGAGTGAGAAGCTCGCATCTCTGGCATGTAATCCCATTCAAACGTTGCTCTTTTGTTGGTTGATGGTAATCATCGGACGTCGGTGTAGCCAACCTTCCAGGTCTTCGAACTTTGTACAC
The DNA here is from genome assembly GCA_036346415.1 of Raddia guianensis. NCBI lineage: Eukaryota > Viridiplantae > Streptophyta > Magnoliopsida > Poales > Poaceae > Raddia > Raddia guianensis. Next base: position 31,640,153 of record CM070538.1, on the reverse strand, counting down.
AACCCACCATGACCAAAGATCTTCCTCGTGGCGTTCAGTACTACCTTTCATAGTTTTGCGACATGGATAAGACAGATAGTACACTTGCTCTGCCTGGTTTGGTAGTATGAACGGGTCATACCCTTGTAATCTTGACGTGTGATTAACCTCCACCAAACCTAACTCAGGTCTACATCTAACCTCTTTAAAAGGATCGAACCAAATGCAACGAAAGAGAACAACCGATAGTTCCTTACTTCCTTCGAATACTAGTTCAATTATTTCCTCTATAATACCGTAGTGCTCCATACCATCTTTTCCGTAACACAGCACACAACTGTTGATTGATTTTAAATTAGATTTTGTTCTTTCGTGAGATGCCAATCTGAAACAAGACCCATTGACATCATAAGTTCCATGCACCTTGACGCTACGCGATAAAATACGTAGATCGTTGTGTACACTTGAATGAGTCGTGCACTGTTTTATACAAAATAATTAAAGTTAAACACTGATGTGTTAGGAAGGTTATGAAGTTATTAAAATTATCAAGCTTACATATTTCCAGAACCAAACAAGGAAGTTAGGACGTCCAGGACTAGCACCCTCCTTCATCAATTGAGTTATTATTTAATTCATGCTAATTATGATTAATAAGCAATTAGTCTCGACGGAATATTAGTGGCCGTCGACACTACACTACCAACATTTTAAAAAAAGGCGGGAAATACCACGATGTAGGTCACGGAGGCGGCGGACGATGGCGCGCGTCGTGACGGCGTCTTTGTAGGGCGACAATGGGGCGGCCGGGAGGCACCGGCCGGCGGGAGGTGACGGCCTGCAGAGGGCAGCGGCGGCCTCTTCGAGACAGCGATGGCGGCGCGATCGGGACAGCGCCGGCGGTGGCAATGGCGCGTCGGGCGGCGGGGGCGTGTCGGGCGCTGGCGGGGACGACCGGCCGTCGGGCAAAGTAGCGTCGCGTCGAGGATTCGGGACGGTGCCTGCAGCGTCGAAGCGGTGGCGAAGCGCGCTCGGGCGCGCGGCGGAGCGGCGCGGCGGCGCTGGCGTCGAAGCGGCGCCGCGCGTTAAGAAGCGGCGGCGGCGGCGGCGCGACAGGGGGAAGCGGGCTTGGGACTTGGCAAAATGCCAAGTCCCGAGCCCTAACGCTGTTATGTCTGATGCAGTTGTCGACGGCCATGGTAGAGCCGTCGACACTGTGCCAAAACGGTCCACGAGTATCGACGACCCAGTAGAGGCCGTCGACACTGCTCTTGCCTCGAGGTTAGTCTCGACGGCTACGTGGTACCGTCGACACTGCTACAACTCCATCGACGGCATCTCAAAAGCCGTCGACACTACACCAATCAACCAGCGTCGATGGTATTTCTTCAGCCCGTTGATACAGTTGTCGGGGAAGCTAGTATCGACGGCCACTTGAAAAGCCATCGAGATTATCAGTACCGAGGGTATCTGTTGACTACCGTCGATGCAACAGCTCTGTATCGACGGCTTTATTTTCGGCCGACGAGAGAGTTGTTAGTCTCGAGGGCAGCACCCCCTCCCAAGGGCATAATCAGTCAAACCACTCAATTTCAATTTTAAAAATTTTAAATAAAATATTTTCAAATATCAGACCACTCCATGCTGTTTCCTACATAAATGTACACATATACAAAAAATCAAAATTTTTAAAGCTCACTGTGCAGTAACTCCTTTGTAAATGGAAGCTTTCCGAAACATTTGAGGTAAACGTTTATTATTCCATGCGTTTCAATGATCACTAAAGATGCGTTCGAATTTAACTTATTTTTATTAATAAGTTTAAATTTATATATGGCTTAGTACACTAATCGATAAACCTCATCCAATAAAAATTTAAATATTTAGCTTTTCAAAATTAAATTTTAATTTTTAAACATTATTTAAAAGCTAGTTCGACGTATATTATTTGATGGTAACATAACAGAAAACATAGCAACATACATTTAATCAACACGACATTCGTATCATTTAACTTGATATCATTAAAACCTAAAAGAATTTGAAATAAACTTTACAAAACAATAAATTTAAGAAAAAATAGGAATAAAAGTATTTACAAGAAATATAGTGTCGACGGCCACTAATTAGCCGTCGATACAAGATATACAGTGTCGATGGCTTAACGGTCGGCCGTCGATAATATAACGATGCCGTCAGGTCGGACATCCTCCGGCATCTCTATCGACGGCTGATTTTTTGGCCGTTGAGATTATTCAATGTGTATCGACAGATTAGCACTGGTCGTCGATACTAGTGAGTTTGTATCGACAGCTGTATGGTGGCCGTCGACACTGTAACTGGCAGTCGACTGTGCTGCCAATTCCTGTAGTGATTGAAGTTCAAGAAAAGGCTATTCTAATGTTTAGGAGTGCGTATCTATAGTTTTGCATGTGAAGTTTATTTGGGTTTTCATTTATTTAAGTTTTACTTTGTTTACATTTAATGTCTTCCGCTGTTGTAAGACTTTTGAGTCAAAACTTTTGTAATATTTGCCATGTTGGCAAGCACTTTGATATAACAAATTTGTTCATTTGATGGTCATGATCCAAGAAAAGTATATTTGTGTGTTCTAGCTACTTGATCCAGGGAATAGAATAGTTAAATCACAGAGGAGATTCAACTAAATTTCCAGATCCCTACATATATCAATATCTATATCATTGTTAGGTTGTCTCAACCCTTGGATTAGTAGTGACAACGTAATGTACTTCCTCGTCATGCACAACCAAGGAGGAAGATTATAAATGGAAAGGTTCACAGGCCAAGTGCTACGAGTACTTCTCATGTTACCAAAATGATTTACTCCATCCATGCTCAGCCCAAATCAGATATTTGTTCGTTTATTCGCAAAGTTCTTAAAAGAGACTATTTGTTCTCCATTGGGTGGAATCTACTTGATGTCTAAGCATTCCATCCCTCTTACCCTCTTCGATGTACCATCTTAGAATTTTTGAATGTTTTTTGTTCCTGAGCCAAAGCTTCAAATGGGGGATATTCGGTAAAACCACACAACCTTGGCCAGAGGTCCTTTGCTAACTTCTATGTTTTCACTTTCTTTAGATTCATCGTCATTACGCGCTCTTGTATCGCTATGCACCACAAATAAGGCTTGCATGTTTTTTTTTCTCATGTTCTTTGCGACATAGAATATAGTCGTTTGGACATGCATGTATATATGCTCCACATCTAATCCCAAGGGCAAATAGCCCTCTTGGCAAGGTATGTCGTCTCGGGTAACACATTGCCTTCTTAGAAGCATGTCAGACAAAAAACTCAACAAGGCCGTGAAGCTCTTATCCAACCATTTAAAGCGTGCCAATTGTAGCAATGTAAGCACAGTCTACAACTTTGTATGCTCCCCTTTGCATCCTTGGTATAAGGGTTCCATAAAGTCATGTATTAAGTCCATAAATGCACTAAACCATCTCTCACTATGGCACTCTCCTTCATATAACATCTGAGAAATGTCATTTTCTTCAACAATGACATTTCCATCCTCAGCTAGCCCACTACAACCGACATCACCTAACGTATGGTCGGCTTCGTTGTCGACAATATTACCTATGACAATTTCAGTTATTTCATCTTTGCCATGATTTGCCCAACATGTGTAGCCACGTAAGAAGCCCTGTCGAATCAAGTGTTTCTAGATCTGAACTCTATATGAGTACATCTTATTCTTGCAATCAAAGCATGGTTAACCGTATCTTTTCTCTCCTCTTATGCTCATCAACTATACGCTTACAAAAATCACTCGTTCAATGTACTCCTTACTAAAATTTTTTTTGCTCGTACATCCATCTCCAATCCATCTACAATTTAACTCAAAATTTATTATAATAAGAGCAAAAATATAATTAGTTTTAGATCATTTATTATTAATAAGCACTCCTACAGTAATCATTTTTAATTTTCCGTAAAATCTAATTTAATTGGAGTGTAAACATAACTTTTAAATCATAAAAAACTAAATTCAATAATAATTCATTTTCGTGCACTAACTATCATGACTTGTTAACCATGACAATCTACATTAATATATTTTGGCCTTTTGGGCCAATCCGCCGGCGTGGCCAGCCAGCATCTGGGGCAGCACTCCTCCTCGATCCTCTCTCCCATGCTTCTGCATGGTGAATCTTCCTCCAACGAACTAGGTCAATGAGCTAGGTGGCTAGATCCGACAAACACGACGTGGGAACTCACCGAATTTGAAGGAAAAAAAAGGCGAAGAGGCAGCATATTATAATTTTTTTCTCTTGGAACATCACACCTGTAAGTACGGAACATTCAAATTTTCTTGTCGAAACATCATTTTTGTTTTTATAGAGCATCTAGCTTTGTATGGGGTGGATGATTTTTGCTGTGGAACATGATGTTTTCACTAGTTTTTGGCATGTTCTATCAGTTGTTTTGGCATGTTCTAACTTCTTTTTTGCACATTCCAATAGTTTTTTTAACATGTTTCAACACTGGTTAACTATGTTCAAACATGTTCAAACAGTTTTGTCATGTTCAATTAGTTTTTTGGCATGTTCCAACTGTTGACATGTTCTAATACATATATTTTTCCGACAACTCCATGTTACATGTTACAATAGTACAACATTATGTTTCAATGGGCTCAACCATTCTATTAGTACATTGTATATGTTCTAGCAACACATTGTATATGTTTGGAATATGTTCTCTAGTTTTGGAACAAGCGTTTAATTTTTTTTCAGACCAAACTTCCGATCCATAATTACTTTCATACTTTTTTACTTGAGTTTATGTTTTTTTTTGGTATATGCGTAATGATGGACGGAAACAAATTAATATAGCGAACAGAGTGAGTAATTTGGTGCATGTGAGGTCAGCCGAGCTCTAGTGCGCACGTACACTAAACAGAGGAACGCAGGACATCAACGCCATGCATACACTCGAATCGAACGTAACGTAAACATATATATATCCATAGTTGATCAATGTAGCTAGGTTAGTTTAATGAGGTGGCCCAATAAATATCTCATCAAGATGGGGAGGCTGTGGTGGCTGCCCACGAAGATCATTCGGACATACGTACAATTGGCCACGCTTATCACAGATTCAACTGAAAAATAAATCATATAGGTCGAGCAAGTAGAATACATATGTCAAAGCATTTATATTTATATACATTTAATTCGAGCCCTATGACCAAGTTAGCCAGAACATAGAAAAAGAAAAAAAAAATATAATGCATATATCTCTTCATCGCCATCTATACATACAGATTTAACATGTATATACCACCTAAGCATAATAAGCTATAGGCGAGTTTAATCACATATATATATATATACGCGTCTGTGTGTATCTGATATATAGGATATCTATTCAACGGTGGCCGATGCCGGGGCTGGGCACGGATCCCTGCGGCATCCAGCCGGTGCTCATGGGACGGTCGATCCCGGTGACCGGCGGCGCCGGCGGCGATTGCTCCGCTGCTCGTTGCAGCAAATCCTGAGGCGAAGCTTCAGTGGTAGAGGCCGTATAGAGCTGGTGCTACTCTTGCTGCCATTCACCTGTGCATGATGATCATTTGGGATCATCCTAGCTTGTGCTGGGCATGATGATGATATCAAGAGGGAGACCATCAGGAAGCTCACCATTGTCAAGTGTGGAGAAGCCATTGCGAAAGTTTGGAGAATGTGTTGAGCGAGATAGAAATATACTTGCTAGTAGAGTGATTTGCGTTGATGGAAATATATGTGAGCAACTTGAAGCATATTTATAGGTGGAGAGTGGAGCTTTTGCAAGCATTTGGTGACAAGAAGTAGTGAGCAAGTGGATCAGGTGAGGTCTTTGTGGGGGTGACCAGTAATGGGTTGACGTCGTAGTAAAATTTGGTTTGCTATATGTGTGTACATGTATGCATGCTCTCCCAAAAAGTACTACTCCCTCCGTTCCAAATTATAGTTCATTGTTGACTTTTGGATATTCTATTTGACCATTCGTCTTATTCAAAAAACATATGTAAATATTATTTATTTTCTTGTGATTTATTTTATCATTAAACATACTTTAAGCGTTACTTATATTTTTACATGTTTGCACTAATTTTTTGAATAAGACGGATGGTCAAAAGGCGTGTTCAAAAGTTAACAGTGAACTACAATTTGGAACGAAGGGAGTATGATACAACCAACATCAAGTGTTGTTGCCTTTTTAAAATTTACGATGAAAAGAATATATTTCGAAAAATGAATATGGGCCATCCATTTACCTTGATCTAACTATTTATTAGATTAGTTTAAATTTTTTATACTACATGTACATATAGACCTTGTTCTTTTCAGCTTAAAGTTGATAAAAACTTTAACTGTTTTGCTCCATTGTGCGCGCCTGCGTTTTGTCGCGGCCTTGACGCCACGTGGTGGCCTTTCGATCGCATGGGCGACGCCGCCGTCGCTGCTTCTTCTTGCGCGCGATGTGCCCGTTCTTTGAGCACCGGCGCTTGCTACTCACCGCCGCCCGCCGCCGCCTTGCTGCTCTCCACTCCCGACGAATCATTGCGCCGATGATGTGTTCTTCTGCTGCTATGCCGACACCACGCACCGCCGCCCGCCGACGGCCCTTCGATCTACTCTTCTCTACCTCTCTGATTTGCTCGATTGGCAGCTTACAGAGTTTTTTTCACTTTTTTATATTGTTTTTTCAGGACTTCTGTATGGTGAAATTTCTGTACAATCGTACTAAAAATGATGCCTGCACGAAATGCAAAACGCAGGCGCCTGCGTTCTAGTCGGTCTCAAACTTTAATCTAAAAAGTTGCGACCCCTCGAGAGAGGCCTTGGAAACTTCAAAAAATTACAAAAAGTTATTTTATTAAGAACTATTTAAAAGCCCCCCCCTCCCCCCCAAAATAACTACAAAATAGTACATCGCCTAGGCCATATGAAAATAATAATATTTTTTATTTTAATTTAATTTAATTTAAGCTAAAAAGAACAAGGCCATGGTCTAGTCACGTGGAATCAACCACCTACCTAAACAATTTATATACAAAATATGCCACCACCAACCTCACGTATGTACCGTACATGATTTCTAAAAATGAACCATAATAATATGAGGTCAACAGAAAGATCAGCATTGAAATATATGAGTCTAATATGTGATAATATTTTGGTAAAGTGAATGCTAAAAAATACTATGAATTTGGATCCAAGGTTTTTATATAAAATGGATTATAATATATGGAAAATTTTAGACTCGCGCGCTTCAAATAAGCTTGCCATATATTATTATATTATCCAACTGATGAAAAAAGTCACCATATTTAATTTAATGGACTAGAATTTACTCAATAATCATGATAAAATATAATTATTTACTCAAACATTTTAACTGGTCCTGGTTATATTCATGCGAATTAATCAAATTTATATTACAATAACATGACTGATAGAATACAAAATGGAGCTCAATTCAATTCAAATGCCTGAATTGTGTATAAAAGTAAAATATATTGCAAGTAAACATATGTATTTGAGTAGGTTATCTCCTCGGTTTCACAAAAAAATAATTTATCTAGCTCTATGGAATGTATAATGAAATTAATTAGTGTTCTACACGTATAGAATGGGTCAATTTGTTTGACATGATTTCAAGCATTTCACACATATATGATATAATAAAATAAAGGTGTTTCATATCAAGCATTCCACACGTATTCTTTAACTTCTAGATGCATTGGATCTTTTCCTAAAGATCGAAAGAACTTAAATTGAGTGCCTTGAGTGCCCTTATCGGAGAGGGCTAGGACTTTTTTTTTTTTTTGATAAGGGGAGAGGGCTAGGACTTGGTTGATTAATTTGAGCCTTTCAGTTGCCGGCCAAATGAAAGTTTTGGCTCTCCCTAATTAAGTTCCGTCACATTTACTATTCCTGATGCTTTTCTTGTCCCACTAAGCCGAAAGCATATAAAGGTCGAATAGAAGAAATAAGGAGCTAGCACTCTTATTGGTAACCGGTACTCTGTGGTCGTTTTAAAACAGCAGAATACCGTAAAAAAACATTGCCAGCCCACAAGGTTCACCGCATCATGGATGTGTAGTTTCAGAGTCGGATTAACCAACACTATAGGAATCACAGTTTATGTGGACGGCCAAAACATTAATGTCGGTGGCAAAAAAAACCGCCGAGAAATCCACGATCTATGTCGGCGGCACAAACAAAACCGCCGACATAGAAGCTAGATGCACCACTAGCGAGCGAACGGAAGGTTTTCCCCTTACTCTATGTCGGTGGCATGATTTAGACCGCCGACATAGACACCCCACCCCCCCTCCGGTGCTCAAATTTGAATATTTCGACCCTTCCCGCCACTTCATCTATGTCGGCCGCCTTCCCTATGCCGTCGACATAGGTCCTTGCCGGTCACGGCAGCTTGACGGCTTTAACGGCGACATCCCAAACTGGTCCCACATGGAAGAGGAGGCACGTCAATGCCATGCGGGCCCAGAGTAAATGGCCGAGGGCTGAGAGCCATCTATGTCGGCGGCCTCCCCTATGCCGCCCACATAGACAATTAAAAATAACAGGGGGCGAGGCTCGAACCCGCGCCGCAGGGAGCCCGCGCCTCGCCGCGCGCTGTTAACCAAGTGGGAGGAAAGTTTTATTCAACATATTGGGGCACTTAATTTTTTTATGCCCTACCGAAAGTTTATGTCGTCGGCCTACTTTTGCCGTCAACATTGCTAGGGCTATGTCGGCGGCATATTAAATGCCGCCGACACAGACCCTTCCACCCTCCTTTGCAAACGTCCCTCGCCTCCGCCGATAGGGTCGATTGGGCCACCAAAGTTGTTAGGACATGAAGTACATCTAATATCTCTTGGCACATTGCCATTCTGATATAATTTGTATTTTTTTTTGCAAGTTGCTTTGAAAATCACATACCGTTTAAATTAATTAATATGTCGATATGATTTCATGCCACCCTTCGCGCACGCTAGAGGTTTTTTAAAATCTGAGATGGTATTGGGGGCATTTAGTGTTTAGGAGAAGTGGTTGTATTGATATAAGTCGCCATTGAACATGACGTACTGTCAGAACATTTTCCGGTTTAACTACCCCTTCGTAGTGGCGAAGGTAATCGATACATTTAAAGGAGTAGTCGGTCTATGAAGCAACATGGCGCGAAATTGGCACTATGCGGATTTGACCATGTAGGATGTGTTAGTAGTTGTAGTGCAAGCTCTACAACATTAGTTTGCCCTATTAAACCGCTCAAAAGAGCCGATTTTTGGCTTGGAAAGGTGGGCGGTGGAGCCTCTATGTCGGCGGCCTAGTGCATCGGCCGCCGATATAGCTCTTGGCTAGTCAACAGTGTCGGCGGCCAACCTGATGCCACCCACATTGCGTTGCTTCACTGGCCGGTGGCCCCGCGCCTCGTTGGGGACCGTTGTAGGGGCAGTGTCGGCGGCAATTGAACCTATCTCAGCGGCAAAAGGCTGCCGACACAGACCAACACTTATATCCCGCGTGCAGGCTTGGTCACGGGCTAAATCCGCCGCCGCCGCCAAAACACTTCCTCTCTTGCGACGCCGCCGCCGCCAAAACCGCGCCGCCACCGCCCGCCCTGCGCCACCCATACTGGCGCCGTCGCCGCGCCGCTACCGCCCAGCTGCGGGCCGTCCCGCCCAGCCGCCGCCCGCCCGTCGCCGCGCCGCCACCGCCCAGCGCCGTCGCCGCCCGTCGCCACCACCCGCAGCGGTTCGTCCCGACCAGCGCCGCGCGCCGTCTTGCCGGCGCCGTCGCCGCCCGCCGCCGCCTCCACTCCTTGGCGCTGCCTCCCCGCGCCGCCACCTCCTCTCCTCTCCTCACTGCCCAACGCCTCCTCACGTCCTGCAGGTACTTTTTTTGAATGTGATAGCTATGTCGTCGGTAGTTTTGGTACCGACGACGTTAGTAGTTGCAATTAATTAGTGTAATATAGTTAATTAGATGTGAATGCCTAATTAGCTTTTCGTTAACTAGATGTGTATGTCTAATGACATTAGGAGTCGCATATACGTGAACGGAGCCCGAGTCAAACCCGTTTGGGCGCACGACACATTTTTGTAAGGAACACGACGGTGATTCGTTGTATTCCATTACGAGAGATGTCGTGCTCCCAAGCTGTCCACGTTTCGGACAGCCCACGGATGTTGGTTTCGGTATGAGGGTCGTGGCCACGGGAGGTGCATGGGTCGGAATTTCGGTCGCATAACCCTGTTGTTCTCCATGTGCATAACATAAGCGGTACGCCGTACCCGTCGTTGCACTAGGGGGACTGCGGGGTTATGCTGCCGGAATTTCGACCAGTGCACCTCCCGTGGCCATGACCTCCATACCCAAACCAACATCCGTGGGTAGGTAAGCCCTCCTATTTAGCTATACATAGACCGTAAATGTCGTGCGGTAGATCGTCTACTTGTCGAATAGATATATAATGCAGAAATGTAAATGCATTAGTGAATGTCTAGTCCTAAAATGTAAATTTGTTACTGAATGTACATGTAATAGTTAAGCGATGGAAGATCGACGGTGGATGTACGATGGTAGGAAGAAGTTTGGGCACCACACGAACGAGTGGTTCGACAAAGCTGAAAAGTTCGTCGAAGATTCTTTTCGAAGATTCCGCAACCCTACCGTAACAAAAGTGACTTGTCCCTGCGCTAACTGCTCGAATACGGAGAAGAGGTCGAAGAGGGATATGACCGAGCATCTCTGTAGGCATGGTTTTAAACCAAACTACTTTGTATGGGTCTTTCATGGCGAGAGGAAGCGTCCAGCGCCCATGTCTAGCCCTGTGGATTTTGGGGAGGGCTACGATGAAGTCGAGCCCAATAGACTGGATGATCTAACGGATGATGTGGGTAGGGCATTTAATCTATCTCCTGAGGAAGAGGCCGAGCCACTTGCCCAGAAATTCGAGAAGCTTCTTGATTCTGCCAAGAAGCCACTCCATGGGCATACCGATGTGACCGTGCTCTCGGCGGTTTCGCGTCTGGTGGCGGTGAAGACCAAATACTACCTGTCTGCCAATTACTTCAATGACGTGTGCAAGCTTCTGGATAGCCTACTTCCGGCTGGGCACAAGATGACTCGAAATCTGTATGAGTCGAAGAAGTTTTTGAGCGTGTTAGGCATGCCGTGCAAGAGGATAAACTATTGCCCAAAGTTATGCATGCTTTATCGAAAAATCGATTCTGGGCTGACTCATTGCAAGCATTGTGGTGAGAGTCGGTACGTGCTAGTTATTGGACGAGATGGCGTAGAGGGACAGACGACGGTTGCTCAGAAAACCTTCCGTTTCTTTTCGATCACTCAAGGCCTGCAACGTCTGTACAAGTCCAAAACCACGGCCAGACATATGAGATGGCATAAAGAGGGCATACGTAGGAAGGAGGGTGTGATGACGCATCCATCAGATGCAGAAGACTGGAGGCATTTTGACCAGCAATACTCTGAATTTGCAGCTGAACCTAGGAATGTGCGTATCGGGCTATGCACCGACAGGTTCACCCCATTCAATATGACCTCGCACCCGTACTTGTGCTGGCCTGTATTTGCCATCCCATACAATTTGCCGTCTCAACTTTGTCTGAAGGAAGAGTACATGTTTCTTTCTGTTATCATACCCGGTCCTAAGTCTCCTAAAAAAAACTTAGACCTATTCATGCAACCACTTGTAGAAGAGCTGAGCGACCTCTGGACCAACGGGGTATTGACACATGATAGCTATAAGGAGCAGAATTTCAAGATGAGGGCCGCCTACCTGTGGTCCATACATGATTTTTCGGCGTATGGCATGTTTTCGAGGTGGAGCACCCATGGAATGTTGTCGTGCCCTAAATGCTTGAGACACAGATGCATTCAAACTAAAAAAAGGGGGCAAGGCATGTTGGTTCGACTGTCACCGTCGTTTCCTGCCTCCAAATCACCCATTTAGAAAGGAAAGAAATACGTTTCGTAAAGATAAGACAGTGAGGAAGGAACAACCACCAGAACGGTTTGAAGTGGATGATATCATCAAATGGCGTGAACATTTGGAAAAGAAAGGCAACAAAGACGTATGTGGGAAAGACCACCATTGGACTCATAAATGCAGCATCTATAATCTTCCTTACGCAACGGACCTGAAGCAGCCTCACAACCTCGACCTGATGCACCAGGAGAAGAATATGTGTGAGGCAATCGTCAACACAAATTGGGACATCCAATATAAGACTAGAGATAACACAAAAACTCGGTTGGACTGTGCTTTGATATGTGATCGTCCGGAGTTGAATCTTAACGAAAACGGGATGAAACCTAGGGCGAAGTATTGCCTCACACGTGCACAAATCAGGCATATCCTATTCTGGATTAAGGAAAAAGTGAAATTCCCGGATGGTTATGCGACGAGCCTTAGTCTTGCCGTTAGTACAGAGCAATGCAAATTAAATAGAATGAAGGCTCACGACTACAAAGTATTCATAGAGCGTCTGTTTCCAAATGCTACCACGGTGAATAGTGGGGTCGTCAGTTATGTCACAGACCCGCATGGTGGTCCAGACCAAGAGTACTATGGGATCATTGAGGAGATTGTGGAAATATGCTACGAAAGCAACAATGATCTCTCGCTAGTACTGTTTCGGTCTAGATGGTTCGATATTGAGACTGGGGTGCGGCGTACTCCCGAGTTGGGTCTAGTTGAAATTAATGAAACGAAGCTATATCAAAGGCTCGACGTGTTTATTCTCCCCGAACAAGTCGAGCTAGTGTTCTATCTGCCATACGCCCACCCGAATTACAAAAATTGGTAGATTGTCCATAAATGTCATCCCGTTGGTGGATTGTCCAACGTCACGGAAGAAGACTACGAGCCTCCTGAAGAGCCATATGCAGAGCCATTCCAAGAACACGACTTGTCAGGACAGCTGCATGTCGATATTAGTGATATGCAACAGCAGCCGGAGGAGGAAGGGGAAGAGGAAGACGAAGTGGAAGAGGAAGACGAAGACGAAGACGAAGTGGGAGAAAGTGAAGAAGGGGAAGATGAAGAAGAGGAACAGGAGGAGGAAGAGGAAGCAGAAGCAGAAGATTTTTAACCCATTCATATTTACTTATGACTAGCTAGGTAGAATTGCTTTATTTATTTTTATTTTCATTTATCTCATATCGATCTAATTGTATCATTTACTTTCTTTTTTGCAGGATGACTGAGTTTCGGCGCAGGTTAGCTGGAGCGATGGGAAAGCTCTTTGGGATTAAGTATAAGAAGAGAGGGCAACACATGGCGGAGGAGGGAGCGGGAGAAGGGAGCGGGAGTGGGCGGGAGGGAGGCGGCCGAGGAGCGGCCGGCCTTGCGTGTCGTGTCGGGAGAGGGAGGCGGGAGGGAGAAGGGAGGCGGGGAGGAGGATGAGGCGGGGAGGATGAGAGGGATTGGGAGGCGGCGGACCCGGCAGGGGTGTGCAACAGGGTTATAAGGAGAAGTGGGTGCTAGACGGGAGTGGCGAGGAAAGTACAGGGGAGGATGATGATGAGAGTGATGATGAGGATGAGGATGAGGATGAGGCAGACGCTCAGGCTTGGTTGGGGGAGATGGAGGATGAGGATGAGGACGAGGACGAGGACTACGTGCCCTTCGAGACTGGCGAGGGTTCGAGCTCCAAGAGACACCGGAGGCGGAACAAACTCATAAAAACAGCCGAAACTCCAAATGAGAGGATACGGGTACGGGTTTCCACTGGGAAGAGGTATGCGTACTAATCACTTCAACATTTCCTTTCAACACAATATAGCTAATTAAACACTTGTCCTGAATTGTACTTGCAGTACGTTGGTTTGCGTCAACAAGGGGGCGGGGACGGAGCCGGGAAAGCAGATAGGGGTGCTCTGCAGACACTACTACCCCGGGACTGTGGGCACTGCTAGGGATAGGCGCTCGGTGATGATTTGGACCTATTACGACCTCGTGGGGTACGAGGAGAGAGGAACAGTCGCCGATGCTGTCGTCGACGAGTTCTGGGTAACATGTTCACTACTTTAATCATTTGTGTCTTTTTATACAATTGACGAAGTTATTACTTTAACCATTTGTTTCTTTCGTCATACAGGCGCGCTACCGGTTAAATCCTCCCGACGACTCCGTCGAGCATTACGAGGCTGCTCGCCGTGTGATCGACAAGATGGCATCCAAAAAGGTTAGAGACTCTCTCAGGCTTGCTTGCTTGGATGCGGTGATCAAGCACTACCGATCGGAGGGCACGAGGATCACGAGGGATCAGGCTGGTCACGAGTACCTAGACGCGGATCAATATCTTCCCTGGCGTCCAGACTGGTTGGACATGGAGCCAAGGGGTTGGAGGTATCTTTGCCTCACTTGGGAGACGCCTGAGTGGATCGCCATGTCCAAGAGGAACAGGGAAAACAGGGAAGTCGGGGCTGAAATGTGCACCACCTACATGGGCGGCCTCGGCATGGGTCACGTGGCACGAGACTTGGTGAGCACATTAAACTTTTATACCTATAATTTAGTAGATTTGACAAACTCTAATATGCCACTATTTGATTTCACACAGGAGTCTGCATCCGGGGTTGAGCCCTCAGGATTCACCGTGTGGAGGGCTGCACACACGCCACGTGTGCTTCCAGACGGGAGACAACCACCGATGCCGCCAGCTGCACAGGAGAAGGATGTAAGTAACCAACTCTTTTCGCTTATTTACACCTACTCGACAGTTTCTAACTATTCCGCATCATCTTATTTGTTCGCAAGATGCATATATTGCGGCCATGCGGGCGAAGCACGGTGAGGACTGTGACCCCGCCAATATGCCAGCCGACCCTATGGTTCTCTACGACGAGTTTGGTGGGAGGGCTCACGGCATGTATGGCATGATGGACTCCGTCGTCGATCCCACCGCGTACCGCCCTAAGGTCGAGAACACGTCGACAATGAGCCTCACCGCCACCTCGCCCTTGACTAGAAGCCCGGACCAAGCATATCGAGGTTGCTACAAAAAGAGCGGACGACGGCAGCGGCAAGCAGCAGCAGAAGCGCAAGCACAGGCGGAAAAGGATGCGGCGAATGAGAGGAGAATGGATATGCTCCAGAATCAGAACCTCTACCTGATGCAGTTTTTGCAAAAGGTAATTAAAAATCATGTTCTATCCGCAGTTACATCTGTTTCATATCATATATGTATACATTCGCAGGCATTCTCAGGGGCGGGGTCCTCCAGCCAAGCCGCAGCGCCTCCTGCATCACAGTTCGCCTTCACGCCGTACCAGGGACCACCACCGACGCAGCCTGGTGCTTTTCCCGCGTTCGTGCCGCCACCCTGGATGCTCCAGTTTCCGCCAGCAGCAATGCCTTCTCCAGGGGTATGTATTTCTGCCATAACATTATCATAAGAGTACATAAATGCACAAAGTTAGTCAAAAACATGATTTCCTTCGATCTTGCAGGTGTCCGGCTCAGCTACGCCTGCGCATGCACAAAATGTGCAGCAGGGAGACGACGACAGTGCCACAGCCTCCGAGGCCCAGCAGTTCGTGGAGGGCTTCTTTGCGCAGGATCCCAGCCTCTACGGCAGTTCGCAGAACCATTAGGTTTATTATACGCACTTGTCGATGTCTAGGATATAAAACTTGCTTATATGACATTGTTATGACCTTATATATGTGCTGTCATTTGGCTATGTATATATGTGGAGGCTATGTGCCAATTGGTTATGTTTGGGAGGGCTATGTGCCATTTGGTTTATATTTGTCGTTGAATTTGTGTTTTGCATCGATGTGATTGCGGAGTGCTCGAAAAGATGTGGATTCGAGCACCTAAATATGTGGATGATGTATGGACAAATTAGGGAGGGCTATTTCTGCTGGGAATTGTATATTTTTGCGGGTTAAAATTGAAGTTTTTTTTTTATCAAAAATCAGCAGCAATATTAATTGCTGCTGCAATACCTATGTCGGCGGCCTTATATAAGCCGCCGACATAGGACTCATCCAGGTGATCGGGGAAGCACCACCATTCTCGGCGGCATATGCAAAGACCGCCGACAATGGCCTAGATCTACGTCGGCGGCATAGGTATAAGCCGCCGACATTGTTCACACCCAGTCGCCGGCATTATCGTTTCCTGGCCCAGGTCTATGTCGGCGGCATTACATAAGCCGCCGACATATATAGGGTGTGCCACGCGTCGTCCATTCGTCGCCCAGTGGAGCCCACCTGTCAGGTTGCCGTTAAACGGCGCGGGCCGTCATGGGCTCAGTAATGTCGACGGCCGAAAATGCCGCGGACATAGGTGGTCACTGGGGCGGCTTGCGCTGGATGCTGCTTTGTCGGTGGACCCGACGACAGAAGTGGGCTATGTCGTCAACAGGGTCTCGGCGGCGTAGTGTCGGCTGCTAGCCGCCGACATAGAGCTATGTGGGCGGCATTATGGGCTATGTGGTCGGCTTTTGCCGACCACACTGACCGTGGTTCCTGTAGTGCAATTGATATAGATAAGATAAGTTATTATGTTTGCGACTGCTGTAGGAGTTGACTACTGAAAATGATTGGTCCTTGATCCTTGTGAGAACATTCTGTCGTCATTTCTTCCTAGGAGCACAGGGTCAAATGGGCGTTTTGTGGTAGAATATTGGATTCACACTTATGGCTTAACAGAGATTACAAATATCTCTCAGAATGAAAAGGAAAAAGTCTACTTACCACCTGAAGTATTGACCCGGGTGCACATAACCTCTGACTTCGAAAACCAGATAACTAGCCCCACGAACTATTGAAAACAGGGCACTTAACCACCTGGTAACGGTTTTGAGGGTGGTTTTGCCACCGAGGCAGCATAGGTGGATGGTTTTGCCATCGTGGCAGCCTACGTGACAATTTTATTTAAAAAATATTATTTTCAACACGAATCCACATGTCATCCATATCTCTCTCCCATCTCTCTTCTTCCTCCCTCTCTTAAGTGTTTCATCGAGCAGGTCGCACACACAGAACAGAGCGGTGCTCGCCGATGCCTCATCTCCCTCTTGCGGCTCAGCCGGTGCTCGACGGTCACGTCGTGGGAGTGCTGGGGCAGGGGTGGTGCTCGAAGGGTGGCAAAGGGGTGGCGCGATGGGTGAAGGACGGAGGCACCGCCATCGGCGGGCGGCGCAAGCGGGTGTAAGGATCCTAGGCCGAGAGGGGGGGTGAATCGGCTCTTTTCAAATTTTATTTCACTCAATTCGCTTGCTTAATTAGTCAAATTAGGAACCCAAGCTATCGATGGATTTAGAGTCTAGTTGCGGAAGCGATCACAATGAGACACAAGCGACTACTAGGAGGCTCGATGGCACTCACATGCAAGCGATCAAGTTAATGTGCGAAGTAAATGAATGAGACAAGAAGGCGCAAACCGAGTTGTTTCCCGAAGTTCGGTGCTCAACACATGAACACCTACGTCTCCGTTGAGGAAACTTCTCACACAGAGAAGTCGGGACTCTCTCGTCCCTAGCCCTCAATCCACTCGTGGTAGTTCTTCACCAACACATGGTAGGCGAGCTCCAAACCTTCACACGAAAGCGAGTTCTCTCACACGCGAGAGGTCTCACACCCTACCGGCACCGACACACGGCACCGACCACCGACACACGGTGGATTTCACCTCAACACATGAGGTACCCGCAACACATGGAGGATTTGGCTCCGACACACGAACACCTTGGCACCACCGACACACGGAGGTGGCCGCCGACACACGGCGGACTTGTGACTCCAACAGATGGAGATGATGCACCCCTACACAAGGCGGTGACCACCAACAGATGGTGGGTTTGCGGCACGGTTGATGTAGTCGTTCGGTTGATGAAGCTCGTGGCGTGGCGACGATCTCTCCGGCGGCGAAGTCTCAAGAGCACGAGATCGGAGACCGTCTCTCACCACTACCCCTTCTCTCCCACCATGGAAACTAGGGCAAGAACACCATGGGAGAAGGGGCAAACCTTGGGGATGGATGAGAGGAGGTAGGGGGCACCTTCTTCTTCCTCTTCCTCTGTTCTTCTCCCTCTCAATCTCTCAAGCACATGGAACCCTAGGTGGAGATGGGAACCATGGGAGAAACTCTCTTGGTGGCTAGGACAAGGGGTGGATGCTAGATTAGGCTCTCTCAAGTTTCTTCCGTGCTCCAAGCCCCTATTTATAGCCCTACATTCGAAACCCTAAAGATGGACGGCTCAGATCTGATTTTTCGAGATTCAGATCGATCCGTCGGACCCGGTCCGAAGACCGTCGAACTCGGTCCGATAGAACGGTTGCATTTGGGACTTAGTCGCTGGGAAACTTTGGCCTGGTCGGACCTGGTCCGACGGTGGTCGGACCCGGTCCGACAGTGGAGTTGCAAACACGTTACGTACTTAGCCAAAAACCACATTTTTCGTCTATCCGTCGGACCCGGTCTGACGGTGGTCGGACTCGGTCCGACCAGCTCCAGTAGTCACACCAAAAAATTCATATCTTTTACTCCCGAACTCCGTTTTAGATGATCTTGGGCATTCCGGAAAGCTAAGAGAAAGGGCTATCCAACTAACTAAGTTTCACCACCTATTTCTAAATGGATAGACCCTAAATTCTATAGAAACCACTCTCCGGCACCCTCGGACACCTTTCTCTCTCTCGGCTTCGTCTAGGGCTTCGGTTTTTGGACTTTGTCGCTTTGTGGACTCGGCGGGAACACTTGGATGATTTAGGCGGGAACCCAGGTGACTTAGGCGCTAAGAAACCCTTGGACAGCTGGAAAGTGGCTTCCGGAGACTTCCTGGCACTTTCGAAGACTTAGGCACTAAGAAACCCGAACCTTGGACAGCTATCCCACTCAGGAACTCTCTCGAACCCTGGACACCTGGCATCTCTAGAACCCGCTCGAACTCACTCAGATGAACTGGAACTTGTGCTCAGTGGGACCTACAACCAGAGAGATGAGCTTCTCGACATCAATGGGCGGATGGGCGAAGCGATTTCTGCACACAAGGAAAATAGAATAACTAGCAAATAACATCCTTTGCCTTCATGCGATCCGTCGAGGCCCAGTTGGCATCAATTACCCAAACATTAAGCCGATGGAAGGCTTGATCTTACAGCGGGGCTCCGAGGGGCGGAGTGGACACACACTTGAGGAGGAGACGAGCGGCGCGCCACGCAGCGGACGGGCGGCGCTACCGACGACGGGCGATATGGGGGCTGCAGAGGGGCAGTCGGCGTAGAGGGAGAGGTCGCCACGCGCGGGCCAGTCAGCGTGGACAAAGGCGGCCGCACCGGGCCATCTACTTAAACTTAGTGGATCCATATTTTTTATTGGTGTTGGCTCCGATGGCTGACAGACAATGAGGTGGCAAGCCTTACAAATAACGATGAGCGGCGAGGGTGTTGAAACGATGTTGAAGCGATAATCCGAAGAGAAAACTCATTGTAGGGTTTTTTAGCTAGATTCAATAATGGTGATAGTCACAAATGTCATTACCTTGCTATAGACACAGTTGAAGAGCATCTTCTACACAATTTAATTTTTTGTTCGCTGATTTAGTGGATCGATTTGTGTTGAATTTCGAGTTATTGCACTTGTACTTGTCTGCATTGCATATTCATACTCCTTTTTGGGTGATGCAAGAATATTTTGGAGCTGGTGCAACTATTGTTTTTTATGAAATCACAAAGGTCTTATGAAGGTCAGTGATCATCTTTTATATGAGAATGCTACGTGTTAGGATTGTCTGTTATTATGAGGAAGAAAAGTTTTTTCATTTTATTTTGGAAAAAGTGCCAACTTAGTCCCTCAACTTTCGCGGTTGTGCCAAATTAGTCCCTGAGGTCTAAAACCACTTTAAGTTGGTCCCTCTGGTATTGCAAATATGCCGATTTGGTCCCTTGACCGGTCAAACCTGGATTGGAGGGCGGTTTTGGCTGATGTGGCGCTGATGTGGCGCTCATGTGGCACACCACGTGGATTTTTTTCGCGAGTAACAGAACAGCAGGCAAAATAATTTTGTATAAATTCATACGTTGCTCAAATGGAAAAGTTGTTTATACAAAAAAAGATGCGTCTTGAAATGATCTACAACTTTCGTGTTCAACCAAATTTCATCCGAGCAACATAACACCTCGAAAAGGGCGAATTACCGAGGACGGCGCCGTTGGCCCGGAAGCAGACAGCAACAAAAATATTTTTTATAACTTCATAACTTGCTCAGATGAAACAATTTTCTACATAAAACAGATGAGTCTTGAAATTATCTACAACTTTCGTGTTCAACCCAAATTCATCCGAGCAACATAAGACCTCGAAAAGGGCGAATTACCGAGGACGGCGCCGTCGGCCCGGA
Source organism: Raddia guianensis (assembly GCA_036346415.1). NCBI lineage: Eukaryota > Viridiplantae > Streptophyta > Magnoliopsida > Poales > Poaceae > Raddia > Raddia guianensis. The sequence goes on along the minus strand of CM070538.1, from coordinate 31,619,770 downwards.
AGCAGACAGCAACAAAATTTTTTTTTATATATTCATAACTTGCTCAAATGAAAAAAATTTTCTACATAAAAAAGATGCGTCTTGAAATTGTCTACAACTTTCGTGTTCAACCCAAATTCATCCGAGCAACATAAGACCTCGAAAAGGGCGAATTACCGAGGACGGCGCCGTCGGCCCGGAAGCAGACAGCAACAAAAATATTTTTTTATAAATTCATAACTTGCTCAAATGAAAACTTTTTCTACATAAAAAATATGCTTCTTGAAATTATCTACAACTTTTGTGTTCAACCCAAATTCAGCCGAGCAACATAAAACCTCGAAAATGGTGAATTACCGAGAACGGTGCCGTTGGCTAGGAAAAAAAGCCACGTGGTGTGCCACATGAGCGCCACATCAGCTAAAAACGCCACATCAGCGCCACATCAGCCAAAACCGCCCTCCAATCCGGGTTTGACCGGTCAAGGGACCAAATCGGCACATTTGCAATACCAGAGGGACCAACTTAAAGTGGTTTTGGACCTCAGGGACTAATTTGGCACAACCGCGAAAGTTTAGGGACTAAGTTGGCACTTTTTCCTTTTATTTTTATTTCTTGCGTTAGTATGTCAATTGTCAGTTATTTCACTTTGGCTTTGAGCTTTTTAATAAGCATTTGCAATTTTTTGCATGAATCCCTAGTCGGTGCACAACCCAATAGTTTCTTCCATTATCTATAAAATATTGTATGCTAGCTATATACATATATGAAATTAAATGTAGGTTCATATATTAGGAGGTTTTTAAAAATTTACTACCTCCGGACACAAAAAGAAGTCGTCGTTGACTTTTGGACAAATCTTTGATCATTCGTCTTATTCAAAAATTTAGTTCAAATATGTAAAAATATAAGTAATACTTAAAATACATTTAATAATAAACCAAATCATAACAAAATAAATAATATTTATATGACTTTCTTGAATAAGACGAATGGTCAAAGGCGTGTTCAAAAGTCAACGACGACTTCTTTTTGTGACAGGAGGGAGTATTTAGAAAGCCTTTTCAACTACCTTGATGCGTTGACGGGCTTTTTCCATTTGGGTTCCTCGTTTCCGTTTCAAAAAAGGAAAATACAAAGTCCTCTTATAGACCACACAGTTTTTACTTGCCATTACTTAACAGGGATTACTGGCACCAAATACTCACCGCTAAAGAACCAAGTATATGTCGGTTCTAAAATACCTGTATAGATGGTTCCAAAACTGATAGTGAATAAGCAGGAGCGATAACCCATAGTGTAACTACTAGTTATAAACCGATAGTGATAATCACTATCCGTACCGGTTCATGGTATAAACCGATAGTGATATATAGTCCTTATATCACTGCCGGTGCATGAAATAAACTGACTTATACCATTGGCGAATCATGCCATGAACCAACAAATTACTAGTACCCCACAACAGCAAAATACAGAGCATTATCACCTAAATTTTTGAATAAGACGAATGATCAAAGATGTGTTCAAAAGTCAATGACGACTTCTTTTTATGACCGGAGGGAGTATTTAGAAAGCCTTTTCAACTACCGTGATGCGTTGACGGGTTTTTTCCATTAGGGTTCCTTGTTTCCGTTTCAAAAAAGGAAAATACAAAGTCCTCTTACAGACCACACCGTTTTACTTGCCATTACTTAACAGGGATTACTGGCACCAAATACTCACCGCTAAAGAACCAAGTATATGTCGGTTCTGAAATGCCTGTATAGATGGATCCAAAACTGATAGTGAATAAGCAGTAGCGATAATACATAGTGTAACTACTAGTTATAAACCGATAGTGATAATCACTATCTGTACCGGTTCATGGTATAAACCGAGAGTGATATATATAGTCCTTATATCACCGCCGGTGCATGAAATAAACTGACTTATACCATTGGCGAATCATGCCATGAACCAACAATTTACTAGTACCCCACAGCAACAAAATACAGAGCACTATCACCTATAATGTATGAGCTAAAACTAGCAGTTGACACTACAACACTGTGATTGCCACAACTATATGCGTAACAACTCAGCCTTCGATAAAATTAGTAGAATCACTCCCTCTGTACCATAACAAAAAAAATGGCCATGTAAAATTGGCAAATTTGGCAAACTCATAACCATGGATAAATGCATGTAAAGATTAGTCCATAGATCTGACCTAACAAACAAGTTCCATATCAAATTTCATAATACTCGAAGGGTATCATCCAATTTGGTAAGCCCAAACATGTCTATCACTAAAATTTGACAAGCAACATTGCTCATTACTTAGTCAGGAAGATCACATCAGTTCTAATTTTCTTATCTAAACAAGGAATATGCAATGAAATTATGTAAACTCGAGTGACATAATAAATTTGTAACACAGTTTTTAACACGAAATGCACAACTCATATCACATCAATTAGTTCACAACCATATATATCATAACTACAACAAAATAACTATAACATAACCATTTATAGCTCGGAGAAAAATTGTATAATCATTTACAACTCCTAGCACATCGATCAATTCACAACCATATATTATAAAATTAGAATAACAAATTATACTAATGAGACGCCATGTCTTAGTCCTTCGATAACGACAATGCGACATCTTGCTGGTGCTCCAACCAACAAGGGCAGCAGTTGTCGTCGTTCAATAGCCATCGGTGGGGAGGTCCTCCATGAACACAAGAGCTGGAGCCGGTGGAGCACTACTAGAAAACTGGGCTAATGTATCAGCACATCAATACCAGTTGGATTGAAATCGAACTAATAGTGGCATCGGTATCGGTTTGTACCAACAGTAGCAATCAGAGTTTTAGTACTAGTTGGAGGCAATAGTAAAGATTCCTTCCGTAGATGGGTATAGGGCAGGTGACATGCGAGCTCACTAATATCGGTTACGAACCAGTATTGATGGGGGCTCATCAGTACTAGTTCATGTTATGAATCGGTACTGATGCCTCATTTCAGAAAAGGCTAAAAGGTATGCATGTGCTAGCTACATCAAAGCGCATGGGTGGGTGAGTTAGCTAGAAGAGTTAGGTGTGGGTCATAAGGGGGCAAGAGATGTTAAGTTCGAGTCCTAGTTCTCCCTATTTTTCATAACTTTTTTAAAAATCTAGACCCTTTTAGTACCAGTTGGTTGAACCAGTACTGATGCCTCCTAGGCATCAACCCCGAATTACCATTACTGGTTCAAAAACCTATATCGTTGGCCCTTATCAACCGATAGTAAATGTTCCTTTTGTAGCCATGGTGGTGGTGGTGGTGGAGGAGGAGGAGGAGGAGAACGAGGTGATGAATAGCTCAACGTGATATCACCGAGAGTGTGCCTAAATGAGGTGTGGAGAAGCACACAACGGTTCTAAATGGCGATTGGGCCTATATTTTAGGGGACAGGTTCGTGGCCCACGTCAGAGGGAGAAGTTTGTTGGCATGGCAAGGGCCATCTGTTGAGAGGTGGATAGCGCGGCAGAGAAGGGAAGCACCACGGTGGAAGGAGGTGATGCAGAGCTCAACGCGATGTCGCTGAGAGTGTGCCTAGGTAAATGAGGTGTGGAGCAGCACACAACGGTGTTGACATGGCGATTGGGCCTACGTTTTATGGGACATGTTTGGTGGCCCACGTCCGAGGGAGACATGCATCGGGAGCCTGCGGAGGAGGGGACGACATGGCAAGGGCCATATGCTGAGAGGCGGGTAGTGCGCCGGAGAAGAGAGGCACCACGGAGAAGGGGAGCGTAGTCTAAAAGCCATAGAGATGTGGCAGGAGTGATAGATCGATTTGAGTGAGTTAGGGCAGGTGGTAATCGCGAGCAACGGAGAGATATCTAAGATAGCTAGGGAGAAAGACGATGGAGTTGGGCATATATACCTTAAAATAGCTCTACCACGTCCATTAATCACAACTTGATGAAAAAGGGCAAACATTAGAAGTGAAAAATTGAAGTGGCAGGAACATGAGGAAGAAGATGATGCAACTTTTATATTGTTAACACATCTCTATTGGTTCAAGACATACAAACCGGTAGCGATGTATCACTACTCGATGGGGACACAAACTAAGACTAATTATCATTGCTGGTTTCAAGTCCTTAAAACATTTTTTCGGTTGTGGGGCCTTAAAACCAAAAGTCATAACTTATTACTCTCAATTCTGAGTGAACCGGCAGTGATGATCTCGCTCAAAAGGGATGTTCTGTAGTAGTGTGAACCACCGAGATCAACCAAAAATACAACGGCAACAAAACCAACAACAAGACCATGAGATCAACCATAAAAGATCATACAGCACCAAACAGTAGGGTAAATCAAGCTGGTAACAATCTCATACTTGGGTAATCAGGCCCTAGCAAAGCTTGTAAGCATACTAGTTGAACACGGTCGCACGAGGCCGGACGTGACGACAGCAAAACGTGTGCAGGCGTAGGAGAAAAAAGCAGCTGGCGCGTGCGAGACCGGACACGACGGAGGGCAAAACGCGTGCAGGCGCGGGAGAAAAACGCGGCGGCGCAGCCAGGCAAAACGTGCGCGAGAAGGAAAAATCATGCAGCGCGGCTGGAAAAGAAGAGCCCGCGGGATTTGATCCCGGGTCTCCCAGGCAACGAACGGGGCGAGCTAACCAATCGGACGAAACACCCGCGCGCCTGAGACGTGGGACGAAAAATTGTTTTATACGTTAAAGGAAAACGGATGGCCGGATCTGTGTCGCTCGCGCGATCGGACGGCAGTGGCGGGGCCGAGCGGGGAGGCCAGCCACGTGGCATGCGGGCGATGCGCGTGTTCGGGTTTGTACTTATTATAGATGAGCTGTCATCTAGCATCTTGGATGCCCTTTCTCTTTCTCAAATTTTGTTTAGTTGGTTCTCCAGTTAAAATGGCGTTGGTATGCTCAGTAGTGCACTAGTGCGGGAGCTGCACGGCATGCACGTGCTGCGGACAATGCTTGTGGGCTATGCATGGATCATGGATGATTCCTGTCATAGGGAGCCACAGAGGCGTCGATGATCGAGGTCATGCATGACCTGCAGTGATCAGGCCGGTGAGACATGCATCCACAGACGCCTTTAGGATAGTGGGCAATGCAGCTACAACGCCGAGTTATGATCAAGATCTTTTTCTTTCTTTTCTTTTTTTCACCATGCGAGGGCACATCACATGCGTGTCTCAATTCGAACATGTAACTAATTGCATCTCGTGACCATCCCTCTACGAGGTACCGTGTACTCTGTGTGGTACCTCCTCGACCTCGAGTATGGTAGTACGTGGTACCCTGTCGTATTTGCTAATTTACACGAGGGCTAGTACGTAGTACCCTACGGCACCTCCTCAAGGATGGAAGAAAGTTCGCAATATCAAGTTCAACTTGGTGCCACTATAAGATCAACTACTAAACGCACGCAGACTGAAATAACTATAAAGATTATTCGAGGGTGTGACCATCAATATTAATAATAGAAAAAAGTATCAAATTGGTCCTCAACTATTTGCATTACACCAATTTGATCCCTAAACCCAAAACTGGTCTTGACCGGTCAACGTAATGATTTTTGGATGGTTTGTTGAAGTGACATGGTTTCGTTGACGTGGCAACTACACTAGCATCACGTGGATGCCACGTTCTAAAACTCGGCCAATTTTCGAAGTTTTGATGGTAAGGGCTAGCCTCACACGCCAACATAGTGGGTCAGGGGCTAACCTCACACCCTGATAAGCACTATGTGTGGACAGGTCAATAAAACAACATATCATCTGCTGCGTATTGTACCGTTGCGTATTACTGTAGCAAATTTTGTTATTTTTATATAGCTTCTATGTTGTGATAATTTGTAACGATTTTTATGTGACTTTTAGTAGTTCTTCCAAAGATTCTAAATCTATTTTTTAATTATTTTTTATAATATTTAGACATTGTTTCAAGGGCTATCAAATTTACTACAGTAATACGCCAACACAACGATACGCCAAAAAAAACAAGGACCTGGTGTATCAATCTTGGCCGGAATCTATTTCTTACATCAGGGCTTCGGTACCCCCACCGACTTTTCTGTTGGGCATCGGTAGAACGATCGGTCGGAGTGAAAGCACCAATGGCATGAAGCTGACGGTGTCATCGTTGGCCGCGGATATGGTGAGAGATGACATTCAGCATAAACCTCGCAATATGAATTTGTAGTGGAGGTGAGGCGGCCAGTTGTTGGTGTCGGCTTATGGTGCCCAGGTTGGGTTTTGTTGCACTCTTTTCTTCCATCAATGATTGTTTAGTCAATTTGTCAAAACTTTTTTTTAAAAAAAAATTGTCCACATAGCTAGCTAGTGAATATCAATAATATGCTGACCCGCATTGAAAGATAAATATTTTCTAAAACAGCTTTAGCTTGATCACGTAGTGGATGACGGCAGAAATTAAGCGGAGTTGAAAGTTGTCAAATTATCGGTTTTACGTCTTTCACGAGACGATTTTGGTGCTCGCATGCATGCAAATGGTTTGATGGGCACCACCAGTACTTCGAATTAGGTGTTGAGACAAGTCAATGCATGTACAGGTGTGTTCTATTTTTGGGGATGTAGGAACGAGCATTGACTCTTGTTGCAACTTGCAAATTCCAATATGCACTAGTGGGCATTATCATATGCATGAATGTACCTGTGTGACAGATCGCAGGTGATGTTCAAAGCGCTGGCCATGCATGGTACTAATTGCAAGAGGAATAAATTTCGGCCTTTTCCTCATAAAGAAGTAGTGGCGTTATTTTCACCGGTACAATCTGAAATGCTCAACCCCACGAATTTTGATCAATGACAATTCACACATAACCGGACAAGACAAGTTCCCAATAAAGATAACGCAATTGCTATTTTGCAGGCGTCTGCAATTAGTCAAAACGTGCAGGCGCAAAAAATTCCACTTTCTTTCTACTGTTTTTCCACATTTGCATTTATGGAAGAAACGCTTCGCGATAGTGGATTTTTTACGCGAGGTTGATTTTTGTACAGATATATTTTGTTTCATGTTTATTATAGATTTATTTTGTTTTCTGTTTATTATAGATTTCTTTTATTTTCTGTATATTATAAATTTTATTTTGTTTTCTGTTTTTCATGTCGAGAGATTTTTTGCTTGTATAATTTGCGAAATCGTGCAGGCGCAAAAAATTCCACTAATTTCTACTGTTTTTCCATATTTTCAATATTGGAAAAAATGTTTTGCGATAGTGGAATTTTTTGTGCGAGGTCTGCACGCATGTACACGGCATGTGCCTACACAAATGCTGAAATTGCAGGCGCCTGCCAAATAGTGCCTCCCGATAACGCAATTGCTAGCTATTTGACAGGCGCCTGCATGGAGCCAAATCGTGCAGGCGCTTGTTGTTCCAGTAAGTTTCAACTGATTTTCCATTTTTTGGTTAACTAGAAAAATGTATAGTGAAAATTCCACTAAATTTCTACTGTTTTTCCATATTTTCATTTATTGGAATAAATGTTTTGCGATAGTGGAATTCTTTCCGCTAGGTCTGATCTATTATAGATTTATTTTGTTTTCCGTTTATTATAGATTTATTTTGTTTTCTATTTATTATAAATTTTATTTTGTTTTCTATTTTTCACGTCGAGAGATTTTTTGCTCATATAATTTGCGAAATCGTGCAGACACAAAAAAATCCACTAAATTTCTACTGTTTTTCCACATTCCATTTATTGGAAAAAATGTTTTGCGATAGTGGAATTTTTTTACCCGAGGTGTGCATGCATGTACGTGGCAGGCGCCAGCACAAATGCTGAAATTGCAGGCGTCTGCCAAATAGTGCCTCCAAGCCCTGACGAAAATTCAATGGATTGGTTTAATAAAACGTGCCACTTTCACAAGTCAAATCTGCAAAAGGTTTGCACACGCACATGTACATATTGGTCTTAGCTCTAACTTTCTGTGATACAATCATCCAATCATCCACTTCTTTTTTTCTCCTTAGTGTACTCTCCACTTGGCAGTTGGGCACCCCTCCTGTTATCCAACACATCATATTATTTGTGCGAAATGCATTGTTAATTTCTCAACTTCCATTTGCTTGCTCATGTGCTTCTTTGTTCATGCCATGGCATATATGATGTATATATCTGCCGTCCAAACCCAATCCCCTACAAAAATAGTACGGTCAAATGTGTTCTGAAACCAAAATTACGTGTAAAGCTGCTGGTCGCTGTGATGCATGTTTAGTTCAACGGCAAGCTTTTATTATCAAACGTGGAAGAACCATTAGTTAGTTAGTATGCATGCTTATGAATCAATGGAGCATGACTTAATTAATTAATTGTTTAACATGCATGGACGCACACATGCAATGGATGACGAAGCAAAGTGTCATCATTAGAACGGCTTTTAATTTGGAAAAAGATTTGCTTATGCCAGCAACATGTTCACATTGCACCATATTGTCATCAGTGAGCTATCCTTGTGAATTGTTAGCATAGTTAACTGAAAAGGACTTGGTGCGAGTACGTAGTGGTCTATAACTAATGGTGCCAAGCTATTAGCTTGTCCAAAAACCAGTACCCCTCCCCTGGTTTTGGACAATGTGGCGCCATTAATTCCTAACTGGAGAGCGTCCATATATATGAAAAAGCATATCGCCACAAACAAGAGAACATTACACTTAAGGACTAAACTAACTTCAAATATAAGATAAAATCAATATATATGTTTGAGACATCGTGGAAGGGGAAACTTGATGGCAAAATCTGGTTCCAGCCGGCTTTCAGGTACTGGGGAATTCACCACGCAGCATGTGCCGCCAGTCTGTTCACGTCAAAAGTTGTCTCGGCACAAACGTACCTGGAGCTTGGGTTTATAGGGCATGTTTGGTTCGTTAACCCAGCTCACCAAGCCAATCGAATGCGCGCCCGTGCGATTAGGCGAGCGGGTTGGCGAAGGCGCCCGATTCACGCGACGGCGCGCCAGCGATTGACCGCCGCCCACAATTGGCGGGATAGGAACTAAACACGCCCATAGCCTCCAACACCAAATTAAGATTCAGGGTATGTGGTCAGCCAATTTGACCATCAATTGGCATGGTAAAGAAATCAATCCACTTAAACTAGCTCATTAAATCCAAGATATGTTGAACTTGCTAACACTTATGTGTAACAACAGAGTTAATTGATTCAAAAGTATAAAGAAAAGAGAAAATTGCATTTGCCCCATGAACTAGCAATGATGCTCACTTGAACCCCTGGACTTGAGTTTTACTTTTTCGTTCTCCCTAAACTTGTTTCTGTTTGCACGGTTACGCCAAAACCGTTAGGGCAACTGTTAAATGCTGACCTGGCGTTTACGTGGTCATTAACTGTTCATGTGGATGCCACATGGCAGCTGAAGCAAGACATGACAACCCACAAGGCTAGCTATTCATGAAAAATATGAAAATTAGAAAAATATCGAAAAAATTGTATGAATTTTAAAAAACATAGAAAAAATCAAAAAGTCATAAAAATTCAAAAACAAAAAACATTAGGGAGAAAACTCAAAAATCATAAAAAGTAGGGAACAATATTAAAAAATACAAAAAAATCTTTATGAATTTGTACGATTTTATGGTTTTTTATGAATTTGTACAATTTCCCCTATTTTTATTTTTTTTTTCACCATTTTTATTTTTCCTTATTTTTTTTATGAATTTGTCTATTTTCCCTACTTTCTTTGAATTTGTTCTTTTATGAATTTCTATAAATTTTTTCCAAATTTTTTGATTTTGATATTTTCATTTTTTTATTTTTTCATCAACAACTAGCCATGTGGGTTGTCATGTCATCCTTCAGCTGCCATGTGATATCCACATCAACGGTTAACGGCCACATAAGCGCCATGTCAGCCCTTAACGGTTGTCCTAACGGTTTTGGGGTAACTGTGCAAGCAGAGACATGTTTAGGGGAGTGAAAAAGCAAAACTCAAGTTTAGGGGTCAAATGAGATTCACTGCGAGTTCAGGGGCAACGGTGCAATTTTCTTTAAAGAAAATAGTGGATAAGATTAGATCTAAGCAAACAATTCCAAAAGGTAAACAATCTACCATCTAGCCAATGAATCAACAAAATAACAAAAAGAATATAAACAAACTACAAACTACCCGATATGATCAACTAGCAACTAGAACAAAGGGTGAATGATCTATCGGCCGGTCGTAACATGACAAGCCGATTGAAAGTGAGACCAAGTAAGAGTGTTGAACTGAACCAAGAGGAGTGAACCAAGTGAGAAACCGAAAGTCGATCGAGAAAGCGATGCACAACAAGACGATAGAAATCAAAATACGTTAAAACTACTCTAAACTAGGCCTAAGGTGTTTAAAGTAGACAAAAAGTTAAAACATGATAAAAGTAGATTTTGTTGATTGGACAAGGACATTTTACACGCCCTAGGGGGCTCATATTTATAGTAGTTGTTTTAAACTATATTGACTAAAACACGTATTCATGTTGAATACAGACTTGAATTAGCATGTAACTATGATAATCTATTATTTTCTAATATATTTAGGTTAAATCATATTGACCCCTTCCTTCCAATATGCTTCAAGCCAATCTAAGACGTTCCTTCCTTATCTGTACAACTGATTTAAACATTTCCTTTTACAGTCAATCCATCCCATATTTTATCCGGTCCGAGTGGATTCTATAAACTTCTAGAATATCAGCCAATTGTTCAAAATCTGGTGTAAACACATGCCCCGGCACCAATTTTGGAATATGAGAATCATCTCCCAAAATTCTTAAAAATCAACTTTTAGTATTATAATCAAGTATTCTTTAGCTGATAACATCTTTGAGTGTCCTTCAAAACATGTGCTTGTGCCATGGTTGTTTTGTATGCTTTTGCCCATAGGACGTCGACCTTCGTTATGCATCTAGTCTCTTTGGCGTTCTCCATTGGCTTCACAATTGTCATGAGTCCTTAATATTTGTAAACTTCTTCTCTGAATCTTCGGACCCCTTTTGGGCAACATCTTGGCTGGCTCAATACGCTATCCTCAAGCGTTCAAGTTCTACTAGCATTTATCCCAAGTCGACAAGTTGAATAGCTAACTATTTGTTAAGTATACAAATTAGCCGTGAGGTAGATTTGACCTATTTTAAAGCCAATTGCACATGCACCGGGGCAACTTCTCATAATCTGCATCTCATATTTAGAGCCAGTCAAATTTCGGAAATGGTACCGATATTTTCCGACCAACCGACCGACCGAATTAATCAGATAGTGATTTGGATAGTTTTACGAATATTCGACTATTTTTACGGACAAATATATGGATATGGATAATTTGAAGTGGATATGGATGTGAATTCAGAACACTAATTATTCGCTGGATAAGGAATATCCGAGTTTTTGTTCGGATAATATCCGAATGTAAAATATGGATATCATCCTAATGTATTTCTGAAATTTTTTAATGTATTTCTGGAATTATTTATTGATAGTTTACCAAGTTTTAAATTATTTTTTCATTTTAAATCTAGAATAATTTAAACATTCACACATATTTAGCTGCTCGATACCACATTTTTTAGCACATACACAGTCAGATCATTCCAAAATACAAAATCATCGATAAATAGAAACCAAACTCATTTCAACGTTCACATATAGGCACAATTGACAACAAAATAAGTTCAGAACTCCATAGCATAGACATATATGTCACAAAGTTACAAACGACAAAGTTGAATGCTACAAAGTCACACAAGCTAGGTCTAGGCCAGTCACATGCATGTATATAACTTATATGGGTTTTGCAAACCGCTACCGAGGTCAGGGTCTAGCAGAGACGACCTTGTGAAATTGTCGTCACCTCCCTACGGAGCAATCATCGTAGACGCAAGCGTAGCCGAATTGACCGGACATCTGTAAGAGTGCAGGAAACCGCAAATATAAAAAACTTTATGCATGTATGTACTGTTATGAATATGTTGTGAAAAACTTTAGTAAATGCATTACACTTGAACAAACCGCGAGTGTGATAGCCCGTTGGGCTCTTGTTCCAGGCCCAGCCCACTTAAGGGGTGCTTAAGGCAATGGGAGGGAGCAGCGGTTTCTCCTAGCAAAACCTAGCCACCGCCCTCATTTGCTCGCCGTGCAACGGCCCCCTCGCAGCCGCCCGCGCCGCTCCTATGGCTACGCTCACCCTTGCGTCGTCGTGCCCTGCCGGTTGCCACCGTCCTGCGCACGGCCGTTGCCATCGCCATGTGTGCGGCCGTCGCTGTTGCCGACGTTGCCTATCTTGCTCGCATGTTATTGCTCGTTTGCTTGTCCACTACCACGCGTGCTAGGCTGCAGCGCTGCCATGGCTATGCACTGCTACTTGCTGCTGGTGCAAGTTCTTGTCCAAATCCTCTTGGCTACTGCCCGTGTATGCATGCTGTTTGCTGCATCTAGTGTTGAACTGCATGCAGTCCTAGGTTGTCGCTGCTGATAGAAAGAGATAGGTGAAGAACACCGAAGAATCTTTGTATGCATGGCCGCCGGGTGAAACCACTGGGTGATGAACTTAGGGATGTGATCGGATCGGATAAGGTCGGATATTGTTCTATCCATATCCGTATCCGTATTTTTTACTGGATACAAATTCAAATACGAATGTGTCGAATATGGATACAAATTCGAATAATACTGGATAACATCGGTTATGAATTCGGGTCGAATACAGATCGGATAACACAAGGATACAGATATTGTTAGTTGAATAGTTAAAATTAATTTTCAAAAATCCGTTCCAAATTTTAACAAAATATGGTCAAAATTTAAATTTAAAAGTGGAAATTTATAACATTAGTAAAAAAACAAAACATTAGAAAGTCTATACACGAATATTATTAATTTAGTCTAGATTTAAAAATTCAAAAAATAAATTTAAAAGTTGGAAAACTATCAATAAAAAATTGTAGAAATACATTAAAAAAAATTTCACAAATACATTCGGATAATATCCATACTTTATATTCGGACATTATCCAAACAAAAACTCGGATATTCTTTATCCACCGAATAATCAGTGCTCCGTATTCGTATCCATATCCACGCCAAATTATCCATATCCATATCCTTATCCATAAAAATAGTCGAATATCCTTAAAACTATCCAAATCACTATCCGATCAATTCGGTCAGTTGGATAATATTCGTACCATTTCCACCCCTAGATGAACTTCATGATCGGAGTCCTCTGCTTGACGTTCGGTAAATAAGGCAAGTATATGTTAAACAAATATTGGTTGGATAATATATGGCTTAGTGGTTTAATGTTCTATTCTTGTCCTTGTGACACGGATGGAGGTTTGGCTTTCGTAGCTATGTGGTGTGAACCGTCTATTTATGTTATTTACATCGCTCAAGATTGAATAATAGTACTTGATGGGTGTAGCTAAGCTATTTAATTAGCATTTTTAGTTTATAACATAGCAAGCTTTTCAACAATTCTAACAAACATTTACAAACATGGGTATTAAAGGTGCAGCATTTGCCTTGATAAGAGACAAGAGGCACCCTTCTCCGAAGCGTTGGCAACTTTCCTCCGACGCCGAAATCAATCGCATGCAAATAAAGACAACATTCGAATGCACAAAAAACCATAAAAATACGATGAATGCATTTGCTTATCGAAATTTTACAGATTGTGGATATTAATTTTCTAAGCATTTGAACTAACATAAAAAGAGATGAAATTGACAATAATTATCACGCCATAACAATAATTAATAGATAAATAAATTCAGAAAATATTGAAATTTTACTGGAAGCTAGGTTATGCGCTTATAACTCTAAAGAAATTTATTTGGATACAATAGATTATTTTAAATGGAAAAATCGATGAATGCCATTATAAAGCGACGGGTTCTAAAATTTGCCATTACAAAATGACTAATTGGGCTCATGCCATTATAAAGTTGTGATTCTCTGATATATGCCATTACGATGAAATTTAGACCCGATTATCCCTAATCCTCCTTCTAATCCATCTTATTCCTCTCTAATCCGTCTTCTTCCCGTCTCCACCGCCGTCGCTTGTGTGGATGCTGACCCGCGCGCCACCGCCGCCAGGGAGGAGGTGGCCCAAGGAGGGGAGGAGGCGGCGCTGGGAGGAGGAGGGGCGGCCGGCATAGGAGGTGGAGAGTTGGTCGGTGGAGGGGGCGGCACGGGGAGGAGGCGCGTGGGAATAGGCAGCGTAAGGAGGAGGCGGCGTGCAGGGGAGGGGCGGCCGACGGAGGAGGCGGCGTTGGGAGGAGGTGGAATGAGGAGGGGAGGAGGCGGCGTGGGGAGGAGGTGGCATGAGGAGAGGAGGAGGCGGCGCGGGATGGAGTGGCGGCCGGCGGAGGAGGCGGCGCGGGGAGATGGAGAGGCAGCCGGCGACGAGGAAACCGAGGGGGAAGGGCGGCTGCGGCGCTAGATAGAAGGGGGCGGCGGGGAGGAAACCCGAGGAAAGAGAGGGAGAGAGGGAAGAAGGATTAGGGAGGAAGGAGAAGGATTAAGGTAAGACTAGGTCTTAACAACGTCGTAATGGCATGTTTTGAAGAAACATCACTTTATAAAGTGGCATGCAACAGATTTCCGGTTAAATAATGGTAGCATATCTCAAATTCGATCATTTTAGAAAGGTCATATATTAAATTTTCCATATTTTAGAGGGGTCATAGAAGAATGAAAGTAATGGGCATGCGCACAACATTGCATCTCGTGCTGGTCTAGTTAGCAAGCAGCATGCTGCATGCGGATGATTGTTTGCGCCCATGCGGCGGCGATGTAGGAAGAAAACAGAAGGGAGGACACAGGCATGGGTTTTACACAGGAACTAAACATAAGGAAACGGGCACCGAGACCGAGTAATGACGGCAACGCCTCTGGGCAGTCATCCTCATCGGAGAACGGGAGCGCAGCGAAGATGGTCGGCGCTATTGGCTGGAGCGATGGCAGACTACTCCATGAACTCGGTGGTGGTGATGGTTCAGCTGGCGATGGGCGGCGGCGCGCGCAGCAGCAAATGCAGCGGCAGGTGGCAATTAAAGGAAACGACGGCGGTGCACGACGTACGCTCTAGCCAAACCACGGCGTGTAATAGCCCGTATGGGCCTGGCCCAATTGGCTTTGTTTTATCTGAGGTAGAAAGAGACCGAGGGGATCTATCCCCTCCTGTTTAACGCACAAAGCCGCAACCGCTGTTTCGTTTCCTTGTGCGGTCGCCATCGTAGTTGATGCCGAAGGAAGCCCCGCCGCCGGATGGAGTCACCGCCGCCGTGCCGTCGCCGCCGCCGCCTGCACGCCGCCGCCTTCCCCATCGCCGTGCTGCCCATGTGGCCACGCCGTCGCCGTAGCCGTGCAGTGATGCCACACTGCACGCCACCAATGTTGCCTGTGACCGCCGGGCAAGAGAGCAAGAGAGAAGGGGAATGGAGGGAAAAGAGAATGAAGAATGTGGTGGTGCGAGTTCGGCGTCAATTGATCGTGCTAGTCCTCGAGGTTAAAGGCAAGTATATGTTAAACAAATATTGGTAGAATAATATATGGCTAAATGGTTTAATGCTCTATGCTTGTTCTTATGATATGAATGGAGGTTTGGCTTTACCTATGTGATGTGAACTGTCTATTTATGTTATTTACATTGCTCAAGAATGAAGGTTTGTGGTAAGTGGATTATAGAGGAGATTTTGTATCATGTGCATATGAGCCAAAACGGTGAGAAAATTACTTTTGACTAGTCCGGTGAGATCGGTGAGAAAGTCAAAAGTGATTAGGCTGGAGTGCTCTGAAGTCCTACTTAGTAGGCATTCCACGGGAGTGAAGTAATTGGTCCCGCCTGAAAAGACGGACAAGGTGTGGCATCGACGGGTGCGCACCTAGCTATTCCGTTGTGAGCTCACAGTACAGATGCATGTGCATTGCATTGCATCGAATGGATGAGAAGTGATCTGTTTAGAGTATTTGGACTAACAGCTGATTATGTTTATGAGAATGAAGGGTATGAATTTATGGAAGTGATTTTGTTGCTCTTGTATTTTGATTTTTCTAGTTTATACATATACTTTGCTGAGTATTGTTTAGTTTTTGGGTACAGGTGATGTCAATCATGTATAGGGATGGAAAAATAAAACCTGGACTTGAGCACTCACTACCTCTCACATTAAATTAGTGCATTGGTTTCACATGAGTTTTAGTTAGTTAGTTGAATCATGTGTATAATTGAGAGTTGCAGTTATTGGAGGTTTTAAATTGGCTACTGGTTGATATAAATGTTTATTTGTTTGGATACAAATTGTCTGTCGTGGATGTCCTTGTAAACAGGGGAGTTGCTATTGGAATTTTATAGTTTTGGAGATTTAGTAGCATTCTGAGTTCTCGAGGAACCGGGGTGTTGCACGGCGAGCCAATCTAAAATGGCGAGGTCCAGGGGACACGAGGAGACCTCACACGCGTACAGATGGCAAGGGTAGCGATCGACAACAATGCGGCCGCGGCCGCGAGGAACAAGGAGCGCGCGACGGTAGCCTTCTTCACCGAAGCTCCAGTGATATTGGTTGAGGGGAAACTTTTCAGTAGATATGGTGATGTCCTAGGAGAAGAGAGGAAGGAGATTTATTCCTCGGTGCGGATGAATTCAGCAGCGTGCTCCTCGATGACGGCGACAAGCAGTGCAACTCCCGCATTGAAAATGCGATACTCCGGCGATGCTCCCCTATTGGCGATGTCAAAAATAGATCAGCAACACACCTAACAGGAACGTCTCCGAATGAATTTGACAAACAAAGCTTACCCAAGCCGCACTTGAGAGAGAAGGAAAAAGGGGAGGGATGGACTCGACTTAGGGTTTTATAGGAGAAGGAGAGGAAGATGGAGGGGTTTAGTGGCTGCTCATTTGTTCCATGATAACCACTAATTCAAGTAGAAACTGCTAGCACCATGCTTTGATGATCACGAATGGCAAGTGGCATTTGAGGAGTCTTTTAGAGCATTCCCAGTGCAGTCTATTGCATGGTCCTAAATATGCCACATTGGAGAGAAATGACGTGGACCATAACTAAAACAGATAGAGAAGCTGCTTTCCTTAATGAAGAGACGGTTCCTTCATTCAAAGGCTAGCGCAAGGGATGATCGAACTCAGCGTTGGAGGGTATTGATCGTTTCTTGAGCACGAGAGAAGAGATGAGCAAGCAGTATGCCATTTAAAGGTAGTGGATAGTATTTAATGAAGGGACCAGGTAGAAAGACGATGCATTTTGAGTTTCAATATTAACATATGCTTCTTTCCTACGTGGATTCCTTTGAGACGACCTGCAGAGACTATCTATTGGGAATGCTCTTAATGGATGATTTGCCATGCACAGGGAGGTAAAAGGGTGGTTGTGTAGGGAGACAAAAAGAGGAGAGAGAAAGGAAGAGATAAAGGAGAGAGAAAAATAGGTGAATGACAAGAGGGCCGAAGGGAAGGTGAAAGGATTTTACTAGAAAGAATTAAAGAATAAGACCAAAACCAATAAAAAATACAACAAAAATATATTTCTCTTTCTATCTAATAATTATTTATTAAATAAAATATTTGAAATATATAAATTACTTTTCAAAAGATCACCAATTATTTATTTGATTTTAGAATTTTAACAACTGTAATGTAGGGTTAAACAATTGTAGGAAAATAATTTTAAAAAGAGTTTATATAAGTATGAGTTTTAGAAAAGTATGATGAATCAAAATTAAATTACCTTTTATTTTTAAAGTAACATACTCATTTTTATGTTTTAAAATTTTATGGTTCAAGGAATATTGACCCTGAGGTTTGGAACAATTTGGAAAAGGATTGGAAACTCTGCCCGGAGATCTTTATCACGCTGCTAGGCTATATTTCCTTTTCACATTGTGTCGAGGATAAAATCACGGCCCATTGCCATGGCCCACTCCCTGATGGCCCAATCGAACTGCCTACCAGGGCCCAGCTCCCTGGAAGGTTCTATCTGGCCCATATGCATCCTCGCGAACAAAGATCCCTGGTGACATGGAGCGTAACGGCCAAGGAATCATGTTTGAGTCCGTCTCGAACAGGAGTTCTGCACGGCTACGTGAAGACCCGGACGTTGGTTTCCCGGATTGGAATAGGAGTCGTGATCCCCAAGACTAGGAGTATGCCTTATCTACCTCGGGATATATTTGGCATGTTGAGTTCGTTACGATCTCGTGGTTAGCCCGGCCCGATATTCTCTCGGTAGGTCGGTTTGCTCTGCACTATATAAACAAGGCCCCTACGGCGTGTAGAGGGGACTTGATCTGACTTCGAGTTTACGCATTAGCATCTGGTAGACACCTGATCTTCGCTTGTACACCCATAATCTCGCCGAGACTTGTTCGTCTCGTCGAGCCACCTCTTGTATTTACCTCTGATATATAAGAAATGCTGGACGTAGGGCTATTATCTCTCCCGAGAGGACCGAACCAGGATAAGAGCCCCTGTCTCCTGTTCGTTGCTGTTCGTGGTTGTTTGGCGTGTCTCCCATCTCACTTCTAAAGAACCTTAGCAACTTGAGATCGTTATCTCAACCGTCGACAGTTGGCGCCGTCCGTGGGGACACGCAGATCGAGCATGTCCAACTCCATCAGCGATACGGAGATTCTCCCTGAGAACTACGACTCAGAAGGGCGGGACGTTTCTTCCCCTGCCAGCTCGAATCGATCTTATCGCCCTAGATCGATGTCTGTATCCGAGACAGAGGGCTCTGGATACGCCCCAGAGATGATCTCTGGTCGAGCTCCCGTCATTGACGATGAATACGGAACCGACGATCTTTACGATGGTTTAGATCTATCGGATTCCAGGGCTATGTCGGTCGATTCTTCCTGTGGTGACATAGTGATGACGCCGTCTAGCGCACAGACGCACGGCCACCGCGTCGTCAACATGGCTGGTGTGGGGACCTGAGGGGATCCTGCACGGGTCACGATGCACGGATCCTGCAAGCTGCCCGTGGTCGCCGCCGCTCACCAAGTCCCCGTAGTCATCGCGACCACAGGGGCAAACGTGCGCGCGACGATCACGGACGATCCCATCGCGAGGAACGCGTTGTCGCAACCACGAGGAAGGAGCGTGGGGGCTTATCACGGAGAGAGTTCCTCCAAGCAGAGACCTTCCGCTCAGCGGGAGTTCCCCCGACCAACAAAACCAATGTCTCCTCGAGGCTAGGTTCTGCCGGGGAAGGTGGCCGGTCTTATGCTTTGGGCTGCAGGGCCTTTTCCGACGAGCTTCGCTCTGTACGGTGGCCCTCGAAGTTCAAGCCCGGACACATGGAGAGGTACAACGGGACCCAGAACCCAGAAGAGTTCCTTTCCATCTACGCTACAGCCATCATGGCAGCCGGGGGTGACGAGCTTGTCATGGCTAATTATCTCCCGACTGTCCTTGAGGGTGCTGCTCGGATGTGGCTGTTCAATCAGCAGGAAGGTTCCATCTCTTCTTGGAACCAACTTTGTGACGCTCTGATTGCCAATTTCCAGAGCTGTTACGTGCGTCTGGGCAAGGAGGATGATCTACACCAGATAATCCAGATGAACGGGGAGACCCTCCGCAACTTCGTGAAGCGTTTCATCAAGATTCGCAACACGATTCCGAACATCTCGGACGAGCGGCTCACCCAGGATCTCGAAATCAATGAGACCTGGACCGCCAACGACCTGTTCAAAGCGGCTGATCGCTATGCCAATGCGGCAGAACGCGTTCAGTATAAGAAGGTGTTCGACAAGGGCGAGCTGCCCGCCCAGCCTGGTGTAGAGGAAAAGAAGAAGAGCAGCAACAATCCTGGTGACAAGAAGTCCCAGAAGAAAAGGAAGGGTGATGCGAACAACACTGTCATCGGTATAGATTGCACACCTCCTTCCAAGGATGGGCAGAAAAAGCCCAACAATAACTATAAGGGCAAGAAGCCCGCCCAGAGAGGCAACCAAGGCAAGAAAGGTCCCAGTGACCGATATTGCAATTTCCACCAGCATCACTGGCATGACACGCGCCACTGTAGGACCTGGGCCGCAAAGCTCGAGGATTTCTACAACGGCAAGGGCCCAATGCCCACCCTGCCCGAAAAAGGTGAAGCCGGTAAGGCTAAGCGCCAAACCGATGATGGTGATCGGGACGACGATGAGTATCAAGAGCCCGTGAACCATATCACCGTTATCTTCGGCGGCTCCTCGGCTTATACCTCTCGACGCAGCCTCAAAGAAGCTGCTCGGGAGGTCCACAACGTTGAAAAGGGCAAGCCTCAGCCCGAATCGATGAAGTGGACCGAGGTTTCCATCTCTTTCTCTCAGGAGGATTGCCCCACTGGGATGACCAAGCCTCAAAGGCTCCCACTGGTGGTCGCTCCGACCATCAGCAACGCGAGAGTTGGCCGTGTTCTTGTAGACGGCGGGAGCGCTTTGGACTTACTCTCTGCTAAGGTCTTGGACGAGATGCAAATTCCTCGCTCCAAGCTTAAAGAGGTCGCGATGCCCTTCTACGGCATTGTTCCCGGAGAAGCTGTTCAGCCGTTGGGCCATATTGTTCTGCCCGTCACCTTCGGCAGTCCAAGCAACTTCCGGACAGAGTTGATCACATTCGATGTGGTTGACTTCCCATCCGCGTACAATGCTATCCTGGGCCAGCCATCTCTTGGCAAATTCATGACCGTGTCCCATCATGGATATCATTGCGTGAAGATACCGGGTCCTAACGGTGTGATCACGGTCAAGGGCAATTATAAGACCGCTCTCGATTGCGACGAGTAGTCCCTTCACCTGGTCGACCAGCTTCTACCTCGAGGTCCTCAAGCTCCAGACTAAGTCTCAGACGCCCTAGAGTCTCCTTCACCAGAGGAGAGACCAAGGAAGTTCCATTGTCTTTGGATGATTCCTCCAAGATAGCTTCACCTGGGGCCAATCTGACCCCAAATAGGAAAGCCACCATTGCCTTCCTCCGAGCTAACGCAGACGATTTGCTCGGGAACCGTCGACATGTCCGGAGTCCCAAGGGAGGTTATCGAGCACAAACCGCCGTCCGACCGACAAAAGCCCTGTTCGCCGAAGCTTCGCCGCCGGACTTCAGCGGGGATCATCAAGGATCAGTTGGTAAGTCGTTCGCGCTTTGGTTTCATCCGTGAGGTTGATCACACCGAGTGGCCGCCAACCCCGCATTGTCAAGAAGAAAGGCGGCAAGTGGAGGATGTGTGTCGATCACACAGATCTGAACGCCGCTTGTCCTAAGGACACTTTCACCGCCTCGATAGACCGCTTGGTCGACGCGATCGCGGATGCCCAGCTCTTGAGTTTTTGGATGCTTACTCCGTTATCACCAAATAAGCATCTCCCGAGGATGAAGAGAAGACTGCCTTCATCACCCTCTTCGGCACTTTCTGCTATACGACCATGTCTTTCGGTCTGCGCAATGCTGGTGCCACGTTCCAGCGTTTAATGGAGAAAACTTTCCCAGAACAGCGCTGAAAAAACCTGTAGGTCTATGTCGATGACATAGTTATAAAGAGCAAGTATGCTCCAGATCATATAAAAGACCTGACCGAGACTTTTTGAAATCTCAACAGGCATCGAATAAAATTAAATCCAGAGAAGTGTACCTTTGGTGTTCGATCTGAAATGTTGCTTGGTTATGTAATTGGTTCGCAAGGCATATCTGCCAACCCGGAAAAAATCGAGGCCATTGAAAACATGCAGGCTCCAACTACCGTCAAGGAAGTTCAGGGCCTCACCGGACGGATGGCTGCCTTGAGCAGATTTATATCCCGTCACGGCGAACGCGGGTTGCTCTTCTTTAAGGCCCTGCGCAAGCACAATGGTTTCGATTGGACAGAGGAAACTGATCGATCTTTTCAAGATCTAAAGCAATACCTGTCCAACCCACCTGTCTTGACCACCCCGCGGTACGGCGAATAGCTCTTGCTCTATCTCGGCTGTATGCCTCAAGCGGTGAGCGCGGTCTTGACGGTGGAAAGGGAAGACATCCAGCGACCAATCTATTACGTGAGCGAGGTACTTTACGGATCAAAGGAGCGTTACCCTGAGGTCCAGAAGCTGATCTACGCCTTGCTCATGTCCTCCAGGAAACTTCGCCATTATTTCCAGGCGCACCAAATACTGGTCCCGACCAAGTTCCCTCTTGGAGAAATCCTAAAGAACAAGGAAGCCGGCGGACGTATAGCTAAATGGGCAATGGAACTGGCAGAATTCGATATTTTGTTTGCTGCCCGAACTACTATTAAGTCCCAGGTCTTGGCTGACTTTGTCGCCGAATGGATCTGCCCGCCCAAATCCCAGGAAGCTCCCGAGCAACCTGATGACCCCCCTTGGACCATGTTTTTTGATGGCTCGCGTACTGGATACTCGGGGGCTGGTTTTGTTCTCATCTCCTCTCAAGGAGAGCAACTCCAGTATTCTATTCAACTACACTTTGCGGCAACTAACAACGCTGCAGAGTACGAGGCCCTCCTTGCGGGACTAAGAGCGTGCAAGTCGCTCGGTGTCCAACGACTAACTGTGAAGGGAGATTCACAGCTGATCATCAACCAGGTAAACAAGGAGTATCAGTGCTGCGATGACTCAATGGCGCGATACCTGGTTGAGGTGAGGAAGTTGGAGCAGCACTTTCGATTCTTCGAGGTGCTCTTCGTGCCCAGGAAGGACAACTTTCTTGCGCGACCAGCTGTCCAATTTGGATCCTCACGAGAACCTGCTCCGGCAGGGGTGCTCGTCGAGCACTTTTACAAGCCCTCTATCACGTCTCCGGACGAGGCAACAGAGACAGGTGGTGCTGTCTCCGCTATCGAAAGGTGTCGGGATCGACAACGCCATTTGTCCGGTACCTTGCGAGATGGGACACCGCTCAAGACGGCGTAGCGCTCCCGCTTGCAAGGCGTGCTGCTCCATACAAACTTGTGGACGGCATCCTTTACCGTCAAGGTGCTCTAGGAGTTCTCTCCAAGTACATCTCTCAACAGGAGGGTGTGTTCCTCCTTAGGGACATACACGAGGGTGCCTGCGGCAACTACGCCTCCTTCAGAACTCTGGTCGGCAAAGCGTTTCGCATGGGCTATTACTGGCCTACAGCGTTACAAGATGCCTGCGACATCATGACAAAGTGCAAGGCTTGCCAATTTCACGCTCGGAAGGCACATAAGCCCGCCCAAGAGCTCCAAACGATCCCCCCATCTTGGCCTTTCTCCACATGGGGTCTGGATCTGCTCGGTCCGTTCCCTAAGGGGTACAAGGGCTACACACACTTGCTCGTCGCCATCAACACTTTTACAAAGTGGATTGAGGCTGAGCCTATGTTGTCTCTTCACGCCAAAACGGCTGTGCGCTTTTTCAAAAGCAACGTGGTCACGCGCTTTGGGATCCCCCATAAGCTGATCACTGATAACGGTACCCAGTTCCGAAGCGAGTTATTCCAGGAATAATGCGAACAGCTGAGCACCAAGGTCTGCTTCGCCTCCGTGGCACATCCACAGAGCAATGGAGCAGTCGAGCGAGCTAACGAACAGATCGTCCAGGGTATCAAACGGCGCGTGTTCGCGGCACTCCGCGAGCATAACAAGGCTTGGGTTGACGAAGTTCCTTCCGTCCTTTGGGCAGTTCGCACTACGGCCAGCCGGGCAACCGGGGAAACTCCTTTCCAATTGGTCTATGGTGCAGAAGCCGTCCTGCCCGCCAAAATAGTAGTCGGTTCGCCTCGCACGAGCTCGGCCAACCTGGTTGACGACGAGCAAGAGCGCCTACTCGATCTCGACCTCCTCGGAGCCACACGCGACCGGGCACAAGTCAGAATGGCGCGCTACCAGCAAGATCTTCGCCGGCACGCTACCAAATCAGTTCGACCAAGGGCTTTGTAGGCGGACGACCTCGTTCTGCGCCGTGTTCAGAACCTGTCCAATGCCAACAAGCTAACTCCCCGTTGGGAGGGCCCGTTCACGGTCGCTTTACCGCCGCCCGGGGCGTTCGCCGGCATTGAGGATCGGGAGAGCTGACCAGCACTTGGAACATCGACCAGCTTCGTAAGTTCTTTGTGTAGGTCTTTCTGTGTTTGTTTAGCTTCGCGCTTTTTGTCAAACTTCGCGCCTTTGTTCGTCCAAGTCTGTCGGGCTCCATATAAAGTTCATTCCATTTATAGTGAAATTTTCACGGTCCTCTGAGGCCTTTTCACACCTCTGTCTCGTCAAGACTACCCTCTCTCTGGTAACACTTGATGGCTGCCCGGCCTTGCGAACACTTGGCTCCGCAATCTTAAGGATTTTTTCCTGCTCGTATCCAGTTTCAACAAGTTTCTCAACTCAAGGTTGCGTAAAAAGGCTTTCTCGCCTCGCGGCTAAGTGTGCTCTCGTAAGCCCTCCGCGGCAGAGGCACTTTCCTTGTTCGGTTACCTTTGGAATCGTCTAACTTACGTCGCCGAGCAGTTTTTGGGATAAGTCGATCAGGATACGGGTGTCGCTCTAACTCTCTACGCACGTGCTCGAATTCACAAACTCAGGTTTTCGAGCACCGTCCATACCGGGGGCTAGGGTGTCGCTCTTTCTCTTGTGCACCTGTTCGAGTTCGCAAACTCAGGTTTTCGAGCAGCTGCACAACGGGGGCTGGGAGTTAGGCTAAGCGTTCTACCGGTTTTCCTAAACTTTCTAGCGCTTTCGTGCCCTGCTCTTGGTTTCCTATTCGTTCTTGCCTTTTGCTACTCTTTTTTGCAGGTAAAAAGGTGAGCCCTTTATTGTATTAACAAAATTTGCAGGTACAAAAGTCCCTTTCGGGTTACAGCCCTACAGCTACTTAGAAGCGAGTGGCTCCTTGAGCTCCTCGATCACTTCCTTGACGCGCAGGACTTCCCCTTGGGCTTTCAAACCCTCCCTGGCTTCAGCTCGGAGACGGTCGGCTTCCTCCTTGCTGCTCCTGGCCTGCTCCGTTACCTTCACGCGGAGAACCTCGACCTCTTTGGTCTTGGCCTGCAGCTGCTCGGTCAGATCTTCGCTCTGACTGGCTCGCTGCTCGGCGGTCTTGAGCTGCTCGTCCAGCTCCTCGATCCTCTTCTCCGCGGTGCTCGTCCTTGCGGCTAGCCCGCGCATCTCCTCGGCCTCCTCCTGTGACGCCCACAAGGTGGAGATCTTCTCCTGGAGAGCCGCGAAAGTTGACTTCTCTTCGGCGAGCTGGGCCTCGAGCTGCTTCACCTGATTCACGAGCAGCTTCCGCCGTTCGGACACGTCGTGGAGTTGCTCTTCCAGCCACTTCGTGCGGCCTGGCTCCCCTTCCGCGACACTCGCCCTCGCGGCCTGCGCGCGAAGCTCCTCGGCCTCTTCCCGAAGAGCCCCGGAGGACAGCCTCTCCTCGGTCAACCGAGCCTTGAGCTTCTTTATTTTCGCCGCCAACTTGCTCCGGCTCTTGGCTGGCGCGGAAGGCTCCCCTTCGAGCCCCCTCATCCGGAGCTGCTCTCGGAAACCCGCCAGAACGGCGCTGCGTTCGACGGTGACTCCGTCCTCGAGCTCCTCCATGGTATCTTTGAAGACCTGAGAGAGAAGACCAGTTAACCGCATTGTAATGATGCTGCTCGACTGGACCAGGTTTGGTTTTGGACTTACCTTGCCAAGTCGGCGTTTCAGTCCCCGGCGTAAGCGATCTTCGAGACCATGAGTCACGAACCCTCGCTTGTGCGGGATGAGACAGGCGCGTCGCCCTCGCCGCCGTCCTCTTTGCTCCATCTTTCTGCGGGAGCGCGTTTGCCCAGGCGCGGGAGCGGCGGGCTAAGAACTGTCTTCCTCGCGCCCCTGCCCTTCTTCCTCTTCTACCTGATCACCTTCGGGCAAGGTCGGAGCCGCTCCACCGGACGGCACCGGAACTTCCACTGGCGGGGCAACTTGTGCACCCTGCTCGTGGGTCTCTTCTTGCACCTTGGCGGCGGGGCTTCCGCCCTGCTCGCCGGTCGCCTCCGTCGCCTCAGGGACGGGCTGCCCTCGCGACGGCGTGCAGTAGGACCGCCTCGCCGGTCCCACCTTGGGCGCCTTATGAGCCATCGCTTTGGCCCCGCTGTCCGTGGTGCTGTCCGCCGCCTCTTCTGCCTCCAGCCGCTCCACCGCACCCTTCAGCGCATCGAGCTGGTCGCTGGGGCCTGGCGGGAGCAAGCTCCACGCTGCCAGCTTGTCCTTGAGGCCGGTCAACCTCATTGCCCGCGACGCACCGTGTAGGTGCTCGAGCAGTAGAGATCGCTCGATTGCCTCGTCGACGTCGTCTGTGGCAATCTCCTCTTGGGCAGCCGATGAAAAGGGGAATAATTGAGCCCGGTGCGGTTAGGAAATTGTAAAGGCGAAAGTCTCGTTACAACATACCTGCTGCGGAAGACTTAATCTTGATCTTCTTTGCTAAAACCTCCCGCCTCTTCGTCGGGGGCTCCTTGACGCCTTGCTCGTCTTGGCCCCGGACGCTCGTGGCGATGAGCTCGACCCTGCCGAGCCGAAAGACTGTTTCGCAAGCGCAAGAAGCTTTTCCTTGCGCGCGACTTCCTCCTCGAGCTTTCTCTGTTCGGCGACTTGATGCAGCCGTGCCAAGTGGCCCGGGTGAGCCTGCGTGTATCGCTTAAGCCAAAGGGTCAGTGTCTTTACCTCTTCATCGCTTTGCTCTGCGAGGAGGGAGGGGCTTGGTCGTGTCCCGCTTGGCTGGCCGCGCGCGCGCTTGGTTTGCTCGACGCGCTCCGTTGCCGCAGCAGGCTTCTTCGAGGGTAGGCGGCCGCCGTGGCGCGGCGAGCTCCGCGTTGGCTCGGCCGCTGCCTTGGGCTTTGTGGCCACCTTGTCCTTGCCCTTCTTCGCTCTCTCCTTCTCCGACCCAGAGAACTCCTCCACTATCCCTCCAAGGATCAGCTGGTCCACCTGTGTGTTCGGAATGGGAATGTTAGCATTTACGACAGTGCGAATCCAGCAACACAAACGAGGGTTCGAGCAACTTACCTCGGTACCAAGGCGGACGAGCACGCTCATGGACAAGTGTAGGCCACCTCGCCGGTGACCTCGCCGTCCTTCTTGGCTGCCTTCAGCATGGCGTCGACCCGCTCGGTCACCCATGCGTCGGTTGGCTTATCTGCCCGAGCAGGAAATCCTCTCAGTTTCTGTTCGGAAGAAGCATCAAAGAAAGGTTGAGTCTTAAAGGCACTTACTCGTGCTCTCCCTAGAGATGTCTTCTCATCCCTCTATCTTATAGAAGGGATAGGGTCTTCTCCGCAGCGGACAGATCCTGTTCGCTGTATAGTCCCGGATGATCTCCCTGCCCGTGAGTCCGAGGCTCACGAGGGAGGCGATCTTCCTCGTCAAGTACCAGTCCTCGGCGGACATCTCCGGCCGAGGCATCGGTGTTCCCTTCGCCGGCGCCTTCCCGGTGAAGACGAGCTTGCTGTCGTCGCTCCGCCGGGTGTAGAACCACATCGTCCACCACGCGCCCATTGAGTCGAGCGGCAAGGACGGGGTACGGTCAAGGCGTCGTCGGCGGTGGCCTTGAGCTTGAGGTAGTAGCACCCAGCGCAAGAAGCGGCGGAGCTCCCTCGTTATCAGATAGTAATGGAGGAACAGCCCACCAATGGATCAAAGCTCAGATAGCCCTCGCACAGTGTGCAAAGACGGCCATCCGAGGATGCTTACCGATTGAGGTTCGCCACCTCCAATCCGCTGATGTTCAAGAAGGCCTCGACGAAGTCGCTCTCGGGAGATCTCAACCCGAACAGTGCAAACTGTTCGAAATTGACGAACTCTCCCTCAAGCGGCTCCGGAGTTTACTCCTCCCCGGCAGCCTCCACTCACGCAAGATCGATGTGGCCCTCTTCCTCCCAAACTCTCAAGTCCTCCTCGGATGCGCTAGAGCTTACGAACTTGGCCATAGCGGTCCCCAGAGTTGGACGAGCAGGTTTGGTGGTGGAGTGTGGGTGCTTGGTGCTGAGTGCGGTTGGAATTAGGGCTTGGGAAGGAAAGGCGCGAGAGCAGAAGTGGCTAGCCGCGGGCGGCTTGGGTGCTTTTATAGTCCCATATGAGCAGCTCTGCAACGGTTTGTCACAAAACGGCTAGTTTTTACCTCAACGGCTAGGTAAAACGGTCGCCTGTTTTCGCTGCGCAGCGACAGTAAGTTACCGTTGAGCTCCGCCAACGGTTACTTTTTTTCAGTCCGCTACTGAAGGCCGAAAGTGCTCGCCGAGCGGATGAGATTCCTCGTCGATTACACGGAGTTGTTCGATCGATCGGGTTTGCTCGGTCCCGAACAAGTTCTGTTCGATTGAACCCTAACCTGCTCGGTCGAATGTTGCAAGTCTTTGTAGCAGCAAATTTTTCCTCTTCGTGACTTTGAGTCTCAAGAGGACGACCCGACTCTAATGAGTTCTTCCACTTGAGTCTCGGGAGCTAGCTGTCGGGGATAAAATCACAACCCATTGCCATGGCCCACTCCCTGACGGCCCAATCGAACTGTCTACCAGGGCCCAGCTCCCTGGAAGGTTCTATCTGGCCCATATGCATCCTCGCCCAACAAAGATCTGGCTGGCATGGAGCGTAACGGCCAAGGAATCATGTTTGAGTCCGTCTCGAACAGGAGTTCTGCACGGCTACGTGAAGACCCGGACGTTGGTTTCCCGGATTGGAATAGGAGTCGTGATCCCCAAGACTAGGAGTATGCCTTATCTACCTCGGGATATATTTGGCATGTTGAGTTCGTTACGATCTCATGGTTAGCCCGGCCCGATATTCTCTCGGTAGGTCGGTTTGCTCTGCACTATATAAACAAGGCCCCTACGGCGTGTAGAGGGGACTTGATCTGACTTCGAGTTTACGCATTAGCATCTGGTAGACACATGATCTTCGCTTGTACACCCATAATCTCGCCGAGACTTGTTCGTCTCATCGAGCCACCTCTTGTATTCACCTCTGACATATAAGAAAGGCTGGACGTAGGGCTATTATCTCTCCCGAGAGGCCCGAACCAGGATAAGAGCCCCTGTCTCCTGTTCGTTGCTGTTCGTGGTTGTTCGGCGTGTCTCCCATCTCACTTCTAAAGAACCTTAGCGACTTGAGATCGTTATCTCGACCGTCGACACATTAGTTACCCACTGAATTTTGCACAACTTGATTACTTTGTTTCTGGTCCGGTGAACTGGATACTTTTGATTGATCATATTTTGTTGCAATTCTTGCAGGTCAAAAAGTATATGTTTCTCTAGAACTTCTAGGTACTTTCTCTTTCGAGAGACACCGAAAACATTTAGCACAATTGGACAACTAAGATGCACTCCAAGTTGATAAGGGGTTGTTTGGTTGGTTCCCCTCGTGCGCCATGCCAAGAGACTGCTCGCCGTGGTGTTGGCGTGCCATCGTTGGCGCGGGCGGCCGATTTGCTCGCCCGCGCCAACGCCCGCTCGCGCGCAGGAATTGCGAAGGAAACGCGAAGGCACGCCAAATCTCGCCAACTGCCGGCTCCGATCCAAACGCTCGCCAATTTTTGATGGCACGCCAATCGTTGGCACGGCGGCCAACGGCGCTCATCCAAACATGCCCTAAGTCACTTCACTACATTCAAAAGGTCCAAGGTCCAATGTTGCGGGAGCTAACTTTCCAATGAGTCAGATACGTTTTGCTCATTTCATCGGCAAAACTTTGAGGTACACAAAATCTTTTCTCTGAAGGTTACAATTTTGTAGCAGTAGCGTTTTTGCTTGATCTGAGTTGATTTTATCCTGTGTTGTATCACCTTGATTGATTCATCGGCTGGTTTATCACTGGATATGTAGTTTTAAATGGTATGAGAAGTACCAACTTGGGTCGATCGATCAACAACAACCCCAAATAGAATCATTTCCTAATTGGGCTCTTGGCAACCCAACTATGAAATCCATTCTGGTTTCTTCACACTTCCATTCAAGAATTTTCAAAGACAACACTTTGGACCCAGGGGTGAGATCGGATGACGGTAGCAAGGTGTAACCTAATCCTCCACAATTCACAATGATCGAAAAGACAAATTTTCATTAACAGCATATAAGGCAACACCTAGTCTTATGCACAAGGAATTGTTTCTTAATTATAGGAAGGTTTTCCTTGAATGGTATTGAAATCTAAAACTACGATTTTTGAAAATTCAAAGTTAGAAATCTTTAAAAAATCAAAGCCAATTTATTTAAAAAAATAAAAAATTTAAGTGGATGTCTCCTTGTTCTCAATTGCATATGTGGCTCACCATCTTAGCATTGAATATCGACATGGCATCCACCTCGACGTTTAACGGGCACGTAGGCGGCCACATCATTGTTTAACTGGAGCTTTAACGGTTCAAGGGAAACCATGCAAACTGAGACGAGACTAGTGGATCGAAAAGTAAAATACAAGTTTAGGAGGAACTAAATAATCTTTGCAAGTTTAATAAGCTCTGTATCCTAGTTTTAATGGTGACAAGTGGCATGCACAATACAATTCATCTACCTTTTAATTGTTATCCTATTTTCCTTGATAATATTATTAGAAAGAAAAATGTAGCTATCATAATTAGGGGTGGAAACGAGCCGAGCCTGAGAGAGCTAGCCCCTGTTTCAGTTCAGCTCGTTAGGTATCGAGCCGAGCCCGAGCCGAACTGAGCAATGGGTCCGAGCTAAAAAACAGGCACGGCTTGGTGATAGCTCGTGAGCGCTCGCGAGCCCGCACGAGGCCAAGCCATGAGCCACGAGCCCGAGTTCAAGTGAAAACAGGCTCGGTGACTGATGAATGACGATGTACGAGCCGCGAGCCGAGCTCGAGCGCTTAGCTCGGTTAGTTGCACAAACTAAAAATGGTACTCGGCTTATGCTTGTTTCTAAACGAGCCGAGCTTGACCAAGCTAAAACCGAGTCGAGTTCGAGCAGATCATGAGCTTCTGACTCGTTTTTCAGCCCTAATGGTAATACCTTTGGACGGCCCAAAAATCATCCGTCCTACGTCATGTTGACATGACGCCCTGATGTGAATTATTAAAAATGCGGTTATGAGAGCTTTCAACAGGAATTGCATGGTCTTTAAAAACCAACACAAAATAATAAAGTATTTATCTTGCAAAAAGAACATTTCCACCGTAAATTATAATTTAAATATTAAACTAAAATCAAACGAGGCCGCACCGCGCACCAGTCCACGGCTCAACCCGACCGTTGCCTCCTCCGGAAATCAAAATCGATTTTCCATTCGAACCCCTCTCCCCTCCGCTCCCGACCGTTGCAAATTCTCCCTCCACAAAAACCCAAACCACACCCTCCCTCTACACAGGAGGCCCAAATCCAACTCAAACCGAGCCTCGATGGTGTCGAGGACGCCCACCAAGACGCCGCCGTCGAAGCCGAGGCCCGGCACCGGCAGCCCGCCGAAGCTGAAGCCGTCGCCGTCGCCGGTGGCCAAGCGTTGCCGCTCCCTCCGCCGGCGCTCCGCCACCAAGCGGCGGGCGAGCCCTCTCAAGTCCTTCGCCGGAGCCCCCGCCGCCGTCGCCGCCTCCTTCGACCGCTCCATCCGCTCCTGCCGCCGCCGCCTCCTCAAGCTCTTCGCTCGCCTCGCCGTCCTCGGCTCCCCGACCAAGCGCCGCGCCGCCGCCGCGGGGTTCCACCGCCTCCGCTCCTCCTCGCCGGCGCCGCCGCCGCCCTCGCACCCGCTCCCGCCGCGCGAGCAGGCCGTCGCGCTCCCGCCGCCGTCGGAGCCGGGCAGGAAGACGCTTTTCCTGGACCTCGACGAGACGCTCATCCACTCGCAGACCGACCCCGCGCCGGCGCGCTACGACTTCACCGTGCGCCCGGTCATCGGCGGGCAGGCCATCACGTTCTACGTCTCCAAGCGCCCGGGCGTCGAGGCCTTCCTCCGCGCGGCGGCCGAGGCCTTTGAGGTCGTCGTCTTCACCGCGGGGCTGCAGGAGTACGCCAGCCTGGTGCTCGACCGCCTTGACCCCGCCGGCGCGGTGTTCGCGCACCGCCTCTACCGCGGCGCGTGCCGCGACGCCGGCGACGGGAGGCTCGTCAAGGACCTGGCAGCCACCGGCCGCGCGCTCGACCAGGCCGTCATCGTCGACGACAACCCCAACGCCTACTCCCTGCAGCCGGAGAACGCCGTCCCGGTGGCGCCCTTCGTGGACGATGCCAACGATCAGGAGCTGCAGAGGGTGATGGGGTTCTTGGACGTTGCCGTTGTGTTCGACGATACCAGGGAGGCCATCAGATACTACAAGGATCTTGTCACCGAGAGCTGAGCCGCCGGCGAGGAGAAGGTGATGCTAACCTCACTCCTTGAAGCAGTTCCGGGTTAAAAGTTCTCCCCTTTTTTTTGTTGTCAGATTGGTGAATCGGTTGGGGATTGAGATTTTAGGAGACGGTAGTGTGATGGTGTGAGCATTGATCTTTCAGGATCTTCCTGAATGCGGATTGTTTAAACATATTTATGCAGTTCATATCAACCTGAAACTGGAATTGGAGAATACAGAAGTTGTTTTCAGGAGTATAGAATTTCAGGAGTTATTTTTGTTCGAGGATGCATCTGGGATTAACTCTGTTATGGATAGCTTTCCTCGTAGATGCAAAGACCATCTCTTTCTCCCCGAAAAATTTGCAAATTGGTTTCAGGATCTTCCTGAATGCAGATTGTGAAAACATAATTATGCAGATCAGATCAAACTGAAACTGGAATTGTAGAAGAGATTGCTGAAGTTGTTTTCAGGATTATAAAATTTCTGGAGTAATTTGTTAATTTCTTACAGAAGAGATCACCTCCCCCCCCCCTCCCAAAAAAAAAACATAAAAGTGTGTGTGTGGTCTTAAGCATCAGTAGCAGTCACTCGGATTATTACTTTAGGACATGTCCAAGGTTACCTCTATTTTCTCGGAAAAATTGGTTTAATAATACACAATAAAATGGAAATTGGGAAAGTATGCCACAGGAGTCGAATATCCACGAAATGAGCCTGCCTTCCACCACCGGGGACGGCGAAATCTTGCTTCCGCCATGCCGGGTACGGCGAAAGTATGCCAGTGGCTTTCGCCGCCCCGCGTGGAAATAAATGGCGCCGCCATACGTCGCTAACTCATGAGCCAGCTACGAATCTCACCAAGGCCCAAAACGATGTTAAATGCGCTGAAAACGAGAGAATACGTTTAATAATTTTCCCGCTCAACTGTTGAAAACGAGATTATATAGTGTTGTATCATTTTATGCCCATTTTAGTTCTAGTATTTGTTTGGATTGTAATTTTTGTTCTTTTTGCATAGACCATTTATTTTATTTATAAGAAAAAGTATTTTTAGGACTTTGTAGGGCATTTCTCGAAGATCTGATGAATATTTTTTGAGTAATTTATTTGGCTTTTTGATAGCACGTCGAAAGAAGGTTAAATTTTCCCACTACAACTAAACTAGTACTAGTAAACAAGCTATCAAAGAATCGGAGATAGAGATACCCTAATCTTATGTTTAGGGGTATTATATTTATTATAATTATTTACGCATAAGTGCATTTACGGGATTGATAAAATTTTTGTAAAAGTAACATGATAAATTCATAAAAATATATCTGATTGATATAATTTTTGCAAAATTTGAACCAGTTGCGCACCACTGTAGTGTTGAGTACGTGCTATAGTTTGACCTATTTGTTCACTCAGTTGAATTAAGTAGGAAAACTAAAAATAATAGAACAATGGTAAAATTAGAAACTGTAAGTAATTCATTGTGTCGTAGCAAGTAAACGGTTTATGGATTAGAGAATCGGAGATTACATAATAAAAATTAGGATTACATGATACAAGCAATGGCACGCGTGATACATAAGACAATCTACCATAGTAGTGCATCAGAACTAAACCTATATGTCTTAGGAGATTTAAAAACGTAGTTGTCATACACGATAATCATACTACTGGGTGTAGCGTTGGTATTTACCCTTCGCAAACATGCTAGGTCCAGCTTCCCTAACTCTAGCAGCCCTATCGCGCTTTCTAGCATGGTCTGCCTCACGCTCATTGAACTACCGCTGGCGGTCAGCCTCGCGCTGTGCCTGAAACTCTTCTCTCGCACGCTTGTTTCTTTCTTCACTGAGAGCGTCTTGCCACTGTTCCTCGGCCCTGGCTCTAGGCCCCGCCGTCTCCCAGTGCATCAGCCGCTCCATTTCCGAAGTCTGCTCCGCGTCCAACAATTGCACAAACTCGCATAATGGAGGCTAAAAAGAATGAGGTTAGCATCTACGCGTTTATGTTCGTTATGGAAGAAATAAATAAGAAGTGATTTACATGGTACTTTACCCTCCTCTCCATCTCGGCAGTTCGGTCGTACGCATAGTTTGCGCACTTCCAATACCTTCTCCCGAAAGCATAGGACATGTCTTAGCACTTTCTCAAAACACAAAGACTGCCGCATAGACACATGGACGGCTGAACACCTTCTGGGACAGATTCATGAAGAGACTCCCTTGGTGGCGATGAGAACTCCATTTGACTGTCTTGATGCTGAGAGGTTTGCGAAGTGAAGTGCTTAGAATGCTCTTGTTGGTTGTGCTGTTCGGAGTGAGACCGTGTGGGTTTAAATAGGTGATACTGCGCAACATGCTCGAATTGAATAAGACATACGCAACGCACAGTTCGAGATGATTTAATGTGTCACTACAGACCTTTGCAGTGATATATCACTTCAACAGGGACCACTAGACCACATAGTTCAAGATGATTTAATGTGTCACTGCAGACCTTTGCAGTGATAGATCACTTCAATTGGGACCGCTAGACCACACAGTTCTACATGATTTAATGTGTCACTGCAGAACTTTCTAGTGATAGGTCACTTCAACATTCTAGTCAGAGATTAGCAGTGATCGGTCACGTCGGGCATAGAGTAGGACACTTTACTAGCGATGTGTCACGTCGCGCAGACAGTAGGACATTTTGCCAGTGAGGGTTCAAGTCGCACAGAAGATAGGGCACTTTGACAGACGTGTTACTGGTCACATATCACATGGTACAAACACAGAGTCCAATGCTCTGCATGTCTATATTACCAATACGAAAAAACACACTAGACAATAGCATGACATACATAAACAGTGGTATGCATGACTTAGCGGAATTTAAAAGTACGTAACATGTGGGTGCCAGCGGTTTACACATGACGCCTCCGATATGCAGAGCACAAGCGTTCCGTGCGGACGTGCAACTCTAGCGTACGCCATGTCATTTCGAGACGTTGTTCGAGATCTGCAATCCTTGCGTGGAGAACCATCATATATGCATCTGCTGCCATTGAAAAAGGATCATCCATCCATGATATCATACGACAATCATTTATCTTCTTTGCAAAGGATACAAAGTTAGGTGACATACTAAAATAAATTCGTTATATATGACGGTAAGTAAACTCACTGCGTATAAAGGACATCGGTAGAATCTCCGTCTGATCTAACCAGAGACTGGCCTATCGAAGGTCTTTAACACTGCATCAATTCCACATTCACACTTGGGCCAGTCCAATGGATGTGAGGGCCGGGCCACAGCATGGTTAACTCCATGCGGTAGTCCTTTTTTATTTTGATGGGAAGGTCCTCCGATGGATAATGGGCGTGGCCTCCTGGGCCAGACGATTTCCATCAACTTGGCCTAATCCATGCATTGCTGGAACGTTGTTCAGCCATCCTACTACAATGGTAAATGCAATGTCCGTAATTCTCATAATGGTAAATGCTTCTATGGTTAAATATTTTACAAGTGCTTACTCGGTTGGCCATATCCACGAGTCTCCGACCTGGAAACCACACAAAGGTTTTTTTTTTTTTGCCGATTTCTCGTTTTTCATTTTCATTTAAGGTAGGTCACACAAAAAAGCATAAGTATTGACGCTCCATAAATGCAACAAAAAATATGGTGAGGGTTTATAAATATATTTGAGCATTACAAATGTTGGCTTCTATATAATGAATCAAGAAATAATAGAAAACTTTAAAAAAACCCAAGAAAACAAAATGTTCTTGTGCCACGGTCGCATCAGCAACGTGATGACTTAATGTGTCACTGCAAACCTTTGCAGTGATAGGTCACTTCAATAGGGACCGCTGGACCACACAATTCGAGATGATTTATTGTGTCACTGCAGACCTTTGCAGTGATAGGTCACTTCAACAGTCTAGTCATGTCCGACATAAATATTTCGTGTATGAACTTTTCAAATGATGGACATGTGCATGGCAATGATGGGTCACGTGAGTGGCTCGTAGTTGAGTTATTATTGTTCAAGATTCGTAGTGATCGGTCTCGTCACGCATAGAGTAGGACACTTTACGAGCGATGGATCACGTCGTGCAGACAGTAGGACACTTTGGCAGTGAGGGTTCAAGTCGCACAGACGATAGGGCGCTTTGGTATTCACCTTGGATTCGTTCGCGCTGCACATCCCAAGACGATTTAAAGAATAAAATAGGGCCATCACTTTCAACCTGGCATGAGTTATCACTTGTAATTCCTACCCGTACTCATTTTATTATGGAATCACTGGTTCCAAAAACTATAAAATTTGACGGTGACAACCAGACATGATAGCACAAGGTGAAATAACCATTCTTTTTTGTGACTTCGATCGGAATACAAGTACGCGTGAACTTAAGGCAATTGATCTAGAAAATGACATTGACAAATGCACCATCGAGTACTGCATGAATGGTTTTGTACGAAGTTTGGGTCTTCGAGGTGCCCGTACTCCCTCCGAAATTTCTTTCGTCTGTAGCGCACTAGTTCGTTCGGACTATCGGGGTAGTGACATCCACAAAGACATGTAAAATTGGTGCATGGGGGTTCACCTCAAATTATGGGTCAAGAACTAATTGTCTTCGCTATCACTCTGTCTCTTGTGCACTTAGTAGACTATTTACACGGTGCTGTAACTGTTGTAATTCTGCCGTGCAGACAGTCTATATATGTCGATGCAGCCATAGGGTATGGATCATCCATCCATTTTGTAAAGCCACATGTCGACGGTTGAGATAACGATCTCAAGTCGCTAAGGTTCTTTAGAAGTGAGATGGGAGACACGCCGAACAACCACGAACAGCAACGAACAGGAGACAGGGGTTTTTATCCTGGTTCAGGCCTCTCGGGAGAGATAATAGCCCTACGTCCAGCCTTTCTTATATATCAGAGATGAATACAAGAGATGGCTCGACAAGACGGACAAGTCTCGGCGAGATTATGGGTGTACAAGCGAAGATCAGGTGTCAACGAGATGCTAATGCGTAAACTCGAAGTCAGATATCAGATATTGGGATGCCAGATCAAGTCCCCTCTACACGCCGTAGGGGCCTTGTTTATATAGTGCAGAGCAAACCGACCTACCGAGGGAATATTGGGCTGGGCTAACTACGAGATCGTAACGAACTCAGTACATGCCAAATATATCCCGAGGTAGATAAGGCATACTCCTAGTCTTGGGGATCACGACGTCCGCTCCAATCCGGGAAACCAACGTCCGGGTCTTCACGTAGCCGTGCAGAACTTCTGTTCGAGTCGGACTCGAACACGAATCCTAGGCCATTACGCACCGCGCCAGCCAGGGGCTGTTCCGCCGGATGCACATGGGCCTGATAAAACCTTCCAGGGAGCTGGGCCCTGGTAGGCAGTTCGATTGGGCCATCAGGGAGTGGGCCATGGCAATAGGCCGTGATTTTATCCCCGACAGCTAGCCCCCGAGACTCAAGTGGAAGGACTCACTAGAGTGGGGTCTTCCTCTTGAGACTCCAAGTCACGAAGAGGGAAATTTTGCTGCTACAAAGACGTGCAACATACGACCGAACAGGTTAAGGTTCAACCAATGTAACTTGTTCGGGACCGAGCAAACCCGACAAGACCGAAAGCAACTCCGTTGCACGAGCGGAATCACATTCGCCGAAAGCGAGCACTCAACCTTCAACACGGACGCTGAAAAAAAGTAACCGCTATGCGAGCTCAACGGTAACTTACCGTCATTGCAATGAAAAAACGAGCGACCGCTTTTACCTAGCCGCTATGGTAAAAACTAGCCGCTTTGTGACAAACCGTTCAGAGCTGCGATATGGGACTATAAAGCTCCCAAGCCGCTCATGCCAGCCACTGCTCTCGCTACCGTCCTTTCCAAGCCCTAATTCCAACCGCACTCAGCACCAAGCACCCAAACTACACCACCAAACCTGCTCGTCCAACTCTGGGAACCGCTATGGCTAAGTTTGTGAGCTCTAGCGCATCCGAGGAGGATTTGAGAGTTTGGGAGGAAGAGGGCCACATCGACGCCGGTAGCTGGAGGCTGCCCGGGGAGGAGGAAACTCTGGAGCCGCATGAGGGAGAGTTCGTCAACTTCGAACAGTTCGCACTGTTCGGGTTGAGGTCTCCCGAGAGCGACTTCGTAGAGGCCTTTTTGAACATCAGCGGATTGGAGGTGGCGAACCTTAATCCGAACAACATCCTCCAGATGGCCGTTTTCGCACACTTGTGCGAGGGCTATCTGGACATTGATCCGCCAGTGGGGCTGTTCCTCCATTACTACACGGTAACGAGGAGCAGCTCCGCCGCTTCGGCGCTGGGGTGCTACTACCTCAAGCTCCGGGCCACTGCCGACGACACGCCGTACCCCCGTCCGCCGCTGCTTGACTCAATGGTCGCGTGGTGGACGACGTGGTTCTACACCCGGCGGAGCGACGACAGCAAGCTCGTCTTCACCGGGAAGGCGCCGGCGAAGGGAATGCCAATGCCTCCGCCGGAGATGTCCGCCGAGGATTGGTACTTGACGAGGAAGATCGCCTCCCTCGTGAGCCTTGGGTTCACGGGAAGGGAGATCATCCGGGATTATACAATGACGTGATCTCTCCGTCATGGAGGAGACCCTATCCCTTCTATAAGATAGAGGGATGGGAAGACATTTCCAGGGAGAGCACGGGTAAGTGCCTTTAAGACTCAACCTTTCTTTGATGCCTCTTCCGAACAGAAACTGAGAGGATCTCCTGCTCGGGCAGAAAAACCAACCGACGCATGGGTGACCGAGCGGGTCGACGCCATGCTGAAGGCAGCCAAGAAGGACGGCGAGGTCACCGGCGAGGTGGCCTACATCTGTCCGCGGAACATGTTCGTCCGCACAGCCGAGGTAAGTTGCTCGAACCTTCATCTGTGTTGCTGGATTCGCACTGTTGTAAATGCTAACATTTCACTTTCCGAACACGCAGGAGGACCAGCTGATCCTCGGAGGGATCGTGGAAGAACTCTCTGGGTCGGAGAAGGAGAGAGTGAAGAAGGGCAAGGCCAAGGTGGCCACTAAGCCCAAGGCGGCGGCCGAGCCAACGCGGAGCTCGCCGCGCCACGGCGGCCGCCTACCCTCGAAGAAGCCTGCTGCGGCAACGGAGCGCGTCGAGCAAACCAACCGCGTGCGCGGCCAGCCAAGCGGGAAACGACCAAGCCCCTCCCTCCTCGCCGAGCAAAGCGATGAAGAGGTAAAGACACTGACCCTCTGGCTTAAGCGATACGCGTAGGCTCACCCGGGCCACTTGGCACGGCTGCACCAGGTCACCGAACAGAGAAGGCTCGAGGAGGAAGTCGCGCGCAAGGAAAAGCTCCTTGCGCTGCGCGAGAAAAGTGCTCAGCTAAGCAGGGAGCTGAGCTCGTTGCCACGAGCGTCCGGGGGCCAAGGCGAACAAGGCGTCAAGGAGCCCCCGGGGAAGAGGCGGAAAGTTTTGGCAAAGAATATTAAGATTAAGCCTTCCACGGCAGGTATGTTGTAATGAATCCTTCGTCCTTACAACTCTCCTGACCGCGCCGGACTTAACTAACCCCTTTCTCATCAGCTGCCCAAGAGGACATCGCCACGGACAACGTCGACGAGGCAATCGAGCGATCTCTGCTGCCCGAGCACCTGCACGGTGCGTCGCGGGCAGTGAGGTTGGCCAGCCTCAAGGACAAGCCGGCGGCAGGAGCTGCTCCGCCAGTTCTAGCGACCACTCGATCTGTTGAAGGGCGATGGGAGCAACCGGAGGCGGAAGAGGCGCCGGACAGCGCCATGGATAGCGGGGCCAAAGCGTTGGCTCCGCAAGCTACCCGAGGTGGGATCGAGCAGGTCCTACCGGGCACTTCGTCGCAGGGGCAGCCCATCCCTGAGGCGCCGGACACGACCGGCGAGCAGGGCGAAAGCCCCGCCGCCAAGGTGCAAGAAGAAACCCACAAGCAGGGCGCACAAGTCGCCCCACCAGCGGAAGCTCTGGTGTCGCCTGGTGGAACGGCACCGACTTTGCCCGAAGGTGATCGGGCAGAAGAGGAAGAAGGGCAGGAGCGCGGGGATGAAATTTCCTCGCCCGCCGCTCCTGCTCCTGGGCAAGCGCGCTCCCGCAGAAAGAAGGAGCAAAAAAGACGGCGGCGAGGGCGACGCGCCGGTCTCATCCCGCACGAGCGAGGCTTCGTGACGCATGGTCTCGAAGATCGCTTACGCCGGGGACTGAAGCGCCGACTTGGCAAGGTAAGTTCCAAAACCAAACCTGGTCCAGTCGAGCAACATCATTGCAAAGCGGTTAACTGGTCTTCTCTCTCAGGTCTTTAAAGATACCATGGAGGAGCTCGAGGATGGAGTCACCGTCGAACGCAGCGCTGTTCTGGCGGGTTTCCGAGAGCAGCTCCGAATGAGGGGGCTCGAAGGGGAGCCTTCCGCGCCAGCCAAGAGTCGGAGCAAGTTGGCGGCGAAGATAAAAAAGCTCAAGGCTCGGTTGACTGAGCAGAGGCAATCCTCCCGGGCTCTTCGAGAAGAGGCCGCGAGGGCGAACGTCGCGGAAGGGGAGCCAGGCCGCACGAAGTGGCTGGAGGAGCAACTCCACGACGTGTCCGAGTGGCGGAAGCTGCTCATGAAACAGGTGAAGCAGCTCGAGGCCCACTTCGCCAAGAGAAGTCAACTTCGCTGCACTCAGAGAAAATCTCCACCCTGTGGGCGTCACAGGAGGAGGCCGAGGAGATGCGCGGGCTGGCCGCAAAGACGAGCACCGCGGAGAAGAGGGTCGAGGAGCTGGACGAGCAGCTCAAGACCGCCAAGCAGCGAGCCAGTCAGAGTGAAGATCTGGCCGAGCAGCTGCGGGCCAAGACCAAAGAGGTCGAGGCTCTCCGCGTGAAGGCAACGGAGCAGGCCAGGAGCAGCAAGGAGGAATCCGACCGTCTCCGAGCTGAGGCCAGAGAGGGTTTTAAAGCCCAAGGGGAAGTCCTGCGCCTCAAGGAAGTGATCGAGGAGCTCAAGAAGCAACTCGCTTCTAAGTAGTTGTAGGGCTGTAACCCGAAAGGGACTTTTGTACCTGCAAATTTTGCTAATGCAATAAAGAACTTACCTTTTTCCTGCAAAAAAGAGCAGCAAAAGACAAGAACGAACAGGAAACCAAGAGCAGGGCATGAAAGCGCTAGAAAGTTTAGGAAAACCGGTAGAACGCTTAGCCTAACTCCAGCCCGTTCATGCAATACTGCCAAAACCTGAGTTTGCGAACTCGAACAGTGCACAAGAGAAAGAGCGACACCTAGCCCCGATGCAGACGGTGCTCGAAAACCTGAGTTTGCGAATTCGAGCACGTGCGTAGAGAGTTAGAGCGACACCCGTATCCTGATCGACTTGTCCCAAAAACTGCTCGGCGACGTAAGTTAGGCGATTCCAAAGGTAACCGAACAAGGAAAGTGCCTCTGCCGCGGAGGGCTTATGAGAGCAGACTTAGCCGCGAGGCGAGAAAGCCTTTTTACGCAACCTTGAGTTGAGAGACTTGTTGAAACTGGATACGAGCAGGAAAAAATCCTTAAGATTGCGGAGCCAAGTGTTCGCAAGGCCGGGCAGTCATCAAGTGTTACCAAAGAGAGGGTAGTCTTGACAAGACAGAGGTGTGAAACGGCCTCAGAAGACCGTGAAAATTTCACTATAATTGAATTGAACTTTACATGGAGCCCGACAGACTTGGACGAACAAAGGCCCGAAGTTTGACAAAAAGTGCGAAGCTAAGCAAACACAGAAAGACCTACACAAAGAACTTACGAAGCTGGTCCATGTTCCAAGTGCTGGTCAGCTCTCTCCCGTCCTCCATTGCCAGGCGAAAAGCCCCCGGGCGAGCAGTAGAAACTACCGTGAACGGGCCCTCCCATCGGGGAGTTAGCTTGTTGGCATTGGACAGGTTCTGAACACGGCGCAGAACGAGGTCGCCCGCCTGCAAAGCCCTTGGTCGAACCGATTTGCAGCGTCGGGCGTGACGACCTGGCGGTAGCGCCATTCTGACTTGTGCCCGGTCGCGTGTGCCTTCGAGGAGGTCGAGATCGAGTAAGCGCTCTTGCTCGTCGTCAAACAAGATGACCGAACTCGTGCGAGGCGAACCGAGTACTATTTCGGCGGGCAGGATGGCTTCTGCACCATAGACCAATTGGAAAGGAGTTTCCCTGCTGCCCGTCAGAAAAGCGAATCGCCTGAGGACGGAAGGAACTTCGTCAACCCAGGCCTTGTTGTGCTCGCGGAGTGCCGCGTACACGCGCCGTTTGATACCCTGGACGATCTGTCCGTTAGCTCGCTCGACTACTCCATTGCTCTGTAGATGTGCCATAGAGGCGAAGCAGACATTGGTGCCCAGCTGTTCGTAGTATTCCTGGAATAGCTCGCTTCGGAACTGGGTACCATTATCGGTGATCAGCTTATAGGGGATCCCAAAGCGTGTGACCACGTTGCTTTTGAAAAAGCGCATGTACCGCTTTGGCGTAAAGAACGACATTGCTCGCCTCAATCCACTTTGTAAAAGTGTCGATGGCGATTTAGTAAATGTGTGTAGCCCTTGTACCCCTTAGGAACGGGCCGAAAGCATCCGCACCCCATGTGGAGAACGGCCAAGATGGAGGGATCGTTTGGAGCTCTTGGGCGGGTTTATGTGCCTTCCGGGCGTGAAATTGGCAAGCCTTGCACTTTGTCACGATGTCCCGGGCATCTTGTAACGTTGTAGGCCAGTAATAGCCCATGCGAAACGCTTTGCCGACCAGAGTTCTGAAGGAGGCGTGGTTGCCGCAGGCACCCTCG
Organism: Raddia guianensis; assembly: GCA_036346415.1. Lineage (NCBI taxonomy): Eukaryota > Viridiplantae > Streptophyta > Magnoliopsida > Poales > Poaceae > Raddia > Raddia guianensis. The sequence continues at coordinate 31,576,690 of CM070538.1, read as the reverse complement.
TGTATGTCCCTAAGGAGGAATACACCCTCCTGCTACGAGATGCACTTGGAGAGGACTCCCAGAGCACCTCGACGGTAAAGGATGCCGTCCATAAACTTGTATGGAGCAGCACGCCTTATAAGCCGGGAACGCTCGGCTTCATCTTCGGGCAGTGTCCCATCTGCAAGGTACCGGAGAAATGGCGTTGTCCAGTCCGCAGCCTGCTCGATGACGGAGATAGCACCACCTATCTCTGTTGCCTCGTCCGGAGACGTGATAGAGGGCTTGTAAAGGTGCTCGACGAGCACCCCTGCCGGAGCAGGTTCGCGTGAGGATCCGAACTTGGATAGTTGGTCAGTCAAGAAGTTGTCCTTCCTGGGCACGAAGAGCACCTCGAAAAATCGAAAATGCCGCTCCAACTTCCTCACTTCAACCAGGTATCGCGCCATTGAGTCATCGCAGCACTGATACTCCTTGTTTACCTGGTTGATGACCAGCTGTGAATCTCCCTTCACAGTTAGTCGTTGGACACCGAGCGACTTGCACGCCTAGTCCCGCGAGGAGGGCTCGTACTCGCAGGCGTTGTTAGTCGCCGCAAAGTGTAGTTGGATAGAATATCGAGTTGCTCTCCTTTAGGGAGATGAGAACAAAACCAGCCCCGAAGTTTTCAAAGGCGCGAGCCATCAAAAACATGGTCCAAGGGGTTCATCAAAGTTGCTCGGGAGCTTCACGATTTGGTAGGCAGTCCATTCGGTGACAAAGTCACCAAAACACAGGACTTAATAGCAGTTCGGGCAAAGAAATGTAATGTCAAATTCTACCAGTTCCATTGCCCATTTAGCTATACGTCCGCCGGCTTCCTTGTTCCTTAGGATCTCTCCAATAGGGAACTTGGTCGGGACCAGTATTTGGTGCGCCTGGAAATAATGGCGAAGTTTCCTGGAGGAAATGAGCAAGGCGTAGAGCAGCTTCCGGACCTCAGGGTAACGCTCCTTTGATCCGTGAAGTACTTCGCTCACGTAATAGATTGGCCGCTGGATGCCTTCCCTTTCCACCGTCAAGACCGCGCTCACCGCTTGAGGCATACCGCCAAGATAGAGCAGGAGCTATTCGCCGTATCGCGGGGTGGTCAAGACAGGTGGGTTGGACAGGTATTGCTTTAGATCTTGAAAAGATCGATCAGCTTCCTCTGTCCACTCGAAACCATCGTGCTTGCGCAGGGCCTTAAAGAAGGGCAGCTCGCGTTCGCCCTGACGGGAAATAAACCTGCTTAGAGCAGCCATCCGTCCGGTGAGGCTCTAAACTTCCTTGATGGTAGTTGGAGCCTGCATGTTTTCAATGGCCTCGATTTTTTCGGGGTTGGCAGAGATGCCTTGCGAACCAATTACATAACCGAGCAACATTCCAGATCGAACACCAAAGGTACACTTATCTGGATTTACCTTTATTCGATGCCTGTTGAGATTTCGAAAAGTCTCGGTCAGGTCTTTTACATGATCTGGAGCATACTTGCTCTTTACAACTATGTCATCGATATAGACCTCCAGGTTTCTTCCGCGCTATTCTGGGAAAGTCTTCTCCATTAAGCGCTGGAACGTGGCACCAGTATTGCGCAGACCAAAAGACATGGTCGTATAGCAAAAAGTGTCGAAGGGGGTGATGAAGGCAGTCTTCTGTTCATCCTCGGGGGAGATGCTTATTTGGTGATAACCGGAGTAATCATCCAAAAAACTCAAGAGCTGGGCATCCGCAGTCGCGTCGACCAACTGGTCTATGCGAGGCAGCGGGAAATTGTCCTTAGGACAACCAGCGTTCAGATCTGTGTGATCGACACACATCCTCCACTTGCCGCCTTTCTTCTTTACATTGATAGGGTTGGCCAGCCACACGGTGTGATCAACCTCGCGGATGAAACCAGCAGCGAGCAGCTTACCAAGCTGATCCTTGATGATCCCCTGCTTGAAGTCCGAAAAGCGACGAAGCTTCTGGCGAACAGGCATTTTGTCCGGCCGGACGGCCAGTTTGTGCTCGATAACCTCCCTTGGGACTCCGGGCATGTCAGACGGTTCCCAAGCAAATACGTCTGCGTTAGCTCGGAGGAAGGCAATGAGCTCGCTTTCCTATTTGAGGTCCAGATTGGCCCCTTGGTGAACTGTCTTGGAGGAATCATCCAAGGACAGCGGAACTTTCTTGGTCTCTCCTCCTGGCTGAAGGGAGACTCTAGGGCGTGTAGACTTGGTCTGCGGGGCATAGGGACCTCGAGGTGGAAGCTGGTCGACCAGGACGAGGGACTGCCCGTCGCAATCGAGAGTGGCCTTATAGTTGCCCTTGACCGTGATCACACCGTTGGGACCCGGTATCTTCACGCAATGATGTCCATGATGGGACACAGCCATGAACTTGCCAAGAGATGGCCGGCCCAGGATGGCATTGTACGCGGATGGGAAGTCAACCACATCGAATGTGATCAACTCTGTCCGGAAGTTGCTTGACCGCCGAAGGTAACAGCGACGATCCGCCTAACGGTGAACGACTTCTCCGAACAATGCCGTAGAAGAGCATCGCGACCTCTTTAAGTTTGGAGAGAGGAATTTGCATCTCGTCCAAGACCTTAGCAGAGAGCAAGTCCAAAGCGCTCCCGCCGTCTATAAGAACACGGCCAACTCTCGCGTTGCTGATGGTTGGAGCGACCACCGCGGTAGCCTCGAGGCTTGGTCATCCCAGGGGCAATCCTCCCGAGAGAAGGAGATGGAAACCTCGGTCCACTTCATCGATTCGGCCGAGGCTTGCCCTTTTCAACGCCAGGACCTCCCGAGCCGCTTCCTTGAGGCTGCGTCGAGAGGTATAAGCCGAGGAGCCGCCGAAGATGGCGGCGATATGGTTCACGGGCTCTTGATACTCATCGTCGTCCCGATCACCATCATCGGTTTGGCGCTTGGCCTTACCGGCTTCACCTTTTTCAGGCAGGGTGGGCATTGGGCCCTTGCCGTTGTAGAAATCCTCGAGCTTTGCAGCCCAGGTCCTACAGTGGCGCGTGTCATGCCCGTGATGCTGGTGGAACTTGCAATATCGGTCACCGACCTTTCTTGCCTTGGTTGCCTCCTGGCGGGCTTCTTGCCCTTATCGTTATTGTTGGGCTTTTTCTGCCCATCCTTGGGAGGAGGTGTGCGATCTATACCGGTGACAGTGTTGTTCGCATCACCCTTCTTTTTCTTCTAGGACTTCTTGTCACCGTGATTGTTGTCGCTCTTCTTCTTTTCCTCTACACCAGTCGGGCGGCAGCGCCTTTGTCGAACGCCTTCTTATATCGAACGCTGCTCGTTACATCGCATTGGCATAGCGATCACCGCCTTGAACAGTCGTTGGCGGTCCAGTCTCATTGATCTTGAGATCTGGGTGAGCCGCTTCGTCGCGACTCCGCTTTTAAAGGCGCGACAATGATTCGTCCGAGATGTTCGGGATCGTGTTGCGAATCTTGATGAAACGCTTCACAAAGTTGCGGAGGGTCTCCCCGTTCATCTGGATCATCTGGTGCAGATCATCCTCCTTGCCTAGACGCACGTAACAGCTCTAGAAATTAGCAATCAGAGCGTCACAAAATTGGTTCCAAGAAGAGATGGAACCTTCCTGCTGATTGAACAGCCACGTCCGAGAAGCACCCTCAAGGACAGTCGGGAGGTAATTAGCCATGACAAGCTCATCACCCCCGGCCGCCATGATGGCCGTAGCGTAGATGGAAAGGAACTCCTCTGGGTTCTGGGTCCCGTTGTACCTCTCCATGTGTCCGGGGTTGAACTTTCAGGGCCACCGAACAGAGCGAAGCTCGTCGGAAAAGGTCCTGCAGCCCATGGCATAAGACCGGCCACCTTCCTCGGCAGAACCTAGCCTCGAGAAGACATTGGTCCTGTTGGTCGGGGGAACTCTTGCCGAGCGGGAGGTTTCTGCTTGGAGGAACTCTCTCCGTGATAAGCCCCCGCGCTCCTTCCTCCTGGCTGCGACAACGCGCTCCTCGCGAGGGGATCATCCGTGATCGTCGCGCGCACGTTTGCCCCTGTGGTCACGATGACTACGGGGACTTGGCGAGCGGCGGCGACCACGGGCAGCTTGCTCGTGGACAGTGGTCCTTCGACGGTGACGGCGTTCACGCGATCGATCGGATCGCTCACTGTCCGAATCTACCCGACAGCTCACCGCTACGCCGCGTAGTAGCCACTTCGCCGCCACGAGGACGAGATTGTCCCGTGAGCGGATCTGATTATGGTTGCGGGGCTCGGAGCCGCTCCGGCTCGCTCAATTGGTCCCGGATCCCGGCATCCGCGTCTTGCCCGATTGGAGTCTGGTCGCGCCGGGATTCTACCCGGGCAAGCTGAACTTCTTCCGGGGGTCTTGGCGTAGGCACGCGAGGCGGATCGCGTCGTTGTCGCTTGTGCTGATCACGGATCTGCGCCAAGGATTGGTTGATGGATTCGTCGAAAGTGTGGCGAACAATATCTTGCTCGCGAGCAGATTGTGCGGCTCCATCTTGGTGCCGAGCGGAATTGACTCGCTCGATCTCTTCGGCCACCGTGACCCGTGCAGGATCCCCTGAGGACCCTGCACCAGCCATATTGACGACGTGGTGGCCGTGCGTCTGCGCGCTAGACGGCGCTATCACCGTGTCACCACAGAAGAATCGACCGACATAGTTCTCGAATCCGATAGATCTAAACCATCGTAAAGATCATCGGTTCCGTATTCATCGTCAATGACGGGAGCTCGACCAGAGATCATCTCCGGGGCGTATCCAGAGACCTCTGTCTCGGATACAGACATCGATCTAGGGCGATAAGATCGATTCGAGCTGGCAGGGGAAGAAACATCCTGCCCTTCCGAGTCGTAGTTCTCAGGGAGAATCTCCGTATCGCTGATGGAGTTCGACATGCTCGATCTGCGTGTCCCCACGGACGGCGCCAACTGTCGACGGTTGAGATAACGATCTCAAGTCGCTAAGGTTCTTTAGAAGTGAGATGGGAGACAAGTTTAACAACCACGAACAAAGAACGAGGAGATGGGGTTTTTATCTTGGTTCAGGCCTCTTGGGAGAGATAATAGCCCTACGTCCAGCCTTTCTTATATATCAGAGATGAATACAAGAGGTTGCTCGACGAGACGAACAAGTCTCGACGAGATTATGGGTGTACAAGCGAAGATCAGGTGTCTACGAGATGCTAATGCGTAAACTCGAAGTCAGATATCGGATATGGGGATGCCAGATCAAGTCCCCTCTGCACGCCGTAGGGGCCTTGTTTATATAGTGCAGAGCAAACCGACCTACCGAGGGAATATCGGGCCGGGCTAACTACGAGATCGTAACGAACTCAGTACATGCCAAATATATCCCGAGGTAGATAAGGCATACTCCTAGTCTTGGGGATCACGACGTCCGCTCCAATCCGGGAAACCAACGTCCGGGTCTTCACGTAGCCGTGCAGAACTTCTGTTCGAGTCGGACTCGAACACGAATCCTAGGCCATTACGCACCGCGCCAGCCAAGGGCTATTCGGCCGGATGCACATGGGCCTAATAGAACCTTCCAGGGAGCTGGGCCCTAGTAGGCAGTTCGATTGGGCCGTCAGGGAGTGGGCCATGGTAATGGGCCGTGATTTTATCCCCGACAGAGTGCTTTGGCACAAATCCGAGAGGATTAAAGTCAAGTGGGACTCGGGCTCTACGGTGTTGAGCCTACCTCAACGGAGAGTGGGATCTCCTCAAAGATCCGTACTTCGGGATAAAACTCCTTGTGTCTCTCTTCACATTTGGTTTGAGTTTCTATCTTGCTAGATCTACTCTATTTACTATTATGTGCTTGAGGGAGACCTCTCCTATGTTTCTGTGTTATTGCTCTTGGTATTCTTGTTGTTTGAGTTATGCAGGACATTTTTTGGAGATTTTGGGAGGATTCTTCACAGTTGACTTTGGATTGTCCGAGGGGTGTCACGGACAGTCAAAATCTACCTCCACAGCGCAGCTGAAGTTTGAATTTGGTGTCACGCCTATTCACCCCTCTAGGCGTCATCTCGGTCCTTTCAATTGGTATCAGAGCAAGGCTCTCCTTTAAAGGTTAGCCGCTTGGAGAAAAAATGGCGTCAAACTCTCCCGAGAAGACCAGCATCGAGAGTTCGGATTTAACTAGAGTTCCTCCTCCTCTATCTTATGGACCTAACCCCTCAACATCTTCATCTCATCACTTCTTTTTGTCGGGAAGAATTTCATACTTTGATGGGATTTTCAACCCACAATGAAAGCATAAGATGAAGTTGTAGTTGAGGTTGCTTAACCCTTTCATTTGAAGAATTGTTGAGATAGGTTTTACCATCAAGGATCCCAAGAAACTCACCAAGGAGGACAACAAAAATATTTACTTCAATGATCAAGCCGTCCAAGCATTGGTGGCCGCTATAAGCCCAAGTGAGTACAATAGGATGGATGGACTTGAAGATACCAAACAAATGTGGGATATCCCCAATCTTGCTCATGAGGGTACTTCAAGTGTCCGAGAGTCCAAGGTTGAGGTTATCCACGGCAAATTGGGTAGATTCATTCTTGAAGAGGAGGAAACATATTCAAGCTTGTTCGATAGGTTGATGAAGTTGGTCAACGAGACTAAAGGACTTGGAAGCACGGAAGTGACGGATCATGCCGTTGTCAAGACCATGTTGAGAGCGGTTCTCCCGAGAAACCGCAACTTGGTTCAACTCATCCGTGAGAAGGACAACTATAAGAAGATAACTCTTCACAAAGTACTTGGAAGACTAATGGCCGATGAGATGATGGTTGAAGAATCAAATATCATTGAGGAGTTGATGAGACCAAGCAAGAAAAAGAACATTGCACTCAAAACCTCCAAGGTTTCAAAAAGCTCAAAAGAAGAAGAAGAGAGTTCAAGTGATGATGAGGAGGACGATGAGAGCATTGACATGGAGGAGATGACTCTCTTTGTGAGGAAATTCAATAAGTTCTTCAAGAACAATGATTATGGAAGGAAAAAGTTCAAATACTCCAAGAAATCATTCTCATCAAAGAGAGTATGCTTCGGTTGTGAAAGTGATATCCACTTCATAGCCAATTGTCCAAATGCCAAGAAGGATGAAGAAAAGAAGGATAAGAACAAAAATAAGAAGGGCAAGCAACAAGCTCATATCGGTATAGAGTGGAAATCCAATGCCGAAGAAAGTGAAGATGAAGGAGGCATTGCAAGCGTTGCTATTACCACCACTACGTCATCAAAGCCATGCAAGTCCCTCTTTGGTGACATGAGTGACGATGACAACGAAGCACCTATTTGTCTCATGGCCAAGGGACCAAAGGTATCAACCAAAATTGATCTCTTCTCTATTGTTGATCCTTGCATGGATAGTGATGATGATGATGATGATAGTGATAATGATAGTGATGATGATACTTCTAACGTTAAGAACATGAGCAAAGCTAGCTTGATGAAAATGATGAAATATCTTGACTTTAATAAATTGAGTGAAATGATGAATGTCATAGAAAACAAGAGGGCACTATTATTAGGAGCAATGACATAATCATTAGTGAAAAGAAAAAGAACATTAAACTAGAGGATTCCTTTGAACAAGAGAAGAAGAGATCCGAAGATTTGACCAAAAGTTTATCCAAGACCAAATCGGAGATAGCATCTCTTTAGATCAACAATGCTTCACTCAAAGAGGAGCTCATTGAAGTAAAGAAAGCTCGTGACACTCTTGTGGTGAAGTTTGATGATCTCTTAAAGAGCAACTCAACTTCCCTTAGTTAAACTTGCTCTTCTATGCCATCCACTAGTAATGGTTGCTCTAAATGCTATAAACTTGATATAGATGCAAGTGCTACTAATTTTAAAACTATGCAAGATTTGGCGTGTGAGAATGAGAAATTGAAAGGATCTCGAAGGTGGGCTACAAAAGTTATATAAGGCTAGTAAGGGCCTTGATGGGTTTCTAGAGAAGAAGAAAGGTAGCTACAACAAGAGAGTGCTTAGATATACTCCTCCCAAAGCGAGCAAGAAGCACATTGTGGTTGCCCCAATGACCAAGCCCATATACTTTATGAAGGCCCAAGACTCGAAGACTTATTCAACCCACTCTACCTTTAACGCATCTAATGTTCTTAAGAAAACTCAATTTGGTAGAGTAGTTGCTTTATATGTTAGGCCCAAAAGTAAGAATGTATCTTTGGCAAAATCCATTTGGGTGCCAAAGACCCTTGTCACTAACTTGAGAGTACCTAACGTGGTTTGGGTATCTAAATGTAAGAACTAATTCTTGTAGGACTTCCTCTCCGGTGGTTCAAGTTGGGTAATTGATAGTGGGTGCACACAACATATGACCGGAGAGAGAGGGATGTTCTCCGAGCTTAACACTAATGAGTATCCAAGAGGGGACATTTCGTTTGGAGATAACGGGAAAGGTAAACCTTTGGGTCTAGGTAAAATTGCTATCTCCAAAGATCTTTGTCTCTCAAATGTTTTACTTGTTGATGGTTTGAACTACAATTTGTTGTCCGTGCCACAATTTTGTGCTTCGGGCTATAATTGTCTGTTCTCAAATGAGGGTGTGAAAGTCATAACGAGGAGCGATGGTTTAATAGTTTTCAAGGAACACTTAAGAGACAAGCTTTATCTTGTGAATTTTTCAATTGATAAGCCTTGTCTCGGAGTGTGTCTTATCGCTAAATCTAGCATGGGTTGGGTATGGCATCGCCGGTTAACCCATATCGGTATGAGAAACCTCGACAAACCCTTGAAAGACAACGACATCCTAGGACTAACCAATGTTTCCTTTGAGAAAGATAGAGTTTGTGGTGCTTGCCAAGTGAGAAAGCAAGTCGGAGCTTCACACTCCATCAAGAACATCATGACTACAACAAGACCTTTGAAGATGCTATACATGGACTTCTTCGGACCTATCGCTTACCTAAGCGTAGGAGGTAGCAAGCATGGTCTTATAATTGTAGATAACTATTCTCGCTTCGCGTGGGTATTCTTTTTGCATGACAAGAGTGAGACTTAAGGCATTTTAAAGAAATTTATGCGAAGAGCCCAAAATGAGTTTGAAGGGAAGATCAAGAGAATAAGGAGCGACAATGGAACTGAGTTCAAGAATACCGGTGTAGATGATTACCTTGATGAAGAAAGAATTGGACATCAACTTTCGGCTCCCTACTCCCCTCAACAAAATGGAGTAGTCGAAAGGAAGAATCGGACGCTTATAGAGATGGCAAGGACAATGCTCGACGAGTATAAGGTCTCCGACATTTATTGGGCAGAAGCTGTCAACACTGCGTGCAGTGCCATCAACCGGCTGTATCTTCACAAACTACTTATGAAGATGGCTTATGAGCTTCTCACTGGGAACAAGCCGAATGTGTCCTACTTTCGGATATTTGGAAGCAAATGCTACATCCTCAACAAAAAAGCTAAGTCTTCTAAATTCTCCCCCAAAGTCGATGAGGGCTTTATGCTTGGTTATGGTTCTAATGCTCATGTTTATAGAGTTTTTAACGGTTCCTCCGGAGTCGTTAAAATCTCACATGATGTCACATTTGATGAATCTAACGGCTCTTAAGTAGAGCAACTCAACTCTCAGATGCTAGGTCAAGAAGTACCGTCTAGTGAAGCAATCAAGAATCTAGCACTCGGAGATATCAAGCCAAGGGAAGATGGTAAGGAAGATAACTAAGAAGGCAGGTCAAATCAAGCTCAACCACCTTCTACTCCATCTCAAGATCAAAAAGCAAGTAAAGGTCATGGTGAGGAGAAAGAATAAGTTGTAGAAGATGAGCATTCCCCACCAAGGCCACCTCAAAGGATACCCAAAGCATTCAACGAAACCATCCCATGGACAACATTCTAGGTGATATCAATAAGGGAGTCTCTACCCATTCTCGTCAGCAAATTTTTGTGCACACTATTCCTTTGTGTCATCTCTTGAGCCAATGAATATAGAACAAGCACTAGAGGACGCCGATTGGAGTGGCGATGCAAGAAGAGTTGAATAACTTCACGAGGAACGAGGTGTGGGACTTGTGGAACGCCCCAAGCAAAATATCATTGGAACAAAGTGGGTCTTCCGCAACAAACAAGATGAATATGGAGTAGTCGTCAAGAACAAGGCGAGGTTGTTTGCTCAAGGCTTCACACAAATCGAAGGTTTGGATTGTGACGATATTTATGCTCCCGTAGCAAGAATTGATGCAATTAGAATATTATTGGCCTTCGCTACTCACCATTCTTTTAAATTATTTCAAATGGACGTTAAGAGTGCATTTCTCAATAGGCCACTCTCCGAACAAGTCTATGTTGAGCAACCGCTCGGCTTTGAAGGTGCAAAGCATCTCAATCACGTCTACAAGCTACACAAGACGCTATATGGGTTGAAGCAAGCCCCTAAGGCATGGTACGTGTGTCTAAAAAAATTCTTGTTGAAGAAGGGCTTCGCTATTGGAAATTCCGATCCAACCCTCTTCACCAAAAATATGGACGGTGACTTATTGGTATGTCAAATCTATGTTGATGACATTATCTTTGGATCTACTAATAATTTGTTTTGCAAGGAGTTTAGTCAAATTATGACCAAACGATTTGAGATGTCTATGATGGGGGAATTGAAATACTTTCTCGGATTTCAAGTCAAACAAATGAAGAAAGAAACATTTATAACCCAATCTAAGTATGTGAAGGATATGCTCAAGAAATTCAAGATGGAAAACGCCAAGCCATTCAAAATACCTATGCAAACAAATGGGCACTTGGACTTAAATGAAAATGGTAAGAGCGTCGACCAAAATGTATATCGCTCTATGATTGGTTCTTTCCTCTACCTTTGTGCATCTAGGTCCGATATCATCCTTAGCGTGTGCATGTGTGCACGATTTCAAGCCGCTCCTAAGGAGTGCCATTTAGTGGCCGTTAAGAGGATATTGCGATATTTGGTTCATATCCCCAACTTAGGCCTTTGGTATCCTAAAAGATCAAACTTTGATCTAATCGGCTATTCGGATGCGGATTATGTCGGTCGCAAGGTGGATAGGAAGGGTACCTCCGGTACTTGTCAATTTTTGGGTAAATCCCTTGTGTCTTGGTCTTTCAAGAAGCAAAACTCCATTGCTCTATCCACTGCCGAGGCCGAGTATATTGCGGCGGAAAGTTGTTGTGCCCAATTGCTTTGGATGAGGCTAACCCTTAAAGACTATGGCCTAAAGCTAAGAAACATTCCTTTATTATGCGACAATGAGAGTGCCATAAAGATAGCAACCAACCCCATCCAGCACTCTAGAACCAAACATATTGATATTCGCCACCATTTCCTCAAAGACCACTCTATCAAAGGCGATATTGATATAAAACATGTTCGCACCGAAAAACAACTAGCCGACATCTTTACCAAGCCTTCAGATGAGATAATTTTTTGTGAGTTGAGCAATGAGCTCAATATCCTTGACCCTCGAAACATGGCTTGTTCTAGTGTCCACATTGATTGGTGATTGAAAAATGAATTGAAAAGTTTTATATATATATATATATATATATATATATATATATATATATATATATATATATATAATCTATTCTATTTTTGATTCAAATTATGCTCAATATGTGATTTGGATTTTCATCACTTTGTTTATGGCTATAATTTGATTGATTGACTGCTTACTAGACATGGATAAAAGGATTTTATAAGATATTTTTCTAAACCCCTTCTGGTGCCTCCCTCTCTAAAGTCCATTCAAAATCTGGCATTTCTTTGTCAGGGGGTTCGGACTGTCCGAGCCAGTCCACGGACTGTCTGGCCCCCGCCCAGATCAGCTCTCTATTTGGGTTTCGAATTGTCCGGACCTATTTACCGGACAGTCCGAATCTCACTCACTCCGCTACATATGTCTGAGGATAGCCCGTCTGTCGACGGTTGGGATATTGACCCAAGTCAACTAAGGTTCTTCAAGAGGGAGATAGGAGACACGCCGAACAGAACGAACAACAACGAACAGGAAGACAGGGGTTTTTATCCTGGTTCAGCCTCTCGAGAGATAATGACTCTATGTCCAAATTTCTTATATATCAAAGATGAATACAAGAGGTGGCTCGACGAGACGAACAAGTCTCGGCGAGATTATGGTGTATAAGAGCGACAATGCGATGATCAGGTGTCTATGAGATGCTAAGACCAGATGCGCTATCAGATGATGGCTTGACCCCTAAACATGCCATAGGGGCCTTGTTTATATAGTGCAGAGCAAACCGACCTACCGAGGGAATATCGGGCCGGGCTAACCACGAGATCATAACGAACTCGACATGCCAAATATATCCCGAGGCAGATAAGAAATACTCCTAGTCTTGGGGATCATGACTTCTATTCCAATCCGGGAAACCACGTCCGTGTCTTCACGTAGCCGTGCAGAACTCCTGTTCGAGTCGGACTCAAACACGAAGTCTTAGGCGCCACGGAATCGTACCGATCAGGAGGCTGTTCGGCACGAAGCACATGGGCCGAATAGAACCTTCCAGGGAGCTGAGCCCTGGCGGGCTGTTCGACTAGGCCGTCAGGGAGTGGGCCATGGCAATGGGCCGTGATTTTATCCCCGACAGCTAGCCCCCGAGACTCAAGTGGAAGGACTCACTAGAGTGGGGTCTTCCTCTTGAGACTCAAAGTCACGAAGAGGAAAACTATGCTGCTACAAGGACATGCAACAAGTGACTGAACAGGTTATGCTTCTACCGAACAGAACTTGTCCGGGATCGAACAAACCCGATCAGTGCCGAGCAACTCTATTGCGTCGAACAGAAAAACGCATCCATCCGAGTAGAGCACCCAGCCCTCAGCGCGGACGCTGGAAAAAGTAGCCGTTGGCAAATCTCAACGGTAACTTGCGCTGCGCAGTGAAAACAGACGACCGTTTTTACTTAGCCGTTGCGGTAGAAACTAGCCGTTCAGTGGCAAAGAACCGTTGCAGAGCTGCTCGGTTAGGGCTATAAAAAGCTCCTAAACCACCCGCGGCTTGCCACTTTTGCTCTCACGCCTTTCCTTCCCAAGCCCTAGTTCCAACCGCGCTCAGCATCAAGCAACCAAACTCCACACCAAACCCTGCTCGTCCAACCCTGGGGATTGCCATGGCTAAATTCTCAAGCACCAGCATGACCGAGGAGGACTTGAAGGTTTGGGAGGAAGAAGGCCACGTCGACACCGGTAGCAGGAGGCTGCCCGGGGAGGAGGAAACACCGGAACCGCGAGAAGACGAGTTCGTCAACTTCGAGCAGTTCGCACTATTTGGGTTGAGGTCTCCCGAAAGCGACTTCTTGGAGGCCTTCCTCAACATTAGCGGATTGGAGGTAGCAAACCTCAATCCGAATTCTATCCTCCAGATGGCCTTCTTCGCACACCTGTGCGAAGGCTATCTGGGCATCGATCCACCGGTGGGGCTGTTCCTCCATTACTACACGGTAACGAGGAGCAGCTCCGCCGCTTCGGCGCTTGGGTGTTACTACCTCAAGCTCTGGGCTACTGCCGACGACGCGCCGTACCCCCGTCCACCGCTGCTCGACTCAATGGGCGCGCGGTGAATGAGGTGGTTCTACAGCAAGCTCGTCTTCACCGGGAAGGCGCAGGCAAAGGGAACCCCAATGCCTCGGCCAGAGATGTCCGCCGAGGATTGGTACCTGACGAGGAAGATCGCCTCCCTCGTGGGCCTCGGACTCACGGGCAGGGAGATCATCCGCGACTACACAGCGAACAGGATCTGTTCGCTGCGCAGAAGACCCTACCCCTTCTATAAGATAGAAGGATGGGAAGACATCACCAGGGAGAGCACGGGTAAGTGCCTTTAAGACTCAACCTTTATTTGATGATTCATCCGAACAAGAACTAACGGCCTCTTCTGCTCGGACAGTGATGCCAACCGATGCATGGGTGACCAAACAGGTCGACTCCATGCTAAAAGCAGCGAAGAAGGACGGCGAGGTCACCGATGTGGTGGCCTTCACTTGCCCGCGCAACGTACTCGTCCGCACAGACGAGGTAAGTCTCTTAACCCAGCCTGTGTTGCTAGACTTGCACCGTTGACTAATGCTGGCATTCGCTTCCCGAACAAGCAGGAGGACCAACTGATCCTTGGAGGGATCGTGGAGGAGCTCTCCGATATTGAGGGAGCGAGGAAGGGCAAGGCTAAGATGGCCGAGAAGCCGAAGGTGGCCGCAGCGCCGACGCGGACTTCTCCGTGCCGCAGCGGCCGCCAACCAACCCAGAAGCCCCCTGTGTCGAAGAAGCCCCCGGGGTAGCAAAAGCTGGAGCGCGGCCAGCCAAGGGGAGAACGCCCAAGCCCGTCCCTCCTCGCCGAGCAGAGCGATGAAGAGGTACGGAACTTGACCCTCTGGCTGAGACGGTTCGCGGTAGCTCACCCAGGCCATATGGAATGGCTACAACAGATCGCCGAGCAGAGGAAGCTCGAGGAAGAGGTATCGTGCAAGGAAAAACTTCTTGCGTTGCGTCAGAAGAGCGCCCAGCTCAGCAGGGAGCTGAGCTTGTCGCCGCAAGCTCCTCGAGGACAAGGCGAAGAAACCGAAGAGCCCCAGAACAAGAAGCGGAAGCATCAAAGAGGGGCGAAGAAGAAGGTTTTGTTTCCTGGGGCAGGTATGTACTTAACAAGTCTGTTCCCAATAAGTTGTTCCATACCGCGCGGAAAACTAAGTCTTCTCTTTTTCATTAGTTGTTCAGGAGGAAGTCAACCCGGACTACGTTTACGCGGCCGTAGTGAGGTCCATGCTGCTCGAGCACCTGCGCGATGCTTCACGGACAACCAGGCTGCTCACGCTGAAGGACAAGCTAGCAGCGTGGTCCGCGCTCCCATCCGGCTCCAGCGACCGGATCGACTCCCTGAGGCGCGCGATCTACTGGCTGGAGTCCCAAGAAGCAGAGCATGGCGCCACGGCGAGCGGAGCCAAAGTCTTGGCTCTGCCGGCTGCCCAAGGCGGGACCGAGCAGGCGGTCCTGCCGAGCACTTCGTCGCAGGGGCAAATCGTCCCTGTGGCAACGGTGGCTTCCAGCTAGCAGGAAGAAGTTCCTGCTGCCGGGGAGTAAGAAGACACTGGCGAGCAGGGCGAAGTGCCTGCTCCCAGAGAAGAAGTGGAAGGCCACGAGCTGGGCGAGCAGGTCGCCCCGTCCGTGGAAGCTCCGGAGCCTCCAGTCTTGCCCGAGGGCGAATAGATGGAGGGGCTAGAAGAGGGGGGAGGTCGCCCCTGCGCCCAAGCGGACGCGCTCCCTCACAGGAAAGACGAAGCGGAGAGAAAGCCGCTCAAGTCTGATCCCGAACAGGAGAGGCCTCGTGACCCACGGCCTCGAGGATCGCCTGCGCCAAAGTCTGAAGCGCCGGCTTGAAGAGGTAAGTTTCGAAACCAAACTTAGTCTGTTCGAGCAACAACTGCCCAAAACTTGACTTGGTCTTCTCTCTTGTAGTTCATGAAGGGCACCATGGAGGAGCTCGTGGAGGGCATCACCATCGAGCACAGCGCCGTCATGGTGGCCTTCCAGGAGCAGCCCCCTGCACCAGCCAAAAGCCGGAGCCGGCTGAAGGCGAAGGTGAAGAAGCTACAGGCCCAGCGGACCGAAGAGAGGCGGGCTTCCGCGGCGCTCCAGGAGAAGATCTCCACCCTGTGGGCAGCACAGGAGGAGGCCGAGGAGATGCGCGGGCTGGCCGCAAGGGCGAGCACCGCGGAGGACAAGGTCAAGGAGCTGCAAGAGCATCTCAAGACCGTCGAGCAGCGAGCCAGTCAGAGCGAGGCTCTTACCGAGCAGCTGCGCGCCAAGACTGAAGAGGTCAAGGCGATCCGCGTAGAGGCAGTGGAGCAGGCCCGGCTCAGCAAGGAGGAAACAGATCGTCTCCGAGCTGAGGCCAGAGAGGGCTTCAAGACACGAGGAGAAGTACTGAGCCTCAAGATAGAGAATGAGGTACTGACGGAGCAACTTGCTTCGAAGTAGAAGTAGGATTGTACTCCTTGTACCTGTGAACTTTTGACCATGCAATAAAGACTTAACTTTTGCACAATAAGACTTATCTTTTCCCTGCAAAAAAGAGCAGCAAAAAGATAAGAACGAACAGAAAACTATGAGCAAAGGCACAAAAGCGCTAGAAAGTTTTAAGGAAAACCGGTAGAACGCTTAGGCTAACTCCCAGCCCCCGTTGTGCAGCTGCTCAAGGACCTGAATTTGCAAACTCGAACAGGTGCATAAGAGAAAGAGCAACACCCTAACCCCCGGTACGGACGATGCTTGAAGTCCTAAGTTTGTGAAATCAAGCACGTGCGTAGAGAGAAAGAGCGACACCCGTATCCTGATCGACTCGTTCCAGGAACTGCTCGTTAACGTAAGATAGGCGATTTCAAAGATAACCGAACAAGAAAAGTGTCTCTGCCGCGGAGGGCTTTCGAGAGCGGGCTTTGCCAAGTTGTTGTGCCGTGAGCGGTAAGTGCCTCTGCCGTGGAGGGCTTACGAGAGCAGACTTAGCCGCGAGGCGAGAAAGCCGTTTTACGCAACCCTGAGTTTAGGGACTTGTTGAAACTAGATACGGGCGGGGAAACCCTGAAGATTGCGGAGCCAAGTGTTCGCAATACCGGGCAGCCATCAAGTGTTACCAGAGAGGAGATAGTCTGAGAAGACAAGAAGTGAAAAGGGCCGTAGGGGGCCGCGAAAATTCACTGTTTATTGGATTGAACTTTACATGGCAGCCCGAGAGACTTGGACGAACAAAGACACGAAGTTTGACAAAAAGCGCGAAGCTAAGTAAACACACGAAAGACCTACACAAAGAACTTACGAAGCTGGTCGATGTTCCAAGTGCTGGTCAGCTCTCTCTCGTCCTCCATTGCCAGGCGTACAACCCCCGGGCGAGCAGAAGAAATGACCGTGTATGGGCCCTCCCAACGGGGAGTTAGCTTGTTGGCATTGGACAAGTTCTGGACACGGCGCAAAACGAGGTCGCCCGCCTTCAAAGCCCTTAGTCGAACTGACTTGGCGGCGTGCCGGCGAAGAGCTTGCTGGTAGCGCGCCATTCTGACTTGTGCCCGTTCGCGTGTGTCTTCGAGGAGATCGACTTCGAGTAAGCACTCTTGCTTAGAGTCAACGAAGTTGACCGAGCTCGTGCGAGGCGAGCCGAGTACTATTTCGACGGGCAGGATAGCTTCTGCACCGTAGACCAATTGGAAAGGAGTTTGCCCGGTTGCCCAGCTGGCCATAGTGCGAACTGCCAAGAAGACGGAAGGAACTTCGTCAACTCAGGCCTTGTTGTGATCGCAGAGTGCCGCGAACACGCGCCGTTTGATACCCTGAACGATCTGTCCGTTAGCTCGCTCGACTGCTCCATTGCTCTGTGGATGTGCCACAAAGGCGAAGCAGACCTTGGTGCCTAGCTGTTCGCAGTATTCCTGGAATAGCTCGCTTTGAACTGGGTACCGTTATCAGTGATCAACTTGTGGGGAATCCCGAAGCGCGTGGCCACGTTGCTTTTGAAGAAGCGCACAGCCGTTTTGGCGTGAAGAGACGACACAGGCTCTGCCTCAATCCACTTTGTAAAAGTGTCGATGGCGACGAGCAAGTGTGTATAGCCCTTGTACTCCTTATGGAATGGGCCGAGCAGATCCAGACCCCACGTGGAGAAAGGCCATGATGGAGGGATCGTTTGGAGCTCTTGGGCTGGCTTATGTGCCTTCCCGACGTGAAATTGGCAAGCCTTGCACTTAGTCACTATATCCCGGACATCTTGTAACGCTGTGGGCCAATAATAGCCCATGCGAAACGCTTTGCCGACCAGAGTCCTGAAGGAGGCGTGGTTGCGACAGGCACCCTCGTGTATGTCTCTAAGAAGGGACACACCCTCCTGTTGCGAGATGCACTTGGAGAGGACTCCTAGAGCACCTTGACGGTAAAGGATCCCGTCCACAAGCTTGTATGGACTAGCACACCTTATAAGCCGGGAACGCTCGGCTTCGTCTTCGGGCAGGGTCCCATCTTCTAGGTACCGGACAAATGGCGTTGTTCAGTCTGCAGCCTGCTCGATGGCGAAGACAGCACCACCTGTCTCTGTTGCCTCGTCCGGAGACGTGATAGAGGGCTTGTAAAGGTGCTCGACGAGCACCTCTGCCGAAGCAGGTTCGCGTGAGGATCCATACTTGGACAGCTGGTCGGCCAAGAAGTTGTCCTTCCTGGGCACGAAGAGCACCTCAAAAAATCGAAAGTGCCGCTCCAACTTCCTCACTTCAATCAGGTATCGCACCATTGAGTCATCGCAGCACTGATACTCCTTATTTACCTAATGGACGACCAGCTGTGAATCTATCTTCACAGTCAGCCGTTGGACGCCGAGCGACTTTCACGCTCTTAGTCCCGCGAGGAGGGCCTCGTACTCCGCGGCGTTGTTAGTCGCCGCAAAGTGTAGTTGGATAGAATACTGGAGTTGCTCTCCTTGAGGGGAGATGAGAACAAAACCAGCCCGAAGTTTTGGTGCGCGAGCCATCAAAAACATGGTCCAAGGGGTTCATCAAAGGTTGCTCGGGAGCTTTACGGGATTTAGCGGCAGTCCATTCAATGACAAAGTCGGCCAGACTGTGATTTAATAGCGATTCAGCGACAAACAAAATATCGAACTCTGCCAGTTCCATTGCCCACTTAGCTATACGTCCGCCAGCTTCCTTGTTCCTTAGGATTTCTCCAAGAGGGAATTTGGTTGGGACCAGTATTTGATGCGTCTGGAAGTAGTGGCGAAGCTTCCTGGAGTACATGAGCAAGGCGTAGAGCAGCTTCTGGACCTCAGGGTAACGCTCCTTTGATCCGTGAAGTACCTCGCTCACGTAATAGATTGGCCGCTGTATGCCTTCCCTTTCCACCGTCAAGACCGCGCTCACCGCTTGAGGCGTACAGCCAAGATAGAGTAAGAGCTGTTCGCCGTGTCGCGGGGTAGTCAAGACATGTGGGTTGGACAGGTATTGTTTTAGATCTTGGAAAAATCGATCAGCCTCCTCTGTCTACTCGAAGCCATTGTGCTTGCGCAGGGCCTTAAAGAAGGGCAGCCCGCGTTATACGACGGAAATAAACACGCCGAAATAGCCATCCGTCCGGTGAGGCTCTGAACTTCCTTAACGGTAGTTGGAGCCTGCATATTTTCAATGGCCTCGATTTTTTCAGGGTTAGCAGAAATTCCTTGCGAACCAATTACATAATCGAGCAACATTCCAGATCGAACACCAAAGGTATACTTCTCTGGATTTAACTTTATTCGATGCCTGTTGAGATTTTGAAAACTCTTGGCCAGGTCTTTTACGTGATCTGGAGCATACGTGCTCTTTACAACTATGTCATCGACATAGACCTCCAGGTTTCTTCCGCGCTGTTCTAGGAAAGTCTTCTCCATTAAGCGCTGGAACGTGGCACCAGCATTGCGCAGACCGAATGACATGGTCGTATAGCAGAAAGTGCCGAAGGGTGTGATGAAGGCAGTCTTCTCTTCATCCTCGGGGGAGATGCTTATTCGGTGATAATCGGAGTAAGCATCCAAAAAACTCAGGAGCTAGGCGTCCGCAGTCGCGTCGACCAGCTGGTCTATGCGAGGCAGCGGGAAATTGTCCTTAGGACAAGCAGCGTTCAGATCTGTGTGATCGACACACATCCTCCACTTGCTGCCTTTCTTCTTTACAATGACAGGGTTGGCCATCCACTCGGTGTGATCAACCGCGCAGATGAAACCAAAGAATGAGCGACTTGCTGTCGATCTTTGATGATCCCCGCTGAAGTTCGGCGGCGAAGCTTCGGCGAGCAGCATTTTGTCCGGCCGGACGGCCAGTTTGTGCTCGATAACCTCCCTTGGGACTCCGGGAATGTCAGACGGTTCCCAGGCAAACACGTCTGCATTAGCTCAGAGGAAGGCAATGAGCTCGCTTTCCTATTTTTGCTCTAGATTGGCCCCCTAAATGAACTGTCTCGGAAGAGTCATCCAAAGACAGCGAAACTTCCTTGGTCTCTTCCCCTGGCTGAAGGGAGACCCTAGGGCGTGCAGACTTGGTCTGCGGAGTTTCGGGACCATGCGGCGGAAGCTGGTCGACCAGGGCAAGCGAGTGCTCGTCGCAATCCAGAGCAGCTTTGTAGTTGCCCTTGACCGTGATCACACCGTTAGGACCCGGTATCTTCACGCAATGGTAAGCGTGGTGGGACACGACCATGAATTTACCAAGTGATGGACGGCCCAAGATTGCGTTGTATGCAGATGAAAAGTCAACCACGTCAAACGTGATCAACTCTGTCCGGAAGTTGCTTGGACTGCCGAAGGTAACAGGCAGAACAATCCGCCCCAACGGCCGAACAGCTTCTCCCGGGACAATGCCATAGAAAGGCATTGCGACCTCTTTAAGCTTGGAACGAGGGATCTGCATCTCGTCCAACACTTTTGCAGAAAGCAAGTCCAGAGCGCTCCCGCCGTCGATCAAGACACGGGCAACTCTGGCGTTGCTGATGGTCGGAACGAACACCAGTGGGAGCTGCTGAGGCTTGGTCATCCTAGTGGGGCAATCCTCCTGATAGAAAGAGATGGGGACCTCAGTCCACTTCATCGATTTGGGCTGAGGCTTGCCCTTTTCAACGTTGTGGACCTCCCGAGCAGCTTCCTTGAGGCTGCGCCGAGAGGGATAAGCCGAGGAGCCGCCAAAGATAATGGCTATATGGTTCACGGACTCTTGATATTCGTCGTCATCTTCCCGGTCACCATCATCGGTTTGGCGCTTGGCCTTACCGGCTTCACCTTTTTCCGGCAGGGTGGGCATTGAGCCCTTGCCGTTGTAGAAATCCTCGAGCTTTGCAGCCCAGGTTCTGCAGTGGCCTGTGTCATGCCCGTAGTTCTGGTGGAACTTGCAATATCGGTCACTTGAACCTTTCTTGCCTTGGTTGCCTCCCTGAGCGGGCTTCTTGCCCTTATAGTTATTGTTGGGCTTTTTCTGCCCATCCTTGGGAGGAGGTGTGCGATCTATACAGGCGACGGTGTTGTTCGCATCACCCTTCTTCTTCTTCTAGGACTTCTTGTCACCACGATTGTTGCTGCTCTTCTTCTTTTCCTCCACACCAGGCTGGGCGGGCAGCTCGCCCTTGTCGAATGCCTTCTTGTACTGAATGCGCTCTGCCGCGTTGGCATAGCAATCAGCCGTCTTGAACAGGTCGTTGGCGGTCCAGGTCTCATTGATCTCGAGATCCTGGGTGAGCCGCTCGTCGCGGACTCCGTTTTTAAAGGAGCGGACAACAGATTCGTCCGAGATGTTCTAGATCGTGTTGCGAATCTTGATGAAACGCTTCACGAAGTTGCGGAGGGTCTCCCCGTTCATCTGGATCATCTGGTGCAGATCATCCTCCTTGCCCAGACGCACGTAACAGCTCTGGAAATCAGCAATCAGAGCGTCACAAAGCCGGTTCCAAGAGCTGATGGAACCCTCTTGCTGGTTGAACAGCCACGTCCGAGCAGCACCCTCAAGGACAGTCGGGAGGTAATTAGCCATTACAAGCTCGTCACCCCCGGCCGCCATGATGGCCGTAGCGTAGATGGAAAGGAACTCCTCTGGGTTCTGGGTCCCATTGTACCTCTCCATGTGCCCGGCTTGAACTTTGAGGGCCACCGAACAGAGCGACGCTCGTCAGAAAAGGCCCTACAGCCCAAGGCGTAAGACCGGCCACCTTCCCCAGCGGAAACCTTGAAAAGACGTTGGTCCTGTTGGTCGGGGGAACTCTAGCTGAGCGGGAGGTTTCTGCCTGGAGGAATTCTCTCCGTGATAAGCCTCCACGCTCTTTCCTCGTGGTCACGACAACGCGCTCCTCGCGAGGGGATCGTCCGTGATCATCGCGTGCGCGCTTGCCCCTGTGGTCGCGATGACTACGGGGACTCGGCGAGCGACGGCGACCACGGACAGCCTGCTCGTGGATAGTGATCCTTCGACGGTGACGGCGGTCACGCGATCGATCGGAGCGTTCGCTGTCCGAATCCACCCGGACAGGCTCACCGCACTGCCCGGATGAGGCCTCACCTATAGATTTAAGGCCCTCGGCCAGTTTCTCGAGGTGAGTAGCCACAGCATCGTCCACAAGGACCAGATTGTCCTGGTGAGCGGATCTGATCACGGTCGCCAGGGCCTGGAGCCGTTCCCGGCTCTGCTCAAGTGGTCCTGGGATCCCTGAAGCATCCGCGTCTTGCCCGATTGGAGTCTGGGCACGCGGGGATTTCGCCCGGGCAGGTTGAACTTCTGTCGGGGGTCCTGGCGTAGGTGCGCGAGGCGGTTCGCGTCGCTGATGCTTGCGCTGATCGTGGATTTGCGCCAAGGTTTGGTTGATGGACTCGTCGAAACTGCGGCGAATAATATCTTGCTCGCGAGCAGCTTGTGCGGCTCCATCTTGGTGCCGAGCAGAATTGATCCGCCCGATCTCTTGGCGCGCGACCGTCGCAGATCCTCGAGGTTCTGCGACCGCCATGTTGACACCGCGGTGGCCGTGCGTTGGTGCGCTAGATGGTGTCATCACTGTGTCGCCACAGGAGGAATCAACCGGCATAGCCTTGGAATCCGATATATCTAAACCAGCGTAGAGATCATCAGTTCCGTATTCATCGTCAATGACGGGAGCTCGATCTGAGACCATCTCCGGAGCGTATCCAGAGACCTCTGCCTCAGATATAGACATCGATCTAGGTCGATAAGATCGATTCGAGCTGGCAGGGGAAGAGACATCCTGCCCTTCTGAGTCGTAGTCCTCAGGAAGAATCTCCATGTCGCTGATAGAGTTCGACATGCTCGATCTGCGAGTCCCCACGGACGGCGCCAACTGTCGACGGTTGGGATATTGACCCAAGTCAACTAAGGTTCTTCAAGAGGGAGATAGGAGACACGCCGAACAGAACGAACAACAACGAACAGGGAGACAGGGGTTTTTATCCTGGTTCAGGCATCTCGGGAGAGATAACAGCCCTACGTCCAGCCTTTCTTATATATCAAAGTCTCGGCGATATTATGGTGTACAAGAGCGACAATGCGATAATCAGGTGTCTATGAGATGCTAAGACCAGATGAGCTATGAGATGATGGCTTGACCCCTAAACACGCCGTAGGGGCCTTGTTTATATAGTGCAGAGCAAACTGACCTACCGAGGGAATATCGGGCCGGGCTAACCACGAGATCATAACGAACTCGACATGCCAAATATATCCCGAGGCAGATAAGGAATACTCCTAGTCTTGGGGATCACGACTTCTATTCCAATCCGGGAGACCACGTCCGGGTCTTCACGTAGCCGTGCAGAACTCCTGTTCGAGTCGGACTCAAACACGAAGTCTTAGGCGCCACGAAATCGTACCGATCAGGAGGCTGTTCGGCACGAAGCACATGGGCCAAATAGAACCTTCCAGGGAGCTAGGCCCTGGCAGGCTGTTCGACTAGGCCGTCAGGGAGTTGGCCATGGCAATGGGGCGTGATTTTATCCCCGACACCGTCTCTCTCTCTCTCTCTCTCTCTCTCTCTCTCTCTCTCTCTCTCCTCACTTCTCCACGGGCTCCCTCCTCCTCTCTCCTCTCCACTCCCTCGGGTGCCCCCTCTTAGTGACTTCAAGCACCGGATTCTTCCCGATTTGGCTACCGACTTGAGCTCCGAGGGCCGGATCTTTCTTCTCCTTGTGCTTCTCCTCAATGGCTAGGGAAAGAAGGTATATTCTTCGAGGCATTGCTCTATTTCCTTTTGTTTTTAGGGTTTGGTGCCCGATCTGTCAAATAGAGCAACATTTTTGAAATGCCTTGGTAGAATAGGTCTATTGCTTACCCATTTCATCTCTTTCAAATGGCATAAAGTTCTATTGGTTGATTTGAAAGATCTAGGTTGAAATCCTATTTCTGGGAGGTTCAGACTGTCCAAGACATGGTTCGGACTGTCCGAACCCTACAGAAATTTGGCGTCAACTCTAAATTCTAGAATCATATCTCCTATGCTATATCCTTATTTGCTTCCTTGTCTCCTATATTCAGAGGCAGGGAATCCGCTAGCCAAGGCGATGGTTCTGATTCAAGATATTTGCCAAGAGGGCGGATGTCTATTCAGCCTGAAAGACGAACCAAACAGCGTCATGACACTATGCCAGGGGCAGTTCACAGCAT
This sequence comes from Raddia guianensis, assembly GCA_036346415.1. NCBI lineage: Eukaryota > Viridiplantae > Streptophyta > Magnoliopsida > Poales > Poaceae > Raddia > Raddia guianensis. The sequence goes on along the minus strand of CM070538.1, from coordinate 31,552,515 downwards.
GAGATTGAAGAAGAAGAGGAAGATGAGGAGTACAACCCTGTTGAGACAATGTGGGTAGAAATAGAGCAGTAGTTGGAAAGAGAAAAATGTCTAGTACCTCGGGGCCCGGCAAGCAGCACTTTAGAGGAGGATCCAGTAGCACCGCAGGAGGGCTTATTGGACCTCTCACAATGCACCCACCTCTTCAGTTCCATGACGCTCCAAGGAGGGCAATCGACTATTCTAAGGCTGGAGAGAGGGTGAGGAAGAAGCGTATGGAGGACCCGGCAAAGTACACTCAAGAGGACGTGGATAAGCGCTTTTGGTCTGAGTTTCATTCTAACTTCTATGCCACAGTAATCTTGGCGAAGAAGACTCCAATCGCTGATATGCAGTGGGTTGACTGGAGTCACATGTCTAAGGTAAATGACCCCATCTTCGACAATTTTATTGATGCATGTCAAGAGCTTGGACTATGAAGGATTATGGGTTTGAAGTATGATTGGTGCAAAGAAATCATCGCACAATTCTATGCGACTTACTATTGTAAAGGCGATGAAGCTGGGACTGTCAGTTGGATGACTGAGGGAGAGTGGTACTCGGTGTCCTATAATAGATTCGGAGCTATTCTGGGATTCACTAGGGAGGAGATGGACATTGGATACAAGCTTCACAATGAGGAGGTCATAGCTCCTGAGAGGATGGAGATTATGTATGATGATCAGATAAACATCAAGTATGGCACCACTGTAGGTATAAAGCTCTACTATAACTACTTGAACATGCTATTCAGGAAAACCATGACACCATATTCAGCGCCGAACCTGTAGTTTTGTTTTCATGTTGTAAGTGTAGAAATAGAAATTATTAATTGTCCAAAAGATTGTTTGTTACTTGTTCTCTACATAGTGCTGCCATTCAAGTCGCTCAGACTTGATGATAACAAATGGCCGACCCTCCAAGGGAAGACCAGTAATCATTGTGACATCTCGCAACGTGATGGTCATCTCCCCATACGGAAAGTGAAATGTATGTGTCTCAGGCCGCCATCTGTCCGCAAGTGTAGTTAACAGTTCAGATCGCAGATGCGGCAGAGACGTCCTCGCTCCACCTGCCAAGTTTGCCCCATCCATGAGCAATGCAAAGGGGAGCAATCCGCAGTGCGTCAGATGTACACGAAATCTCCCATCTAGTCTTTTGAGGAGTCTGGATCCCCTCAGATGGAAGGGACATAGCTGCGAAAATAGCGTATTACCGTAAAAATCATATATACATTCATAAAAAATAATAGAATGTAATGCCATCTGTACACCGGCGATCATTTTTCTTGCCCTATGCTTACTGTCGATGACCTCTTTCAACAACTCCGAGAGTTCCATCTTATAACCTGTTTCAACTTAACGGAATACAAATACATCTTGTAACCACTGTGAACTTAATAGAACACAAATATATTAACGGTAACCATATTACAAATACATTACTACAAGGGAGTACAGATATACAACTTCGAGTTGGGGAATACATGTACTTCGTATCGCACGTCAAGTTTGGATATCTTCGACGGTCATGTCCAGGCTGCCTGCATTTAACACACAGCCTCAAACCACCTCCCGGATTGTGAAGCATCCATGTCACCCATTAACCGTGCGGAGGGTGGCCTTCCAGGTTTGTCTCGCTTAGTAGCTAGGAACGGTATCCATTTACAAGGCGTCACCATATTCCTATAGGTTCGATCTCCGAAGTTGCGAAATTTTGGCCTCCATGTGTCGCGGATTGCTTGCATTGTGTAGTACGGGGACACAAATTGAAGGCCATTGTTGCCGCCAAGCTCACGGTAAGCAGTCAGCACGTGGGAGCATGGGATATGCTCTGAGCGTGGCTTGTTGCACGAGCAAACTGTTTCGTGACTCCCAATGTAGCAAGATTGCACTGTGTCGCCCGAGCTAAACCCCGACACGTACTTCCTTCGGCAGCTTACTTTGAATTCATTTGTGGTCCTATCATATAGTTGGGTTAGATGGAATTATGCCTTCAACCGTTTTTGCTCGATGAGTGCTTCGACGCATGGAGCAAACATGCACTCCGATTGCTCTACTGCATAGCCACGGTCTCGAAAGTACTCCGTAGTCCGATAGAAAGTAAGCTCTATGATTGAGCATATCGGAAGACCACGAACTCCTCGAAGCACATTGTTGTACGACTCCGCGATATTAGTCGTCATTACCTTATACCTAGAAAATAACACGTACGCTTTATTAGTGTAATATTCGTACATAAAGGAGGTGTGATCCAGTGGCAATACTTACCGAGCGCCGTCAGTATCATGAGCTAGTACCACTTCTCCGCCAGTTTACCCGCGATCCACTGCGCGAACGTTGTGTTGCGACGCACAGTAACTTCTTCGCCTCCAACAATCTGCGTGGCTTGCTGCTCCTGATCGGCCACAAGCCTTTGTGTGCGTTCGTTCAGGTCCCTATATACTGCTTCAAACTTACGCAATTTGTTCTACAAGCACATTATCTTAAACTTCTTGACCATCGTCTTGCTTCGAAATGCAGTGTATAAATTTACACCAAGGTGTCTCATGCACCATCTCGATTGAACATCAGGCCAAGCACAAGCTGGGTCATGCTCTCCTTTCAGAACATCCAGGGCATGTAATATACCCAATCCTTGGTCTGACACCACACAAACACCGATTCTATCCCTGACCACTCCATTCTTGACGAACCATAGGAACCAAAGCCAGCTATCATTGTTCTCACTGTCCACAATGACGAAGGCAACAGGTAATATCTGATTGTTCCCATCGGCAGCTAATGCGGTCAAAAGCGTCTCGCGGTACCTCCCCTTTAGGAATGTACCGTCCACGCAAAAATCACTGGCCGGCAATGCCTAAATGGTTCTATGCACGGACCAAATACCCAACAAAGTCTCAATAGGTACATATGACCTTGTAATAGGAGCCATCCGCCACCACACGGGTCAGCCGGTCAATTCCCATTCGATTATGCGGGTTGGTCAATGCTATCTGCCGCAACAGACGGGGAGTCCAGTTATACGAGTCTTTGAATCCCCCAAATATCATCGTTAGCGCCTTTTGTTTTGCCCGCCAAGCAAGGTGGTATGAGATTACCATCCCTGTTCGGCTCTGTATCTTTGCAATTATGGTGTTTGGTGCTAGTTTGACGTCTGACTCAACTATGCTAAGGAGTGTCTGGGCTATATACCTGGCATTCATGACCTTACTCATGTTTATGACACCCTCCGCGTTACAAGTGTGCGTTTCGTACCGTGAGATAAAAAAGTATTCATCATTCTTTGGTCTATGGGCCCGTACATAGTACGAGCACTCCCCCTTTTTTTACACCCAACCACATAGACGTCTGGCCCAGATAGTAGCACTTTGTGCTCATGACGGGTGATGATGCCGAAATTAAAAATGAAGTGTTGCGCCTCCTGCTTACTCCCAAAACTTTGTCCTACTTGTATATCGTTATACTGATATCCCCAGCTAGATATCTCGAAGAAATCAGGCATAACGCAGTTCGCTGCTTGTATTTCGCGAAAGTACGCGACCGCGGTCCCTGCATCATCTTCACCTTCTCCCATCACGTTGACGTCATCATCTTCCATGACCGCCATATCAATCTCCTCCACTATGGCAACCCTATCATGTCCTCCAACCCTCTTCTCTACTTCCGCGATTCGACCTCGCGATGAGCCCCTAATCTCTACCGTGTTACTGGGAACACATGTAGCAGACTCTACAGCCATTAATGATTCACTTGTGCCTCCCTCCTCCTACCGCTACAGCGTACACACCAATCTCGAACAGACTTTGTAACATACAAGTCCCAGGAACCTCGGTTCCACCCGCTCGTGGCTGCTAAACTTCCCGTGAGCATTGATAGGCTCGTGGAAGGAGCTGTGTGACCAGTTTGTCACTAATTTTTAGGGCTCCTACGACCAGCCAGTGGTGGTGGATGATCTCCACGCCCTAAAGCTGAAGAAGGGGTAGTCGCTGCGGGAGTTCATCCGGCCATTCAGCCATTGCCGCAACATAATCCCCAAGATCTCCAGCCAAGCGGTCATCATCGCCTTCCGAAGGGGTGTCAAGGATCCCAAGATATTGGAGAAGATGGCCAACCGCAATATCGCCTCCACCTCCTAGTTGTTCGCATTGGCGCACAAGTGCGCCCGGGCGGAGGAGGCTCACGAGTGTACAGTCGGGGCCAAGGGGGGTGGCAATGGTAGCGGAGGAGAGGCTGGGACCTCTAAGGGCTCCAACCCTAAGGACCAAAAGAAGAAGAAGCGCAAGGTGTCCGAGGCCGGATAGGTCTGGGTCGTCGAGCACGACCAGAAGGAGGCGAGGCCGCGGCAGCACGACCGCCGCGAGCGGCGAGATGACCGTCGTGACCCGATCATACATTGCAAGAAGCTTGCAAGATTAGGGATGTTACCTGAGCAGGGGGCTTGAACCTGGATAAACATGAGCGTCCGTTCTTGTGTTCTCATGCCGGAGAGAGAGTAAAGGAGTTAGCCGGCTGCACACACCCCCACTATCGAACAACCGGATTAGATCCCAGAAAACCAGCCAGCTGAAATACACCGACAATAAGAGAGGAAAATGTTGGGAGAGTTAAAGCAATGATTGAAAAGTGGATAAATTGTGATGAGATAGGTAAAATTTAGAGGTAGCAATAGGCATCCCCAGCAAAGTCCACGTATTACTGATGTGCGCGCGTGGGGGGGAGCAAATTCGAAATGAGCAGACTACGGGCGGTGCGGGCGTGCGTCAAGTGGCTGATGCAAGCCGCGATGCAGGCTCTGCTGCACATGCTCTTAGGTTATATTCCTTTGGGTTGATCTGAACGGCTTCTCGAGGTAGTCTTGGGATTCAAATCCATTTTGTTTGATAGAACACACCTTTGACATAGCGAAAAAACAGACAAAAAATTCAAAACATGTCTTTTCAAAACATAGATAAATCGTTAAGCTGGAAAGAATAAGTCCTTAGATAGAGTAAGTGATGCGGAGAAGTAATCTTTTAGAGTGTATTGTAAAATGTGAAGAAAATTTAAAGGGAAGGATAGAAGGAGTAGCTAAGAGTGAAATGAAGGGTGAGGATAGAGGTTCTGATATGGAATCCTAGAAACTTATTTCTACATGGTCAAATTGGACAGATCATGCGGAATAACCTTGACAACAAGCTAAAACCTTGAACCAGGTCACCAGAGAGGGTGAGTGATAGGCACAAGCTTTTTTGGCATTTCCACCCAAAAACCCCTCGCAAGCAATCGGTTGAATACATAGTTGGCACGATGAGGACCCTCATAGACATAGCCACAAGCATTTCGTGTCTTCAAGGAAAAATTACCATACGGTCATGCTCATGGTGGAAATAGGGATCAAGATGATCCTAGGATGATGAACCTTGACTTAGCATGAAGGCTAACCCCTAACACCACCTAAAACAAGCCCAAAGAGTGATTCACTAAAATAGCCAAGAATTTCCTACAAAAATTCCTAAAAATGAAAAATATTAGATGTAGAAAAGGATCATCAACGAACGAACAAAAAACACCAACTTTCTTGATCTTCATCAAGATGAGCCAAACGGAAGAAAAAATATCAAAACTTGAGCACTAACAAGGATCCAGTATCGCATACAAACATGAACAAAAACACGAAGAGCATGATAATTTTTTAGTATATTTTATTGCTTTGGTTTAGGGGTATTATAAAGTTACACACCAAATTGGGAAAAACACTTTCCATTACACGACAAACATATCCAAACCTTAGTCTCAACTAGGACAAAAGAAGTGGCGGACACCCCCTCCCATCCTTAATCAGGCCAGGAGATCTAGGGTATCACAATATTTTATGAGAAATTAAGACTACCCATGGATCACTTCTAAATGACTGATATTTGATCACAAACACTGCCCACGCCTTAGGCATATTCTTCGCATATCCGATACACATGACCACACCTAGTCAACACACTTCGGACGAAATCGGTTCGGCTTAACCGCTAAGTTTCCAAAGCACAGGACGTCCATCAGGCCTTCCATCCTCACGCAGTTCAACTCAATCATGCACATCATCCATCAGTATCCAAGTTCAACACAAACCATCCCATGCGCCTTCCTGGCCCCGATCCTCCGGATCACGTCCCGACACAACGTTGACCATTGTCCACCAAAAAATGTACAAGAATTAGTTCATCGAAAAAGCCCACACTTACCTTGATACTTGAAAGTTAGTCTGCCTACATCATGAATCACTAATTGGGTACATGCCAAATCAAAAACATTTATAAAACCCACAAAATTCTCACTTGCACTCACTCCCAACACATCAAAATCCTTTTTATTTTATGATTTTTTTATTAATCATATAAAAAAGTGTAGGTATATTTCGCTCTATATGACTTGTAGAAATAAAAGTGTGGGACTTGATGCATGTAAGTTACTATACTAACATCATCTCTCATATCAAGTCTGCTCGGGAGGTCAGGACTACCCTTCAAGTCTACCATGAGGGGTCAGAACATATCAAAATCGTGAGGCAAATCATATCCCTGGACCAGTTTAAACAAAATCGGGTGAATCATTGATACCTATTCCTAACGATTCACAAAAATCATTAGCAATCATCACTCGGTTAGTTCTACCCTTCACTGAACCAAAGAACGCTCATCATTTCTTACCTGCATTGGATTTGAAAGTGTGTGATGTAAAAGTGACCACCATTTGATAGGTAGCTGACTTCAGCAAGCTGAACCTAGATGGCACACACCTCGCTAGCCTATAAATAGGGTGTAGCCGACGCTACAGCCACCCAGGCTCCCTTCCTCAGCCACTTCCTCCTATTATACAGCCCCGAGTTATGTACCCCAGCGCCGCCATCTCCAGCTCCTTCATCTTCATCTCCCTTCCCTATCACTTGTGGCCTTGTGGGCAAACTATCAATAGAGACTAGCATCCACGACTCATGAAGATTTTGGCGTTGTTCCTAAGCACCAATGAGCACCGGAGCATCGTTGTCGGTACATGATCGAAGATGATGCCACTCAACCTCATCGACTGCCTGCCTCTAGCCACCCCCAAACTCTGACGGCCACTCCACGGTAGACCCCGTGACCCCTGTTTCACATTTTGGTATCCTCGTCCTAGCTCCGACAACCGTTAGCCGGCAATAGCAACCCTCTCTCTATATCGTTGTTTGTTGGGCCCCGCCTGTCAGCCCTTATGACCAGCCCACGCACAGCGCCCTCTCTTAGCATTCGGGCCCCACTCTTCAGTCCCTTTGGCCCGCCCAAGCGCACACCTCCCTCTTTGCCCACTATTGGGTTGGCCCCCACACGCTAATGTTCAGTACTGTTGCTCATTTCCTATTTAAAACCACTTTTTCTTTTCTATGTATAAAAACTAGTGAAACCAGCGCGCCCATGGCACGCCAATGCATGTCCTCTTGTATCTGATAAAATTAAGATGTACCAGAAAACAAACTAATGAGAAAGCATTACACATTTTTCGGATGTTATCATTTTTTTTTCTGAATTTATTTTCTGATGTGTAAATCTTTTTATAGGCTATTATCATGAAATTACGGTACATTTTGAAAAACAAATTTAGAATTTTTTAAGCAGACACAAAAGTTAGAATAAAATAAAAGAATGAATTATTTCCTTGTACAACTATTTGCGAATGCTAAATGTGTTAAAAACAACTAGATCCTTTCGTGGACATCTGCATGAATACACGTTTTTAAACTATAGGTTTATATTTCAAAAGCTTTTTATTTCTATTAATTGATAATTAATAGAAAATTTAACATTTGCAATGTTTAAATTCATTTATGGACCTTCTGTTGTTTGATGTTATCATTTTTTTCATTTTACTTTTTGAAATTAGTTTATAATGTATAAATCTGTTTATATAACATTACTACAACACTACGGTGCCTTTTAGAAAGCTTATTTTTCAAAAAAATTTCTAAATGGACACAAAAGTTAGAATAAAAGAAAAGAGTAAATTATTTCAGCATACAACTATTTGTGAATGCTAAATGTTTCAAAAACAGCTAGACCCTTTTGTGGACATATTCATGAATACACGCCTTTAAATTATAAGTATATATTTCAAAAGCTTTTCATTTCTATTATTTACCTACATCTTTATTTGTTGTTCCCTTCTTTATTTTTTTAAAATTAGTTTTAATGTTTATTTTTTATAGCCTAGTACCATGACATTATGTTGCCGTTTATAAAACTTATTTTTTCAGATTTTCTTAGCGGGCTCAAAAGCTAGAATAAAAGAAGAGAATGGATTATTTCCTCATACAATTATTTGTTAATGCTAAATGGTTTAAAATAGGTAGATCTTTTTGGGTACATCGTCATGAATATATGATTTTAAACTATAGTTATATATTTGGAAGTTTTTAATTTCTATTATTTAGTAATTAATATAAGGAAATATAGCATTTTTAATGTTTCAATTCACTTATGCACCCTCACCATAAAATTTTGATTGCATTTTTTGTAGTTTCAAATTTTTTGTTATTTTAGCTTTGTACGGGAATATAAGAATGAAAGAAAATTTTAATTTCTATTCTTTAGTAATTAATATGGGAAATATAGCATTTTTAACGTTTAGGTTCATTTATGCACCCTCACCATTAAATTTTGATTGCATTTTTTGTAGTCTTAAATTTTTTTTGTTATTTTAACTCCGTACGAAAAAAATTAGAATGAAAAGAATTGGTTATTGTTCGAATTGTCTATGGCTGTTTTAATTTTTTAAAAGAATATACGTTTGTACGAACCCTCACCATGAAACAATGGTCTAGTTTTTTTATAGCAAGTTACAAAATATACCTTTTCCCATTTTTATGTTTTATTGCCGGATCTTGCAAAAACAGGGGTAAAGAATGTTTTTTTCCTTTTTTTTTGTGCGTGTTTTTTTCTCGCTGGTGGTCCTATATGCAAAACCGGGAGAAAACACCGCTGGCTGTAGGCACGGCGTGCCTGGGATTCGAACTAGGGCCCTCCCAGGCGTAGGGCAGCATTCGAACTAGGGCCCTCCCAGGCGTAGGGCAGCATTCGAACCAGGGCCCTCCCAGGCGTAGGGCAGCAAGCACTACCGCTGCGCTGCTTGCTGCTCGTGCCAAGGCATGGAGAAAGAGTGAAAGATCGAACGGCTAGCAACGACGACACGCGTCGCGCTAGCTGCGGAAGGCGCGGCGCTGAGCTCTCCCAAGTGCGCCACGCAGAGAGGCGACCCACGTGGCAGCCAGGGACACCTCGTCTTCATGTTTGTACTATTTATTGATACTATTATATTTTTGTTCAATTAGAAAAAAAAACATGTCCTTATATTTTTGCACAAATAACTTAAAAATCTAGAATTTCACGTGAAATTTTATAAAAAATAAAATCTCACATTAAGTAATAAATAAATCCTTTACCTTACGTTTCATATAAGAAAATGCTTTTTTATTCGGAAACAAATTTCCAAATATCTCAGAAATACATTAAAAATTATATCAGCACAGAAAATTATTAAAAACATATTTAGGATGTTTGCACCCTATATCTAACATAGTTTCATCTCGGAACTTGGCATTGAGAATGTCGTCAACACTGGTCTCTGGAAAATGTTGATCCACACATAAATTACCACAATGCCTAGCAATTATTTTCTTCTATACGTAGAACTGCCAAAGCTCTGCTCAAATGACCCTTTGTACCCTTCTCTAAATAAGGAATTTTTGAAAATATTCAAAATATATCGTACGGTGCATCACCAACCTAATTAGCCCTAACTGCTTATCCTAATATTTTCCTTTAAAATAATTTTTCATGCATTCATGCTCCATGCTTTTTCATTTAAATCTTTATTTGATTAATAATTATTGGCTCTTCTTCCTTTTTCCGTATTTGCAAAGCGTAGAAGACGAGTTAGTAATCTCCAGACCAGCCGAGCAGGAACACATGGAATGTAACCAAGGATTCAAAAATCTATCTAAAATTGGTAGGTTTCCTATTCTAAAATGTTAATTTATGTATTTACTTCCTATTTAATTAATTTTATCTGATACATTTTGAAAATACTTATGATTTATGTAGTAACATGGTTATCTCCCATTTAGAAAAACCTAGGTAAGATTATCTAGTCATATTAATGGCAAAGTCTCATTTACTGTATAGGAATATGTGTTGCACAATCAAGATAAAATATGATTATGGATAAATAAGGTATTTGTTGTTGAGGACATGGTTATGGTGAAAGATAGCATCGAAGGTGTTTGTTGTCTTCGCAAGGAACACATTGCATAGATGGAACGAAGCGTGGATTGCTAAAGTTGTGATTTAGAGAACATTCGAGAGACCATTTTGGTCATATTTTATGTGTGATGAGTATTTGAAATGGTTTTTGATTGAATAGATGTTTGAGTGTGAATTTATAAGGACCTTGAAGTGTGAATGAAATTTTTATGTTTATTTCCTTTGCTCAAATCAGAAATGTCACAACACAAAAAAGATGCGCAATGAAATTTTCTACAACTTTTATATATAACACTTATTTTTTCGAGCACGAGAAGATCACCAAAACTACAAAATACTGTCGCTGTCCGGAAAATATCGGATATTTCGATGTTGGATATCGGATAGTCCAATGTTGGCCGGATTGTCCGATGTTGAGTACGAATTGAGATCCTCTGTCTGGAAATTATTGGATAGTCCTTTGTTTTTATCGGATAGTTCGATGTTGGGTTCGATTTGTAGTCCTCTATCTGGAAAATATCGGATAGTCCGATGTTTAATTATATCGGATAGTCCGATATGTGTTTGAATCAAATATTTGGATATCATGTGGACTAATTTACATAGAGTTTTGGGACTAATGTGGATCAAGTTGAGAGAAACTTGGGTCCGGTATACGTGTGCTTGTCTATTGGGGCGCAGGTGACTCGGAGTGAATCAACGTCGGTGATGGGACCGAGGACGTGGATTGATCCATGGTCTAGGCGGTCGACGGACGCGCAGGATTGATAGGAATCAGTCTAGGCACATGGACAAGGATTGTTAGGTTTCAAGGTTTCCAAGGTGCGCGAGCGGAAGCAGTCCAAGGGGAGTTCCAAGGGGAGTTGGACACGTGGCGAGCTCGGTGGCAGTGGACGGCGCGTACTTACCCCTTTTTTATGTGGGAACCCATCCCATGGGTAGGCCATGTCTTTACTGTAGATGATTTTTCTCATCAAGACATGGAAGAATTCTGCATAGATTTCTATGTTATACTTTAAGCCTTGCCTATAGCGTAGAGGTCATATTATGGAATTGTACTGTAAATTATAAAATTTGGTTGTAAAACTATCCCAGTTGTGCAATAAAGTTTGGCAAGTTTGTACTATTTTGTAATACAACTGAAATCTTGGACGGTTGTATTCCTGGGTCCCACATTCATTTTCACATTTGTCGGTATTTTCTTCATAGTTTGTTCGCATATTTGCTTTTTCGGCACTCAAACTCACTGAATTCTGCAAAATTGGTCTTGTTGTAAATCAATGTTATAATGAAGGGGAGATCAAGAGACCATGTGATGAGTATTGGACAACTTTCATGTTGGTTTATGAGTTTGGCTTTGGTTTGAATTTGGAAATTAAAATATGTGAGAATTTTTTGTTGAAGAGGTTGTGGCGTTGGTTGGGCTTTTGGACGAGCTCCAAGCCGGTGCTTGCCAGTTCCCTTTCAGGCAAGTTTTGGCTCCGTGCGTAACAGGAGTTTTCTAGTCCTCTCGGACAGTTAGGACGAACCGTATGGACCGTATTCGGCTTGAACAGCCCAAATGGGTTATTTGATGTTTGTCCCATATTTTTTTACCGTTCAGGCTTTAATTTAAATCATAATTAAAAAATAAATTAAAAAATAGTCTTCCGGCGTCCGCCCAACGAGCGTTTGATAAAATCCGCCCGTTGGTCGAGGGATTTTGGCACGTGGCAGCAAAAATCGCCCGTTGGTCGGGGGATTTATATAACCAGCCCGATTGACAGGCGTTATTTGCCTTCAGGGTGGTTGCAGTAGGCGTAGTGATAAAACGTCGTACGGAAGGGCGTTTTTTCTAAAAACGCCCATTGGACGGGCGATTTCTAGTCCGTCCGATGGACGGGCGATTTTTTTTTTGTGTGTATTGCGCTCTTAGCTGTCGGAGCAGGTCGTCCGATGGAATGGATACTGTGTGTGGGAGCAGGTCGCTCGGGGAATAATCGCCCATCCAACGGGCGGATTTTCCTACACAGTACAAAAACCGCCCGTTGAACAGTAGGATTTGTCTGTATAAGCCGCGGGTCGCGGCTGTCGTTTTAATCACCCAACCAACAGGCCGATTTTATTAAACGTCTATTGGGTGGGCGCCGAAATACTATTTTTTAATTTATTAAAACATGGATTTAATTTTGTAATTCCGATTTAAATTAAAGACAGTACAGTAGAAAATTCGTTTGTCCCAGCCGGTTAGGCCGGCCGGCTAGCCCATTCGGTCCCTCCAGCGCAGTGTCCTTTTTTCGCATTTTTTATGTTGTTCCCATGGTCAATAAATCAAGTACCGTATAAAAAAAAATTGTAGACTTTCAAGAGATGTTTTCAATGTTGAAAACTTTTTCATGAGGTAAAAAAATAAAAATAAAATTATAGTTTTCTGCTATAATGGGAAGTGAGTGCAAGTGAGCATTTTTGTGGAATTTTTGTAAACGCTTTGATTTTGCATGTACCTAATGAGTGTCTAATGATAAGTAGAGTAACTTGTAGGGATCAAGGTAAGTGTGGTTTTTTTGGAGGGGCTAATTCTTATGGTACATGTTTTGATGGACCGTGGTTAGTGACGTGTCAGGACACGATATGAAGGATTGGGTCCACAGCAGTAAGAAAGTCACAAGGGAAGGTCATACTCAAACTTGGAGACAGCAAGGATGACATAGATGATAGATTTGAACCGGCTTGAGGAACCGAGGCTTTGCAGTCATCTGGCTGCGTCGAAAACTTTATGGTTAACTCAAACCAGCTGCATCCGGAGTGTGTGGACCCGGTGTGTCCACGTGTATCAGATATGTGGAGAGTTGCCCAAGGTGTTGGGTTGTGTGTATGATCAAATCTCAGCCATCTAGGAGTGATTCAAAGGTAGTCTCAATTTCTCACGAGATATCGTGATACCATATAGAACTCTTGGCCTATATAAGGAGGAGAGGGGTATCTCCCACTTTGCTTATGCTAGTAAAGGCCGAGTCTGGGGTGTGTTTGTGATATACTTGGAAGTGTTTTACCCACTTTGGTGTGCCTTTGTAATACCCTCAAACCAATGCAATAGACTCCACCAAAAGTTCATCATATTGTCCAAGTTTTTGTTCGTGTTCCTGTGCACGATTCGTGATCCTTGTTAGGGATGAAAATGTCTCGGATTTGGATCGGATAAGGGCAAAACTATATCAACTATGTATTATTTTTCAAATCCGGATCTCCATACAGATAGTATTCAACACATGTACAAATCAAATAGTATGGGATACGTAATACGGACTAGAACGAATGTGGTTACAAATATTGATCTAGAACATTCAAGCTCTTAGGTCGTACATTTGAAAATGATAAAAGCTCACGGATTATTGATTTGATAATCAAATTGATGTAATTTGCATAAATTAATTGAGTTTATATATACTAAATAAGGTTGTTAAAGGAATAATATAGGAATAAATTTGTTAGAATATAATATATAAACACTCGTTTGTTTGTTTGTAATCCAAATAAACAAAGGTTGATGCTTCGCGGGCTAGGCTAGGCTAATGCCTAGTCGGCTGGAGTGGGCTGAAATTTACCAAATTCGGTTCTATACTTGGATCTAGAAACTAAACATCCAGGCCCGGATCTGGTAGAAAAACTCCGGACCCGATTTGGACCCAGATGCCAAAAATATCCGATCTGATTGACGCTCAAGTTTTCGTTCTCATCCTACTTCCTGTTAGCGCTCAAGTTTTTGATATTTTTCCTTCCGTTTGGCATATCTTGATGTAAATATCAAAAAAATTTGTGTTTTTTTTTGTTTGGCGACGATTCTTTTCTAAATCTGAGATTTTTTCTTTGTCAGGAATTTCTTGGTTATTTTGAACCGGTGTTTAGGCTTTGTTTTAGGTGGTGTTAGGGGTCAACATTCATGCTGAGTCATGGTACATCATCCTAGGATCATTTTATCTTTATTTCCACCATGAGCATAATTGTAAGTTGCGGGTTCGATTTCCGCCTCCGGAGCACCCTTTTTTTCTGAGTGGGGTGCAAAGGAAGAAGTTGCCTTTTCCTTGCACACGCCAAAGAGTTTGTGGCTATGTCTATGCGGTACGAGTTGGAATATGGCAAACAATAATTAGGTGTACTATAGGACAACTAAACACAGATATAAACCAAATTAAACCAGCATACCACTAATGCCATTAGAATAGTAGTAATCATGATTCCTTGATTTAAAACATATGAATTCATGATCAAACTTCACAAAACATGGCATTCAAAAAGGAAATAAAATAAACCAGTATAGTGCTCAGTTTTGATTAAGCATATTTGCTCTCAGATTTCACCAATAACTGGTTGCTGAAAAAGAGTCATCCTAGTTATCGTACTCAATGATTTCACAGGCAAATATAATCTAAGATCAATATCAAGAATTAGACAATTATTTCTACACTGTTTTATCAAAGAATTAAGCTCAGAACATCCCAATTTAGCCAAACAGATCTGCTGATCTACGAGTACTCAAGTCAATAGCCACCGGACAAAAACCAAGGCAATCTAAACCAACCGAATAGCACCAAAGTGCTAAGTAAATGTATCAAAAATAATAATCAGATTACTAAGAGCAATCTGAACAAAATACAAGTACAGCCGAAGGCACCAAGAACAGATCAAGGTAACAAGTATACAGAGACTAAACATCAACAGATCATGCACGGATTGGGATGGATACAAAATAAATCATTTAATAGTGCAGCTATTAATTGAATCTACCACAAGATATAATCAACAAATTATATACATATAGCCTCAATCATATTATCTTCACAGAGCAACAATAAGAGGGACAAGTGAGTGTTCCCAGATCAAGATTATCGCCCCTAGCACGAAGGCTAGGTCCTCAAAATGTTCTCAATCAGCCCACTGTACCAAAATAAATAGAGAAGATAACGAAATTCTTACGTACCGTCGGATTCGAGCCGACACAGCAGAGGCAGAGCACGACTAGGTCGTTGTCCCAGAAATCAGATCGTCAGGCTACACGTGCAACTACCGACGAGTGATTCGAAGATACGATGCTGTCACCTCCACCACTGATGGAACCGAGGAACAGAGGAAGAGCAACACAGAGATTCGGTGTCCAAACCCGTGGCCACCGGGTACCCGAGTGAGAGAGGGGTAGCACCACCACCATAAAGACCACCACCGGCAGGGAAAGAGAAAATTGTTTATTTGCCACTCCCAAGAGTAGCTCACTTCTATTTACCATCCCCAACATTGCCATCTTCTTTTTGCCATCCCCAAGAGTGCCACCATCTCCAATATACCATTTTTGCCATATTTCTCTCATTTCTATCCTTTTTCCCTATTTCCAAAAATAAAAAGGCATTTCTCTCTCTTCCTTCTCCTTCTTCATGACCGCCGGCCAACTCCCCATGGCCGCCGCCCCCCATGGTCACAAGCAGGAGCTGCCGCCGCCCGGTGCGAGCCGTGGAGCTTCGCCTCCGGGTGCGAGCCGTGGAGCTCGCCGCCGCCATGAGCCGTGGAGCTCGCCGCCGCCTCGAAGACGCTGTGGAGCTCCGCCGCCGCCTCGAGGGCGCTGGCGTCGAGCTCCGCCGCCACCGCCAGCCCCATGGCCGTCTTCGCCTCTGTCGCCTCGTGCTTTGTCGCGGCCGTTGCCGCCTCAAGCACGCAGCGACCTCACCTTCGCTGAAGGCCAAGCACTGTCGATCTCCGGCCGGGCGCACGCCGTTGAGCTCCGCCGCCGCCGCCGCTCGCCGGCGAAGACGCCGGACTCGGAGAAGAAGAGGAAAAGAGATGAAAAGGGTGGGAAATTGTAGGAAAAGGGATGAAATGGGTGAAAATGGTATATTGGAGGTGGTGGCACTCTTCAAAATGGCAAAAAGGGGGTGGCAATCTTGGGGATGGCAAATAGAAGTGAGGCAATCTTGGGAGTGGCAAATAAACGATTTCCCCACAGGGAAACCAATGGGAGAGGAAGATGAATGGAGTGCAAACAGAAATAGGAGAAAAAATGAGCTCGTGCAAGCACATATGCAAACCCGAGTAGGCAACCAGCAAAATAAAGAGAGGATAAGCACGGAGTTACAACGAACCGCACGGGGTAGCCGGACGACCAGCCCCACAACGCACGCGCCGCGCGCCTCCGCCAAGCTCGGAACGGCCACAGCCGCCGCCGCCAGCAGCACGAGCTGCTGCTGCTCGCTTTCTGACTAGGGCAGCAGCTACTGCCCTCTCCCTCTCTCTTATTCTCCGAATAGGCCAAGGCCCAAAACAGCAAAAGCCCAACATGTGATTCCTCAACACGCCCAATATGTGTTGGACAATTGCTTTTGAGGGGGTTTTGGTGGAAGTGCTGTAAATTTTTGTGGGTACTATTCAAGCCCCCTCCCTCTCCCCTCCCCAAGGATTGCATGGCTCGGTCATACAAACTGGTATCAGAGCAGTGTTGTCCAGTAGCTTTACTGATTTTTGAGTTTTTATATTTGTTCTTGAGTTATGAAAGATAAAAAGTACATCATCAAGTTTGGTTCGTTGTGTGCATGGTCCAAGGGACTAAGAAGTTGATCCCACCTGGTCAAATTGCACAGATCATGCATTCATGCGCACTGCGTAATCCTGCCACGCCACACCAATCTCCTTGACAGCAGGCCAAAACCCCAATGAGCAAAGCAGAATCATTCTCTCCTCTTCTTTCTACTATTCTGTACGTGGGGCATGCATTGCGAAAGAATCGCAATTGCGTAGAATGTCGAATATCTGAGCTTAGCTCCACAATCTGTAGAATTCTTGCAATCCAATCGATCTGAAAGAGACCAGCTTTCATAAAATAAAATAAAAAACCGAAAGCGACCAGTGAGAAGCATTTCCGGCCAAAAACTATATCATATACCACTCTATCAGCATTCCGTGCACTCCAAACCCTTGTTCCATCAATCATCATTGCTCAGATCAAAACATGATCAGCAGCAGCAGCACAATCCTTTGCACCCAACAACGAAGAAGACAAGGATGACGATGAAATGTATTTGGGGTGGAATCTGTTTCTTGTATCTGAACACTACAGATTGCAGTGTAGTACTTGAGCTTGATGGCATATATCAGAACAGACAGGTCAGAGGAGAAAACCTTCTTCCATTCTCCATGAAGTTTGGAGCATCCCGAATGCCGTGGCCATCCTGGTAAGGCGTACACGGAGCTAAGCTACTTTATAGGCCAATTCGTCAAGCCACTGGTAAAGATGATCTTTTCGAAACGTACAGGTCGATGCCGCAGCGAGGCACACATGATGATAAACGTGACACAAATAATGGTTCTGCAGTTGCTTTAGGCAAATTGCCATTTGACTTTTCAATCTCAAACAATGGTTATACAGAAATATTCAAAGATCTCGAATGTTGGTAAATACTCTGGGAACAACATATTAAATTATGGTTGGTTCAGCCTTCGATTATAAAAAGAAATGAGTTTGAACAAACAACTACCAGCATAAAGCAGTTTCCTGCCGGCTTTTTCCCCATAAATCACTTTCACCATCCAAAGACAAGAACTAAAAGCTGAAACTAAAACTAAAACCAAACAGCATATTTGTTACCGACAAGAATCAATGCTTCTATGCATCCAAACATTCTGTCTAGATATTAACTTAAGAAGCATGCATACCCCTTGACAGGTAAATTAACTCCAGCAACAGTTTATTTTTGCCGTCTAGAGGGCCCGCGTGTCAGTGACACATGTCACACTGAGTTGGGAAACCGGTAGCATTTCCGGGCTTGGATGCTGGGACCTGAAGCCAAAATAAGTCAGTTTGCGAGTAGACCAGTCTTTGCCCTGCCCCATCTAAAAAAATAAGTCTTTTCACACCTTATATCCGTGGAGATGACGGTGGTCAAACCAAGAAGCCGAGCAAGATAATTTTGCTACTTAACTGGAGTTCCGAGTTTGGACCCCATGATAGTCGGACCAAACTACTCAAACAGCAGCACAAACTTCATCAACTCATATAGCATAGCATAGCATAGCATAGCGAGAGAGAGAGAGAGAGAGAGAGAGAGAGAGAGAGAGATGGCGGGAGGGGAGGCTGGAGCAAACGGAGCTCTGGAAGAAGGCAGGGGCGGAAGAAACCAGGCAAGGTGTGAGAATTCAGAGCAGGATGGAAGCAGCAGCCCCACCCGCAATCACCCCATGTTCTCTGTCCAATTCGGGCAGAAGGTATGTCCAAGCTTTCGTTTCGAGCTTAATCATATGCATATCAATTAAGCCTCCTGCAAATTCATCCTTGCATGTCTAGTGAGTTTTCCAAACCCGATTCTATGGAGAGCCGATGATTGTGGTAGAACAGTATCGAGTTCAGAGTTCAGACACTGTAGCTCGCTGCAGAGAGTGCGGACAGAGGAAAGAACAAGATGAGAAAATTTCATGTGCTTCCATCTGTGAGGCACATGATTATGTGTGTTAGTGCCAAATCCAGAATTATAATGTAATGGTGCGGCTAAGCTGCCATTGAAGATCATCTAAGTCGTCCATCATGTGCCACTTCCAGTTCCAGACGTGTAATCCAGGATTTTCGTCCATATGCCACTCACACAATGAGTGGGAAAACGTAATATGCACATCTTTGCAGCAGCGAATCCTGAATTATATCTCTCTCGTAATTAGACATGTAGCGAGTAATTAAACTAGGGATGCGTAGGCAAATGGGACAAGCAAGCGAGATAGGGAATAATCTGAATTCTGAACGTGACATTTCTTTCTGCTCATGGTGGATCATTTGCGACAGCTGCTCGCGGAGGTGTTCGGGACGTACATGCTCATCTTCGCCGGCTGCGCGGCGGTGGCGGTGAACCTGCGGACGGGGGGCACGGTGACGTTCCCGGGCGTCTGCATCACCTGGGGCCTCGCCGTCATGGTGATGGTCTACTCCGTCGGCCACATCTCCGGCGCGCACCTCAACCCCGCCGTCACCGTCGCCTTCGCCACCTGCGGCCGGTTCCCGTGGAAGCAGGTGATGCGCAGAGAACGTGTGTACGCTCGACCGGCTCAGCTCCCCTCTTCTTTCGCTGACGGCGGCGGCGGGATGGTGGTTGTGTTGTGCAGGTGCCGGCGTACGCGGCGGCGCAGGTGGTGGGGTCGGCGGCGGCGAGCCTGACGCTGCGGCTGCTGTTCGGTGGCGCGCGGGAGCACTTCTTTGGGACGGTGCCGGCGGGGTCGGACGTGCAGTCGCTGGCGATCGAGTTCATCATCACCTTCTACCTCATGTTCGTCGTCTCCGGAGTCGCCACGGACAACAGAGCCGTAAGTGAGCTGCCCCCGTTCATTAATTGTGGTTACTCCAAAGACCGCACCAAAGAAAATTTAAACTTGGATGGTATATATTGTTAATATTCTTAAGCAAAAGTGTGTTGTACGAAAAATAAAACGTGCACGTTAAACTATCGAAACTAGTGAAATGTAATATTGTAACATGCAGCTTAAACTATCGAAACAAATCAAATAAATTGAACTATAGAAACAAAACAAATATGCTATAATAAAACATGCATATTGAACTGATTGAACAAGTGAAATGTACGGTTATAATATGCACTTTAAACTAGTATAACAAATCACCTTCGCACAACGAAAACGTGTGTGGGATGGTGGGTCGGACTAAGGCGTTCGATCAGAATGCCTGTTCCCAGCATTCCATTATTTATTTTGATTGTTCCAATAGTCCGTAGTATTGTTAGGGTTGCTTATTTCTTACAAAGGAATGAGGATGAAATAGGTAGCTTCTACATTATACAATATTGTTTTCTTTAACATGGGAGATGAACAATCTGTTCATTGTTTCCATAAAAGAAAGGTCAAAATGACTTTAAAAGACAACAAAAAAATCCTAGATCTAGTGATCCTTTTTTCTAGAAAACCACCCGAATCTCCATTTCTCATTAATGCTATTTTTTAATCACTATTTGCACCTCTGCCATTACCCGACATTTTACTTCCCAAACATGCCATTATGGACTTCTAGGGGCATTTGACACATTCAAAATTACAGCCAAATGCCCCTCAGTCATCTTCCTCCTCTCCTTCCTCTCTCTACGTCGCTACAGCCGGCCGCCGTGTGTCGTGGCCGCTGCCGCTCGGAGCAGCTGCTTTGCTTTTTGCTATCGCTGCATGCCGCCGCCGCTCGTGATTCCATGAGTCGCCGTCGATGCTTCCCACCACCGCTCACAGCGTTGCTCTGCCGCCGCTCACCGCGCATCTGCTGCCTCTCACGGCAGCTGCTCTCCGTGCACTGTTGCTGCCGCTGTCGGTGTTCTAAACCAGACATATTTGTCTTGTGGGAGATTCGTAGTTCGGTCTAGGGAAATTTTTGCCGCTCGCTCGCTCAAACTCACGCTCACAGGGAGGCACCAGGTTTACCCAGGTTCGGACCCCCTATGCGGGTAATAGTCCTACTCCTGCGAGGGTGGTATTATTAGGGGTTTGAAACGCTCTTGCTCGAGAGCTCGTACAGTGGTGTCTGTGTGGAACAGCTAGGAACCGACCCCCTCTGATCCCTCAGCCCCAGCTCCCTTTTATACTTGAAGGGGCGGACAGTTAGTGAGGGAGAGAGAGAGAGAGAGAGAGAAAGAGACAGAAAGACAAAAAGAGAGAGATAAAGACCGCCCATTGGTTGGACTCTGGTCAGGGCATCCCACTTGCCCCTGCTGACCTCTATATCTTTAATGGGTTCCTCCGATCACCGGGCCTGATGGGACGGGGAAGACGCCCGACACTGGCTCCACTCCGCTCTGCCATCGCACAATGAAGGAATGACCGCTACAGCGCGCCAGACAGGGCTGCAGTGCAGGCAATCATCTCTCTTGGTCTTGCACGCCTGAATCCTTGCACCCAATACGCTGAACGTTGGGGAAGCCTTAGCTGGGAAGCTTCCCTCTCCTCTTGCGTGGACGCCCGTTGAGTAGGGCCGGTGCCCACCTGCTCGCCGAGCTGCCACGCGTCCTGCTCGGGCTCAGCGTGAGAGTCTGATCGCCCGCTCTACACCGAGCTGCCACGCGTCCTGCTCTTCCTTGGCGTGGTACCCGGGCGCAGGCCATGACACACCGCTGCCCTGCCACTGCCACCACTGGCCGCTCACTCGCCGTAGCTGCTCTCCGCGCCCTGCCACTGCCTCATGCCGAGCGCCGCCGCCGCTCCCTCGCGCTACCACCGATGCTGCTTGTCGGAGGAGGAGGAAGAGAAGGGGAGGAAGAAGCGGAGATTGGGGCAATTGTGTCTTTACAAGAGGACAATGACATTGGTATAACAAAAGTTTGTTTGTAATGGCATGAGTGGCAAATCGAGTTGAAAAATGGTATTTGTGAGAAACAGAGATCCAGCATTGGCACGAGTGAACTTAATCCTTTTTTCTATTCCTACCAACACAACTGAAATATTAATACCAAATAATACCACACCTAACGGAAACCCAAGGGAAACTTTAGTTTATCACACTAGAAAGCTGTGCAATACCACATTTGTCACTGTATAATTGGACTTTTAAATTTGGCAACACTTTTAATGTTTCATTTTTTTACTGTTGTCATCAGTTTTGTCCCATTGATCGTCATTTTGACCATTAAATAGTTTCCCACTCTGGTTATAGGCTAGTAACAAATAAATTCAGATATTTGTAGAGTTGTGATAATTTATAACGATTTTTTCATGACTTTTAGTAGTCCTTCCAAAGATTCTAAACTATTTTTAAATTTTTTTTTTATAATATTTAGATCTCATTTCGAGAGCTCTCAAATTTGCTACAATAATATGCCAAAGGGTATCCTTGGGTCTGTCCTTTGCATCCCTAGTTTGTGACCGTGTTTGAATACCCTGGTAATGATTATAGACAGGCTTCCCCGTGTCAGTGCATTAGAATTCTTAAAGAAATGAAAAGTTGCTAGAACTCATGCTGGAAATTCTCTAAAATTTAGAGAAAAAAAATTTAAACCTTTAAAATTATTTTGGGGGCAATCCTACACACCAACCAGCTCTTGACGATTTTTTTTGTTTGGATTGGATTTCTCCAATTGTTTTCTTTTAAAAAAACTTTGAATGAGATAGGTGGTCCTTAAGAGCATCCCCAGCAGGGCCTTCAAATTTCCCTCTATCGCTACAGTAACTGCTACAGTAATCGCTACAGTGCAAATTCCCTCTCACATGCATCAAGTTCCCTCCTGCTGCATTTGAAAAATTTTGAAATAGAGAGGCATTTGGGGGGTGAGATGGGGATGCTCTAAGTAGTGCGCAGGAGTCGTCGCATGGGCCATGCATTGACGCGCACATGTATGCCTTCTCTCTCTCTAGAAAAGGTAGCTCATGTATTTGCAGGTGCTGAATTTATATTTATGAATTTTATTATTCTAAGAGTCCACCTTGATGATCAATATGTATTTGCGATTCTTATTTGGTGACTGCCCTCCTCCTTCTCTCAAAAAAATAGGCCCTATTACTTTAAGAAAATACATATGTGACATTTGATAAGCTCAATTTCCTGCTAATTAGTCGGGACTAAAAATACGTATGAAACCGAGGCACTCGACCTTCTTACAAAATGGCTTCAAGACTTGGATCAGACGAGCCGTATAGTCACTATCCTTGCCTCCGAGGCATTGATCCATTTTTTCAACTCGAACATTTTGCTAGTCGCTCTCAAGACATGGGGCATCGTTGGAAGTTGGAATTGCAATGAAGAGGATATCCACACTGCCACATGCATCGCACTCTTTCTGAATTGTGATAGCTGGTGATGTCAACTTTAGTCACACAAGTAATTAGATATGCTATATACATGTTAAAATTGAGGTAATCAATAGAGAGATAAAAAATAAATTGCAAGTAATAGAAATACCATATAAATCTGGTATTCATAAGGATGACATCATAAAGTATGAATAGCCTAAAAAATGACACTATGGACTTTCTTGTTCCTTGAACCTCTTTAAATTTATATCCAATCAACTATTAGTCTTCTTTCTCCTTCCTCGTCTCCTTTCCTTCACCTCCCATGAACTCTAGCCAACCCTCTTCCTACAACTCTAGGTCGACCCCCTCCTCCTTTGTCTCCTTCTTCGGCCCCAACCGGGCGTCACCGATCCTAGCTCCAGTCTGGCCCTCTGCTTCTGACCTGAGCTTTGCCCTGACCCTTCGCCTTCGACACAAGCTACAGAATTACCAACCCTAGATTAGGTCCCTCTGCCAAGATAGAAGAGGTGCGGGTGGAGGAGCTCCTTAACACACAAGCGAAGGTGCATGGGCTGGGGGTGACAGCGTGGCCAGAGGAGGCCGGGGACGGCCCACACGATACGTAGGGTGTTTGTCAGAGAAGTGCTGATGGGAGGTTGGAGGAAGAAAAAGGGGAGGAAAAAGAAGGTGGATGCTTTTTTTCTCAAATAAGATTGTAAAGGATTTTGTCATGCTATATTTGAGACAATTCACACCTTATAATACTAGCATCCTTACAAATACGGACTTGGCATTTATGCTTTATAGCAACTTAATATAGTATGTATGCAATTCACTTAAAACCGGTGCCCTTTGTGTGGCCAGATTGGTTTCGATCCATTAATTTGGCACGAAATCTTATTCCTATTATTGTTGATATTTTTAAATTTTTTATTATGGTAGATATGAACTCTTTCTTCTAATATGACAATTACTCTTATGTTATTATTTTATTTTGAATTCTATTGTTGTTTTGTTGTAGTTGATACAAACTCTTTTTAAAGTTTGGTATGGACCCTTATTTATATTATTTTATTTCAAATTTTATTATTTTAGTTCATATGAAATATTTCTTTTAATCTAATCCATTAGAATTTGGGGCCACAACAAATCTTTCTTTTTCTTTCTAATTATTATTATACTTTTTAAGATGTTAGGATTAAGGTGGATGTCCCGTTAGACCCTATTTTAATTAATTATATAATAGATTAATCACCTTTGTTGATTTGCTCTCTTGTAGATTGGTGAGCTCGCCGGGCTTGCGGTTGGAGCTACCGTCCTACTAAATGTGCTCTTTGCAGGGTATATATAACTCAATATAACTACGACCTCCATTCTTTTTTTTACCCGACATTTTAATTTGCATGAGCACGCCATCTAAGACTCTTTAAGACAAATCTTAGATCATTTTTTCCCCCTAGTTTATGTTTTAAAAGGTGGGACATATAAGCACTTTTGAATAATGAATGGATTTGATGTGCAGGCCTGTATCAGGAGGTTCCATGAACCCGGCGAGGACCATCGGCCCGGCGATCGTCCTCGGCCGCTACACCGGC
The DNA here is from genome assembly GCA_036346415.1 of Raddia guianensis. Taxonomy (NCBI): domain Eukaryota; kingdom Viridiplantae; phylum Streptophyta; class Magnoliopsida; order Poales; family Poaceae; genus Raddia; species Raddia guianensis. The sequence continues at coordinate 31,527,918 of CM070538.1, read as the reverse complement.
ATCTGGGTGTACGTCGCCGGCCCGGTCGCCGGGGCGGTCGCCGGCGCGTGGGCCTACAACCTCATTCGCTTCACCGACAAGCCGCTGCGGGAGATCACGAGCAGCTCATCCTTCCTGCGTAGCGCAAGGAGCTGCTAAGCTAGCATCAACGCACACCAAATTTACAGTGCTATTTCTTGTAGTTAATGACCAATTGATACTAATGCATGGGAGTGTAGCAGTAATGCTTCGGTTAATTTGCACAGTGAGGTTCTTGGCATCCCCATCCCCGATCTCTCCTGGTTGCTTGCTTGGATTGTTAGGCTTAACTGTTCGTAGGCTAGCTCCGATTATGTGACATGCTGACACTTGACAAAGCTGCATGGTAGACTTGCAAATAGTTGCAACGACCCAGTCAGATGCCATATTTCTTCAGCAAGTCAAACATGTGAGGACTCTACATTTGTCTTGTTGTTGCGATCTGCTTCAAACATGCATCACGCCCTCTTGAAATTGACACTGCACATAACACCCCGTCACTGTCGGGTCAGAACCAGTTTCAGTACTTGTTCCTAACCCGACAGTAATAATGCAAGATTATCTTACCAACTACAAATAAAATAATGATAATCATTGTCCCTGCCAGTTCATTGAATTGATATCACGAAGTAGTACACATAATTCCTAAATATTTAAAAATACGCCGGCCGTTGGTAAATGGAAGAACCGTGATTCAAACCTATAACCTTTTGAGACCTTGTGAGTCATGACTCCAAACTCACACTTGTATCCAACCTACCCACCCACATGTATTGATATGACTAGGATATGCATTCCTTTTGAATGTTTTTGAAACGAGGCATAAGTACCGATTGGGCGCCCATGCCATCTGGCCTATACCCACCTGCCAAAGGGCTCATTAGTACCGGTTGCATATCACGAACGGGTACTAATGTGAGGGCCCAACTAGTACTAATGTCTTGGAGTCATAAACCGGTACTGATACCACTATCAGTATCGATTCATGTTCAACTGATACTGATGGGCCGATATTAAAAGTTGTTTCTCTATTAGTATTATTTCAGAGTATAAGAACATCACAAACATGACATTTGACCAATCATTAACAAAGAACATAGTAAACATAGCATTTGACCAGCCATTTTCAGTAAGCATAGCATTTCAGAGCATTTGAATGTAAGGACATAGCAAAATTTAGCCAGCCATTTCAGTTAGCATAGTCATTTTGGAGTATAAACCCTAAACCCTCATTCACATAAAAACATAGCAAGTATAGCGTTGGACTGGCCATTTCGGCAAGCATTTCCAGAACACAAGACCATCTCCAACCATATTCCTTTCATTTCATTCCCTTTCCCATTCTTTTCCCCACATTTATTTCGTTCATTTCCTACCATCTCCAACAGCATCCCTTCGAAGAAATTTATGGCAAAAACGAAGAGAGAATCTCGTTCTAAAAGGAATGCAGGAAAAAGTTTCTTCTGATGAGAATTGCTATGAGATTCTGTTGGAGCATCAGAATTTCTTCGTAAATGGAATTTGGCTCCTGAAGAGACTTCCTTGGAGATGGTCTAAGAACATAAAAAAATAGTATTTGACTCGTCATTTCAGCAAGTGTGGTCATTTCAGAGTAAGCTTAACGGCGAAACAACTTATCTACGTTTTGAAAATACATATGCTTTGGGTTTTTTAATCTATTTTTTTGTTGTCTCGAAGGTGGTCCTAATGCTTTAAAAAGCAAGTCAACGAAATGGATCCGAATCTCAAGACTACTTTGAGAAGCTCTCAAAATTAAGTCATTTCTCTCAAAATTAAGTCATTTTAGTCATCCAGTTGTTCAACCGTTCATATCAGCCTGAAAGAACAGAGCCTAAGTCTATCAAATTTGTCCTAAAAGTTTCCTTCACGCAAAAGTCAGTATTGGAATTTTAGAAACATCCTTTTTGAGTGATTCTAGTTAGAGAAGATGCATGACTTATATATCTATCAGTCATAAAAGTTTATAGTCCACTGGATGCATTGTTTGGATGCAATTAGGTGAATAACGAGTCCCAAAAATTCTTCTTGAAGTTCCTAGCAGCGTTTAGTGTTTGATTTTTCTAAAAGGAATTTCAAACTCAAATTGGCGGCCTGCTGCACAACTCATATATCTACCTAGAGTACAATTCTCATTATTTTTTGAGTCACAGAAAGGTAACAACTACCCACTTGATTATACATGACAAGTTTATGTTGGAATATGTTTTTACTTTTCTTAAAGATGCTTTAGCCATTTGGTTTAATTAGCTTTTGCTAAAGCCACTTTTTAGCTTTGATTCCCGCTTGTTTGGACTCTTAACAACAAGCCGATGGTTTGAAAATTCCCACATCCTTGAATGGATTTTATCTATGCTATTTAGGATGCATGAAATTATCCCAGTTTTGGAGTGGAGGTATTACAAAACAACTATTGATATATTTAGATTTGCTTTTTTCTACATTACCGATTGTCATTCTCTTTGTCCCCCTGAAGTATCGAGATGCTGCCTGTAGGAGGGTAAATAGGCGTACAAAAATTTCAACCAACTTTTACACAGAAGTTTTAGACACTGAATGGTCCGATAGTAAACACCGAATAATCCAATAGATACTAGAGTATCCAATGCAAAACACCAAATAGTCTGACTTGCCAACAGAGCTCACCCTACATATTTATTCAATTTGCAATAAGTAGACCTGCTCATGGGTAGCCCGACCCGACTTACCCGACCTGACCTTTCCGCTTTTTTTTTTGGACTTGTATTTTGGTCGGGGAGAGCGCTACGGTCGGCAAAGATCTATCCGATGGTGCCAACGACGTTGGGAAAGCAGAGGGTGAGACCGAATTGGAGTAATGTTGGGAGATAATGGAACTTGCAAAAGGACGGCAAAAGGAGAGTTCATAGCGCCTCCCGCAACACCCATACACTTCCAATACCCTTGCACTTAACAATCTTAACAAACAACAAAGAGAGCAATGCGAGGATTGTAGAATTGCACTAGCTTTTTTCCTCGAGAAGCAATCACACTAGCATCTAATGGTTTGACAAATGTTTTGCTATCTGTTACAAGAATCACGGTTTATTAAAAAAAAATGCAATCAGACTGCCATAGAAATATATAAAAAGTGCATTCCTGCATACAAAACTAGATTTGTTTGTACAAGGGAGCAGGCCGGCAGCACAAGGTTGCAAACTACCGCAAGAGATGAACCGGACGATAAAAATGTAAGAACAAAGCTGCTTGATGCTGTCATTGGAACATCCTGAGGAAGTTGTTTGCATACGCCATTGGCTTGACATCGGGGTGCGGCTGCAAGATGCATCAGAAAGCGGTATTAACATAAATATGAACTTTAAACTGACACTAATATATATCTGTGAGATAAGAGCGAGTAATTCTCACCACCGCTGAGAAAGAAACGATATCTGGCTTGAGTTCTGGAGCTGCGAACCGAATGAATGCACCCTTGTTGCCCATCTGTATCAAAATTGCAATTCACAAGATGTGCAGAGGATCATTTTAGATGTTACACAAATGAGAGGAACATTTACAAGGAATATTAATCGGAACATAAAATTGATAGCTTATCAGACAAAAGTAGAACACAAAATCAACAGGCAAACAACTTCCAATGTCCTATTGATGCGAAATGTCTCCATGTGAAAAGCCAGGTTTGCACTGTGTAATATACTGATATACCTGATCACAATAATTGGGAGCGGAGAAGACTGTTATAAGCTTTCCATCATGTTCAATTTCATAACCTTCATCCTTAACTTCATGGGAGCGAACAACAAGGTCTGGTAAATCATAAAACAAATGAAGATATAAAAAATATTCAATGTGGATTTCTTTCAGAGAAGCTGTGACAAAATCTCTAGTTCCAAGTACTTAAAAAATCCAATTTGCAATGAAGTTTTGCTGCATACCGAGGTTGTTTTCTTGTAAAAATTTCTTAGTCACATCTGCTCCAAAGGAAAGACCAACACCACGTTTGCTTGGACCTCTTCCAAGCTGAGGCTGGGGATCAGCCCATAGTATTTCACACATTAAACCTGTCAGCAAAAACCAGGAGTTAAACAGAGAAATAGTCAACAGAAAAAATGCCTCAAGGACATCATTTTGATTAGAACAATGCATCTGCCAGAAATGCTGAAAACATAGTGGTTAGTGGCTGATATCTTTAAGTCTCGACCATAACTTCCTACTTGAGTTCAGCTAATCCCCAAGCCTTGTGCGGAAAATTCTTCATAATGAATAGTAAATTTGAGAAATAAAAAAGAATAACCAAGGAGAGTTAAACCCATTGCTTCTGCTCAAGGTTTTAAACCGTGTTTTCCACAGTTCCGTGGCGAGATCCAGAAAAGTTATAGCGGGCTGTCGCGGAAGCTGTCCATATAGCGTTTTAATATAAAAATTATATAAAATACAAAATATTTGCATAATATTAGCCACATCCAATGAAATAAGAAGCGCACTGTTACTTTAGAAATACTTCTAGCCTAATGTATGTTCATATGACCATAATTAATTTGTAAAATACATTACTACGATATATTCTTCTACAAGTTCATTATAGAGAAACTTCTCTACGTGATCATTTATTAGTTTTATATTGATAGTATCATCTTGTAAGGTTAGATGATGTAAGAATGAAGTAGAGCATAACTAAACAAATAGTTGATGGTGGTTTTTTTAAAGGAAATTAAAAAACTAGCATATCGGTGCTATAGCGGTTAAAAAAATAGCGAAAATAGCCGTCAATTTAGTGGCTATAGCAGAAATACCTCTGTTCACGATATTTTAGTGCTTAGCATAGCATTTTACAGCCAAAAGAGATATAGCGGTGCTATCGCAGAGCCATAGCAGTCTATTGAGAACCTTGCTTCTGATCAAATTTGTGATTGGCTAGAAACTATGAGTATCCAAGCTTTGGCTTCCTCGAAATCTCTAAATATTATTGTATTTACATATACCGCAGTATGAGTCTCTCCTACAGTTTTCCCTTCAAAATAAAGACTGATCAAGTTCATGTGCCATTAGGTTGACCAAATAAAGACTTTGGTAAAGTTTCCTTGTGGTTTATAAAGAAGAAGAAAATGATGGAACTTTAGTACATTTGCCTTGTGGTTTTAGAAGATAACTAGACAAAGTAAATGGCCAAGTTGGATAAGACAATGCAGCTAAATCAAACAGGAGTTAACATTAACAATTAACATTGAATTGAAAAGGACAACATAAACCATACATAGTGTCAACTGGAAAAGAAGCAGATTAATAAGCAAAAATAGAAAAAATAATAAATACCTTCTTCAGGAGGCTCACGGAAACGATCGATGGACCTAATATCTGAAAGCTTAACATCATCAACACTAAACAGACCTCCATGAACTACAAAGACCTTGTTATTGATGACATGAGCAAGGGGCAAGCAACAGAATACTTCAGCAAATAGTTCAACAAATGCTTCACCCAACTTTGACCTCACTTCTCCCTCAAAACCATATATTTTGTTCATGCTCTTGCTTTCGTGATTTCCTCTTGCAAGGAACATACCTGAATCATTGAAGAACCATTAAAAGGAATCTTATTACATGCGCAACCTTAAAGATGCAGAATGTAACACTAGAAGTCTAAATCTTTGAACATTAACAAAATGCAGAATGTTGTTCAGTTCTTGGAAAGCATAAGGCTTACCAGTGGGATAGAGGCATTTGAAAGCGAAAAGAGTGAGTATGACTTCAACAGAAAAAGAACCTCTGTCCACAAAGTCCCCGTTGAAGAGGTATGGATTCTCTTCTGAGGGAAGCCCATTGAGATCAAATATATTGAGCAAATCAAAGTACTGCAAAGGAAAGACATGTTAGAACATCAAGGTCAATATATGTAGTGGAAAAAAAGGAAATTTGGATCCATACCATGAAGAAATCCCCAGTTTAGAGAAACAACATCAAAATCTAATGATTCAGTTAAATAACACCAAAAGGAGTGTGCCATTTCAAAAAAAACCATATGTGACATCCATCACATTTTTTACGCTGATGCCATTTGGGGTGCCCCTCTACCTCTTCACCTGATCATGATTCTTGTTCTATTCATCTATAATTAAAAGCTACAGCTAGAAATTTCCCATTTTTGTGCAAGCTAAACACTGAAGCACACCCTCAATGGATCCCATTTCCTCTTCACAAATTCTTCCCATCCGCTTCCGATTCCAGACAGCAGCAAGATGGTGCATTAAGATTTTTTTATTTCAGAAACTCATGAAGCTTTTGTGTATATGAAAGTCATATTTTTTGTTTTCCCAGGGATTTTTGGCTGACGATTTCTATTCCATTTGCATGTTGTACACGTGAAAGAATCATTACAACTTATTTGCAAGAGATTGGAACTTTTAGTGGGCGCAATTTCGATGATGTTGGCTCGAAGAACTAGAATGCAGGGCAACGATGACTCAAGTGGACCTACAGAGAAATAGGTCATGTTCTTTTCAGCATAATAACTTAACGGCTTAACAGTTCAACGACTTATCTACGTTTTGAAAAGACATATGTTTTGAGTTTTTTGTGTTGGTTTTTTCGTTGTTTTGAAGGTGGGTCCTAACGCTCTAAAAAGAAGCTATTGAAATTCAGTCATTTCAGCCGTTTAGCTGTTCAGCCGTTCAGATCAACTCAAAAGAACAGGGCCAGTCTTTCTTTTTTACCACCTCATACATACAGCAGTTTGGGGATTGAGCCTGGCCTAGATCCAACTACAGATCTCATCCGTAAATTCCCTTCATCCAACAGACATAATTGCGAGTTGGATCACTTAAACTTCGCTTAAATTACCCATTTTTGCCACTCCACCTAAACCAATATCACCCGTCTAGGCTCAAATTGTTACACCCGTGACCGCGTATACTACCGCAAGGGGTGCAAGGGCCAACCTAGGGGACTGGTCGATTGAGTTTGGTCTGGTTTGTTAGTTTGTTGGGTATGTTTATCTTAATTGGGCTGTTAGTTGGCTGCGTGTGTCTATCCTTAGAATTGTTTCTCTTAGCTAGTTATTAGCAGTTTGTTCCTAGTTCGTAGATCGGTGAAGCCTGCGGCTAACCGAGGGAATAAAAGGAACGAACGAAAAATAGAAAAGGAACGTTTAGTTGCCACCAAACCAGAGTCTCAGGTGCTGCCATCAACAACTGGCCGGTGGCGTCGTACCGCCAATTTTCGAGGCAAAGCCGCCATACGGCGCCGCAGCTCCCTACTACCTCTCGATCAGGTCTTCATCCTAGTACACGAGCCTTTGATCGAGGACACTCGCATCACTAATCATCATGTGTGCCATCCATCCGTCCTAAGAAAACATGCCCATGACCAACGCCTCGCCCCGCCGCCGCTCCTCGCTCCCACCGCGTGTGACCCACCGTCACTCCTGCGCCTCGCCGCTGTTCCTTGCCCCCGCCACATGTGACCCGCCATCACCCTCGCCGCGCCCACTGCTGCGCCGCCTCGCCACGCCGCCACGCACGCGCGCCCGCCACCACGCGCCCCAAATCCCGACTGCCTCCACCACCGCCACACAAGCGCCTCACCTCACACTACCGCGGCACCTACGCTTCGCCTCGCCACGCGCCTCAAAGCTTGATTGCCTCGCCGCCGCCACACCTGCGCCCCGCCTCGCATCGCCACAACACCTGCGCTCCGCCTCGCCGTGCACCCAAAGCCTAAGTGCCTCCGCCGTCGCCACACTTGCGCTTCGCCACCACCTCCGCCGCCGCCACACTCGCGCCTCGCCTTTGCTCGCGCCGCCATGGCTCTCGCTCACTACCGCCACGACCCCAAAGCCCAAGCGCCTCCACCGCCGCCACACCTACGCCCGCCTCGCCTCGCCGTCGCCACACCTTCGAAACACGCATGAGGCCGACCCGCCTCCCAATGATCTCACACGCGTACTCCTCTGCCGCTGCACTCGTTTGCGCTCAACGTCGTCGCGGAGGCACTAACACGCATCATTCTCCGGCGCATCCTCACCATCGCCGCCAGCCGTCGCCGCTTCTCTCACCAGTATGCCGTCTCCTTCCCGCCGATCCCTGCGACGATGACTATAATTTCTAGCCATTTGTTGGGGGGCCGTTCAAAAGGGGTTGGGTGTAGTGGGGGGTAGCTAATTGTTTTTAGGATTTTACCATGTAAATTAAATTGATGCTAGCAAACAATTATTTTTTGCAATCAAATTGGACAAATGTTTAAGAAAGAGGCATCATCTATGCTGTGATAAGCTAAGGATTTTTTCTATTTTTTAAGGCGACAAACTGTTTAAGAACATAGCAATTTGAGTGCAAAGCATCAATACTCAACAAGCCATTCTCGGATATATTACTCCTACGTGCTTTGCACTGCCCGCTTGCTGGTAAGAATTAATCTAGAGCTTATCATGTCTTTGTTCTTTGTACTATCTATCAACTGTCATGAACATGCACATGAACTAGCTGGAACTGTGAACTAGATCTAACTGAACTGTTTGTTTATCACGAATGAGAGAAGATGAAGACATGGAGTCAAAAAGAGGATAATGGGTTGCATGTTATTTGGACAGGGATATTTTAGTCATTACACATTTAGACAGAACATCCAATCACATCTCCAAACAGCAACAACACAAGCAACTAACTCCTCTTCCAAAGTTGAAGTAATATTTAACTGAACCAGTAAAATTGTGGTAGTTTTTCGTAACTGGGGTTCTTTTGCTGGCACAGACACAATTTATCCAACAAAGTGATGCATCTAGAAAAACCTAAATACCTGGCCATGCACATCACCACAAACTGTAAAGTGACTGCCGTTTGGAACATTCACATCAACAAGTGAAGGCACTGATCGCAATAACTCCAAGGCTTGTAACACAATCTGGTATGCATACCTACATTAACAACACAAATATAAAAAGACCAGAAGAAAAGGTACAACACAAGAAACACTTCAGGTATAGCCCTTGCTCAAAGTAAAAAAGGTGTACCTTTTATGTATGCATTTCTGTTTCTTAAATTCATCCAACATCGCCTTGACGAAATCTAATGTTATTGTATCTCCATCAACTCTTGGCCCCGTGTATTGTGGCTCCACTTCTGTAACATGCAAAAGAATTGTGAATCTCAATTAGAATGTAAACCATGCAGTGCTACAGTGCCATAGTGATCAATTTTATAGAATGTTACAGATTGATATATAGGTTTCCAATGGAATATGAGCAATTAGGTCCTTGTAGAGCAGAATTCATTGATAGTTAGAAGTAGGGGAATTACAAAAGTGCTGACCAAGAAAAACTTTTAATTATGATTAGTCTCAATAGCCAAATAAAGCACCCTATACTACATGAGAAAAGTATCAAACTGATGAAGGTAAATTCCACAATATTGACTAAAACTAATATATTCAAATAGCACACTAAGTTGCTTTATGTAACTGGTACATAGAGCAGGGAGAATGAAAATAAGTGCAGAAAGTAATCATCGTACCTACGGTATGGTAGTCAATAGAATCTGCCACAGAGCGCTTCTCTGCATCCCCTACAGAAATTGCTTCTTCAAACCGGATTTTTTGGACAGCTTTCTCACACTCTTTCAACTTTCTTGTAGCATCTGGATCATTAGGACAGATTCTCTTCACCTAGTAAATAAGGGGGGATTATTTCTGCAACACTGCAGGGAAAGACCATGAAACTAGGACTACCACAAGAAACAAATTAATAGCAGCAACCCAAGAAAAAATTTGCTTCCCATTTATGTAGATGGTAACCTACATTAATTTCAGTATTCTACCCAGAAATGCCACTGTAGTCTGGAATGAGAAAGAAAACCGACTAAAAATATCCATTAGCAATCTGGCATTGAGCAAAAGAAAAACTAGGGAAACAATCTGTGCACCTGCTGAAAATCCTTGAGGGCTTCCTTGAACTTTCCCATGGCAAGATATGCAGCACCACGCCTGTAATATCCCTACAAACAAAAAACTGTTCAGAAAAAAAGAAACTTACAAAAGAGTAATGACAAGTGGCATTATCACTTACTTTTGAATATCGAGGATCAATTTCAATAGCTTTTGTAGCATCCTGCACGGCACTTCCATATTCCTCTAACTTTGTGTGTGCAAACGCACGGTTTGCCCAGTAAACCGCATTTGAACCATTAAGCTCAATGGCTTGACTGTAAAGCTCTATAGCCTGGGAGAACTTGTTTGCTGGTGGAAATAAGTAGTAAAAGGTCAAAATTAGTTGCAAACATAGATCTCCTAAAGGAGTTGCCAAAACTTAGGCCCTATATGGCAATATAGGTACTCCCTGAAAGTTTTAGGGCTTTAAAATAGTTATTACCTCCAACAATCATAAGTACAACTAATCACTATTTGGAAATGTGGAGCGCTTCTTGGAAACTTTTCCACATGAACTTGGTTTTTGGGGCACAGGATTCGGTTGCCAAATTTAACAACTCCTAAATTTAGAGAGAGATATCCATAGAAGGCTCCTTCTGGAGATGCATTTAACTGCTAATAGTAGGGGAGTAACATAAGTGCCCTTTTAAAACTTTGCTATAATTTTATTTGAAATAGTCAAAATTCAGATTTATTTTCTTTTATTGTCTGAATCAGCAGTCTGAAACCACTCTGGAGATAACATAACATAACATATAATGTATAACTGATCAATGATACCTAATTATCCCTTTGATTGGGCCTGAAATTTTACGCTATATAAGTACAGAATCTTGTCATGTTACTCCTTGTTCCAATTCAAAAAGAAAATGCAGTTCTGGCAGAATGTTTTCCCCACATTTCACAGAAAAAATATCTTAAATAATAGTGACTTTGTATTAAAATAGCAGGATCTATTTTTTTTTACAGCAAAAGGAAAACATCATAGCTCTAATTACAGAATTAAGGGGAACTGGATGCCCAATATTAGCATACCCTTAAAAGCATCATTTGCCTTAGTCTTCTGCTCTTCAGCCTTTTGCACATTTGAATTTGAGTTGGAATCCATGATAGTTGTTACCCTTGAGTTTTCTTCAATAGAGGTTGGCTCATAAACAGATTATTTAGCACTTCCCACGCGGCCACACACTACATTTGCACAAGAAAATAAATTAGCAAAATTTGTAAGGGGATATTGAAGTATCTCGCATAAGAATAACTCACAAATCAATGCCTGAGCATCTTCACTAAAACAGGATGCATATTTCATAACAATAGTCAACTCCGCATAAAAGAAAATGAACATCATACACTGAAGATCACATATTAAAGCATGCATGCCAAAAATGGAAGCAAAAACTTCATCAAATTGACACGTCGACAGAAATAGCAGTACAAAATGATATCACAATACTAGTTAACGTAGACATGCATAGAGGGCAGCCCAGGAAACCACCCCACTGAATTCTGACTAACCTGAGATTTCCTTCCCTCATTTTTTTTTCAGCCACTCAGAGTCAATAAGACAGAATAATTGTAAAGCATGCCCATTTCCTAGTTTACTCCCATATCACATGAGCTGAATTGGCCAAACATGGGAATCCCAATATAAAGTCCACTGAATATTCCATCAAGGTCCTTATTTCTCCAATCTACAGCAATATCTATACATACTATTTTCTTCAGTGTTGATATTTTGGACCATATTCTAATTAGTATATATTAAATGTCTTAACTGGGTCTTTTACTCTTTTTGCGCAGCACTGTAGTCCTATTGGAGATTTACCTCCACCAAATGACAGGACACATCAAACCACTTCTGCGTCCACACATCCCACCTTATTTCGTGTAGCAGCCGATAAGACCAAACCAAAACAGTAAGAATCAGTGACAACACAAGTTCATCTAATATTCTCGCGTCACGTACACCAACACAGAAGGAAATTTGAATCCTGAACCATAGTCCAACTCTTATCACAGCATAAACCACAATGACCTGTTTGCTATAACAACTTTTACCTATTTTCAAGTTGTTACCAACTTAGCATCGCTCACTTGGTTGGTACCTATTCTATGACAAATATATGTCCATTAGCCATTAGGTATTATATAATTGTTGATTACCAGTTTATAGTTTTGTTAACTTCATGTCATATACAAGAGAGTTTAATTTGATGTGAAACTAGTTCAAACTACATGAGCACGTGGCTATAACTAGATCAAGCACCTCGCAAACAAGTGCTTAATTCCAATGTGAATGGTTACCATACCAGTTGTTACCAATGTTATGGTTACCATACCAGTTGTTACCAATGTTATGGTTACCATACCAGTTGTTATCTAGCTCAAACAAAACAGCCTACCATGGTTGTCAAGGCGGTAAAGCGACCCGCGGCGTGCTAAGCGAGGCGACTTCATAGACATATGTATAAGGCGAATAAAAGCAACCAAATTGCAACATAATAAGATAGTTCACACCACATAGTTTTGCACCACATTATTATGACCAGTTCACAAACTAGCACACGATAACTTGAAGTCCCAAACCCTCTCTCATCTAGACATAATCATCCATCAAATCATTATTGGTATTGGTTGCTTGCGCATCTTCTCCTCCACCTTCTTCAGGCTCCATGGGATCTTCATCATCACTACGGACATCCTCATCATCATCCATTCATCGTCATCATTCACGCGCACACAGATCGGGCAGCAGCAGCAGCTCACAGCGGCGGCGGCGTGGGCGGCGGCAGCGGGCACAGATTGGTTGAAGAAGGGAAGGAAGAAGAGGAGGAACGGAGATGACGAACCTATGATGGTTGTGCGGCGGCGGCGGCGGCGCGGCGGCGGCGCGGCGGCGCGGCTGGCGGACGGTCCTGTTGGCTGGCTGGCGCGACGGCTTCTAGCTCTGCACTCCTTTATTTGGGCCACAACCCCCTAGGGCTTAGCTCTGCACTCGGTTTATTTGGGCCATCCCTACCTCACGCTGTATGGCGCCCGCTTCATCCCATAAGGCGTCTAAGAGGATGCCCTAGACGCCGTAGCGACGCCTTGGACGCCCTAGGGACGCCATACACTCAATTTGTAAAGCGTCCCGTGAGGCGTCCAGGCAAAACCTTTTTAGCGATTAAGCGACGACTAAGCGTCGATTAAGCGACGCCTTAACAACCATGCAGCCTACAGGTGTTGACATGCAGCGCATCGCATCAATAGCATGCAAATATATAGTAGGATTTCAGTGTCCTCGCATAGGGCCAGGAGCAAAAGTGTGACAAAATCGAGACCAGTGGATCTAAAGTTGTTGTGGAGGTTCGGTTTAACCCCCGCATTTGGGGAAAGAAGCTTCTATTAAAATCACAATCAAATCAAATCAGCGACTGGATGGGTCAGAATATCTTAGAAAGAAAAAAAGGAAGACATATGTTGATTTGATTGCTCACAACAAAGAACGAAGCATTCTTAGAACAATCCACTCGAGCTAGGTTAGGGCTTATATACCAATAGAAGCAAGCAGCCTACATTTGCCACTTCATACCTCCTCAACGACAACCCAGTAAAGGTGAGGAGAGTAGGGTTTTTCTCCTTCAAGGTTAGAAAGCGGCCTGCCCTGCACACTTCTTCTGCCACTCGCAAAAAACAGTCTGGCATGGCTGGACCTCAGGAATCAGTAATGGAGGAGCAAGGAGGGGAGGAGAGGTTTATAGGGCAATTCTTAATCCACCACTTGATGGACCTCCCTCTCCCACCTCTTTTCCAACGATGGTGCGGATCCATAAATGTATTACACATATTAGTAAGTTATAAACTTGTAATTGTGATTGAACTAAATCCACCAATGACAACACCGGTGAAGAAAGTGGCAAGGCTAGTAAAGTTCAGGACAACAACTATAGTTACCTACTCCTCGCAAACATTGCAAAATGGCAACCTTTCTTGCAGAAACATGTGCCACCCACGAAGAGATGGAGAACAAAAAGACACCATGATACTATGCTAAACATATAATTTAATACAATGAGGCAGAGAAAGAGAAGCAGCAGAAAAATTGCATTTTCTTTTCAAAGGGCATATCGACATCATCGTTCCGTTTTCTCGACCACCGGATGTACTAGTCACATGAAGTCAACTGAGCTATGCTATGTTGCCTTGATACGGGGATACGGATACGGATACGTGATACGGCGATACCGCGATACGGCAATTTTGCCAAAACTAGGATACAGCGATACGTTTATATATATATATATAATTTTTATATTTTTATATATGTAAATATACAAAATGCAGAAAATAAAAGAGGTATTTACAATGGGGATATAATGTTAGTTTGTTACCTGATAAATGTTGAATTGTTGTGTCCTAAACCATGGTATGAACAATTGATCATTGCATTCATGCACCGTGCTGTCTATGAGTACTTGAGGCCTGAGGGCTGAGGCTTGAGCACTTGAGCACTAATAGCACTTGAGCACACACGAATAGCACTTGAGCAGAGACAGAGGGAGAGTAGAGAGGGAGAGGGAGAGCGGGAGAGGGAGAGGGAGAGGGAGAGGGACGGCCACCTGGGCGACGACCTCGACGCCGACGGGCGACGGGCGACGGCCGTCCTGGGCGACGGCGTCCTGGCCTCCTGGGCGACGGGCGACGGGCGTCGGGCGACGGCGTCAAGGCTGCAGGTTGGGGGCGGCGGCGGCGGCGGGGGGGGGGGCGGCGAGGGCCGGCGGCTAGGGTTAAGGGAGCGGCGCGGGGTGAAGTGAGACAAAGAGGCACGGGGCACGGCCCGGGATGAAAACGGATAGTATTCGGATACCTGTTTTTTTGTCTTTTTTTCTTCTATGGTAAACAAATAGGACATAGAATTTTTTTTTATCCAAATTCATATTCTTGTTTTTTGTGTTGAGCTTGTTAAGATTCATAAAAAATGAATCCCAAATTCATTCTATATTTATTTAGATGATAGATAAGAATTCGGATAGCATTCGGATTCGGATACAGATATTTTTTTGATCTTTTTCTCTCTAGGAAGCAAATAAGGCGTAAATTTTTTCATCTGGTTTGGTATTCTTTTTTTTGGTAATGAGCTTGTTAAAATGCATAAAAAATTAACACCAAATTCGTTCTACATCTATTTGAAAATGCCAAATTTGTTCAGACAATTCAGATATCCACTTTCACCCCGCACGGGGCACGGGCTGTCGAGGCGGGGTCAAGAAACGGGAGATTCATATCCCACCGGTGTCCTAAGGTACCCCGCTCGTATCCGGCTGTTTTAAATTAATTAAATTCCAGGAAATTACCCGATACGCCCCGGATACGTATCTGGACGTATCGGATACGTGTCCAGATACGGGTACGCAGGTTTTTGGAAGTATGCAGGTATCCTAGGAGCTATGATCAGAACACCTTGATGAATCAATACCAGAGCAGCACCTTTCACTGGAAGCATGCGAGAGAGCATAAGCATACAGGGACTTGGGAAGAGGGAAGGTGACATACGGAGCAGGGAACGCCCGCAACCGTGGCAGCAAATTTAACCGACGAGCTTGAGCGGCAAGCAAGACAGAGCGAGAAAAGGAGCTACGGCGCCGGTCGGAATGAGTCTGGCACGAAAGAAGAATCGAATATAAAAGAATGCAGCGGCAGTGTGATGGCAGAGAATGGCCATGGCCGGGCGCTAGGTTTTAGTGGTTTAGGGCAGGGGAGGCGAGGAGGGGACGAGGGGACATGGGGGAGGGGAGGATGGAGAAGCTTCTCAGCCCAAATACATTTTGACTCTTAGGCCCTTGGGCCTTGGGTTCCTCCCTAGACTCTACAGTATGGCCTAAGCTTGTTGCTGACCCATCTAGCAAAAGTCCTAAACCAAATTCTAGGCCCAAATAAGCATCTTGGTTTATCTTTTCTTGGGCCGTATTTCAGTCGCCTCCCTCTAAAATTTCCCCCTTTGACAGCCCCATCTTCTAGTCACCTAGGTTTCAATCACCTCTGTCGGTTACCTTCATGGGGTTCACACCCTAACTTAGAGTAAGAGGTCAATGGCAATGACTGTCACCTCAGCTACACATCTCCTCAGGAGTGTTGGACAACGTTGGAGAGAGGAGTGATAAGACTGTAGTACCATTAAGAGGCAAAGGGTGATCTAGTGGGTGGAGCCGCTGGAGATAAGGAAGATTGGTAGGATAGGGGTACGAGCTTGGAGCCATCTTTGAAGAGAATGAGGAATAAAAGTAGAGGAGGGAGAATCGAGGGAAGAAGGGGTAGCTAGCAATGAGGAGAAAGTAGAGGCAGCAACATAAAAAACACCTGTGCACATTCTTCTCGTGCACGCGTCTGACTAGGAGCTAACCCCTTATTTTATTTCAAGAAAGAAAATAGTAGGCGATTGCATCTTTTAATTTTCGAATACCTACTCGTCGTTGGCTCAGGTAGCAGTTTTACTCTTAAGATGCAGGGTGAGGATGATTGATTAGAGTGAGAATATTAGCTTTATTCCACTTTGTAGAGTTGGCTCCGCTAAAATGCCACTTCAGATATGGAGCTCACTAAAATGCCACTGCTAACATTTGGGTCTTGCTATTTTGTCATTTTGGTTTTTTAAAAAAATCCCTTATGGATTTACTATGCACGGGAAATATCTTCTTTGCCCTTCTTCCTCTCCTCCTCATCTTTATATATATCTTCTTCTTCCCCGTCGATGAAATAAGAAAGTTCTCCAAGCTCCAACGCCGACCTGCTCTCCGCCATGGAGAGGTCTGAGGAGACAGAAAGTTTAGAGGAGGTTGGTGGGTCGACGGGCGAAGGCCAGGTACCGGCCCATGCAAGCTCTTGCAGTCACTGCAGTTGGACCAAAGTTCTCCGTGGTTGGAGCGAACGGTGGCGCGATCATCACGGCCGGAGAAGAAGGTTGAAGGAGTGGTTGTAGGGGGCAAAAGGGTGAATTCCCATGCATGAGTAAACGTGAAAGTATTTGAAATATATTTAAATGGCCCGGAATATCAAAGTGACAAGACCAAATGTTAGTAGTGATATTCTAACTAGCGTCACCTCTAAAATGGCATTTTATACACTGTTCGGTTTTCTTCTCGAGTGAGTCTGGCTCGTACCAACTCAGTCAAGCTGGTGGGATGCAGTTTGATGAGATGCAAGAGATGTTTGGTTGTTTGCACAAATAGGTTGAGAAGAGAAGATGTTTGGTTGGATGCATTAGGGGCTTGTGGAGTTGCGCGATGCGCTCAACTGCATCCCGTGAGCCTGGCTCCGGGTCCGGGGAGCGCTCAATTTGACCATATTTCTAGAGGCTGGCCCGCTGGGGTAATTGCATCTGAAGAGCCTGGCCCAGATGGGTGAGAATACAATCAAACACCCTACTTTTGTATCTCTAGATACAAAACTACTGTAATGCAGGCGATCAAACAGACTATCGGTGAATCCAATTCTGCGCAGAAAACCAATTTTCTCGATTAGTGTATGCTTAATGATTGGTTCAATTCTAACTCCCACACGACCGGAGCAACCGAGCGGATTAAAGCTCCGCCAAACAGTTAGCGTTTGGTTCGGAGTGACGTCTAGGAAAAAATCAGGAGCTAAAAATGGGTGTTGCAGGGCAGAGCTAGAAAACCAGAACATAATAATCTCATTCAGTAAAATCTTGAGCTCCATCAATGGAACCCGGAGAAAATTCTTTAGCGTAGTCAATATTGAAAGTAACATTCATGGGCACAAGTTCAAAATCAGGTTAATCGAAGTGAATGAGCCATGTAAAAATTCATTCAACCTGTCGTTCAATAATCCATCCAGTCTTAGGTGGTTGAGATCAATCCTTAAATCATTTTTTTGAAAGATCAACCTTAATCATCAACTAGATAGACTAGAGTGCCACAATGTTGCAACCCCAAATTAACCGATTCACGTTTATATCATGAAAAAAATAGTTAATCAACTGGACTACCAACCAACAATCACATATTCACATGCACTACAAATTACAGAGCTACCCAGTTAAATGGAGCGATTGTAGCAATATAATCATAGCTCAATTTTTCCCATTTCACAGCGGTGTTTTTTTTTTTCACGGTTTCTCCTAAAACCCGTTAAAACAGTCGGTAAACCGTTTGACGTTTTTTATTTCCGTGGTGTTCATCACAATATTTCACAAAAATATTGTGAACCTAATCCTAGCCAGTAATAACAACGCAAGGTTACCAACATTCTGTCGCACAAATCCATATATATCTCCTAATCTGAATAGCATGGGCATAACACATGGTGTTCTCCTCCTACCTTATCCTATCCTATCCACCAACCGGCAAGTACAACAAGCTTCAGTTCCCATCTCCGACGATCTCCAGCGAGTCAAAAGCAGCGGCTAATCCTATCTCCATGGAAGTACACACACGAAAACACCATCAGATCAGGTCAGTGTCTCGCGCGTCAGCTAGCTGCAAGAAGTGTCTCGAGCGGCATGGCATCAATTTGTCATGGTTTGTAATTTTGGTATCGTGCTCTCGTCGCTAGCATTTCCGCCGGCGCTTCGCGGTGGCCGGCCGGCCGCCGGCGGGGAAGCAGTGGCGGAAGGAGGTGTCCGGGGAGGAGATGTCAGGGACGAAGGCGGTGCTGTCGGAGGCAGCGCCGTGGGCGGCGACGGCGGGGTGCTTCGGCCAGTGGAGGCCGGAGGCCGTCGGCGGCGAGGGCAGCTCCGGCACCGACCACTGCATCTCCGGCACCTGCCCGAAGAGCTCGTCGGCGTTGCCGTCCTCCGACGACGACCGGTAGTACGGCGAGCCGGCGGTGCTGCCCCCGAGCTTCCCGCTGTCGGCCTGGTGGTTCACCACGCAGCAATGTCAGATCAAATGGGGACAACAAACTGATCAAGAAGCTAGTAAGAATTTGATCTTAATTGCAACGATAAAATTTTGATCTTTGCGTGGAGCAAGAGCGAATTGAGAAAATTCAAATTTGAATTGTTGGGAAGATGACGGTGACCTTGGAGGTGCCGCTCTCGCCGAAGCCGAAGCCGCCGGTGAAGTCGGTGAAGCCGCCGAAGAACTCGCCGAGGGGCCAGTCCATCATGCCGCCCTGGCCGCCGAACGCCAGCGCGCGCGGGCTGCGCTTCGGCGGGGTCCGGCTGGCCGCCTCGGCTTGCCGCGGAGCAGGGGAGCCGAACTGCTCGTCGACGATCGACCAGTCGGGGAGGCTCCCGGCGACGGCAGCGGTGTCCGGCGTAGCGGCGGCCCAGCTGAAGCCGCCGTCTCCGTAGAGCGGGGACGAGGCCGCCGGTCCGCTCTTCGCCGGCGGCGGCGGTGGCGGCGGAGGGGACGGCTCCGGCGGCTCCGGCGAGCTGTCGTCCTCCTCCTGGCCGACCTGCACGCCGGTGAGGAGGAAGCGGCGGTGAGCAGAGACGAAGGCGTTGGCCGTGTGCACCGCCACGTCGCAGCTCCGGCAGAGCAGCGCGCGGTCCTCGAGGCAGAAGAAATAGGCGTGGCATTCCTGCATCGAAGATCGATCAATCCCAATCCCAAATTGACAAATTCCCAATCCAAGAAAAATTCAAGCAGGTGCAAAGCAATACGAGAACTCGGGGGCGCGCGCACCTGGCATATGTCACACTTGGGCGGCGGCGACGCGGGGGCATTGGCGGCGGCGGCGGCTGCGGGGGCGAGGAGCGGGAGGCGCTGGTGCTTGCCGGCGAGGCGGTTGGCTGCGTGGACGTCCCGGTCGCAGCGCGCGCAGAGGGCGGCCTCGTCGGCGCAGCAGAGGACGCTCGCCTCCGCCGCCTCGCACGCGCTGCACAGCACCTTCATGTGCTCGCCTCGCCTCACCTCACCTCACACAGCCGCCGCGCGAATGGAGCAGCCAAGAAGAAGAAGAAGAAGAAGAAGAGGAGGGGGAAGGGTGGGTGTGGTGGTGTGGGCGTGGATGGGAGGGGCGGGTCGGGTCGGGGGTGGTGGCGCCGTATTATGGAGCGCGGGGAGGGAAGGGAATGGAATGGATTCGTGGGCGCGGTGGAGGGGACGAAGGGGGCGACGTCGCCGGCTCCCATTCGCCGAGACCTCGACGCCTAATGGCCGCACAAAATTGGAACCCACCTTTAAAAACACCAGTTTTTATGCTGCTACACCGTCTATTCTATGTGTGAGTGTGAGCTACTGAGCTGCTGGCGATCTGTAAGTGAGGCGACTGTGGTGACATCCTTGATGATGCTTGGCTGATCAATGCATTGGGAGCATGCACAACAGCGCTGGCATAGCTGTGTGCATCAACGTTAATAGGGCGTCCGGGACAGTGATTACGAAACCACGGCTGATGGCTCGAAAACCACGGTTAGCCAACAAACCGGTTCGGACCGGTTTTTAGAAAACCACTCGGCTAGGTTTGAATTAAATCCAAATTTTGTTTAAATTTAAAAATTCGTGAAAAAACTGAAAAAATCCCATAAAATATTAAAATTATTTTATGACTATTGGCTCAAACAAAATTTTCAAATTCAAAATTTTTACCGTTATTTCATGTGATTTTCGTTTGATATGAATGAAAATATTGGAATAAAGAAGAAAGGGCAGCGCCAGGCGTCGGACGTCCGACGCCTGGCGCTCGATCGAGCGCCCGCCATTGTTGATCTCCGCCATCGCTACCGATCCGACGAGCCGCATCGTCCCACGTTTGTGTGCCTTCGTTCCATGCTTGCGAGTTATCTAGTCGTCGTTTTATTTTACCTCCGAATAAACTTCTGATTTTTGTGCAAAATTCAAACAGTGTTCAAAATACGTGAAATAAATTTCATAATTCTTCTAAAATCAAGTGCAACCCATTTTAAATACTTTTTGAATTTTTTGAATTTTTCACTTTTTTAATTTTTTTGATGTGAACTAGAAGAAGGCACTTATGAAACTTACATCTACACTAGCGAAACTTGACCGTGTTCTGATGAAACTTGGCCGTGTTCTGATGAAACCTGATGAAACTTCGATGTAACCTGATGAAACTTGGATGAAACCTGTTGAAACTTGATGAAACTTGAATTGACCTGATGAAACTTGGTGAAACTTGAAAAAACTTGTGTAAGATCAAGCCTCCCTTGGGCTTAATGTTTTGGTAATTGATGCCAACTGGGCCTCGACGGATCGCATCAAGGCTAAGGATCTTATTTTCTAGTTCTTCTATTTTCCTTGTGTGCAGAAATACGCTTCGCCCATCCGCCCATTGATGTCTGCAAGATCATCTCTCGGTTGTAGGTCCCATCGAGCACAAGTTCCATCCATCCGAGTGAGTTCGGCGGGTTCTAGAGATGCAGTGTCCGGGTTCGAGAGAGTTCGGGAGTATCTGGTGTCCAGGGTTTTCGTAGCCGCCAAGTTCAAAGCCAGATATTTTTCTTTAGGCGCGAAACCTCCCGCCGATTCCACAAGTCGACAAGATAGGCCAACAACCCTAGGTGTGACGTCGGGCAAAGTTGGTATAGCCAAAACTCGAGTGGAAAAATTTCAGCCCAGCGGACGGATCCGGTCGCAATCGGACGGCGTCCGGTGAGCCCAAGCCAAATTCTACCTAAGTCCAAAATTCACACCCACTGCTCGGACGGCGTCAATCTGTCTTGGACGGGTCCGGCAATGAGGTTCCCAACGAGTGAGCTCGAAATTTGGCTAAGTCCCAAACGCACAGTCCCTGTCGGACGGCGTCCGATCAGGACCGGACGGCGTCCGGTGAAGAAGAAATTTGAGCGCGAGGATCTTCGAACGGCGTCTGGTAAGCGTCCGACGACGGGCCACCCTCACTGTCGGACGCGTCCGATAGTTTACCGGACGCGTCCGATGACGGCTAAACCAGAGACCGAACACCTGGCGGGCGCCCTGTTCACGCGCGGCAGCGCCCTGTCGGACGCATCCGGAAAACCACCGGACAGCGTCCGACGAAGCACAAATTTTGGCAAAACCCACTGTCGGACGGCGTCCGACGGGAACCGGACGGCGTCCGACCGAGTGATCTGAAACTCGCGATTTAATCTGAGCCGTCCATTTCTAGGGTTCCGCCTTGGGCCTATAAATAGGGGCTTAGTGTACGGGGTAAAATCGAGAGAGCCATCATTAGCAGCCACCCCTTGCCTTAGCCACCCATGAGAGCTCCTCCCATGGCACCCACCTCCACCTAGGGTTCCATGTGCTTGAAAGATTGAGAGGGAGAAGAAGAAAGGAAGGAGAAGAAGAAGGTGATCCCTACCTCCCCATCATCTCCAAGGTTTGCCCCATCTCCCATGGCGTTGTTGCCCTAGTTCTCATGGGGAGTGAGAAGGGTAGTGGTGAGAGACGATCTCGATCTTGTGCTCTTGGGACTTCGCCACGGAGAGATCGTCCACGCCACGGGCTTCATCAACCGTCGACTACATCCGCTCCATTCGTTGGAGGCACAAGTCCGCCGTGTGTCGGCGGCCATCTCCGTGTGTCGGGGTGCCACGGTTTCCGTGTGTCGAGCCAAATCCTCCATGTGTTGGGGTGTCTCATGTGTTGAGACGAAACCCACCGTGTGTCGGTGGTCGGTGCGGTGTGTCGGTGCCGGTGGGTGTGAGTGCTCGCCAGAGAGAACTCGCCTCTGTGTGAAGGCTTGGAGCTCGCCTACCATGTGTTGGTGAAGAGCTACCGCGAGTGGATTGAGGGTTAGGGACGAGAGAGTCCCGACTTCTGCTGTGAGAAGTTTCCTCAGCGGAGACGTGGGTGCTCATGTGTTGAGCACCGAACTTGATAAACACCTCGGTTTGCGTCTCCTCATCTTACTTGTTTAATTACGCATATTGTCTTGATCGCTTGCATGTGAGTGCCATCGAGCCTCCTAGTAGTCGCCAGCATTATTGTGATCACTTCCGCAACTAGACTCTAGGTCAATCGATAGCTTGGGCTCTTAATTTGATTAAGTAAATCAAGCGAATCGAGAGAAGTAAAATTTGAAAAGGGCCGATTCACCCCCCCTCTCGGCCTAGGATCCTTACAACTTGGATGAAACCTGATGAAACAGTTCGGCAAAGTTTTACGAGTATGAAACCCAAGTTTTACTAGGCGAAACCCAAGTTTTAGTAGGCGAACCCCAAGTTTCACCAAATAAGTTTGAGGAGTTATATGTCAACATATATCTTGTTTTGTTCGAAAAAATACGAGGAATACGTTGGTGCAAACGGTTTGTGGATTGGAGCACCCAGTTAAAAAATATGGCCATTCAAAAAGAAAATATGCGAGTGGGACCCACCTTGCATGTGTACTGTTGCCTCCTCTCCCGGTTTCCACATGACTGTAAGGGCGGCCCATTCAAGGCCTTCATGGGATGTCCGCACAGTAGCCTTTCCGAAGAAGAAAATAACATATATATTTAATTTTTTATAACATATATATTTATGTCCCTATAATTTTTTTATATTTTTTAAATCGATTTTTCTTTTTTCTAATATTTCTATTTTCTGCAAAAACAGCTCGGCTAGCTGAGCTAACCGACTGGTTAGCCGAGAAAACCGATTGAACCGAAATTTGTATTCAAATTTGAATTTTTTTGTTTTTGCTCGAATTTTTTTGTTAGCCGCGGTAACCGCTCGGTTAACCGAACCGAGCCTACTTCAATTTTTGGGCCCGGTTCGATTTTCTGGATCGGGGGGGCGAAAGGTAGGGGTGGGCATTCGGTTTATTTGATTCATTCGTTCAGTTAATTCGGTTTTTTAAATTTTGGTTTTTGAAAAATGGATATCGAATTTATCATCACAATATAGAAAATCGAAACTTATAAACTGAATATATCGGTTCAGTTTATCGGTTTTCGGTTTTTAACCGAAATATCATATTTAAACAACAAACTAACGTATCATTTAAATATATTTCCATAAACTACACTATCGTATGCTCACAACAATAAAAATAATAAAACAAATAAGATATAGAACAAGTAAACAACGAATCAAATAAAAATCAAACATACATTGTATAAAATTATGAATCCCACTACTGTGTTGTCACATGTTTCTAGCATAATAGATAGTTTTAGTTTATTTGGTTTTTGGATTCTAAAAACTAAACCGGACCATATTAACCGAATAGCATGGGAAAAAACAAATTCTAACCAAAAATCCCGAATTACTAAAAATGTCGGTTATTTCGGTTCGGTTCGGTTTGTTTGGTTTCGGTTTTTTATGCCCACCTCTAGCGAAAGGGATTAGCTAAGCGCCCCATTTTGAAAAACTGCAAGTTTTTTGGCGTTCGCACGGTTGCTCGGAACTAGGGGCTTCCGTCTCAAGTCTTCTGGTTGCTAGGCCATTTCGACGACTCTCTTTCTCACTATGCCATGTGCCTGATCAGGATTTACAAGCTCTAAAGGCATACATGAAAAGGCGATGACGACAAAGTCATAGAGTTCTTCCCTAGTAGAAGTTTTCATTAATTAGATGTGCATATTACATCTTTCAAGCCTTTACATTATATGGGTTCTTTAAACATAGAATTACAACTATGCCCCTAAGCTATGAGCCCACGACCCATACTGACGAAACCCTAGCCTAGCCCTAGTCTACCCATCTGATCTTCCAAGCTCGTTCGAGCTCGGTGCTGGAGTCCAAGCTCCAACCGTCCTCCTCCTCCTCATCGTCGGTGTCGATGTTGAGCTCGAGGAGAAGCCCAAGGTTGTAGGGTGCTAGGCCATTCCCGGGCGTCGCTGCTTCCTCCTCCGCCATCGCCACCACCACTCGCAACGTCGGTGCTGGCACGGCCTCTATGGCCACGGCAACCTTGCCGCCTCCGCAACAGCCTCCTCTTCTAGGACAGTGCCGTAGTCGGCCCAAAGTTCGGTTTCAAACTCAACAGTTGCTTGCGTTGTCACATCCTCCTCTGCGGCAGCCTCCTCCGCCGCGCCCCACGTTGTGACCTTGTTGATGAAGATCAACGGCTCGGGCTCGGGAAGGGTGAGAACCGACGCTGGCATTAGTGCTGACATTAGGGCATCATCTGGCGCCTCCTCACTCCTCTTCCTCGTTTCGCCAGTATGCTGTACGGAGGAACTAGGAATACTTGGTCATGACAGAAAGGAGGATCAAAGGGTAAGGTGGATAAATAGAAAGGCAGAAGCAAGGCAGGGATTTTTGCAGAGTTACAATGTCTAATTTATAGGGGAATTTAGGCAATTCCGATTCCCCATGATCGCACGTTTGACAAGAGAATTGGAAGTGTTCCCTCAATCTCCCGGCAAGCACCGCCACCCTTTCAACTTACGAAGTGCACTACCGCACAGCGCGCGAAACACGCTTGTGTGGGCGTTAATTACCGCATTAAATTTTTCCACTGTAAAAAAAAAGGTGCGAGGAAGACGAGTTTGGTGGCATTGCTCTCGAAGAAGTTTCCTTGGGAAGACAAAAGGAAATCTTCCTTCCCGATAGGTTCTCGAGGTGCCCCCTCCATACGATCATTCAAAGATGTAATTATTAAGTTTCGGGCACATGCCAAACGGGCGTCTACACGAGCCTCGGGGGCTAGCTATTGGTGAAAACCAGACGACCCATGCAGAACGCGACCCATTCATCTAGTCGGCCAAAGAGGGGACCCTCGCAAGCTTCCCATGCTCGTGGTCAGGCTTCTTAAGCTCGAGCTTGAGCTTCCCAAACCCACACCCGAGCATCCGAGCTCGGGGAATAGACCTCGAGGCACACTGTGCCCCTGCGCAACCGCAATGGGCACTACACAGCTGGCTTCTCGAGTCAAACTCAGCCTCGATACCAAGATGCGCCTGCCACAGCCGCACGCATAGAATATGCCCCTTCTATTAAAAGTCAACTGTCTGTGCCACCTGACAAGAAAAGGCATGGGCTCCCTCACCGCGGACTAATGGATGTAGGCTATTATATATCCGACGGACAAAGCAACATGTTTGCTAGGATGAAGGGAGATCTCTATTATCCAACTAGTAACATGGCATATCAATACGGTTCAATGATGATCTACAGTATAGAACCGAAGTTCACCATAAGAAGCAAGTCGAGAGGATTAAGAACCACTCCAAGCCAACCTGCAACAGGACTCACAGCAAGAAAACCCCAAGTATAGTAGAGCAAAGAGCACAAGCACTAGAGTAGGAGTTTCTAGTTCTAAGAGGGAGTTCTTCACCTCGCGTAGGCACTTTAGGAGCACACATGGTGCCCGAGGCACTTATTATACTGGAGCCCAAGCTTCCCCTAGCTCAGTCTCCCCCATTTGTACTCTTTTCAAGATCGGTAAGGAACAAAGGCTGGACGTATGGCTGTTATCCGGTAGTGAAGGCCCGAACTAGGATAAAAATCCTCGTCACCACTCTCTAGCTTGAGCCACCTCCCGGCCTTGCCTCAAATGACCTAAGCAATAGGCGAGGGGAAGGGACGTCATTGGGCCTCACACCAACCTTATATGCTCAGCCCGTGGAGCCTGCCTCCCAGTCACTGATAGATCCAATGATGGATTTTGTATAATCTTTGTGTACGTGGATGATTTGAACATCATCGGAACTGATGATAAAATTTAAAAGAAAGCTCCTATTTTAAATCTGAATCTGAAATGAAATATTTGGGTAAAACCAAATTTTGCTTGGGCCTTCAGCATGAGCATATGCCAAAAGAAACACTTGTACACCAGGTCACCTACACCTAGAAGGTGCTTGAAAGGTTTAGCCATGAGAAGGCGTACGCTTCAAGAACCCCTGTGGTCGAGAGGTCATTGCAAGCTGATCTAGACCCATATCAACCTAGAGAAGAGGGGGGGAGGAAGTCTTGTGGTCTGAATTCCCATATTTAAATGCAATTGGTGTGCTCATGTACCTAGCAAATAGCACACGGTCTAACATTGCGTTTGCCATAAACCTCCTAGCAAGGTACAATTCGGAGCCCATTAAAATACATTAGAAGGTAGTGAAGGACATTCTTCGCTACCTCCAAGGAACAATCGATCTTGGCCTATTTTATAGGAAGAATCAAGGTCTGACATTTGTCAGATGTGCAGATGAAGGGTACATATCGGACCCACACTCCGGTAAATCCCAAACAGGTTATGTTTTCCTGTGCGGGGGAACTGCAGTGTCATGAAATTCAACAAAGCAGACACTTGTGTCAATGTCAATGAATCACACTAAAATTATTGCATTGTATGAGGCCGCACATGAGTGTGCCTGGCTTCAAAGAATGACATTCCACACTCTTCGGTCATGTGGACTGCAAATTGAGAAAACCCCTACTATTAGTTATTCATCTATGAAGATAATGCAGCATGAATGAATGAATATGAAGAAACTCCGCATACTATGAATTAAAACTTGAACACAAAGTTCGAGCACCTAACATAAATGAATGAATTCGAAGAAACGTTGGGTGGATCTGTACTCTTTTCCCTTAAGTGAGTTTTCAATAAAGTTTCTCGCGCAAGGTTTTTAATGAGGCAAATCCATGCGCACAACAAGCTTATGCTATGTACTCTTTCTACAATATTTTTTCACTAGATTTTCGTGAAGTTTTTAGGGCATATGCATAATGCGACAAGGTCCAATAGGGAGTGTTGTGGAACCACCCGACCTGGGTCGCGCACCTAGGGGGTGGGACCCACACGATTGGACTAGCCGAACCCTAATTGCAAATAGGAGAGGAATCCATCTAATGCACATCTAAGAAAGCAATAAAGAATTACACCTCTCCTACATCGTGCATGTGTTCAATCTATGATTGTTCTTCGACATCTACGAGTTGCGCATGTATAAGCAATCTCGGACTACACTCGGTAGTGTGGTTGTTTAACAATCGTGAATGCTTCCTATTGAGTTGTAGGGGTGTCATCCCACTCATGTGGCATGATGATTATGAGTGAAGTAGTTTGATTGTGACCCTGATGCAAATGGCTTTGAAGCGGAGAGACATTGATGTGAAGCAAAGCGATAGCTGTGCATGCGCCCCAAAAAATAGGATGATTGACCACAATGGAAGGGGTATTCAAAGCAAAGCCAAAGCCTTGGGAACCAACACAATTGATCAAGGTTTACAAGCGTGGAGGCTAGGTGCAAAGGAAGAAGATCGACTTGAGATACAAGGCAACCCTAGGGGAGCAGGTGGTACTATGGGACCCACCCTAGTGCCATGATAAGCATCATTTGGTCCCATCTGAAAGCTATAGATTGTAATTGTTCTAGAAAGCTATAATTTCGTATGTTGCACTACTTTGTTATGACAATAGGAGGACAATATAGCCCTTCGTCTCTTGGGTGCATGTCAAAATGATCCGTGTATCCTTACTTTAGTAGGTGAATGAGAGTAGCTGTGACATTTTGACGGTAAAGATCTTTTTAACCTTGGTTTTACATATTTAAGAGGGCAATATGGTTAATGTTAGAAAAATATGCATAAAATATAGAATAAGATACACAATTTATGTGGAAAACCCTCGCAGGAAAAAAGCACGGGCTTATGAAGGTGAAATCACTATTTGTGGACGGAGAGTATAGGAAGACTATTACAATGAGCTTGTGGAGAGAACATCATATCAAACCCTAAGGCTACATGGCGTATTTATAGGAGGTATACCCAAGAGTCCATATAAGACTAGAGCTTTATCAATAAGAAAACCCATAATTCAGATTAGAATATTACAGTTAATTAGAACCATATAATCTATTTTCGTCCATTAATAGGGATGGTTGGTGTGTACATCTTGGGTGTTCTAGCCCTTGAGTTAATAATTCAATATACTTCAAGGATTCACAGACAATTTGAGTGTTATTGTCTCTTACGAGGCTATTCACTTGCCGGACATGACTTCATATATATGTTATTCCCTTTAGTTGAATCACTATTTTTCAATTGATTCAACATGTCGAAGACATGAATCTATGTTTCTCTATCCTTGTGCTACATTAGAGTTAATTTGCATTTATTCACTTTTATAATTTTTATAGTCTACTTACTGCCTATGTCCTAGCTCCAGCCAATCTATGCACCACCAATTCACGGCTGAATTGCAACCATTTCATTATAAAGCTTTCGCTTTACACATCGCAAAAATGCTACTAACTCACGTGTCTGCAACATGTTTGTGCTAGACCAACATGACACTGTCATACGGAGCGAGATTTCTTTAGAAAACATCAATTTTTACAATGCCATGAGTACATTCGTACAATTTAGCTTATCGTAGCGTAGCATAGCGTTTCAGTAAAATTTAAAAGTTTTTCAAAAAGAGGTTTAAATATTATTAAAAAAATAATTAAAAATAGTTTTAGAATCTTGAAGAGGACTACTAAAAACCTGATAAAAATCATTACAATTTATTACACCAAATAAGCTATATAAAAAAGATAAATTTTATTGAAACGCTACGCTAAGATGAAATGTACACGGCCTGCAATAGCGTAGACGAACAGCTTCCAAAGTCATAAGCTTTGATTCCGGCCGGCCGTGTGGCCAGGACTGGTCGTCATCCTTCCCATGCGATCGAGAGGGATTCGGCGCAATCATTGCGACAGTATGGAGCCGAGCCGAGCTCGGAGCGGGAGGCCGTGAGAGCGACCCCGGCCGCTCGGTCCGGCGATGCTGGCCGGGGCTGACCGGTGGGACCTCACCGGCCGGCCGGAGAGCCAATCCCGTCCCACATATCGATCCCACATTCCCATGAGCCTCTGTGCCTTTCTGCTCTGAGCTAGCTTAGCTAGTGCGGATGCGACGGCATGGGCCATGAGCTTAACATGCGCGCCTCCACCCAATAAAGCCACCTCGCTGCTCGTCCACAAACCAACGCCGCCAATGACTATATATGAGCATGGATGGTCGCAGGATGCTGCACTGATCGAGCCCTTCTAATCCAATTTTGCCTCGTGGCAGTAATATTTTGGAGTGCTAGAGCATTGGGTGAGGGACCTTGCTGGTTTTTTCCTTTTTACGACCAAAAAGTACATGCTATTTTGGGCGTTGGCCATAATCCCCCTTGGCTGTTTATAATTTATTCACCTTGACCTTCGCTAATCATTAGCGACTGAGATTTATTTAACTCTTAATTATGTGTCATATGTAGGTATCGGATCTGCGGCCTGAAAAATCGATTGAGAGCTAAATAAGTCTCAATCGTCTGATATCAGGCTGGTTCCTAATTTATTTAACACTATAGTTTCTTTTTTAAAAAAACAACAACAACGTATCACTATCTCCATTGCACACCAATTTATAGAAATTATGATGTTGGACACAAACAACCAAACCCGGCAGCATTCCACCTTTCAATTAAACCCGTCCCGTCTTCCTAACTCGTTCCTTGAACAGTTTTACCCTATGCAACAGAGTTTTGAGTTGTTAAGTTGTTCGATTACATCTTTATATCTACGCAATGAAAATTCATGGCCGTGTGGGAGCATATACGTATTTACATTTGGTGTGCTTACCTTGTTATCTGAAAGGAATGTTATTGGGTGTCAGTCCACTCTTTTCACCTTTGAGCTAATTTGATGTCCTAGATTATGGATGCTACTTGCCGTGGATAAGAAAAAAAAAAAAGGAAAAAGAAGAAGAGCAGCACATACTTGGCAACGGCAGCTGGTGCCACAGAAAGGATCTGGAGATCGCACGAGTGGGCAGGGGAGCGGAAGCGTGGCCTCGTCGGCGCCTAAACACGCGCAGGATCTTAAGTGGCCGGATCGCTCTGCTAACTTTGCGCACTTCATTAATTCTACTGCTGTACACAGTGCTGACGAAAACACCTAGCGATGCCTTTGCCCGGGGTCGAGCTAATTAAGCTGTAAACAAGCGGAAGTTATTACGCTGTATCGTCTTTTTGGGTGATGCATGTCCCATGTATATATGTCATAGTTCACCACAAATGATTTGACAAAGCTGATCTTTTAGATCATGAAATTGTTACGACTCTTTGGTTAGTATTCACACCTTTATCACTGATGCAAAAACTTAATCAAGCGTGACAAATTAACGCAAGCTAGCCTCACTTTTTTTTTAAAATATGAATCAAGCGGATGCTCTATTTAGAATCAAATGCTTATGGGTGAACTGAATAATAAGCTATACTTAAAGATTCTATATATAAAAACAAACAAAGTTGTTAGAACATCCCTAACAGCCTCTACCCCACCTCTAAAGCACTATTCATACAGACATGCATAGGAGTGGGATAGGGAGCTGTTGGGGATGCTCAGAGTCTGTACATTTAGTTCGGCTGAGTTAACTGGCTTATATGTGAGTGATAAGTCGTGAAAAGTTGGTCCACTTCGTTCGATAAGTTTTTCCAAGCACCGAGGAGCAATTTTGAGATAAAAAAAGCTCAAAAGCCAAAATATTTTGGTTTTTGAAATGGTAATCAAGACATAAGCAATAAGACTCTCAAAAGGCATATACTTGATTGAGTTTGATTCATATAAAATTCAGAGTAAGCTCCACAGAACATGGTTATTTTGAGATAATGCTAGCTTCCATCTCAATTCCACTACTACAGTTATGCATATCACTATCGGTTTCAAGGTCTTTTCTACCGATTTTAGAATTGATAGTGGTCATCCGGGAGTGATACGTACCCTTGGGAATCACTACCACTTCATCCAAATCATTATGGATTGGTGACTACATGTGACCCACGATTCTTAGGGAAGCACTACTAGCAGTTGGTATCTCTTACCGGTAGTGAAGTGCTTCCTTGTATACCACAACTTGACACTATTAACATGTGCATATAGCTAGATCAATCATAACTAAAACGTAGATCAAGCATAATTAACTACTCCCTCCAGTTTGATAATTCCTGTCGCTGGAGCGTTTTGTGTTTAGTTAAAAAATTCCTGTCGTTCTAGGATGTATTGATTGCAAGCAAAACTTTACGTGGCCCTAGAACCATTTGTTGAGTGTGCATGTAAATAAAGTGTAGCATCAAAATTCGAACCTAGACATGCAACTCATGGGAAAGTGGGAGCAACCACTAAGCTACAAGCATTTATTTGACCATATGGAGTACTACGAGATATTTAATACTTCCTTAGTATATGAGATCATGTCTAAAACGACAGGAATTATCAAACTGGAGGGAGTACAATTCATAGAACTTTATTAATTAACATCTTTATTATAGATATATTTACAACTTACATAACATATTAATTACAAAATATACATGATCGATTGTGAGCATTTAAAGTGCGCAAACAATTCAAATAACAATTAATTATTTCATCTTTTTTGGTTCATATGTTTTTCCGTTCATCGCTCTTAATAGTTGCAGATGAATCCGCCAGCTAACTCCTCCTTATTTAAGGCCTTGCCTCGATGCATGTTTATGAAACTTGCCTTTTGGATTTATGACCTCATCAACAAGGAAGCAAATGAGTTGTTCTTGGATTGCTTTCATTCAGTGCGGCGAGAGTGTGACCACCACCTATTCAAAAGGTTCCATGCATGAAATATTTTTGAGTTTGTTATTAATATTAAAGATCTGACTATCCTCACTTGACAGAACATGAGTGGTCATGTACACTAGTGCACAAATGCCCATCTGTGCCAGTTCATAACTGGCATCTGCATTGGTTTTGAAACCGATAGAAACAATCAGGCATAGATGAGAGTGATCATCTGTGTCGTTCCGCAAACTGGCATAGATATCCAGATTATCTGTGCCAGTTCTAGCTACGAGTATCAACATGAATAGAAGTACAATTAGATCCACACGAGAAAACACATTAATCACTTTGCATCCACGTGAGCACATAAGTTTCATCATTACATTAAGGTTCATTCCACCACTACAACATAGGGATAAGTTCACGATATAGAGAATTTAACATGTTTACATCCACGTGAACACATAAGTCTCAAAAGTAGAAAGCGGTAAGACTTGCAAATAAGTTTACAAGCGTACCTTGTCATTTGCAAGCAAATAATAATGCGTACCTCATCACCGGCGAAGCAAATAAGTTCACAAGCTGCAGATAAGTCACAACCAAATACATGGGAGCTGCTAAATAAATAAAAAGCATTTAGATTAATATGAGAGGGTTCAATTCATAAAGCATACCAGTCATCACCCACTAGAGTGATCGAATCCTCTCCATATAACGTGTGATGATTTCTCAAGCACATATGTAGTTTCCTAATCTGAATCAGACTCCAATGAATTGCATTCACAAATCCCGAGGATGATGAATTACCTGATGAGATGAATACCTGATCTGAATCAAATGAGATGAATACCTGATGAGATGATTTCACAAACACATATGTAGTTTCCTAATCTGAATCAGACTCCAATGAATCGCATTCACAATATCCCGAGGATGATGAATTACCTAATAAGATGAATGCCGCGTCTGAAGGTCCAGGAGGTGGTACACCCTAGTAGATGTTGTCTGGTCGGGATCATCGCCTTCTAACACTCTCGCATAGAAACGCTAGGAGGAGGTGGACCCTAGTGCTGGTAAGGAGATGGAGGAGGGGGAGGAGGTGGCATCATCAATGAACCCACTAATTCAGCAGGTGGTGGTGAGGGTAGCGGCGCCGATGCACATGGCCGTAGATCTAGAGAAAACTATGACAATGCAGGGATGCCCCTTTGCTCCCACAATTTGAAAATAATTCAATCATTCAAAGTGTACAATTCATAACATGATGTTGTGGAGGAGGTTGGTTGTCCATTGAGCTAAACATCACACACTATATAAGGCATTAGCATAGTGAGTATGCCATAGTCATGGTAATATAAGCAACGATGATGGTATGTAAATACTTTCAATAAACAATATTTTGATCTCCTAAATATAGATGTGATAAAAAAAATTCATATAGCCACGTATGGGTTTTGCTTGAAAGGCTTATTTCCAAATTTGTTAAAAAGGAATATCTCTGTTATTTTTTAAAACCTCTTTGCAATACATGTAAACATACATCTATTTATAGTTTAAAACCTATTATTTCATGCTTTCATTGGTGTGTATTTTCCAATTGAATGGCCATGACTATATAGATATTTATTAAGGGGATCACTTGCCCAATATATTGCTATAAACAATATATTTATTTTTCTCCTATAAAATTTTGTGCGAGATCATATTTCCAAATTCAAATTTTTTTAAAAAAACTTTGACCTCATTGCCCTTATTTTAATTATTCTTTCCTCTAAATTCTTTAGTGCTCTTGATCTCTCTATGGTGCTTTGTTCCATAGCCGCACCGTCGTGGCTATCTCCTATGCCATTCATCACTGATCCGATAACCTCAGCTCTGCCACATCACCTCTGCTGCCTGTTGTCGCATGTGCTCATGCCGGCCACGCCCATAATGCACCCACGCCGGCCATGGGGGAAATGAGGCACGCGATGGCGGTGCATCCCCATGGTGGCCAATGGCATTATAGGAGATGGCCAGTAGTGATGGTGCCATAGTCGACGGTGGAGGAAGCTTCGGGAATGCATTCCATCGAACATGTGGCATATTGTAGGCATTAGAGGAAAGGAAGAAGAGAACAAAGGTCGCCTAGGGGTGGCTAAGGTGCGGAGTACGTCCGGAAAGAGAAGGACGGGCGCGACGTCGGCGAGGAAGATAGGCAGCGATGGCGGAGTACACGAGTGGAGGGGCGCCGCTTGCGAGGTCAAAGCCGACAGCACGCACGGGGTCATCGAAGGCAGGGGTGTTGGAGTTGGAGGTTAGAGGCGGCGGCAACTCGAGAGGTTGGAGGCGTCGGCGCGAGAAAGAGAGTTTGGAGACTTAGTTGGTTTGAGGTTAAGTCTCCACCCAGCCTCCAACACTTTTATAGTGGAGAGTAACCACTACCGGTTGTTAACACCCACAGGTAATGGAGGCCTTCACAACATTGCGAGAGCACAAAGTCTTCCCATTACAGGTTGGTGTCACCAATCGGTAGTGTTAATTTTAACTTCAAAAGGTTTGCACACCCAAGAGGTTTGCACAAACAATCAACTGTCCACATGACTAGTAGCACACGGCGCCAGCGGGCTCCCCGCGAGGCTATGGGTTCGAGCCCCGCTCATGCCCCCTGCACTTAATTTTTCCTTCACTACCGATTGTTAACGCCAATTGGTAGTGGAGGCCACCAGCACTACCGACTTTTATTTATTTATTTATATGGTTTGAAAAAATATAAATACACTTTTAAATAATTTTCAATATTTATAACTTATTTTTAAATACTTTAAGTATTTTACATACTGATAATTCATTTTAAAATACTGTTAAATATTTTTACATATTCGTAATTCATTTGAAAATATTTCAAAATATTTTTTCATACTATTAAATATTTATAACCCATTTGGAAATACTTTTTAAATATTTTTACATATTGGTAATTACTTCAAAAATACTTTAAAATATTATTTTACATATTTTTAATTCATTTGAAAATACTTTTAAATTTTTATACCCATTGATAAACCTTTTACATACTATCAAATATTTATAGCCCATTTGAAAATACTTTTATATATTTACATGTTGATAATTCATTTGAAAATACTATTAAATATTTGTTACGTATTGGTAATTCATTTGAAAATATTTTAAAATACTTATTACATACTAGGAGATATTTATAACCCATATAAATGACATTAAACAATAATAATAATAACAACAACAACAACAACAACAATAATAATAATTCATACATTGGTTAATACAACCATAATTCATATTTCATACACAAGAAAATAGAATATACAACACGGTTGGACTTATTTGGCATCAAACTTTGCTTTAACAAGTGGTCCTTCTTTATGATCGCGACGTATGTAGGGAGCTTCCTCTTTATCATTCAAGGCACTAATATCAACATCCACCGTGAAAGGAGACATCTCATTGAACTGATTATACTCTTCTTCGTGTCTGACTTCCTCAACTCTTACAATCCTTCTTTTACCTTAACGATCCACGTGATGCTTTGGCTGATCGCTACTGGTAGTTTTATCCTTCTGGTTCTTACCTTTGGTAGACCTGTCCTTCTGCTTCTTTGGTATGCTTGACATGTCCATCGCATAGAAGACCTATGTCATAACATTGGCAAGCACGAACGCTTCACCCCTATAGCTTATTTGTATGAGGTCAATAGTTGTTATACTGTACTGGTCGATCTTCACGCCACCCGCTGTTAGTTTGACCCACTGCATCGAAATAGAGTGACATTCAAAGATCCGTAGTCGAGCTTCCAGTTTTTTTTACTGAACCATAATAGGTGTCCTTTCCATTGTTCTACAAGGCATTTAAACAGACACCATTGTGTTGGTTTGCGCTTTTGTTATCCTAGGCTCTTATGTAAAATGTGTACTCATTTATCTCGTACTCTTGGAATGTCAAGATTGTATGCCCATCAGGTGCATTTGAAACAAAGCATGGAAATAATCTATGTGCTTGAGTGTTTTTCAATTATGAGACTTCCCAAAAATTAGTGGCGTAGAATGCTCTTGTGCGCATGGACAAATGAATCCACTATAGTAGGGCTGAGAAAATAGCTCACGGCTCGGCTCGGGCTTGGCTCGGATAGGCTCGACTTGGCTTGGAGGTGCTACCGAGTTTGAGTCGAGCCCATTTTTGGGGCTTATTAAAATAACAAACCGAGCCTGGTTCGGCTCCTTTCTGACCGACCCTAGTCTGGCTCGGCTCGGCTTGGTTTGTTTATAGATTTTGAACGGGAAAACACCTCCGGCTCGTGGCTCGGCTCAGCTCGAACAGGCTTGACTCGGCTCGGAGGTGTTACCGCCGAGTCGAGCCCACTTTTGGGGCTTGTTAAAATAACAAGTCGAGCCTGGCTCAGCTCCTTTCTAACGGAGCCTATTCTGGCTCAGCTCATCTCGGTTTGTTTATAGATTTCTAACTGAGCCTAGTCTAGCTCGGCTCGTGGCTCAGCTCTGCTTGACTCGGAGGTGTTGCTGATCCCGAGCCGAGCCCACTTTTGGGGCTCGCCAAAATGCCGAGCCAGGTTTGGCTCGGCTCATTTCCACCCTACACTATAGTAAATTGTTTCAAAACCATGAAATGTGCCTGCTTAAATGACACAAGATTGTTGCTAAGTATTGTTTTTCTCACTAGCATACCTTTTCCTTGTGGCCTCCCCTTATGGCGTTATACCTCCTCTTGTCAACTCCCTAGGCAATGCAGCCTTTTGGATGAGACTGGTTACAAGCATGATTCTTTAGAGCACCTCTAAAAAGGGAACATATTGTGCATAACACAGGTATGAGAATATCTATCTCTTTGATAACGTGAAACATGAAATGGACCATAATATCAAAAAAGGATGAAGGAAAATTATCTCAAAGCTAACCACACTTTGGACCATGTCATACTGCAGCCTACCTAGCTTAGCTAGATCAATGACCTTCTGCAATACAACATTGAAGAACAAGCTCAACTTTATGATTGTCCCTCATACCCAATCCGACAGAATATCTCACATTACTACTAGAAGCAACTGTGTCATCAACACCAGACAATTATTAGATTTTAGGTGTACAATTTTATTCTCTTTCGTGTTTACAAGACTCCTTATGTTCGAGGAGTATCTAGAAGGAACCTTCACACTGTTCAAGCACTTAATCATGCTTTTTTCTCTCTCTCAAAATGTAGCTCGCAAGATGGATGTAATGTTGTCCTTTCCTTCTCTTTTTCGGATGTACGTCGTTCCCGAGTTCCAATAGTTCTAGGTCCTTTTGTGCTTGAAGTGTACCTTTTAATTTGCTGTATATACACAACAATTTTTTGCAATCTAATTCATGAATTGGTTGGCTTCTAGATTCAAAATAATTCATCGATCATGGAACCATAACTTAAATTTGAGCTAGATCCACACCTTCAATGGGAGCTACATGTTAATCTAAGCAAACTCCAAACCTACACAGGAAGTATTCTGCAACCTATTTCAAAAATTGATCGAGCTAGTTCTTAATTCAAAACCCTTCGTCGATCATGGCAAAAACTACTCTTTATCCATATATAAAGCAAATATGAAAGTACATCTAACTACAAATGAAGTGAGGATAATGTTACTAACAATAAAGCACTTGGATTGGAATAAAATCACTAAATTTAAAAATTATGGGTAGGTACCTTCCCCACTACCTTGCTTGGCAATGTGGGGAGGAAGAAGAAGACTGGGTTTAAATAGTGTTTGGGACATCTACTACCAGCTTGTATCATTAATTGGTAATGAAGTTGTACATTATTACTGATTTGTATGAAAAACCGGCAGTGATTGTATCTTAAGGATTCACTATCGGTTTGTGATACGAACCGGTAGTATAGTTGTGACATCACTATCTGTTCGTGGTCCCAATCAATTATGTAAACTCACTATAGCTTTTTAACTGTTAAATCGATATTAACGTAACCATGGTTATAAATTCGTATCGGATCAACAGTGATGAACCGGTGCTGATGCACAGTTGGCTACCAGCGTTCGTTTGAGGCTGACGAACAGTTGAACGCTTCCTCAGCCAAAACCAGGAGCAAACCATTCCATGCATGCATGCAATTTGGCCATACTTCCATCGTCCCTGTCGATGACATGGCCTGCCACGTGATCCGGTGGACCTGAGGTGGGCCCCACGGAGAAATATCTAGCATGGCTGTGGCCTGTGGGGAATATCTATTGGTGGACGCGCAGCCATGCCACGCAGGCAGGGTGCAGCTAGCCCGTCGCCTAGTTGTCAACTTGTCATTAATTAATTAGGGGAAGCGTGCCGGGTACCATCGACTGATCACCAGGTATGGCCGAGCGTGCTCCGCTCCGTGGAAGCCACCGGATCCTGCTTCCGAGACCGAGATCCACATGGGCGCCGAAAATGATGTGACGCGTATGTACGTGCCATTCAGTGCCCATCCAACGAAAGGGCAGCGTCTCGACCAGCTACATGGTGTTTTTTTTTCTGCTCAGAGGGCATAAGT
Organism: Raddia guianensis; assembly: GCA_036346415.1. Lineage (NCBI taxonomy): Eukaryota > Viridiplantae > Streptophyta > Magnoliopsida > Poales > Poaceae > Raddia > Raddia guianensis. Next base: position 31,489,060 of record CM070538.1, on the reverse strand, counting down.
AACCGGTGAAATAAAGAAATATTTTAAAATATAGTGTATTGTGAAGAAAATTTAGAGGAAAGGAAAGAGAGATTAAATAACACTGGAATGGAGCGTAAGAATAGATGTCCAGATGCCGATGCTCTCATATTACCACCTTCTTTCTCATTATTTTGATCCCTACATTTTATACATTTCCAACAGCAATTCGTAACTTTGTGATCCAAGAAAGAGAGCGGTGGCATCGATCCTTGTAACATTTGACACACCCGAGCGGCAACCCAGAGCACCGTCCAATGGCAGTCTCGGATATAAATCCCCAAACAGTGTCAACGACGATCTAAAGTGGTATCCAGCGATAGCAGCGAGCAATGTGTAGTGGAGATGGTCTAGAGTGGACCTACTCTTCCTTGCGGGCATGTGAAGTAATGTCGGTTAGAGGAGACCATATATATTAAACGGGGAGCCTATAGTGCCATATACATAGCGAGAACACTGAGTTTGCTTATTAGAGACTAGAGTCCTTATTTACTATAATATTAGGACATGCAGGGAATAGGGGCCGGTGTTGTTGACTTGTTGGCCATGCTTATATGTTAGATTTTGGTGGGTCTATATTCTTGGTCGTTGTGCATCAATTAGCAAAGGTGCCAATGGGCTGCACCACATTGTAGATCCAGGGCCGTGCCGGCAAAATCCGGGGCCCTGTGCCAAACTAAAAAATGTGGCCTATCTCATAAAAAAATAGAACTATAATAATGCAAAGGTTGTAATGTCTTATATAGCAATCGGATATATCAAAAAACATACCTATTCAATTGTTGGTTGCATAATTTTTACTTGAACAACATCATTCTTTTGGTGTTCCTTGAAATGAATTATTCAATGATATGCACCTAGTGGGCAGTACTGGGCCTAGTGCTAGGTGGGCTTTTGCTGGAATTTTGGGGCCCCTCTAAATTGGGGGCCCTGTTTAGTCGAACAGGCCGCACATCCCTGGGGCCCGGGCCTGTGTAGATCTTTTGATTGGGAATAAATGCTTCAAATTAAAGCAAGGGAGTTGAAAATTCATGCGAGCAATTGAAATCATTTTGTTGGTTTTAATCTAAATCATTTGATGCTCGACGCAACAATGAGAAAATTTTTAGAGGCAGGAAAAGGTAGAGAACGACAACGACACATTATGAGTTTCCAATTGTGTTAAGGTAAATAACTATAGGGGCTCAAATTTGTTCACGCGAGATTTTGCATGAGCATAATGAATAATCAATATGCTAATAGGTATTTTTTAAAAAACATAAATGTGCATGTACAAAAAAAAAACAACATTTATAACTTCTGATTTACAAACATCTATATTTAGTGTTATGCATATGATATAATAAAAAAATACGTTATATTAAGTTAATTCTGTAGTTGTCAATGATATCTAATGAAAACTTAATGGTTAAAGTTTTACGTTTTAGAAACCGTGTACAAAAATTATACGGATTAAATTTTGAAACGAAGGGATATAGTTCCACGCCAATACCATACATAAAGGTTAGCCCTTATCGTAGGGAAACCATATGTGATAATCAATGGTTCCCATGACGGTTAACATTCGGACAATTAAAGAACTCCCCTGACATACCGTCTGTGATGAGCCTCTAAAACAGTTTCAGGGTATACATACAAATTCTAAGATAGCTAATCCCTGTAAAACAACTAAACCAGAGTCGAGGACGTAGTTTACAACGAAATGCATACCCACTACAAAGTAAAAAATTGTATCACCCACCCATTGACCCACCCTCGTCTTAGGCCTTGTACTGGGAAAATATTTGCAAAGCATATTTCTTTCTTGGGTTGTTGCTGTGGACCGTAGTGGGCCGGGTGAGCCCGTGTGCATTGCCACTTGTCTTAAAGAAGCACAGCCCAATTAACAGCCCGAAATTTCAAGCTGCACATACAATTCAATCCAGCCCAACGACGACAATAATATGTGGGCGATGCAGTTTACTCTACAATTCAACATGCAGTCATCTTCATCAACCATGGCTCAGGTTCATTCATCAAGTGATTCTAGGATATTTTGCGCACAATGCTCACCTTCCTAAATTTAGATTTTCCTCTCTATTTATATGTTCGAGCATTCAATAAAAAATACATAAATTTATATTATGTGTCATAAAACCTACCACCACTTTAAGAACATGTACTTAGAGAGATGATGAGGAAAGAAAATTGGATTTTTACCACATAGAATAGAATTTGGTGCTTAAGGGAGGAGGAGAGTAGTATAAGTTATAAAATATAAACATACGTGGGAGTATTTTTGCATTGTAATATGGCTTTTCTAGTTAGGTGCTTTGTGATGTGTTAATGTTCTCTCTTTAAGCATTGCTGCATAGTACATGGCCTAAAGGGAAAAAAACTATGTATCCACTGCAGTAAGGTCTTGATACCTTACACCATGCCGAGGCATCTTGCAAGAAAGGTAACAAAACAACCATCAATTAACTTAGGTTTATATTGATGTGTACGGGAAAATGGCTGTGAAACGTTTTGAAAGATGAAACATTACGTGGTGCCGGTTGTAATTACCAACCGGTAAATATGGCTATGAAGCAACGTGCCTCCTCAATTGACACACATGAAAAGCTTTATATGTACTGGTTGTAATTTCCATCCACCACGTATATGCAGATTATATATTGCCGGTCGTTTTACAAACTAACATTGATATATCTTTGCCAGCAAATAATGATAACCAACACTTATATATAATCTGTTATATGTATACATATATTAAAAGCTTTATTTGAGAGATCGAGTAAGAAAGTCCAGCGAAAATTCGGATAACATATACATCCATGTGCACCTGCATTATGCCCAAGCAACGAGGCAAGAGCTGCGGATCCTTCCTCTTTTGACATGAGAAATTGCAAAAATATGGATAGATGAATGTTCATGTGAATTGTTATACATATTGGACAAACGTGAACTTAAGCTTTTTTATGAGTTGATAAAATGTACCAAGGAAAAAAATTTCAGGCTCAATGACTAGAGCAGTTATGAACAAACAGTATATAGCAGATCGAGCAAGAGGAAAACTAAGAAGGTTGGACGAACTTGACCGCGTGACTAGATTCGTTGAGCTCCTCTAGATCGAACACATGGGCAGCAACTGCCGAGAGTAGGCATCCGGTGCAACCCTGCAACCAAGCCACCAGGGCCATCCGACCAAAACCAAGCGTCCAGGATTCATTCACTGAAATTTTACAAATAGGCGCCCGCCTCCACAGTGTTGGTAAAAAGAAAATTACAAAATGGCCCTGCCCGTGGCTTCCCCCAACCCTGCTGCTCTCAAAACCCTCCGTCGCCGCCCGCCCCCACGGCCCCACCTCCATCGCTCCAGCCTCCACCTCCGTTGTCATCTGAGGCTTCACGACTAGGCCTCACCACCGCCGCCGGCCGCCTCGCTACCGCCGCCCGCCCCTGGCTGCCTCGCCTCGGGCGACACCGGCCCAAGACACGCCGCCTCGGTGTCGCCTTCGGTAGCCTCCGTCGCTCCCAATCGCCGCCGCCCGCCCTTACCTCCGCACGCACCGGCACACCACACCGAGTCTACGGGCAAAAGGCAAAAGAGAGAAGCAGACGTGTTTTTTTGTTAAATGGCCATGCGACGGAATTTTTTAACATTGGATCTTGATCCAACGACTGTAGGTGGCTTAGTTGCAGGTTGCAGTGGATGGCCGGGTGCGTAGGATACGTTCTCAACTAACAAATTGATGCAGAGCAACCAAGCTCACTGCTGCAACAATTCTATTTCGATCGTTACACGGACCAATCCAGCGCAACCACGTTGGAGTTGGAGTCTTGGAGAAGACAACAACGTCACCATATGCCGGAGAACAAACAATAAATCCACAGACTACATGATAACGCCTCCATGATAACGCCTCCATGATCTCTAAAAAAAATACGGTGAATATCACCAACGAGATATTAAAAAAACATTCAACCACATCTAAAACGCTTGAACCCTAGATCCTAAAATAAAAAAATGGATTCAAGGAAAAATCACATGACGCCTTTTCTCTCCGTCAGCGAGCTCCAAACATCTGAGAATCAAATCAAATGCACGCAAATAAGCCTCATTGGGTTGCCGATCGTAGGTGGCACTCCTATTAGCACTTCTCGAAGGTCGCACCGTCGCAGCCTGTTAGCACCTAACCTCACATCGCCTTCTTCACAAGACCTCCTCCCCACAGCCATGCACAAATCTCAGTGCACATCTGATGGTGGAAAAAGCACTGTACATGTCACTTGTGGCACAGGCAACTAGCATTTATCAACTCCGATTTTCCTATATATATATATATATATATATATATATATATATATATATAGAGAGAGAGAGAGAGAGAGAGAGAGAGAGAGAGAGAGAGCTAGCGTGAAAGTGAGTGTGATGGATCCTCCGTGAATTGACGGGTTTTGAAATTGAGAACTTTAGTGATCGATCAAACCATTGATCTTGTTCGTCATGTCAAAACGTAGCCACCAACCAAGTTTCGTATTTTTTCAAATTTTTTTGCTATTTGTTTTCTAATTTTGAAAATCAGCTTTAGCGTCCAAAAAAGCTGATTTTCAAAATTAGAAAAGAAATAGCAAAAAATTCAAAAAAATACGAAACTTGGTTGGTGGCTACCTTTTCACATGACAAACAAGATCAACGGTTTGGATCGATCACTAAAGTTCTCGAATTTCAAAAACCCATCGAAGTTCACGGAGGCTCCGTACACTCGAGTGTACACTAGCAAATCTCTCTCTCTCTATATATATATATGTATGTGGAATTCTCAATCTCCAAACACCAAACCTCATCAAAAGAACTTAATTTGTAAAGATATAGGAATTTCATAAGCAATTTTCTTGAGGATTGAGTATGAATTTTCCCTAGTCCTTACAAATCTTATAATAACCGTACTTCATTCCATAGGTTGAGAATGTCATGTCATCTTCCATACAGAAAAATAGGTTTGCAAAGAAACCATGGCTGCATCTTCGCCGTAAGTTACTTCCATTTTCTAACAAAAGGTTGCCTGAGAAACTAGGGTCACCGATGTTTTATGGTGCCATGGAAAGACCTAGTTAGTAAAGATTTTGGAAATAATCTTTGAATTTGACCGGTACATAACCGGCTGAAAATTTTAGGGACTGGCTTGTACGCTAAATTATCTTCTTCTTTTTTTGTTGATTTAGTAGGATAGCTGGAAGCCTAGTTCCTAGAATATTTTCTTCCAAAATCACTAAAGTGCTTCTTGTGAATCATCAAATAATTCTTTTGTTTCACTCCTGTGTTCTGAATTTCATTAGAACTTTATCGCATGCAATTAAGTTACCTCGAACCGGTTCAGATCATGGAGATGGCCCTGATCTCGTGAAGCCGTGATTCGGACGGCATGCAGATACGCAATTATTCCACAGCAGAATCCCAGTACTGACCACTGACCATCCGTCGTATGTTCGTCGTTCGTTGCGTCAGCTACAGCTAAGCCATCCGTCGTTCGTAGCAAAACCAATCGAGAACGATGTGACACGTACGATCGACGCAGCTTCTGACGACGACGGCACAAACCTTTGCAGCTTCGTTCTTTCAGAGCATCACATCGATCATCGTTCAGAGTACTCAGACAGATCGATCGACCGGCGAAGAATCCCGCTGCCGTCCGCTGTACAAATCCCTGAAGCAGCACCGCAGAATCCGTCGGTTAGTTATATCTGTTCTGGAGATAATCGAGTGGTTCTTGGTGTTTGTAACTAGGGGCTAGCTAGGCCATCTGAAGGCTCTGAAGCGCATTGTGTGTTTCGGTATGAATCTTCAAAGCTTTGGTAGTGGTAGGCAGCGGCGAGCCGTTGTGACTGATCGATCGAAAGCTGCAATTACATGCCATCCCTTCTCCAAGTAGATTCTGCTTCACAGAAAATGAACTTAATATTGATGATGGTCGATCAGTACGAGAGAACGGGAGTGAGTCAGCGAGACGAAAAGTGAAGGGGATCGGATGGTTTGTTCATGATCATCATTACATGATCCCTAGTTTTACAGTGCAGGAGCAGGTACTCGAGTTGCTCTTAGGAAAGTTCATGTTATATCACCTAGGTGGGAAATAATAATATTGGTGCCATCTACAGGAGACTAGCGCTACGAGCAAATATTAGCAATAACCAGAATTGTTTCTACAGTTTTTTAATCACAATTTGAATTTGCCATCACAGAATTTTGAGGGAAGTATATTAAATTTAAATGTACAGAATTTATTTGACCGATGTATCTATATATACACTAAACAGCATCAATAGCACAAAGAAATCATTCGTAATCAGCTATTATTTCCCCCATGCTCGCTCTAGCGTTGGACTTGCATAAATGGATGTGCATGATTAAATTTTGTATGGTTACCTTTTTTTCATATTGAAAAGGTTAATTTTATGTTGCGCTTTTAGGCTGCAAATAATTATGGGTTTAGGGGATTTCAAGGGGTTTAGTCTGTCAATCCAACAGTTGCTACTTATTTCTGCTAACCAAGATTATCTAGACCAAAAAGGATGGAATAACATATCCCACTCTAGTAACCCCACTATCTGTGTCAAAAAAATAGTAATCCCACTAACTATTTAAGGATAACTAATGCAGATAATCTAGCCCCAAGCACAACATAAGATCACATTTGATATGTAATATAATTATTAACTATTTTGGTTTAGTACTAAATTGAGGTGAAATTTTTCACACACACATATAATAAAAATATTTGGAACTCTATGGGACTCTTTGGAGACAGTGTCATATAACCATAAAAACTATCGATTCGAAACAAACATGTTATGAGTTAATAGAAGAGAAAACAAGGGGGAAAAAGCAGAAAGCGTTCTGTGAATAGTGTGTTTTTTCTTTTTAGTTTGAATTGGCATCTTATTAGAGTAAATTGAGATGTATATCTTGGAATATTTTTGTTTTGAACATTTTCATGGAAATTTAGTGTCTAAAAAACGGTTTATGACAGTTCCACCCTAAGGTTAGTTTTGCACTAGGTATATTATGGCCCTGTTCTTTTCAGCGTATCGTACCGTTGCGTATTACTATAGCAAATTTTGTTATTTTTATATAGCCTATATGTTGTCATAATTTGCAACGATTTTTTCGTGACTTATAGTAGTCGTTCCAAAGATTCTAAAACTATTTTGAAATTATTTTTTTTATAATATTTAGATCTCATTTTGAGTGCTCTCAAATTTGCTATAGTAATACGCAAACGCAACGATACGCTGAAAAGAAGAAGGCCTATCTTTCGTACTAGGGCAGATATCAGAATGAAGAGACATAAATTTCAAGTACAGGTCCCCCGTCAATCTCATAGTTGATAGGACACCTTGCTAGGTTTTCTTGTCAGATGTCACCAGATATATATCTGAACAATCAATCAATCTAAATTTGTTGACCGCGTCCGGCAGTAATAAAAATATATAGTACACTGATTTTGCTGGATACTTGGTTAAGTACGGTGTACTATTAAAGTATTAATCCTGCAATTTTAGGTGACGGTGTAAATAAATTTAGTCGTACGTGCCTTAGCAATTTCGAAAGATGTTTACTGTAATTTCGTTGGATCCTTGGGTGCCACTGTATGTTGTTCATAACTGCTTGTATTTTATGAAACGTGTTGTTCGTTAGCTATGTAATGAAGAAAATACATTCACTGCTGATGACAACCAAATTGGGAGTATGATATATGTGTTGCAAGTGAGCCCAATTTTCTAGAAGGAGGTCCCCCCACCACCCCCCTTGTGAACATTGCCCAATCTCCGCAGATAACATTTACACCAAACTATGGCCTTATTTGTTTCAGATTAATGTAGAGTTGCGTTTTACTATAGCAAATTTTTGACCCCCTCAGAATACATTTTAACGAGTTCAAAAAATTATGAAAAAAATATTTTACAAACTTTAAAAAATACTATTTAAAACCCCACAAGAACGACTACAAAACATTACATCATTTGGCTTATACAAAAATAACAAATTTTCATTTAATTTAATTTAATCTAAAACAAACAAGGCCTATATAAATCTATCGCCTGCCAGTTCATACTTCATACTACACCACGCGAATCGCTGGAATTCTCGACGGCTAGAGCCGTCGATAAAGAGAGGAAAACCGTTGAGACAGAATTATCTCGACGGCCAGCCGTCGAGATAGCACGGTCGAGACAGACAGTCTTTCTCGACGGCTCAGCCGTCGTTATTTCACTTTCCCGACGGCTAAAACCAGGCCGTCGAGATACATGAACTGGGCAGGCACGACGTGACTTTGGGTGCTTTCTCGACGGCCTAAAACCGTCGATATTATTCTTAAGCAGGCCGTTCAGTTCCGAGGCCCATCCCACAAGTTAGTCACGACGGCCAATAGCCGTTGAGATTTTATCAGCAGGGAACGACGGCTCCTCCAGGTGGGCCATGGAGGTTATTCACGACGGCTTATGGCCGTCGTGATAGACTCTTCCTGGGTCGCGACGGTGGTTGACCTGGCACGTGGGCCATGGAAGCTGTCTCGACGGCCATGTCAGAGCCGTCGAGAATACTTAAAAAGAAAAAAATTTTTAAAATTTGTAAAAATCACAATAATTTTGCAAATGCTATCGCACCCAAAGAGAAAAGAATGCAACTCTAAACCCAAAACAGTCCCCGATTTAATTTTCCCACGATTTCACAAATACACATACCTCCGACAATTTCGATATATCACAAATATCGCATCACAAAGATCACAAACATAAAATCCACATTCACGAACATCTAATTAACATTCACAAACATCGAACGACAATATCAACATCATGAACACAATAAAGTAAACATCGATCATGGTCGCCGTGGTGGCGCCCCAAGAGTCGCTCATGAGGTTGGCGGCCATGTTCCCGAGCCGTCCGCCTGCTCAAGGGTCGCCCCGAGTAGGTGGCACGAAGGACGGAGGAGTAGACATCGCAGAACCCGAACCCTTCGAGATTTTTCAATTAGTAAGTTGATATATGTACAATGCGATAGTATATTGATTTGGCATAGGAGACTTACCGCTGGATCACGAAACCGTGGACGCCGACGCTCGGTAGTTGGGTGTGGGGACGAGGTCGGCTGGGTCCCGTAGGTGCCCGGTGGTGCCGTCTGACTGGTAGCCGCCTCGCCCAACATAGGTGCTGGACGGGCTGGATGGCTACCGACACGGCCGGGCACGGTGTAGGGACCTGCAGTCCCCACTGACTCGAGGAGCGCCCGCTAGCCCCAAGCGTGACCACTTGGACCGCCTGCACATATATTTGATTTCGTTAGTAGAGATGATAAGATATGCACTATAAAAAGAATTGAATTGCGATCAGTTACCTCAATGATTTAACGCCTCGAGTCTGCCGAAGCCTTCTGTCATAGTCCTCCTGCAGCAGCTCTCGGACTCTCTTGCATCGCCCTTAACATTTCTCTGTCATGGGCCCGCCTCCTCGTGTCTCTTCTGCTGCTGCTCTCTCCTCTCTGCAGCGATCTCGAATCGGCGACGGGTCTCACCGCTGCTCGCTAGCCCGTACATCGGGCATATACTCAAGACCTGCAACATGCATAATACAACAATCGGTTTGCAATCATAATATACAAGTGTACGAAAGAGATCTTACCGTAGGTGGTCGCCACCGATCGCCAGCGCCAATGAGCCTTGCCCCCATGTGTTTATGAATCACATGAGGATCGAGGGAGCCTCCTCCGATTGCTCTCCTCCCGTGCTCCTCTCTATAAGCGCCCTTATAACGCCCCTACATGTCGTGATAGTCAAAATCAAACAAATAACCAAACAAATATAGTTGTATTCACTAATCCTATCGACACTTACCAAACGGAGATAAGCATGGGGATCTAAGGTCGGTTGTCCACCAAAGGCGCTTTTCGTGTGGGCTGCTTCCACACGCCCATCGGGCTAGGCATAACCCCGTCTTCGCCAACTAAATTGTAATATGACCGATATGTGTTAGTTCGAAAATCTAAAGTGAAGACGAAGTAAAAACTTTTATTACCGCTTCTTCCCCAATCATGCGATCGACCACCTCCCAAAGTTTGTTTTGTAATCCTTCACGCCTGTTCTTCTTGCCTTCTCGGACTTCCCTTCCACTCGGGCTGTCCCACTTCCTACCTATAGCCTCCCAGCGTCCTCCGACACCACTCAGATAGACTGTTGTACCGACCGCGCATCAAGTACAATCAAGGCGAAAGCACTGGCGGTGAGGTTTTGCTTGCTCTGTCTCCTACAAAAAGCAGAAAAATGTGGAAATTAGAAACGAACACATAAAACTTAATTGTATTGTGAGGTTAGGTTACTCACCTGTGATACTCCTGAACGGCCGAGACACGGGCATTGGACATCATGTCTTGTACCCTCTGCTTCGCCATCCTGTCGATGACAGAGAGCGAAGTCCGTCTCTTGAAGTCCCTCATGAGCGAACTCGAAATAAGTAGGATATAACAGCAGATATAGTTAGAAGATAAAATCAATAAATGAAGCTGAGTTATTTTGTATCTTACCCAAAACTCGCGGATAACCTGATCCATGGCAGATTACTATCCCATGCGGGCTAGCTCAGAGTCATCCCACCAGACACTGGTCTTGTTGCCCCATCCCGGGTTATTAGCCCAGATAGTACGCCGCCGCCAGAGTGCTGTTACTGTCCCGGCCGATGCCTCTCGTTGACATCCACCGTAGACATGTTGCTGCATATTAAACAAAAAATATGACAGTTTATATAATTAAATTCAAAATGGTATGTAGTAATTGGCTACAAAAATATGTACTGCCACCGCTAATCTGGATCGCGGTCGTCCAGATCGCTGAGGCGAGGCGGCCTCACCCTGCTCGGGCCCTCTTCCTCCTACCTCCCGAGAGGACGACCTCCTCGGCTATCTCCAGCCTGGACGCACTCGCTCCACTCTCCCGAGTCGAGCGAGCTCCCGCCTGCCTCGAGAGGCCTCCTCCTCCTCCTCCTCCTCCGCATGCGGAGGGTTGACTAACTCACATGGCGGCATATCCTGCATATGAAAATTAAAGAATAGTTAGTCAAATAAATAATTTAAATCTTGATAAATAATTAAAATTAAGATATTTTAGTACGCACATGTAACCTCGGATATTTATAATATCTAGCAGTAATTATCGTCGACATCCATAATATCTTCGTTTAACGATCCCACGACATCCGGTCTTCTTGAACCTCATGTTCTTCTTCTTCTTCGACATCCGGGTCTTCAATTGCTTGTAATTCGTCAAGTCCCGACCCAATATCGACTACCATTGTGGTGTTCAGTCGGTGATCCTGTGTTGGACCTTCGTAATCATCGGTTGTTGGGTCTAACAATCTGCCTGGCCGACGGACCTTAAACACAACCCACCACGACTTCAAATCTTCCTTCACACTGCCTTTTATAGGTTTTTGGCATGGATAGGGGAGATAATACACTGCTCGCTCGGTTTGCGAGAATGAATGGATCGCACTTTAAGTCCGGAAGTGTGCTTTACCTCAACTAAGCCAATATCATGTTTACGCGAACGCCATCATATGGATCAAACCACGATAAACGAAATAGAACTACTGAGAGCTCTTTACTGCCTTCGAATACTAGTTCGATTATCTCTTCGATTATACCGTAATAATCAACCCCATCCTCCCCCTGGCATAAGACACATACTTTCATCGATCGCAAATCAGTTTTGACCGCTCATGTGTGAGCAACGGAATCGAAAACCGCTTATATCGTAACGGTTATGAACTTTCACAGATCTCATGCATCCACGTGACATGTGACGAAGATCATTATGTAAACTAGCATCAATAGCAGCTTGTTTCTAAAACCATGTTAAGAAATTCGGCCGCCCATGTCCAGCATCCACCTATATTGTACTGGTCCCCCAAGTTGAGCTTCATAAGGTAGATGCACGAGGAGATGTTGCATTGGATTGAAAAACCCGGGAACATAAATCTTTTCTAACTTGCATACAAGCACGGCGATATCATCCCCAAGCTTCATCATATCATCCTTATTGATCTCCTTAGCACATAATTTTCTGTAAAAGAAACTCAATTCACTAAGAGCTCTCCAGACATCTTCAGGTACGTAACCTCGTAACACGACAGGTACGAGATCTCGCATGAATATGTGAAAGTCGTGGCTTTTCATTCCATTTATCTTTCCTTGAGTGATGTTCACGCCACGCCCAAAGTTCGACGATAAGCATCGGGAAACTTTAGACTATTCTGAAACCAAAGTAATACCTCCTTCTTCTGCGAGACTGTTAAGCAATACGCAGCTTTTGGCTTCTTCTTTTCCCCCTTCGCCATATTCATTGTCGGTCGATCACATATGTCCTGACAATCTCGCCAGGCTTCGCATTATCTTTACTTTTTTCAGCTATATCAAAGTTTGTACCATATATGGCCTCTGCTTTCGTTTTTCTCTTGATGCATCACATCAATGTTGTGCGGCAAAAGAAGATCATTTGCATATGGCAAAGCATATATGCAACACTTGTGTGTCCAATTATGTGAGATACCGTAATCTTCATAGGCTCCATTCGACCCAAAGACCAATTAGGAATGCCATTCCTTTATGAACGCAATACCCACACGACCACGCTTTCTCCTTTTTATTGTGGTGTTCTTACGAATGCATTTTTCTGCTTCGAAAAGGATGTCCCGGTTTCAAAAATGCTCGATGACAATCGAACCAACTCGGTTTGCCACCAAATCAGAATCGAATGCCTCAGATCATCCAAACACACAGACAACTAAGCCGCCCATGTGTACTCCATCCGGAGAACATACCGTAAGCGGAAAATCATGTATTGAGTACATGTAGGCAGCCCTCATACGTAAAGATCTATTTGTTTTTCTATCGTATGTCGGAGCACCTCTTCCCATAACTCCTTCAAATTTCGCCAATCAATGGACTCATAAACAAATCAAGATTTTTCCAGATTCTTTGGTCCAGCACGATTAAAGAAAGAAACATGAACTCTTCTTTCATCGAATTGAAGACGGAGGTTCAGAGGAATGCTAAAATCGGCCAACATGAGTATGATGCAGCCATCATATTGAAAGGCGTAAAGCCATCGATGGCAAGTGCTAGCCAGACGCGTTCCTTGGATCCGCCGCGAACTCCGGATACACCCTATCAAAGTGTTGCCACGCTTCTCCATCACCGGATGAACCATCATACCGGTCTTACACGTTACCCTCCTTATGCCACCTCATCTGCTGCGCGGTCTTCTCCGTAATGAAACATCTTTGAGTCGCTTTAACGGAAAGTACCGCATATTTTCTCGCCACTTTGGTCTTTCTTTTCTCCACAACCGTCGACGATCTCAATATATCCGGACTCCCACAATGATCACACACATTTTTGGCAAATCATTTTTGTAATACAACATGCAATGGTTCGGACAATAGTCTATTTTCTCGTAAGGCATTCCTGCATCAGCAAGCGCTTTTCTACACTCGTACCAACTTGGGGGCATCTTGTGTCCTTCAGGAAGCGCGTCGCTTAAACATCCTAACAACTCATCAAAACAATTGATAGAGAAGTTATACTTGCATTTCAGAGCCATCATCCGTGTTACCATAGAGAGCGGTGGTCACGGTGGTTTGATCATGCAAAGGTCGTTTGGAAGACTCTAACAGGGTTAAGAATTCGGTCATAGTGGTAATTGCCTGCTCATCATCAAAATCATAGCCAAAGTCATCCATCATATCTTGCATTCTGTCAACTTCATCAAATCCTTCGTCGGGAGGAGTAGGGACGACACGAGCACAACCACTCTCACCGTGATAAACCCAACGATTTATAACCGCCTTAAACCCATTTTTGCATAAATGCATTCCCATATCATACCGTGTCCTCTTTCTACGCTTCCACACTCCGCATAAGGGCAATGAACGACGCCGTGTCGTGGTTTGGGGTCGCTTTGAAAGCATTATCAACAAATGCATTGGCCTTCTCATACCATTCATCCAATGTTGTCCGCTCGATCTCCATCCATCGTACATCCACCTCCTCTCTTCATCCATCGGTCTTGACACGGAAGCTACACGTTAGGGTTTCGTAAAAGGCTTAGGAAGGCTTCTAAACCCACTTGATTAGTAGCAGCTTAGACGTGTTCATTGTGGCATCGATAAGAACGAGACAAAATTTGTGAAGATAACCCTATAGTTCTCTTAGTGCAACGATGGCTAAAAAGTCAAAGCCACCTTAACAAAGACTTATGTTATGCACTAGGAGAACTATAGGGTTATGTCAAATTTTATCTCGCTCCTATCGATGCCACAACAGACACGCCTAAGCGGTTATCCGTGAGTCAGTCCACCGACGCCACACATTGGCTGTCCATCGGACAATTCGGGTCATTTGCACAGCAGTAATAGAAATGAACGAATCACCGCCCAATTTCTTTACGCGTTGTGTTTACCCGAACGGTGACGACGGCTAGGTTACTAATCGGTTCGAGACTTACAAAAATACAATAAAATAGGCATAGCACATAGCAAAGCAAAATTATATCTATAATTAAATAGCAAAGCATTACAATTGCATTACCTAATTTCGCAATTTTATAAATTAGGTAATTTTTAATAATCATTACTTACAAAACTAATTAACTCAATATTATATAAAATGTATATATAAGTTGCATCTAAAATTAAATGGTAAAACAAAACAATTGCATTATCTAATTTTCAATTTTATAAATTTTATTAATTTTAAATTATTACTAATTACAACACTAATTAAATTTTCGACGGTTTAAGACCGTCGAGACTACACAACAATAATTTAAAAAAGCGCGAAGAAACAACACATACCACCGATGACGGCGGCGGTCGAAAGCTAGGCTAGACGCGACGGCGGCGGCTCGACGGGCGCAGGGCGCTGGCTGTGCAGCGCGCCACGGCGCTGGGCGACGGAACGCGGAGGCGCTGGGCGAGGGGCAGCGGAGGCGCTGGCGGCGCGGCGGCGGCGGCGCGGCGACGGCGCGCTGGCGGCGCGGTGGCGACGGCGTAGGCGGCGCGGAGACGGCGCTGGCGGGCAGGCGACGGCGCTGGCGACGGCTTCGGCGGCGCGGGCGACGCGGCGACGGCGCTGGCGACGGCGAGGCGGCGCGGCGACGGCAAGGCGGCGCGGCGACGCGGCGACGGCGCGCGGCGGCGCGGGCGATGGCGCGGGGAGGCGAGACGGCGGCGGCGCGACGGTGCGGACTCAGGGAAAATTTGCCTAAGTGCCAGCGCGAGTTTTTTTATAACAACTAATATCGACGGCTTTAGGCCGTCGTGAAAGATCCCTACCAGACAATTAACCAACCAAAACATGACACGTGGCGGCCATAACTATATCGACGGCTTCGGGCCGTCGAGATTACAGGCCGCAACACGAGATCGTTGGGTCGCTGTTTTCTCGACGGCTAACGGCCGTCGAGATAACTCCGTCTGTCAGCGTCTGCTCAGCCACGTGTCACATTTTCACAGGCCACGATCTATATCGACGGCCAGTAGCCGTCGATATTATTTAAAGGGTGACGTGGCCCGTTTATTTCCTTCTTTCTCGACGGCCAGAGGCCGTCGAGAAAGATATGTGTCGGTCGGCTCTTGGATTGTCCATATATCGACGGCTTGTGAAGTATAGCCGTCGAGATAACTCTATTGCGACGGCTTACGTTGACTACCGTCGTCAATAATGCTCTGTCTCGACGGCTTGTTATTATGCCGTCGAGAATGTGCTCTATCTCGACGGCTAGTGCAAATACTTCTTCGATGGTCAACATAGCTTACTTAATTTTTTAAAAAATTTAAAAATCTTTGGTGCTTCTAAATGGCTAATAATGTTTATGACATGATAATATACTATGTAGAAAATTCAGATGCTCAAATTAAATTTGCAAACGGAGTTGCCTATGTAAGTGGTTATATCGGCGAGTATAAGTGAGCGTTCTATAGAGTTTTATGATTTATGGGTCATGGGGATATCAAAATTTCAAATAATGCACCATTGTGTCGGAAAACCATTGTATATAGATCATTTCAATTGAAATGTAATAAAATATTGCATTTTAAAACATTACAATACAATTTGTTAGTTTTAAATATATATACATATATTATACCTAACCTAAATTATAAATACAAATTATTTCAAGAATCAAGATGCAAAAAAATAACACCTTGCACCATTATATATTTTCCCAAAATTTGGGACTGCACCAAATTTTATTTTTATTTAAGTTCTTTTATTTAAATTGCTAAATAAGCAAATCTGAAATTATGAAAATATTTACAAAATGAAAAATTCAATGGGCCACCCCACCGCTTGAGCATTAACTATTTCTCGACGGCCACATTCTAGCCGTCGAGATTGATTCATTATGATGGGCGGCCCATATCTATTCACGACGGTGATTGTGAGCCGTCGAGATAGAGTCTTCCGCCTTCGCAAAAAGCCGAAAAATGTGCTGCTGGGCCTAAGGGACCTTATCTCGACGGCTTTTCTATGGCCGTCGATATTAGGGCCACTGTTTCGACGGCATTTCCTTGGCCGTCGATATTAAGGTCGCTGTGTCGACGGCCTATATCAGGCCGTCGAGAATTTATCTGGCCGTCGAGATTTCGCGCGTTTCCTGTAGTGCTAGCAGAACAAGTAGATCGTACGCGCGTCATGTAAAAACCGCCCCATATGCCAAGTAGAAACGATGGAGTAAGTAAACTTAACCGAAGGATCTAGGTAGATAGGTAGCTAGCTCGTACGATACTATATCTGCATGTCTGTTTATCAACCATCTCTGTATCTCTTATCTAAAACATTATCGGTGTCCATTATATCTATTCCTATAAAATTTCTTCATGTCAGCTTCAAAATTTTCACTAAAGTAGCTACTCATAGAATTAATTCGGTAGTGGATCATCTTATCAGTCCCACACAGAATGCTTTCATGCGAGGACGTAATATCCTAGAGGGTGTTGTTGTCTTACATGAAACTATTCATGAGCTACACCGTCAAAAACAGAGTGGAGTAATTTTCAAGATTGATTTTGAGAAAGCTTATGACAAGGTTAGATGGCCATTTTTGCTTCAAACATTTTTGCAGGTTATTTACTTAATTATCCATTGGCTACGTACTTGGACTATTCTTTAGCGGCCGGCTTCGTGGGATTTTATTATGGCGGCGTGCTCGCATATGGAACGGATAGTCAAGGAGTGTTTTACCTAGGCACATGGGTGGCAATCTAGTCTTCGGATTGATAGTCATTAAGTTGTCTTTCTTTTCTTCTATCTATTCAGGGCTATGTGCATCTTGCTATGCAGAGGCCGGGAGTGATCTCAGGATGGTTGTATCATCTTGATATAACTATCTTGTTTTCAATAAAGCTTCCTTTATCAAAAAAAATTTCTTCATAATTTATACTATATTACAGTGTTATAAAAGATCTCTTATAGACTCACTATATCTTCTATAGTATTATGGAGAGTCTGCTCAATATGCTCGAAGACACCATTCAGGTATCAGTCACCTTCCACCAACCTTCGTCCGGGCATTGTCACCTGACAGACTGACAGTGAAACGGCATGTAGAGCCTCACGCGGTCTCACAATGCCGGAGACGGTGGCTCTCGGGACGTCGACACCTCGCCGGCGGCGGCCCGGCAGCAAGATCGCCATCGGCGGCGGCACGGCAGCGCCGGCTTGGCCCAAGGAGGTATGTAGTGTGTCGTCAGTACAGTGGGACAGGGTCTGTGCATGCAGGCCTCACATGGGCATGGCCACCAGATGCTTCAACTCTTCCAGCTTTCCCAGATGATCGATCTTGCATTACTCTACCAATGGCCTTGTCAACGCCATGGCGGTCGTCGATCAAGATTAAAAAACCTGAAATGTAAATCAAACATGCATCATCCATTGCGTGTGTGCTGAAACCGTACGTAAGCTGGTTA
This sequence comes from Raddia guianensis, assembly GCA_036346415.1. Taxonomy (NCBI): domain Eukaryota; kingdom Viridiplantae; phylum Streptophyta; class Magnoliopsida; order Poales; family Poaceae; genus Raddia; species Raddia guianensis. The sequence goes on along the minus strand of CM070538.1, from coordinate 31,471,033 downwards.
ATTAATGGTAAGAGTATACATGTTCAGAATGGCAGGATAAATACAGTCCTTGTTAATTAAGGATCATGTACACATTCTATAAATATACGAGAGAGTGTAGACTGCTCCTCGCTGCCACGTGCCGCTCTTATGTCACTAGGGTGCCATGTCGTCCCGTTGATTTGCGGCCATCTGATCGCGGACGATAGTTAGATTCGACCGTTCATTAATTCTTTACATATAAAATTATTTTTTAGCACAGCTCTGATCAAGGCGGGCGCCTTGGCCGGTTGTTTAGCTGAGCTAGCCCTTAGCCTGGGAGACCGTGGTTTGAATCCCGCATGCTCGGCATTTTTTTCGCGTTTTGCCCGATCTCAGCGCGCTATAGGGGCGCAATCGCGGCTAGTAATAAGTACGTAAGCAATTGGTCTACACTGTATTCAAACACGTGTATAGCAAAAAGTTGCAATCGATACTAGTGAACCATATTGACAACATCGTATTGGCACGTGATGTTCGAAGGATGTTTTTCACATCCCTTTCGTGTAAGAAAGCCCTTTGACCAAAGATTTATATAGTTGTTGGAGTTCTATACGTCTATGCAGAGCCCAAATAGTTTTCATTATCTTAAAAAAATATCAACATCATGTATATATAAACATGTCTAATAAAGATATGACAGTATAATGTATATTAATAAGAAACAAATTAACCACTACTACAGAACTAAGCTTACTACTATAGGGAAACGCGGGATTGATATGCTAGCAACGAATCAAATTCTACCGCGGAAACCCAGGAACACCCTGCAAGAAAATGACCACAGATCAAAATTACCTTACGACGTGCTGTGCAGCGGAAGATGAGTCGATGAAGTCGGTTCACTAATCTGCACGTAGTTGTACGGAAGTAGTCGTTCACAGCAATCCAGATCACCACCGAGTGCTCGCCTGTGCTTGCCGAGTGTTTTTCGGTGGTCGCCAAGTGCTCAACGTCCCACGAGGTGTGCCACAGCCGATCTCCATGCCGTGGAGGTTGTCGACATACTCCGCGCGCTCGCCGGGATTCACGATCTTCCCACGCATTGCACCTTCAAATGGACACCCGGCCACATCCCAGCCCTGTTTTCGACGTTCTACCACTTGTTGGAAAGCTAACGAGATTATCTTTCCAACGCATCCAGTCTCGCCCAGAAACTCTTTTTAGATCAACGGGAATCCACGAAACAATATCGCACTCAGAATCTGTCCGCGAGCAGATTTCATTTCCTGCTTAGATTCGCATCGACCAGCGACACAAGGTGTAGCACCTCTACGGTATCCACACATACAGGGATTGGAATTCGTCCATGAGCGGTGTGTTAGCACCAGCACACATACGCCTGGGAGAGATGACGGCTAGGGTTTGTGGAGCACAGGCATATGCCGACCTCGCCTCCACCTCCCTTTATATAGCGCCCACTATTGGGAGCTCTACGCTAGAGGCCCAATAAGGTTTGGGTCCACATCATATGTATCCCATGGTAACCATGAGCCCGCATCATATGCGACTCATAATTTTCATTGGGCATATCCCAATAACTACTAGTCCATCAGTTTATATACAAGTTCGTATTAATGGTTGCATCACTACGGTTCAACGACTACAAAGCAGGAGTGGGCTTGCACTCAGTACAAGAAATGAGAAAAGGGTCTACAACCAAAATATTTTTATCGGCAGCCAGAATCCCGACGACAACCTGTGTCAACGGTGTATTAATACGCCGACGACAACGATACACCCCGGAACGTGATGTTTGAAGGATTTTTTCACATCCCTTTCGTGTAAGAAAGCCCTTTGACCAAAGATTTATGTAGTTGTAAGGAGTTCTATACGTCTATGTAGAGCCCAAATAGTTTTCATTATCTTAAAAAATATCGACATCATGTATATATATACATGTCTAATAAAGATATGGTAGTATGATGTATATTAATAAGGAACAAATTCTACATAACTAAGCTAACTACCAGTCCATCAGTTTATATACAAGTCCGTATTGATGGTTGCATCACTATGGTTCAACGACTACAAAGTGGGAGTGGGCTTGCACTCACTACAAGAAACGAGAACAGGGTCGACGACCAAAATATCTTTCTCGGTAGCCAGAATCCCGACGACAACCTGTGTCAACGGTGTATTAATGGGCCGACGACAACTGTACACCCCGGAGAGTTGTGGCGGTAGTCATCAGCAGGTCACCGACAAAGGCCGCATTGACCTTTGCGCGCATCCAAAAATTTGAATCTCGGAGCCCGCAAAAAATGGCTATGTCGTCGGCTTAACTCCAAGCTGACGACACAGTGGACCTCGACGCCTTAACGACCCGAATGGAAGGAGTTCAGATTGGTCCCGCATGGCAGAGAGAAGGATCTTTCTGCCATGTGGGGCCAACATAGAACCTCCTTACCAATAGTCAGAGGACTCTTTGCTGGCGGTACAGATAAAGATGACAGCACAGGTGGACCAGTGTCAGCGGCCCAACAATTGCCACCGACATTTCCCTCACCAAAAATAAAAGAAAAGCAAGGGGCGCAGGCAGGGCTCAAACCCGCGACCTGACGGGTGAGCCCACACCGTGCCACACGTTGCTAGCCAAGTGGGAGGATCAGTTTTGTCGTCACCCGCACACTGCGCGCTAGTTGCGTCGTGGACAAGGCTGTCCAAACATTTTAACCTGATTTCATTATCATGTAACTTTCTTCCTCTTATACTCGTTCACTTAATTTAAAACATTGTGACATTCTGTTGCGAATAATGAATTTTGTCGCGAATGGTTGTGCAGTGTCAAAAATATTCCAATGTGCACAACGATCTACAACAAATGTCACGTGGATGCAGCCGTAGAATTAAAGTCCATGAATGCTATGATTGTCATGGATATCGATTTCGATCCGAAGCAACTGAGTTTGCTTACTCAATGCAACTGCGGTGAACAGCGGTGTTGTGAGTTATGTTACAGACGACTCTAGTTGTACAAAAATGGAGTATTATGGGATCATTAAGAAGATTGTAGTAATTCCTTATGAAGCAAAGAACGGTTTCTCGTTCATGCTATTTTGTTGCAGATGATTTGATTCAACTAGTGGAATGCGACGTACTCCAGGAGTAGGACTTGTTAAAATAAATCATAAGAAGCTGTATTAAAGGGCCGACGTGTTCATTCTGCTTGAACAAGTCGAGCTGGTGTTTAATATGCCATACGCACACCTGAATTACAACAATTGATGGATTGTCAATAAATGTCTTTCATAAGGTAGATTGTCCGGTCTCACCGAAGATGACCATGAGGCTCAACCAAACATGGAGCCATTCCAAGAACAAGAGTTATTAGGAGCGCTTCATTTCAATTTTGGTGCTGGGCTAGGTAATACTTTGGGATTGGTATACTCATCTCATGTGGAAGAACAAGAGGCAGAGGAACAAGAACAAGAAGAGGAAGAGGAGGATGAAGAGGAAGATGAAGAGGAAGAGGAAGAGGAAGAGGAAGAAGATGGAGATTTTTAAGGCATATACTTTTATAGGTTTAATTTCATTTACATTTATATGTTTTTAATTTAATTTCATATCCATTTATATGTTTCTTTATTTCGATTGCTATCTATTTAATTTATGTCGTTTAATTTAATATGTGCAGATGGCGGAAAATATAAAGTAGTTGGTTTAAAAAGTCAAGAAGGTCTTCGGGAAGGGGGGAAAGAGAAGTATAGGAGAGCCCAGCACATCCTAGGAGGAGGTGGTGTCCACCGACGCCTAGGAGAAGGTGGCGGCATCCACCGACGCCAAGGAGAAGGTGGAGGCCACCGACTCCCAGGAGGTGCATGTGGTAGCCACCGACAACACCTAGGAGGGGGAGGGAGAGGGGAGGGAGGAGGGGCAGGAGACCGACGACTCCTGGGGGGGAGGAGGCCGATGATGAGCTCGGTTGGGGTTGGTGGGCTCACGTGCTTGAGGAGGGGAGTGTGGAGGGGGACTAGGACTAGGAGCCGTGCGAGTCCTATGGAGCTGAGTTAGCGGTTGCCTCAAGCCCCTCGGGGACCAAGAGAAGTCAGGGGCGGAATAAATTACCAACAGCCTGCACAGATCTAGCTGACAGGATAGAGGTACAGGTTTCTACCGAGCAGAGGTATGTGCTACAACTTCTCGATGTCATTTATTCATAATCAAAACATGCTAACCACTTTTTATAAATTGTACGCGCAGGGGTTTGATTTGCCTCAACAAGGGTCCGCTGGAGCCGGGCCACCTACTAGGGGTGCTCCCGAAGCAACTCTACCTCGGGCGAGTGGGCAAGGGCAATGCTCGACACCCGCAACCAACTGGAGCGACTACTCGCTCATGAGGGACGACAAGGTAGGAATTGTTGCTGATCACTGCATCCATGAGTTGTGTGTAATATGCTATGATTTCAGATTTTTGGATGATTTGGATGTACATGTGCTTTAAAATGTGGTGCGAGCACTTGTGGATGTGGAATTTATGTGTAGATGTGGTTGGGAAGATTGGGGAATATAAATATGTGGGAATGAGGTTTTTTTGTAGGCGAGCGCCAGGCGTCGGACGTCCGACGCCTGGTGCTCGGTCCGGACCCGTCCCGGTCGTAGGATCGACGGCCACCGCGCCAATCGAACGATCGCCTGCGCTCCCACGTCCGTGTGCCCAGCGAGGCAGCGACTAGCTAGCTAGTCGTCTTTTGATTAAAAAACCAATTAAACTTCTGATTTTTGTACAAAATTCAAACAGTGTTCAAAATGTGTGGAATAAATCTCATAATTCTTCTAAAATCAAGAGCAACCCATTTTAAATAATTTTGATTTTTTTTGATTTTTTTCAATATTTAAATTTTTTTGATGTGAACTAGGAGAAGGCACTTATGAAACTTACATCTATACTAGCGAAACTTGGCCGCGTGCTGATGAAACTTGGCCGTGTGCTGATGAAACCTGATGAAACTTGGATGAAACTTCGATGTAACCTGATGAAACTTGGATGAAACCTGTTGAAACTTGAATTGACCTGATGAAACTTGAAGAAACTTGTATGAAACTTGACAGTTTAGCAAGTTTAACGAATATGAAAGTCAAGTTTCAGTAGGCGAAACCCAAGTTTCACCAGATAAGTTTGAGGAGTTATATGGCAACATATATCTTGTTTTGTTCGAAAAAATACGAGGAACACGTTGGCACAAACGGTTTGTGGATTGGAGCACCCATTCAAAAAATATGGTCGCCGAAAGAAAAAAGCCGATGGGCCCATACCGCATGGCATCGTGTCACGCCCGTGCATCCCAAGATCAGTAGCCTTTCCGTTTTTGTAGGTACAAATTGGATTTTTATAAAAATTCGTAGAATTTTTTTTGCTGGTACACTATCTGTATCGGTGGCGGTGGCCTCGACCGACAACACAGATTAATTCTAGTTACTCCCAGAAAGGCCACCTGACAGGACCTATGTCGGCGGCTTTCCTACGATCGCCGACACATACTGCGGTCAGTTGACCCAGAACGTCCACCTGACAGAGGCTGTGTCAGGGGCATTTCTATGGCCGCCGACACAGAATTCCCACGTGGCGCCCAATGATTGGGCTGTGGGACCCACAAAGCAGAGTGCCGTCTCCACAGCTATGCCGTCAGGGTGTGTCAGTGTCGGCGGCTCTTATTGGCCGCCGACATAGTCCTCCTCTAGGTGGCCGTCCCAGTGATGTGGTGTTGTTGTCAAGTTTCTTGTGGGATGACGACAAAAATAGGTTGTGTTGTCGACTTTGTGTTGACGGACCTGTGCCATCGGCTGGCCGATGACATGTGCCTATGTCGGCGGTTTGAATGGCTGTGTCAACGGCTTTGGCCTCCAAAACAAAGTGCGATTCCTATAGTGACTATCGGTTGGAGCCATGAACCGACAGCGATGTCATAGCATCACTACTAATCATTGCCGGTTCATGTTTTATAATTTATATTTAATGTTCGTAAATGTTGTTTATTGCATGCATGTTAGTATAGCGTGTGTGTTCTATCTTACTCATGCTATTCGTCCGTTAGTGTCATAAACCTTATTTGAAAGCCACTTTGCTATTCCTTAGCCTATCCTTTGACTAGATGATAGGTTGCATTGGGTGGTAACTACTTACAAATTCTTGGTGATGCTGATGCTTCGTATTACTATTTTGATTAAATCCTAATCAACTAAAATCAATGTGTGGTTGGTTAGGGGAGACCCAGAAGAGATGATTTATGGGTTGTGGCTGTGCTATGGATGTCTCCACTACTAAGGATCCAAACTTGTGAATTGCTAGACCAAATTAAACAGTATGCCCACTTGTTCCTTCGTCTCTAGTTTAGTACTCTACGAAACCTACTAACCACTTGCTCGCGGATTGTTCGGTTATGGTTCGATACTTTCGCCCTAGGGAAGGTTCACTACCTTACCTGAGGGCAGGTTCATCTCTGAGACTGAATGGGTTAAATAGGGAACACCCCTGGGTGGTTCCCAGAAGTCTTAGGCACCCTACCGCGGCGGGTACCGACGAGGCCATGGAAACCTAAAGAGAGGGCAGGCGAAGTGGTAGACGTAGTAGGCTGGAACGACCTTGTATTGTATCTCCTTCGGGATGAGATGGGGCTTGTGGGGAACGTGTACAAACTTTACAGAGTAAAAACTATCAAGATAGCCGTGTCCATGATTATGGACGGGGCAAGAGGTTTTCACATATAGTCCCACCATTTTAATAATTGAACTTGACTAGTGTAGGCTAGGTTTGCCTGCTGTGATGATGCACCTTTCTTTGATATTTGAGATGATTTGATCGATCATTCAACAAAATATAATTTGTCAACTAAAACTTGACTAGAAAATATGTCTTTGTGTAAAATAGACAATCCTCCACCCCTTTCCATTGCATGCATTGTTATGGATTGCTCGTTGGTAGGGGTGGATTTGAGCCGAGCTCGAGCTTTTTTCGAGCTCTTTCTAAAATTAACACGGATCAATTTTTTATGATTTGTACATATTTTTTGAGGGGTAACTTTATAATCGAGCTTTCGATCGATCTCGAGCCGAGCCCAAAAGCATTTGAAGGTTGTCTAAAATAAACTAATTTTAATGTTAGAACAATCTAGAATTCTACCGGATGTAATTTAAAATCGAGCCCAAAATTCAGAAAACGAGCTTTTCGTCCAGCCCTACTCGTTGGGTAGCCGTGTACTCAGTATACCTATCACATATATTTGTTGTTCAGATTATGGCCAAGACCAGGAGGGTCTTGATGAAGGTGCGCAAGTCTAGCTGTGGTCCTTGGGTCGGCGCCTTGGATGTCATCGTTGTTCTATTCGCTACTTTGATGTTTCTATTTCCTTCTTAATATTAAGTACTGTTTAACAGGGATGCTTGTTTTTAATGTAAAAGCGAATAATGCTACCTTTAAACTGTTATTTGAATTTAGTTATCATTGCACTAGGACGATATTCACCAAATTGTCTATCATGAGATACTAGTCTGGGTCTAGTATTATCTCATGGTGTTGGATTCCATGTGGAGACACTGGGGTAACCACATGAACCAATCGGTCGCGATTGCCAGAAGCACATTTTTTGGTTCCGATGTAAAATAAGGATGCCTCTAATTGAAATGTTTCCACGCTTCTCCATCTGATGGATGAACCATAACATCACCCTTCGTCCTTTTACCCTCTTTGTGCCACCTTATCTGTTGTGTCGTCTCTTTGGTCATGAAACACCGTTGGAGATGTTTTGTCAACGGGATGTAACAGAGCACTTTCCTCCCTACATTTGTCTCTCTTATTTCCTTGGGAGTCGTCTGTCTCGACATATCTTGACTCCCCACATTTATCACACGAATGTTACTCCGTATCATCCTTATATTACAATATGCAATTATTAGGACAGTAGTCTATTTTCTCGTATGGCATTCCTAGGCCACATATAAGTTTGTTACACTCGTACCAGCTAGGTGGCATCTTGTGGCCTTGAGAAAGAACATTGGACCACAACAATATGAGTTTGTTGAAACAATTGATCGAGAAATTGTACTTGGGCTTAATAGTCATCATACGGGCAACAACAGACAGCAGGACCACTATGGTTATTTCATGCAATGGTTGTTTGGTAGACTCAAGAAGCTCCATGAACTCGGATAAGGACGTGGGTGCCTCCTCGTCCATAAAATTATGGCCAAAATCTTCCATCAAATCATACATCTGATCAATTTCATTGAAACCTTCGTCTGGTGGGGGCAGGGGTGGTGGATGCACTGAACAGTGAATCTTCCTGTTATATACAGCGATGGCAGGTGGCTTTGTACTCATGTTTACAGAGGTCGAGCTCTATCTGATCACGAGTTCTCCTTGACAGTTCCCACACTCAACACAAGGGCATGTCACCTTGGTGTTAGGGTCTAGCACATGCTAAAGAGCATGAGTCACGAATTCACCGGCCTTATTGTACCATGCATCTGTGTGTTATCCATTCGATTTCCATCCGTCGCACATCCATCTTCTATATTCTTCCATCTCTAAGTTGCCGTTTGTCGTTTCACGTCAAGGTTTCTGTAATACTCCAGCCCAATGTGTTGTGAGGCTCATATGGCCTATGTGGATGTGATGGTGGGATTAGTCCAATATTTATAGTTAAGACAGAGTTGTAGCAGCATATAATGCTTGTTGGAGCCAAACATAACACCCCGGGTTAAACTTTTTGGACGGAGGGAGGCCAAAAAATCTAAGTGGGTGCTATGCATGCGTGGGCTAGCCCCGTAGGTGGGCTATGGTCTAAGTGATTTTGGCCCAGGGTGTTACAAATGGTATCAAAGCATCAACTCTCACTGAGCGGTAGATCATGTGGGCTTAGTTGCGCGAGCATATTGCGCATAGCTTTTGTGGGCCAAGAGTGGTCACATGACATGGCATATGGGCCGACACTAGACGCACAGTCATATATCAAGTGGGATCTTGGACATTTGCTGCTTAGGCGATGTGTAGACGAGGGCATCAGTCTATTAAGGGTGGGTGAGTGGAATACTCCGGCTCGATGTGTTGTAATGCCCATGTGACCTATGTGGATGTGATGGTGGGATTAGTCCCATATTGCTAGTTGAGACATAGTTGTAGTAGCACATAATACATGTTGGAGCCAAACACAGCACCCCGGATTAACCCTTTTGGACGAAGCGAGGTTGAAAAGTCTAAGTGGCTGCTATGCATGCGAGGGCCAGCCCCATAGGCGGGCTATGCTCTAAACATTTTTGGGTCAGCGTGAAGCCGGTGGCCATGGGCATGGGCAACAGATGCCGCCACTTGAGGATGAGTCAGTTGCTCAAGGTGATGCTCAGCTAGTAGAGGGAGGGTAGACAGAGGTACCAACAGCCTTAGTAGACCTTCAGAGGGAGAATCAGGAGCTTCGTTAGCAGTTGTAGGCTAAGCTTCCAGCCAGAGTGCTGGCTATTGCCCCTGTTTTCAACCCAGCGAGACCAGAGCTGAACTTGCATGCATGTATGGCACTTTGTGTCGACACATTTGACGGCACGGGTACCCTAGACAAGGCTACGGATTGGCTTGACATTGTATAGATGAATTTTGATGCCTGGGTGGTACCGTCACTTATGAGGGTCAGCTTTGTGCAATTTCAACTGAAGGGGCAAGCGCAAAACTGGTGAAAGTGTGTTAATTCAGCTAGGACCGCGGCTCAGGGTCCTATCAGTTGGGATGTATTTGTTGAACAATATAAAGCCAGGTATTACCCTCTGTCTTTCTTGGAGAGGATGAATAATAAGTTGTCCACCCTCTTCCATGGGAAGATGTCCATAGAAGAGTATGAGACAGCCTTCAATGGTGTGATTCGCTTCGTTGACAAGGTGGCTAAAGATGATGATAAGAAGCCACGCAGGTTTTGTAATGGATTAAATCTCGAGTATTGTATGAGCATGGGGGAGTATCGATCCATGACTTCAATACAGTGGTTGAGCGACCGAAGAGCATTGATGTGGACTTGTTGCTCACAACGGAGAGAAAGGCATTAGTGCCCTCCAACACACAGGGAGGTGCTAGTGCTACCACTGACCTTGGTTCTTTAGGGGGAGGTGGTGTTGGGCATAAGAGGGGGCACAATGATTGGGGTGGACCATCTGAGCGCACCACCTTCAAGAAGTGTAAGGGTGGACAGGCTCCTTCGTCGTCAAAACCTTACTATGGAAGGCAATTTTCTTCCACATCACGCTCATCAAACACACTTGCTTTTCGCCCTGTTCCTAGTAAAGGGATGATTTGCTTTAAGTGTGGTGGTCCACACCGTGCGGTTATCTGCAAATGGAGTGGGGAATGTCATCACTGTGGTTCAAGAGGTCATATGGATAGGGTGTGTCGGCTTAACCCTAATGGTCTCATCATGTGGGAGTCAGTGTCTGCGTCTTTTGATGTTTCTTTTCAAGGGTCAGTCCAAACCTTGGTTTCTGCTTCTACATCTCAATTGTCTTCCAATTGGGCGCCACCCTACAGGTACTATTGGCAGCTTCCACTAGCAGAGCACCTGGCGCTACCTCAGCTTCCTGCACCACCTCTGAGCGCACCTCCTCAGTTGAATGTTGGGGCTCCCACCGTCCTGATGCCGTCTGGTGTTTATGCCATGCCTACTTCTCAGATAGCTGGTCATCCTGATGTAGTGATAGGTACCATATTTCTGGATTCACATGGTGCATTTGTTCTTTTTGATACTGGAGCTTCCTTTTCCTTCATATCACTAGATTTCGCTAGAAACACTAGGTTAGATATGCAGAGGATTTCCAATTCTATTGTGGTTAGTTCTGCGGTGGTCTTATTTCTAGCAACATAGTTTGTTATGGATGTGAAGTCTCTATCGATGGGGGAGAATTGCCCTACCAATTTGATGGTTATCCAACTAGAACCGTTAGACGTGATCCTTGATATGGTTATATCGTCACTAAGCTAGGATATGTTGTTTTTGGAAAACGACAACTTTGTCTGCTCCGTCCGAGGAAGAGGTGATGTTTCACGGTGATGCACCACCATATTCCTTCTTTGTGCTAGCTACTTTATTTCCGGGTCGACGGGCACTAAGAACTAGAATGCTTACGTCTATGGTCGAGAAACCAAGTTCCTCGTTGCGTGTTGAGGAGATCCCTATAGTATGTGAATACCCAGATGTGTTTCTAGTGGAGTTACCAGGCATGCCTCCCGAGCGCAAGGTGGAATTTTGAATTGATCTTGTTCCCCGCACTCGATCTATTTCTTTATCTCCTTATCGATTAGCTTGTCCATTCCAAGAAGAGCCGAAGAAGCAATTGGATAATCTGTTATCGAAGGGGATAATTCAGTGTAGTGTGTCACCATGGGGAGCTCCTGTGCTTTTTATAAGGACAAAACTTGGCATATGTGTGTGGATTATCGCACACTTAACCAAGTGATCATCAAGAACAAGTATCCTTTGCCACGCATTGTGGATTTGTTTGATCAATTAAGTGGTGCCAATGTGTTTTCAAAGATTGATTTGCAATCTGGTTATATCAGATCCATGTGCATTAGCAGGATATTGAGAAAACGACTTTCTCGACAAGGTATGGCCATTATGAATACAAGGCTATGTATTTTGGACTAACAAATGCACTTGCCGTTTTTATGGAAACGATGAACAATATGCTTCATGAGTATCTTGATGGTTTTGTTTTTCGTATTCATCGATGACATCTTAATTGACTCTAAGTCCAATGAAGAGCATGAGCAACATTTAAGGCTTGTGCTTTAGACACTTAGGAACAATCAGTTCTATGCTAAATTGAAGAAGTGCGAGTTCTGTATTTCGAAAGTAGGTTTCTTAGGCCATATCATTAATCTAGAAGGTATATCTGTTAACCCTAGTAAGGTATATACAGTGGTGAATTGGGAGAGACCGACTAACGTGAAGGAGGTGAGGAGTTTCTTGGGCTTAACTGGATATTACTGGCATTTTGTGAAAGATTTTTCCATGATTGCCAAACCAATGTCCTAGTTAACCCAAAAGGTACGAGCTTCCAATGGACGGATGAATGCGAGCACAGCTTTTGCACTTTAAAGAAAAGGTTTGTGACTACCCCTATCGTCACTCTTCCTGAGCAAGGGAAGCGTTTCACGGATTATTCGGATGCATCTCGAGTAGGGCTTGGATGTGTTCTTATGCCGGACTATAAGGTGATAGCATATGCATCACGCCAGCTAAAGAAGCATGACAAAATTATGCTTCCCATGATCTAGTGTTTGTCGTTGTTGTTTTTGGTTTAAAGATCTGGGGGCATTATTGTACGGGGAGTCTTGTGATATATTCACTGATCACAAGAGTCTCAAATACATATTTACATAGAAGGACTTGAATATGAGGAAGCGAAGGTGGTTAGAATTAATTGCGGATTACGTGTCACAATCCAATATCATCCAGGTAAGGTGAATGTGGTAGCAGATGCCCTTAGTCATAAGGCGATGCCTCCTAGTCTGGGTTCTCTTGTTGCTGATTTTGAGCTCACGGGGATTTCTTTATGTTATGTGGGGGCTGTGAAGGAAGAAACATAATTAATTCTAGAGTCAGTCATTCCAAAGCGGGTGAAAGAAGCACAACAAAATGATCGACTATTCCAACAGGTTAGGAAGCGACTTGACGGAGGAAAAGAAGGGGACTTTAGTCTTGATTCATCTGGTGCATTACGATTCAAGTCAAGGTTGATATTTTGAAAGAAGCACATCGTACACCATATACTGTGCATTCTGGTGAAAACAAGATGCACCATGATTTGAAGAAAAGCTTTTGGTGGAAAAGGATGAAGGTGGACATCGCACAATATGTGGCGCCGTGTGTGGTATGTCGGCAGGTGAAGACAGAACATAAACGTCTGGCAGGGTTGTTGCAGCCCTTAGAAGTTCCATTGTGGCTCTAGGATGATATAAGTATGTATTTCGTGGTGAGACTTCCACGCACTCCACGAGGAAAGGATGCTATCTGGGTTGTTATAGACCGTTTCAGCAAGTTTGCACATTTTATTCCCATCCATTCAGCAAACTCCGCGAATGATTTTGCCCCTATTTATGTTTGTGAAGTGGTGAGGTTGCATGGTGTGCTCAAGACTATTGTTTTCGATAGAGATGCCAAGTTTGCGTACAAGTTCTGGGAGAGTTTGCAAGCTTCTCTCGGTACACAGATTCGTCTTTGTACTACATTTCACCCCAAACTGATGGACAATCTGAGCGTACCATACAAACTCTCAAGGACATTCTTAGATCATGTGTGTTATCTTGGAAAGGAAGTTGGGAGGATCATCTTGCACTCACCGAGTTTGCCTACAACAATAACTTCCATAGTAGCATTTGAGCTACTCCATTTGACGTTTTTTTATGTGCGGAAGTGCAGATCTCCTCTTTGCTAGGATGCAGTTGGGGAGAAAGCAGTTTTGGGTCTTGATTGAGTTTAGCGAACAGTTGATCGAGTAGTAGGTGTTCGACAAAATTTGCTAGCTGCCCAAAGAAGTCAAAAGACCTATGCCGATGTGAGGAGGAGAGACCTCGAGTTTGAGGTTGGTGATCTGGTTTTTTTGAGGGTTTCTCCTACCAAGGGCATTGTATGTTTTGGAACCAAGGGGAAGTTGAGCCCAAGGCACATTGGACCGTTTCCAATTGTGGCGCGAATTGGTAAATTGGCTTATCGCTTGGAACTTTCCGAGTCTCTACGTGGCATACATAATGTGTTTCACATTTCCATGCTGAGGAAGAACCTCAAGGACCCAAAGCATCATATATCCTCAGAGCCTTTGAGTACTATTGAACAAGATCTCACGGTTGAGGCTCGTCCTGTGGAAATCTTGGAGGAGTCTGAGCGAGTACTGAGGCATAATACCTTAAAGTATGTTCAAGTGCTCTGGACAAACCTGACCGAGCGTGATGCGACTTGGGAGCTGGAGTCTCTCATGAAAGAGAAGTACCTAGAGTTATTCACCTCCGGCACATGCCAAAGTTAATTGTTAATTGTTAATTTTAGTGTTACCCTAGGTATGGAAGGCTAGAATTCGAGGTCGAATTCTTTTTAAGAGGGAATAATGTAATGTTATGTGGCCCTTGACCCATATGCGGCCCGGCCCACTCTTGGGCTTAAGAGACCTAGAGAGAGGGAGAGCTCCTCTCGTACTCCTGTCTCCCATTGGGTGCCGCCTCAGGCCTTGCTGCTACCATCGCCTAGCTTCTGTCGTCGCCGACGCTGCGCGCTTCCACGAGGTGCAGCTACCGTTGGTCGTGGTCAGGAGCAAGGAAGGGAAGACGTAGAGGAGAGGAGGAAGAAGGAAGGAGAAGGTACAAGAAGAGGAAGGTAAGAAAGAGGAATTAGGATATGAGATTGTAAGTTAATTCTTGTTGATTGGTTTAAGTGTGACGAAGTTGAATATGTTCCCATGATCTTCCCCAAATTAGATGCTAATGTTCATGATTAACAGGAGTGAATCCTTGTAGGTGAGGGTTTAATAGATCGATTGCTACAGAAGTACGCTTATTCCTTAAATTAATTTAAATCCGTTGAGATTTAGACTTCAGCCATATTACTAAAGTTGTAGGTATCAAAATTATCTCTTTGTAGAGTCCAAGAACACGAAATTAGGATTTTCGGCTTGGCCGTTATGGTCATTTTAAGCTGCTGTCCAAATTGTAATCTATACGAATTTTAATTTTTAGAAACCGTTGCTAAGGTGGGTTAGCTAGTTCTAGATATGATGGACATGAGATCGTGCTAGTTGGTAACTATCTCCCTTGCTTGCTCGGGTGTTGATTTGGAGAGTTTTATTGTAGGGAACGCCACTTTGGGCTCGGTTCCGCCTGCAGCTCTCTCAGCATTGTTTTGGAGAAAAGACAAGTGCATATTACATTGTTGGTGATCCTTCTGTGGTACACCGTATGTTTGAGTGCTCACATCTTTGGGTTCATGATATATTAATGGTATGAGGTGGTATGATGGTGAGTAGTTCATAATGATTAAACCATGCATATGCATCTACGAGCATGATGATGGCATAAAAGACCTACTTCGGTAGGCACCCTGTGCAATACATGGACCCCAAGTATCTGCATGGCGTGCTGCGAGTACTACCAAACAGTGGGTGGGCCGAGCCGGCTACACGTGCATTGGGGATATCCGGCCTGCCAGCCAACCTTGTGCGGCAAGTAAATGATAAAGATAGAAGTATATTCCAAATAGGGAAGATATGATTGTTATCCCGAAGAGCTACATATAACTGATCAGTACTCTACTTTGTAACCCTGTCCCCCCACTATATAAGGCGGGCAGGGGACCCTGGTTCGAGGACACAGATCCCACATGCAATGAGGAATAGAATACTTGATACTAGATCACTAGATCACTTTCATAATCCCAGAGCACAGAAATAGGGTATTACCTCCACCGCGAGGGCCTGAACCTGTATAATCCCTCGTCCCGTGTTATCATCGAGTTTGGATCCAATGTATAACCCCATATAAATCATTGCCGACGACACCCCCTCGGTAAAACAAACGTCGACAGTTAGGGGCAGCGTTAAGATCAATCTCATCAAGCTCGATGGCAGTAATCGCCGGAGTCGTCATCGCCATCGCACCCGATCGTCTTTTCCATTTCGGGAGCTTGGACTTTGTCACTAGCAAACTTCGGCAAGCTCACGCAATATACCACATCACGTTATTAGCGACGGACACGTAGCGACTAACTAAGTGTCGGTATGAATTAGCGACGGACTGCACGATAGGAATAACGGTATTAGGGTCGGATAGTCTGTCGGTGGTAATGGCTATTTTTAGCATCTGACTTGAAGTTGGCAAAATCATCTTTTCCATCTTCAAGTCAGTCGGGACTGTTCATCTATACATGCATCTGTACAAACAGGCATCGTACGTATGGGCCTTAAGCCCTTAATCCCAACAGCCGCCCCTGTGCCCCCTGAATACCCCACGTGCAGCCGCCCCTGTGCCCCCTGAATACCCCACGCGCCGCCGCCACTCCCCTCCCCGCCGCCGCCCCTCCCTCCCCGCCGCTAGCAAGCCCCCACCTCACCACCACCCCTCCCAGTGCCGTCCTCCCTCCCTCCCAGTAGTAGCCCTGAGCCTCTCGCCCTTGTTGCCCTCCTCTCGGCATAACTCCCTCCCGCCACCGGCCAGCAGTCCCCCGCCGCCCTCCCTCCCGCTGCCCACCCCACCACCAGCCCACCCCACCGCTGCCCTCCTCCCGTCGGCACTCCCATCCCTCCCCGTTGGCGCCGCCCTCCCCACCCTCGAGCTCGTTTTGCTCGGGCTGTATTTTGTCGATTCGAGCACTGTCTGAGCTCGAGCTGATCCCTTTTGGTGCATGCATGTACGATTTCTCCAAGTCCAAGGTTGCGAAATTGGCCAAATTCAGTATGCATACCCATTGTGTAACAAAGGAACAACACTGGAGAAGAGAGCATACCGTGGTGAGCCTTATATGCACCAGTAAATGCCAACGTACCGTTAGTCGGCAACGACAACACTACCGACGGACTAAACGTCGGTAATATTTAAAAATGCCAACGCACTGTCAGTCGGTAATATGGAAAATTACCGACTTACAGTCCGTTGGTAATAACAAGTCCGTCGGTAAAAACTTTTTCCAACGGGACTTTAGCCGACACCCCAAGTCAGTCGGTAATACGTTTTGCCAACCGACTGTTCGACGGTATATATGGTATATTCCGACACACAGTTAGACGCTAATAATTTGCAATGGTATAGTGACGCTCTCGGACTTGGACCAAATCCGATCTGAATATGACTTCAGCAACGACCGGCCCAATCTGCTCTTCGGGTTGGAGAACGCCACTGTCGCATACCAATGCGTAATACGCCGGAGGCTTAAGCTCCTTCTTTTAGACTCGGACTAGATCCTATCTGGGAGAGACTTTACCAACACTTCAAGATTCACTCTTTTGGACTCGGATAAGATTCGATCTAGGAGGGACTTCAACAACGCTTCACTCATCGCATACCAGCGAGTAGTGCACTGGGCGCTCAATTCCCGACTCGAATACAACGAGGACCCAACTGAGAACGAATCTCCGATGATGGTTGTCATCAACATCAACTCACATGGACTCGACGATCGTGGCACCCACCGTGGGGCACTGGCTTCATCAACTGCGAGGCGAATGCGCGAATAAGATGCGATCTGTTCGTGTCTAGAATCTGGACAGAACATGCGTCGCAATTTCCTGTTACTCAGAAGGAGTTTCGGGTGATTCCTT
Organism: Raddia guianensis; assembly: GCA_036346415.1. Taxonomy (NCBI): domain Eukaryota; kingdom Viridiplantae; phylum Streptophyta; class Magnoliopsida; order Poales; family Poaceae; genus Raddia; species Raddia guianensis. Next base: position 31,453,739 of record CM070538.1, on the reverse strand, counting down.
ATGCGTTGCAAATCTTATCTCGTTATCATTCCAACGAATCCACGAACACCTAAATCTGAGTTCGGATGTGGTCGTGTCGTGCGTTTGAATGCAGACTGCGCGGGGAGGTCGTGAATCTCGGCGACCTCGTAAAGCTCGTAGGCGGCGGCCATGGCGTGATGATTGGCCGTGGCACACCTCGTGGGATATTGAGGACCAACGAGGACATTCACCAACCTTCGCCGAGTTTCACCGACCACGTGGAGATCGCCTCCGACCATGGCTGCAACTTCGCTAACCATGGCCGAGACCTCTGCGAGCATGTGCTGTTCGACCCCGACCACGGCGCGTGTTATTAGGTGTTATGGAGACTTGAACGACTACTTCCGTAAGACTACATGTAGATCGGATGCCCTTGATTTCCGAGACATAATTGTAATTCGATTCATATGACCGCGCAATGGGCGCCCAACTCTACGGCTCGGCTACATGCCTACGCTGGAGCAACGAGCGCCCAAGTCTATGGCTCGGCGACATGCCTACGCTGGCACCACGAGCGACCAAGTCCATGGCTTGGCGAGACGCCTACACCGGTGCCTCGAGCGTCCAAGTTTATGGCTCGGCCACACGTCCATATCTGCGCCCGAGCGCCCAAGTCTACAGATCCGTGACACGCCTACTCCTGTGTCACGAGCGTCCGAGTTTACAGCTAGGCCACACACCTACGTCTGCGCCCCGAGCACCCAAGTCTACGACTCGTCGACACGCCTACTCCGGGTCTACGGCTCGGCGACATGCCTACTCCTCTACGGCTTGGCAATACGCCTACGTCAGTGCCCCGAGCGCTCATGTCTACGGCTCGGCCACGGGCCTATGCCCGTGCTCCGTGCGCCCAACTATACGGCTAGGCGACGTGTGGCTAGGCTAGCACCACGAGCATCCAAGTTTACGGCTCGGCGACCCCCCCGACACCGGCGTCACGAGCATACAAGTCTACGGCTAAGCGATATGCCTACAACTGCGCCCCGAGCACCCAAGTCTATGTCTCCGCGACATGTCTACACCGGCGCCACGAGTGCCCAAGTTTATGGCTCGGCCACGTGCCTATGCCAGCGCCTTGGGTGACCAAGTCTACAGCTCGGCGACACGCCTATAAGCCTACGCCCCGAGTGCCCAAATCTACGGCTCGCCGACATGCCTACGTCTGTGTCTCGAGCGTCCAAGTCTGTGGCTCAGCTATGCGCCTACACCCGCACCCTGTACGCTCAACTATACGGCTCGGCTACGCTCCTACGCACGCGCCATTAGCGCACAAGTTTACGGCTCGGCGAGGTGCTTATGCCAGAGCCATAAGTGTCCAAGTCCACGGCTCGGCGACGTGCCTACACCTACGTCCTGAGCATCCATGTCTATTTCTCAGTGATGTGTCTATGTCAGCGCCAGGACCCCCAAGTGTGGAATACATGGACCCCGGGTATCTCCATAGCAGGCTGCGAGGACTACCCAACAAGGGTGGGTCGAGCCAGCTACATGCGTACGGAGGACACCCGACATGCTAGCCAACCTTATACGGCAACTAAAGATAAAGATAGAAGTATATACCAAATAGGGAAGATATAATTGTAATCCCGGATAACTACGTGTCCGGCAAGAAAGGACAGAGATAGTAATCCTACCTCGTAACCGACTAGTATTTTATCATGTAACCCTACCACACCACTATATAAGGCGGACAGGGACCCTGGTTCGATATACATACATTGACATAGACACATCCATACACATCCCTTGGGATTGATCATCAGATCATCATAATCACAAGAACACAATACTAGGGTATTACCTCCACCGTGAGCGACTGAACCTGTATAATCCCTTGTCTTGTGTTACCATCAAATTTGGATTTAGTGCATAACCCCATATAATTCATTGCCGACGACAACCCCCGGTGAAACAAATGTTAACAGTTGGCACGCCAGGTAGTGGCAGCGTCAAGATTAATCTCATCAAGCTCGATGGCCATAATCACCGGCATAGATTTTGGACGCGACCTTGTTTATCCGATTCCCGCTGATCCAGAAGAAATTTCGGGACGAGATTGGATGCATCAGAAAGATAATCTTGTTACAGAATTCGCCGACATAGATTTTGGATGCGACCTTGTTTCTTTTATTCCCGTCGATACAGAAGGAATTTCAGGACGATACTAGATGCGTAGAAAAGTTAATCTTGCTAGCTTTCCAAAGAGTGATATAACGTCCAAAACGGTGTCCGAATGTGGCCGGGGCCTCCGTTTGAAGACCGACTGCACATGAAGGTCGCGAATCCCGCAAGCTCGTTGACGACATCCTCGGCGTGGAGATCGGCCACAGCGCACCTCGTGAATTATTACTGACCAGTGAGGAGGAGGCGATTGGATCACCGTGAACAACTACTTCCATATAACTACGTGCAAATCGGTGAACCGACTTCATGGACTCGTATTCCGCTGCACTGCGCGTCGTTTTTCGCTTCAAGAGATTGGATTTCGTCACCGACAACTTCGGCAAGCTCACGCTCTTGGACTCGAACCAGATCCGATCTGAGGGCAACTTAATTAACAAATGGCCCGAACACCTCTTCATGTTCAAGAACGCCGCCGCCGCATACCAACGTGTAATGCGCCAGGGGCCTAAGCTTTCTCTAATGGACTCGGATTAGATCCGATCCGGGAGATACTTCACAAATAGATCAAGATCCACACTTTCGGACTCGGACAAGATCCGATCCAGAAGAGAATTCAACAGTGCTTCACTCAGACTCACATTCATGTTTGGGAACGTCTCCTTCGGCTACCGACGAGTAGTGCGCCGATGGCTTAATTCTCGACTCGTATACGGCGAGGACCCGACCGAGCACGAATCTCGGATGGTGACCGTCATCAGCAGTAAATCACTCGGACTCAACGATCGTGACGCCCACTGTGTGGCGCTAGCTTTAACAACTGCGAGGCGAACGAGAGAAGAAGATGCGATGTGTTCTCGTTCAGAATCTGTACGAAACTTGTGTTGCGATTTCCCGTTGACTCAGAAGGAGTTTCGGTGTGATATAAGATGCGCTAGAAAGCTTATCTCATTTCTTTTCAATGAATGCATGAACACCTAAATCTGTAGGGGTGGGCCAAGCCAGCCACATGCGCAGGGGTATCGCCCGGATTGTTGTTTGTCTTGTGCGGCAAGGAAAGCATAAAAATAGAAATCTATCCCAAATAGGAAATATATGATTATAATCCCGGATAACTATGTGTCCAAGAAGGAATGATAGAAATAGGAATCCTACCTAATAACCTACCTAATGATCTTGTAACCCTACCCAATACAAGATACCAAATCATCAGATCACCATCATAATCACAGAATACAGGACAAGGGTATTACCTCCACCGTGGGGGCCTAAATGAGTATAATCCCTTGTCTTATGTTATGATCGTGTTTGGATCCAGTGCATAACCCATATATATTTTTTCCATTAATACCCCCGGTTAAACAAACGTTGACAGTTGGCGCGCCAGGTAGGGGTAGCGTCAAAATCAATCTCATCAAGCTCGATGGCAGCAATCTCCGGAGTCCTCGTCGCCTTCGTGCCGGCCATCTTTTCCGCTTCGGGAGTTTGGACTTTGTCACCGGAAAACTTCGACAAGCTCGCGCTCTCGAACTCGGACCAGATCTGATGTGAGGGCGACTTCAACAACGACTGGCCCAGACTCCTCTTTTGGTTGGAGAATGCCACCGCCGCATACCAACGTGTAATGCACAGGAGGCCTAAGCTCCGTCTTTTAAACTCGGACTAGATACAATATAGAGAGACTTCACCAACATTCCAACATTCACTCTTTCGGACTTGGACAAGATCCGATCTGTGAAGGACTTCAACAGCGCTTCACTCAGACTCTTGTTCATGTTGGGGAACACCGCAGCCGCCTACCGGTGAGTAGTGCGGCGGGGTGCTCAATTCGGATGCAACGAGGATCCGACCGAGAGCAAATCTCAGATGGTGGCCGTCATCAATAGCAACTCACTCGGACTCGACGATCGTAGAGCCCACCGTGGGGCACTGGCTTTATCAAAAGCGAGACGAACGCGAGAAGAAGAAGTGATCTGTTCGCGTCCAGAATCTGGACTAAACTTGCTTCGCAATTTCCCATTAACTCATAATGGTTTTTGGGGTGATTCCTTATGCATTAGAAACTCAGCAAGCTCATAAAGCTCAGTGGCGGCGGCGGACACAGCATGAGGATTGCCCGTGGCACACCCCGTGGGACGTTGAGGACCAGTGAGGACCTTCACCAACCTTCGCCGAGTTTCAACGACCACGTGTAGATCATCTCCAACCACAGTCACAACTTCGCTGACCACGATCGAGAAATCGGCGAGCACGTGCTGATCGATCCGGATAACGGCGTGTGTTACTCGGTGTTATCGAGACTTGAACGACTACTTCGTACGATTACATGCAGATTGAATGCACTAGGTTTCCACGACTGAATTGTAATTCGCTTCCTACGACTGCGCCACGAGCGCACAACTCTACGGCTCGGCAACACGCCTATGCCGGCGCCACGAGCGTCCAAGTCTACGGCTCGGCGACACGCCTACACTGGCGACCCAAGCGTCCAAGTCTACAGCTCGGCCACACGTCCACGCTTGCGCCACGAGCGCACAAGTCTATAGCTTTGCGTCACGCATACGCCAGTGCCACGAGCGCACAAGTCTACGGCTTGGTCCCACGCCTACAACTACGCCCGCGTCCCTAGTGTCCAAGTCTACGGCTAGGCTGCGCTCCTACACAGATGCCACGGGCATCCAAGTCTACAGCTCGGCCACGCGCCTACGCCGGCGCCACGAGCATGCATGACTACTGCTCGACCACGTGTCTACTCCTACACATCGAGCGTGAAAGTCTACGGCTTGGCCACGCGCCTACACCTGCCCCCCTAGTGACCAAGTCTATGGCTCGGTGACACTTTTATACGCCTTCGCCCCGAGCGCCTAAGTATACGGCTCCGCGATACCAACACGCCTCCGCCTCCGCCAAGAGCATCCAACTCTATGCTCGGCAACGCGCCTACGCCCACGCCCCGAGTGTCCAAGTATATGGCTCGGGCACACACCTACGCCTACGCCTGTGCCCGAATCTACGGCGCAGACTACTACTGCGACAGGAGCTTATAAGATAAGTTTTCATCGTCATGATCTTTTCATATAAATTTGAGTTGTTTCTTGACTTGCTACTTAGTTGGTTTTCAACTAAGCAGTAAGTCGGGGGCTAAAACTAATAAGTGCACTTGCGTGCACTCTTGTTGCTTTCTCTTAATGATTGCAAATGAATCAGAGTATTATTATGAGTAGTGAAGCTCTGACCCACGAACGATGAACTCTAGTCACTTGATACGTGTGCCTGGGAATTGAGCCATGAGTCAATTCCCGATGCCCGGGGGCTAGACTAGTCGGGCAGAGTGCATAACAAAAGAAAAATTACTTGGAGGAATAAAAGATCAAAAAGGAAAAGTATCAAAAGCATAAAAATTATCTAACCAAGTAGTCAGACTTTTGCATCTGAGTGTTTTTTCATTCAGATATTGCCTAAATCCTATTTTACATGTTACACGGGGTTCATGTTCGATGGGAATCCTGCTCATAGCACTGTTATGATAAGTGCTGGAGTCCGTTGTATTGCCTTTCGCAAGCCTCGGAAGTTCATGTATTTCTCCTTCATCAAGTGCATTTTACGACTTTGTTCATGAGTAAAGAAGGGTCTGTGCCACGAGCGCTACCTATGCCTTTGACCATGAGCCACCTTGCGCCATGAGTGCCTCTACGGATCGGCTACAAGCCTACTCCTTCGACAATGAGCCACCATGTGCCGTGAGCACCTACTATGACATTTCTACAATCCTACACCTTCGGCCATGAGCCACCTTGCGCCATGAGCGCCTACTACGGCACGGCTATAATCCTACGCCTTCAGCCATGAGCGCCTACTATGGCGCTCGGCCACAAGCCTACGCCTTCAGCCACAAGCCGCCCAATGCCATGAGCACAACCTACGATTTAGCTACAAGCCTATGACTTTGGTACGCTCTAAAAGGGCTGCCAGCTATACACCGTGATGCACGGGTATAGGTACCACTCGACAAAACCTAGCTTGGGATATGGTATGCCCCATGATGGGTCGATTGCCGGTCACCGCGTCAAACAGGATGTCGACGATTGAGATATCGATCTCAAGTCAACCAAGGTTCTTGAAGATTGAGATAGGAGACACGCCGAACAACCACGAACAGCAACGAACAGGAGACAGGGGTTTTTATCCTGGTTCAGGCCTCTCGGGAGAGATAATAGCCCTACGTCCAGATTTTCTTATATATCGTGGATGAATACAAGAGGTGGCTCGACGAGACGAACAAGTCTCGGCGAGATTATGCGAGTACAAGTGAGTAGTATGCGACAAAGTAATCTTAGATGCCAGATGCGTCTAAGTCTTCTCCGATCGGCCCCTCAACACGTCATGGGGGTCCTATTTATATAGTGCAGAGCAAACCGACCTACCGAGAGAATATCGGGCCTGGCTAACTACGAGATCGTAACGAACTCGACGTGCCAAACATACCCCGAGGCAGATAAGGCAAGCTCCTAATCTTGGGGATCACGACTCCTAATCCAATCCGGAAACCACGTCCGGGTCTTCACGTAGCCGTCGTAACTCTTGTTCGAGTCGACTCAAACACGAGTCCTAGGCCGTTCACGACCGCAAGCCGCCCAGAGGTCGTTCGGCGAGAGATGCATATGGGCCAGATAGAACCTTCCAGGGAGCTGGGCCCTGACAGGCTGTTTGATCGGGCCGTCAGGGAGTGGGCCATGGCAATGGGCCATAATTTAATCCCCGACACAGGACTTGAGTACCTTCCAAACTAATTTGAAAATAAAATTCTTCTTATGGTATGCCTCTTGATTGGGTCGACTGCTGGTTACCGCACAAGATGGAACCAGATATCATAAGTTGATTCTGGATTAGGGTTTCAAGGGTATGCTCCGAAGAGGGCCGCCAGCTATACACCATGATAGTCAGGTACATGTACTACTCGTCTAAACCCAGTCTAGACAATGGTATGCCTCATGACGGGCCAACTGCCAGTATCTTGAAAATTGGACTGGGTACCACTCAAAAATTTCAACAAGGAGCTTTATTAAGCCATTCAAAGTCTCCTTGCATGCAACGGAGCACTCGACATGAAAAAGAACCAGTCAAGATGCGATGTAAAGAACTGGAAGCACTCGACGTGATGCATGACTCGGTTGGAGTGCGACGAAAAAGGCATCAACTCGATTGTAAAGGACTCGGGGGCTACTGTGGAATAAATGGACCCGGGTATCTGCATGACGGGCTGCGAGGACTTCCCAACAGGGGGTGGACTGAGCCGGCTACACGCGCACAGGGGACACCCGGCCTGCCTGCCAACCTTGTGTGACAAGTAAAAGATAAAGATAGAAGTCTATACAAAATAGGTAAGATTTGATTGTAATCCCAGATAATTACGTATCCAGCAATAAATGATAGAAATATGAATCCTATCTCATAACCGACCAGAACTTTACTTTGTAACCCTGTCCCCCCACTATATAAGGTTGGCAGGGGACCCTGGTTCGGGGACACATACTCCATATCCATCCAGGGACAGAATACCTGATACCAGATCATCAGATCACCATCATAATCTCAGAGCATAGGACTAGGGTAATACGTCCACCGCAAGGGCTTGAACCTGTATAATCCCTCGTCCCATGTTACCATCGAGTTTGGATCCAGCGCATAACCCCATATAAATCATTGTCGACAACACCCCCCGGTAAAACAATCGTTGAGACACCCTCCACGGGATGGTGGGGTAGACTCGGTTCGGTGGTCAATCTCCACGGGATGGAGTGGTGTGACACCGTCGGGTGTACACTCAACGGTACCGGTACACGCATATGAGAAATGCGCATGAGTATATGCATTGCATGATTGCATATCAAATTATGAATAAGTCATGATCTGACGTCTTACGTTATTTTAGATAAGGATATGATTTGTCTTGTTTTATGTACTTGTTGAGTTTTATACTTAGTCTTGTTTTTGATGTTTTTCAGGTAACCATTGAAGCATACATGGGATGGGCATAGTACACTGATGTCACATGCACTTTAAACTCCACATATTCAATTCCTTAGTGATTAAAATAAACTTATTCGCACAATATTGGAGGTTGGAAACATTCTTTTCCATTTGTTTGTTGAATGTAATTTAGTCCGTTATTGTTCGGTGTTGACTAAAGTTAAAGCTTGGATGGATGTTTAATGATCTTAAGATAGTTTTGCTTTATTTGGAGTGGTGGCTTATTATTATGAATTTATGAATCATCTGTGTAAAAGTGATCAGTTTACAGGGGACATGCTGTCAAAATTTTTTATGAGGTATTGTGTTATGTATGTTATGCTCGTAGCACGTGAGCCAAGTTAGGTTGGGGTGTTACAGTTTCATAATAGGCTTAGAATGGCTTCTAAACCCACTGGTCATGAATGACTGGTCGAGCACATTTCGTTGTGGCATTGGTGAGTTTGAAACGAGATCTCGATGGCAAAGCGTAAGCCGTCAAGAGGTGTCAGACCCGAGGGCTTGCATGACTACCCTTGATGAGGGCATCCAACCCAAGGATACGACCGCTGCCCTTACATCCTCTCCGACAATGCCATCTTCATCACCTGCGATCAACGCTGCGACTCCGTCATCGCCTAAGGGCCTAAATCCCGGAGCTCGGCCTTTCAAGTCCAAGACGAAGAACCAGAGAAGCAAGCACGCACCACGAGGACAGCCCATGTGCCAAGGAAGGCCCACGTGGAAGCCCAAGATGCCAGAAAGCCCAGTTCGGCCGCCCAGCAGCACGTCAACTTCAAACGGGCATAACTCGGGCTCCCGAACTCCGATTTCGGCATGCAACCACTCGTTGGAAAGCTTAGGAGATAAGCTTTCCAATGGATCCAGCCCCATGTCTAAATTCGTCCAGGAGAATCAGAAACACACAGAAGAAGGTCACGGGCCACAATTTCAGGGTGCTGCGCCACCTTATTTTTAGGCCTATGGCCCATGTAACTTAGGGTTTTGGTGGGTGCCCTTGGTTTGGCTGACCTACTCCCCCTGGCCGTCGCTATATATGTGGCCACCGCAGTTCTTCTACGCTTAGGTTTTGTTGTGTTTTGGTTGACCCCGTGTGTGTCCCTCCTCGTGTTCGCGTGTGTCGACTAGACCACCCGTGACGAGAAACAGAACCTCACCCTTTTATGTGTTGATTTACCAGTTATCATCTTGTTCTTGCTTGTTCTCGATTGCTAGCAGGTTCAAGGATCAATCGTGCATTGCTCGGTTGATCGACTTGTGTGGTGACATTGCGATTGTTCGGTTGCTGATCCCGTGGATTAGTAGCGTCGTCACTACACCAAATCGACGTATTGTTCCTCAGCAGAAGATCGGGCCGACCCCGTGCGCATCAACCCTCGAGATAGCTACCCTGTCTCGACAGTTTGGGCCGAAGCCGTCGAGACATGAACCTATTTGAGGGTTCACCCTTCTCAGCCCTCGATGGACAACACAACATATTTGAATTTTTTTAAAAATAAAAATAGGTTGACATGTGAGTGATATGCTACTTTTTAATTCTTTGATCAGTGATTTGGACTTGATGGATATTCCTCTTGGTGGATGCAAATTTACTTGGAGTAATATGCAGCAAGATCCCTTATTACAAAAACTAGATTGGGCATTTACTACTCCTACCTGGGTGACAACTTTTTCTGATACAAGGGTTACTTGTTTAACCAAGTCCACTTCTGACCACTGGCCGATTTGTGTTTCCATTGGTACTGCCATTCCCAAATCTTTAATTTTTAGATTTGAAAACTTTTGGGCACAGATGCCAAACTTCATTGACATTGTAGAACTGTATTGGAATTTACCACACCATCACTTGGATTCAGCTAAAAGGATTTCTTCAAAATTTAAGACTTTGAGAAGAGGTTTAAAATCCTGGAGTAGGAATCTGTCTGCTTTCCTTATTTGCATTGACAATTGCAATGCGGTTATCCAAGTATTTGATTTACTGGCTGAGAATAGACCTCTTTTTGCTGCTGAGTCCGGATTTAAATCCATGGTGTTAAATCAGTTATCTACCTTCTGGCTGCTCAAAATACTTACTGGCTTCAACGAAACACTCAGCGTTGGGCACGTCTGGGTGAAGAGAATACTAAAAATTTTAACGCAAAGGCCATGCGACGACATAGATGCAATTTCATTTCCTCCCTTCAGGATACATCTAATGTGGCCCATTTCAGTCCCTATGACAAGGCCCACTTTTTGTGGGCCGCTTATTCAAATAGAATGGGAGTTTCTTTTCCTCCAATTATGCACTTCAATTTGGCTGAACTCTTCCGACCTGTTGATGGTCTTGATATTTGATAGAACCTTTTTCACTCCAAGAAATAGAGCACGTTATAATGAAGATGCCATCTGATAAAGCTCCTGGTCCACATGGTTTCAATGGTCTTTTTTTTTAAGAAAAAAACTGTTGGTTCATTGTCTCACAAGATTTCATTTCCTTATGATTGGATTTCTTTAATGAAAAAGTCAATTTGCGAGGCATCAATCGATCTTACATAACCTTGGTGCCCAAGTGCTCAAACCCTGTTCGTGTGGATGATTACAGGCCAATCTCTTTAATGAATTGTGCTGTCAAGGTTATAACCAAAATTTTAGCTGATTGTCTGCAATTAGTAATTTCTAAGCTGATACATAATAACCAATATGGTTTCATCAAGCAAAGGATAATTCAGGACTCCTTAGCTTGGGCTTTTTCTTATATTAACCAATGCAAAGCTAGCAAGAAACCAGTGGTTTTCTTAAAATTGGATTTTGCAAAAGCTTTTAACACTTTTGAACATGCAGCACTTCTTGCAATCTTACATGCAAAAGGTTTTCCACCTAAATAGATCTCTTGGATTAAGAGTCTCCTAGAATGTGCGTCTTCTTCAGTGCTCTTGAATAGCACTGTTGGACATTTCTTTACATGTAAGAGGGGAGTTCGTCAGGGTGACCCTTTATCGACACTGTTATTTGTCTTTGCTGTGGACTTGCTACAATATGTTCTGAATGGTGCTTTAACGCAAGGGGTTTTACATAGACCTATTCCAGATGATTAAACTTGTGATTTCCCAGTTATTCAATATACTGATGACACTCTGATTATGTTACCAGCGAGTGCTCTTCAAATTTTCACTTTGAAGGGTATTTTACACACTTTTCAGAATCAACTGGACTAAAGATCAATTATCATAAATCTGTCATGGTGCCTATCAATGTAAATAATGATCAGATTGCTATTCTAGCAAATACTTTTGGATGTCAAGTGGGATCTATGCCATTTACCTATTTAGGATTGCCTATTGTTGATGGTCAATTTCGACAACTTTTCATAAACTTCCGCCCATCAAAATAGCTCCCAAATGAACGAACATGGACTAAAAATGTGCAAATTAACAAAGTTCCATAAGTTTTGGTAAGTTTGTGTCTCCAGGGACCTACTGAGCAAAACTGGACCCAAACCAGGGAAACACCCGGTCGGCCGACCGACCATGGCCGGCCGACTGGCACTTGGTCCAAGCCGGGGTTGCCTTCTCTCCAAGTACTCTAAAAGCACGAAAGGACACTGTCGGGGATAAAATTACGGCCCATTGCCATGGCCCACTCCCTGGCGGCCCAGTCGAACAGCCTACCAGGGCCCAGCTCCTTAGAAGGTTCTATCAGGCCCATGAGCATCCTGCCGAACAGCTTCTTGGTCGGCACGGTGCGTAACGGCCTAAGATTCCTGTTTGAGTCCGACTCGAACAGAGTTCTGCACGGCTACGTGAAGACCCGGACGTTGGTTTCCCGGATTGGAATAGAAGTCGTGATCCCCAAGAATTGAAGTTGCCTTATCTACCTCGGGATGTATTTGGCATGTATCGAGTTCGTTACGAATTCGTGGTCAGCCCGGCCCGATATTCCCTTGGTAGGTCGGTTGCTCTGCACTATATAAACAGGGCCCCTATGGCGTTTAGAGGGACCCCTGGCCGCCAAGTGATCATCTGATAGCATCTAATTCACGTCTTAGCATCTGGCTTAGAGCTTTGGCACTTGTACACACATAATCTCGCCGAGACCTGTTCGTCTCGTCGAGCCACCTCTTGTAATCATCTCCGATATATAAGAAAGGTTGGACGTAGGGCTATTATCTCTTCCGAGAGGCCTGAACCAGGATAAAACCCCTCTCCTCCTGCTCGTTCTTCGTCATGGTTGTTTGGCGTGTCTCCTATCTCAATCTTCAAGAACCTTAGCGACTTGGGTCAATATCCCAACCGTCGACAGACACCATCCCAACCGTTCACATTAAGCCGTTTTGATCCTAGGGATGACATTGCATTGGAGAGGATCACTTGGTTCTCAAGTAACTCAATTGTATCGGCCTCAACTGCCAAAATTGTCTCAAGGGGATGATCAACACCGTCAATGAGGGATCCCATGCGAAACCGAGGGCCGGAATCGACCGAAGCCCGGTCGGCCGACCGCCGACCGACTCCCTTTCGATCCACTTTGGATTCTCCATTGGCTGGGGAAAATAAGACATGTGTTCCTACACGTGGCACACCCTCACTCGCTGCGGTTCGCTATAAAAGATGCCCCTATCCTCATTTGCAAGGCATGGAGAACTGCGGGAAGAACACAAAGCAGCGTTACGCTGCCCATTTATCAAGTAGAGTAGATGAGAGAGGAGAGTTAGTGCTGAGGAGAAGCCAGAGTGTCGATATCCCTCCACTAGAGCTCCGGAGCCGAACTTGGGTGCGAGTTCTGCTTAGTCTTCTATCGGTAACACTTAGTCCCATCCTTAATTTATAAAGCAAGTTTATTTCGTGTACATTATCTCTATGTTGGTATTAGGCTCGTGCTAGATCTTGCGTGCTAAATCTCTGTGCTTGGGTGACACAATAGATATTAGTGGTATCAAGTGACGTCCTCGTACATAGTACTACTAGGAATAGACGTGATGTCTAGACTAGTTAGTATCCGGTAGACACCTGATTCAACGGCTGAGCGGTAGGTAGTAGGTCGTGACAGCCCTGCTATCCGCACGGTAGTTTGTGGAATCCGCCCCGTTAGTCTCAGCCTAGTCGAGCCCAATCGGGGGTGATCATAACCATTCGGTGTTCTTAACCGATAGCAGGTGGTAGTGAATCGGCTGAGCTCCGATACAGAGTAGAAATTGTGTGTGGATTATTCTTGTACCTTTGACTAGTGTGAACCTTTAGTAGAACCTCTCGACCCGAAATATCTTACCCCACTTTCGTCATTCCACCATATCCATCAGGCCAAGTCAAGACTAGAAACTAGACTCTTCTCGTTCTTCGTGGGAAATCGATACCTTTGGAATACTCTGGGTGAAAGCTACTGTGATATCCGTGCACTTGCAGATTAATTATAACGGCATAAGAATCGCCAACACCTATGGGCACGAGGAGGCCTAAGGTTGTTGATTTCCTTTCCCTGGTAAATAGAATTGAGCGCAGTCTATCTACGGCAGCAACATTCTTATATTTTGGAGGCCGTTTGACTTTGGTCAACTTAGTTATTTCGTCCTTGCCAACCTATTATATGTGTGCTCTGCAGATCCCAGCTCAAGTAATTAAATCTATTTATAAATTGCGACGTCATTGCTTTTGGAGAGGTTCTCGGGATATAAATTCCCACAGTGCACCTTTGGCTGCCTGGGATTTAGTTTGTTGTCTAAAGAAATATATATGGAGGCTTGGGAATAATTATTCTCTCTTTGCAAAATCAGGCTCTACTTCTTAAGGATCTTCACAAGTTCTTCAACATGCGGATTTACCTTGGTTAAAATTTATTTGGTCCACATATTAACCCCTTGGTTTTTCTTCAACAAGTCCGCGAGTTTGTTCTTTCTAGTGGAAGCAATAGTTGTCTTTGCTTCATATTTTCAAGGGGTTGGCCAGTTGTCAAGTTGGTAATGGTTTATCTGCTCAAATTTAGAATGATGTTTGTAATGGTGAGTTGTTACATCGTAGGCTCCCTCACCTATCGTAGGCTCCCTCACCTATTCTCATATGCTAGAGATCAATTAGCTTTGGTGTTGGCCTATCTGTTTAATGAGGATGTTCAATCACTTTTTTCCACCTTTTATCTATTCCGGCTTATGAGGAATGGTTGACCCTTCGGGTTCTCCTGACTGATTGGAGGGTATCTATTGGTGATATGCCCTAGAGGTGATCTTGTGAGATGATTGTATCATACGGCTATGTTCATGTACTTATGATTTACTTGAATAAATGTCACTGTTTTGTTCATTGCGTACGACTTAGTTGTGAAACACATTGTCAATATGATATTATTCCAAATGATCCCCGGTCACGTGTCATTATATGGAACAATAGTATTTGACCAGCACATGTATTGCTAGATGGTAATGTTTCACATACCATAGATATGGATATATCAAATCAATAATGTGGGCACATGTTAGAGAACGTGGGGTTGGATAGACCCGCTCCGAGACACTGCTGAGATAGTTATCTTAAAATTGCCATCAAGGTGTAGTCTCAAGTGGTATACCTATATGATCCTTCGACCTTATTGATTCTCAACCAGCATAGTCGAATATATTGGGGCTATCAAACGCTTCGCCGTAACAAGGAAGTTACAAAGTTAGCTTACAGGTATGCCATGAAACATGACATGAGGTGTAAGAGATCAAGATGAAATTTACTTCTCCTTGATAACATGAGAGATATATCTGTGGGCCCCTCGGTGTGGATGGATAGAGAAAAGTGCATGGCCATGCAATGTGATTAAAGAGTTAATCACGATTATATCCATTACATTGACGATTGAATGGGTTGAGCTATCACAAGGGCGGCACATATCTCGTCTTGAGCTTGACTGTTATCGTGTGGCAAAAGGATCCTATGTGAGTGTATCAAGGTTCATCCGATTCGATCATTGTGTACATTCGGGGGTCAATATGTGCTGCTAGAAACCGCTATTGACTTGTGGTCTGGGACACTTAACGGGTTGAAACATGTCTGATGGATAAGATCTACTAATGGGTTTTATGCGGATTTGGGCCTTGTTCTTTTCAGCGTATCGTTGCGTTGGCGTATTACTATAGTAAATTTGAGAGCTCTTGAAATGAGATCTAAAGATTATAAAAAACGGTACGATCCGGAATTGAAAAATCTTTGATGATTTATAACCTACCATGCAATTTTGGATGGATGGTTTCGATAAAGATGTTTCTCTACTAGTATTTAGAACTAACAGTGATTTAGCTTACTCTATTGTTTCTTGGCTTAGTTCCCTACCAGCTATCTAATTATGTAAATATGTACATAATTTTTATTCTTAAATATATACTATAGGAGCCTCTCCTATGGTTTCTGATAAAAAACACATACTTTGCGGTTCTTAGAATCATAACTTATATGTGATGCTAGTGTGTGTTGGAATAGATATGTACTCTAAGTTTTCTGCATCACAAGCCATATATGATGCTAAGTATGTGTTTGAATAGGCTAGTTATGTTGTAGTAATCTCTAGGTCATCGTAACAATCATATGATTTTATCTATTCATATACCTAATAATTTATATAAATTTAACAAGACTAAACAAAACTCAAGTTTTTAATTCAGATATTAAACAACAAATCTAATTAATGGTTTTCCCTATTTTTATAAACATTAACATGTATCCTAATGGAATTTACAAGTCAAATACATGAATATAAATATATATTCCCTGGACGGTTTAATGGCGGGCCGTCAACACTAACTGATGTCGTTGCTTCACCAGCAGGCGGTGCAGTCTCTTGACCATTTAAAACTTAGCTGTCGAGAGAAAGGCTGGCAGATGTGTCTTGACGGTTTTGTCTTGGTCGTCGACACAAGCAAGCATCTCTCGATGGTTCGTTTCTGACCATCAAAAGGTATATAGGCACTCGACACCGTGGCCTTTTCCTGTAGTGTATACTACAAAAGGACTAATAAAGAAATAGGCCGGTCTGAAATTTCACTAACAATTCACGTCTCAAAATCATCGCAAACTTTAATTTCAGAAGCCTGCCCAACTTACAAACAAATTGTGGAATTGGCGTGCGAAAATATATCTCTGGAATTTCAAAAGGGACAATGAAAGGATAGACGACAAAGAATTAATATTTTTTAGAACACGTAAATAATCAATTAATTAAACCACTGCCTATAGTCTTGAAGGCGTAGATACTAGTACTAGATAGACCCAGAGGGAGAAGAGTAAAGGAGGAAGAAACACAAGGCTAGCTGTCGAAGGTGTTCATAGCTACCACCACTCTCCCTCCATCTTTTCCTACCTCTCTTTTAGCGGACCCCTTTCTCATATCCTCTCTCTCTAGCACACAAGAACAAGCACATCAAGCATGTACATACACAAGGAGCTGGCTACACCTTCCACAGGGCCAATGGTAAATATATTGCTTCTTGCCATGAAACTAGCTAGTTCCTTTTTTATCAGTATCCAATCTTGCTAAAGGTTCAGATCTAGACTCATGTGTTATATGGTTCATGATCTCTACTCTCAAAGCAAGCCAAAGAATGGCCACAACATCTCCTTTAATTTTGATATCCACACTCCATAGGTAGCAATTCAGGAAAGCCTGGTAGATTGGCATGCTCTCTCTCTCTGGAATTTCATGATCCATCCTCCATGGATACATCACCCCTGCGTGCTTTCAGTTCATGATTTGATAGTTGCGCTATTGTTGGGGTCTAATTAACTGCAGTTCTGGGGTGACTAATAGGTGAAGGAGTCAGCATCGCCGCTCCCCGAGCTTGTGGGAGCCGAGAAGATGGCCGGCAGGGGGAAGATTGAGATCAAGCGCATTGAGAACACCACTAATCGGCAGGTCACCTTCTGCAAGCGCCGCAACGGCCTCCTCAAGAAGGCGTATGAGCTCTCCGTGCTCTGCGACGCCGAGGTCGCGCTCATCGTCTTCTCCAACCGTGGACGCCTGTATGAGTACTCCAACAACAGGTGTGTCCTCTTTCAATTTTGTGCGTGTGCTGAAATTGCGTTTGGATAATGGATATGCATAGTCTTCAAGAATTGCAATATCTGAGAGGCTATATTAGTTCATATGCGTGTTGCATGTCTCTATTTTTCTGTATATAATCCTCGTGCTCTTTCAGAATTGGAGCTAGTAGCTATCTCCTGAGTCCTGACTTTCTTGTGACAAAGAGATCTTGGTGGAAGGGGAGGTATATCTTTTAGTTGCAATTCTGTTAATTTACCAACTTGTTTTTTTCTGTGCTTCTAAAGGGGGTAGCAAGCAAGGGTGAAATTTGCTGCAACAGTTTCTTTTCTGTAGGTGGTCGTGCATCTGCGCTGATGTGGTTTTGTTGCTAGTTTGTTTTGTGTTCCTGTGAGGTGAGCTAGATGTCTGGATAAGCACGTACATGCAACATGCTTCAGAGCTCTTCTTGTGTGTAATGGATGTCTGTGTTTGCTTTGGCTGGGTGTGGTCCTCTTCTTTTCTTGCTCCATTTATGTTCTTTCCTTTCTATGAGTGCATGAGGGGGAGGGAGGGGAAGGGGGTCTTGGATCCCTCACACCTCATCGTTTGAGCAAGCCCTCACACCTCATGATGATATAGAGCAAAATATATTCACACAGATCACAAGTCCTTTTTCTCTTCTATTGATTTGCTTGTGTAGAACAGAGATCTTTCAGTAGGTTCTCTCTTGACTTGTTAATGGTAGTAACTTCTAACTTTATGCAACATTGTCCACGTGAGGGGTAAATGTCCAGATCCCAGCCAATGGGAGGGTAATTAGGGTTAGGGTTTCATTTCTTGTCCACCATCTCTCTCTCTCTCTCTCTCTCTCTCTCTCTCTCTCTCTCTCTGTGTCCCTGCGCATTTCTCTCGTCGGAGCCATGTACAGTGTCCTTGTGTTGGGCTGCCCATCTTGAGAGCTCTGGGCCCTAGCCTGCACTGTACTTTTTATGAACAGTGAGAGCAGCAGACCAGCAGTAAAGAACAGTAGTGTACTTTTTTGTGTGTATGGTTTAAAACTTAGTATATATTACCTGAAATATTTACAGTTTAGTAGTATGCACACAAAAGTTATATTAGCATTTTGGATGAGTTTAAGTATTCAATATAGAAAAGGTAGTGTCCAAATATCATGGTGAATTATATGCGTTCTGTGTGTGTGTGTATACATCCAATATTGTTTAGGTTTCCATGACTTTTGTCCCCGAAATAATTGCATGCACAAACATATAATTAGTATTTTCAGTACACACTAAAAATATGGTCTAGATATGCATTAAATATTTCTTTTATTTTGAGACTTTGAGACCTCCATCATACAAATAAACTATTCATATACTGTATATATTTTTTAGCAAAACATATAGTATAAATAAAAATAGAAATAATCATGAAAATTTCATATATGCCCTTCATGGGTAAACCTGTATTTTTTTTTCCTGAAAAGAGCATCGCCTATTTGAAAATATTTTTTCCATATGTTTAAATCCCACACAATGAAAGAGAAGTCTCTAGGATAGTTTTTTTATAATGAAAAATATTTCGGCTCTTCGAGATGTGTACAATTACAACCCAAATCAATTCTCTGATAAATAGAAAGGAAAAATGTCCTTTCCTGCATCATGCAAAGAATTGTGTACACACATAATATAATAATGCTATTCGCAAAAAAGTGATGCAACTTATTCGTTGTATGCAGAAAACCAGCTGTAGTCTATTAAAGGTATTAACCACAAAATTTTCTATTTAATGTATAAACAAAGACCGAAATCAAAGCCAAAATTTTTTGCTTTAGAACTAATTTGCACCAAATTGTTCCATCTGTTGCTTCTCCGAGCAAACCGTTCCGTAAGAGAGGTGAAGCTCTGGCTGACGGCGCAAGTGGACGGGACCACAACAGAAGCAAAAAGCCAGTGTTGCATCGGGGGACTACAACAGAAAAAAAAAAAACAGACTGGTGAGCTGGTCAGAATGGTTAAGACCCTATAGGTAAAAGCCAAGACCCTGCCTCCGTGCAACCATTGGGTGAGATGTTCACTGTTTGCAGCCAATCATACCACAGGCTCCTGTTGCAAGCATGCTTCCTCTTGAGAGAGAGACTCGAAACATACAAGAGGGGCTAGCTAGGGGGAGATGTGGTCTTTTTTCCTCTCTGCGGTCATTGGAAAAAAAATTGCATACCATTATTATTAAGTTTCTGTTTCATAATAATGCCATTAGAAACATGAAATCATTATCATATCGTTACAATTTACAGATCATGTCAAGCATGTCATTTTAAGGGTTGACTGATCAAAATAAACTAAAGAGAAAATTGCATCGTTAGTCCCTAAACTTGTCCCGCATGTGCACATAAATTCGTAAGTATCAAAACCGCTTATTTAGGTACCCAAACTTGCGAAACCGTTGCAATCAAGTTCAATTCGCGTGTTTGGGGGGTTTTTGAGGGTGGTTTGCTGACATGGTGGTCAAAGTCAATGCTGATGCGGGAGTAAGAAAGAGACAGCGAGAGAGAGAGAGAGAGAGAGAGAGAGAGAGAGAGAGAGATGCCGACGGGGAGGAGGAGGAGGACCGGCGGCGGCGCGGCGCGGTGAGGGGAAAAGGAGAGAGGGGGAGAGAGACACCAGGGTGACACGGCGCGGCGATGGGCGGCGCTGGGAGGGAGACCGAGCGGGGGAAAAATCGAGGGAGAGAATGAGAGAGGCCGGGTAGGAAGAGGGGAAAAGGAGAGAGGGAGAGAGGGAGAGACCAGGGCGGCGCGGCGATGGGCGGCGCTGAGAGGGAGACCGAGCGAGGGAAAATCGAGGGAGAGAAAGAGAGAGAGGCCGGGTAGGAAGATGGAAAATGGAGAGAAGGGGGAGAGAGATACCAGGGAGGCGGCGCTGCAGGCGGTGCGGCGACGGGCGGCGCGGCGACGAGCAGCGCTGTGAGGGAGACTGAGCGGGGGAAAAATCGAGGGAAAGAAAGAGAGAGTGTTGCTGATTCATAATCGGCCCACCCCGAGACGGGCCTTAGGCTAGATCCGTACCAGCCTGCCGCGTGTAGAAAGAGCCCGAAAAGCCATCCCTGGCCGTACCAAGAGAGACGTCTAGCCCGCTGGGGCCATCCCCGGGCTTGACTAAGACAACCACGCCTCCCTCGGTCCTAACCAGGAGTGTTGCACACCTCCGCCCTATCCTTAGCCCGGGAGAGGGCCTGCGGACAACTCGCCTGTCCCCTGGACAGGTGGCGGTGGCTGTCATGCCCCACCACGCTTTCCTCGGCCTTGACCGAGAGGACTGTACCTCCACGGGGTATTGGTAGCCCGGGCGAGAGCCGCGCGGGCAGTTCACCATGCCGTTTGTTCCTTGGGTAGATGGCAACAGCTACCGCGCTCCGCGACGCCCCCAACGGGTGGCGCGAAGGTGGCTCCGACCAGTCAATGCCATATAAGGGGTAAAGGGAAAGTGCTTTCTCCCTGCACAAGTTGCTTCCCCATATCGGCACACCGGGACGAGCACGTGTCTAGTACTAACCAGACAGGCTTCTCTTTGCAGGCCGCACACAGGACGGACCCCGGGAACGAGACAAGCGCGTCGCCACTAAAGATGGACAAAGCATGGATAGGCGCGGGGCCCGCGGTATCAGCTCCGAGCAGCCCACCGCGCCTATAAAAGGAGAAGCCTGCCCAACACAACGGGCAAGTGAGGCCAATAGAAGAAAGACACACACGCACCGCCTTCCAAGCCTTTAGGCCTCCGGAGCATCCCATTCCCAACAGTAGCAGTAGTCGTAGCAAAGTAGAGTAGATTCTAGCCACCTCAGTGTACGAAGCTCCCGTGTAAGCTCGGGACCGGCGCTTCCTAGCCCGGCCTCGGCGCCCCTGTACTGTTTCCACGAGATTATCAACAAGGGCTGGAGTAGAGCTATTACCCGGCAGTGGGAGCTCGAACTAGGGTAAAAACGTTTGTCTCGCAAGGTTTGTATTTCTGTCGCCTCACCTCTCACCCCCTCTTAATCTCACCACACGACAGATCTGTACCCGGATCCCAGATGGCACCAGGCACAGTCCGGGAAGACCGTGCGGCCAGAGCCCCGCGAGCTCGGCCGTCACCACGGGCTGCTAGGAAGGGTTGTCGTTGGGCCTCATTCCAACTACAAATTCGTCTAGCGGTCCGTGGACCCGCGGCCGGCAGTTGGCGCGTTTCCCAGACACCGACAGCTGGCGCCCACCGTGGGGCCCATGAGTAGCCCTCAGCTGTCCACTCCCTCGGACATGCCTGAGGTTCCATGCAACGACGAGGTCTTGCACCTCGAGTTCGATGAGTGCGATGATCTAGATGACCTGGGTCCATCATACGAAGGATGGCGGGAGGACTACCTCGCTGAGGCCGAAGCCGGAGCCGACGAGATGGAGGTCGACGCCTCTCTCGCCTCAGGGGCAGAGCTCCGCCCCGGGGAATCGCTCCCCGAGCAGGACCCATCGCTGACACACGTCAGCGAGACTCCCATGTAGTTCGAGCCGCTCTCGTTGAAACCGTGGCCGCTCGCGCCGGGCTCGCATCGTCTCCTCCACCAGCGGTTCGCTGTGCGTCCCGGACGGAGTGTTCTCCCGCCTGGGCCCACTTCGGGATGGCTCTCCCCCGAAGGCCGCGCCAGGGTGCCCCGCTTTCTCCCATGCTCTCCGTGAACCGCCTTGGTCGCCGAGGTTCAAGCCCGGGCTGATAGAGATATTCGACGGGAGCAAGAACCTCGAGGAGTTCTTATCCATCTACATCACTGCCATCCGAGCCATGGGGGGAACGAGGCCGTCTTGGTCAACTATTTCCCAACCATGCTCGAGGTATGACCCATTCCTGGCTATTCAATCAGCGGCCCGGTTCCATCCGCAGCTGGGCTCAACTCCAAGATGCCCACCGTACGAGCTTTCAAGGGTGCTACGCCCACTCCGGACGTCCCCAGGATCTGAAGCTCGTGGTGCAGTGAGACGATGAGAGTCTCCAGGATTTCGTGTGCAGGTTCGTGAGAGCCCGCAACACTATCCCCTGCGTCTCGGATGAGGCTATCATCGAAGCCTTCAAGGATGGCGTGAGGGACTGTCGCTACACTGAGGACCTCGAGCTCCACCCAGTCTACACCGCGAGCGAACTCTTACGCACCACGGCCCTCTACGTCAACGCCTCTGAGGCGGTCAAGCGCAAGAAAGGCCGTGCCCACGCCAAGAAGAAGGCTAAGGCCGGTAACGGCCTAGACAAGGCCGATGCTGACAAGAAGAAGAAGAAGAGGTCGGAGCAGCCTGCCAAATTCATCGCTGCCGTCGAGCCCGACCAGCCCGAGCGCCCGCCATAGGTGCGCCCGCCGCCGCAGCGCCCACCGCGACCTCCCCCAGCCAAAGGGAGGCGGCGCGCCGTGGAGCACCTTAGGGCCGCCTCGCGTTCGCCCGCCAGCGAGGCGGTGAGACCGCTCCACAACCCAAAACCTTTTTCTGCCGATTTCACCAGTGCCACGGCCACGACCTGCGCAACTCCCGCATGTGGGCCCGCCAACTGGAGGACTTCTACGCCGGCCATGGCCCCATGCCCGAGCTGCCCAAGGGCGCGGCCATGGCGCCCCTTCTGCCGGGCGCCCAAGGCGAAGGCTTCCCCGAAGCCCACTGCCACGTCGCCGTCATCTTTGGCGGTACGTCGGCCTACGGGTCTCGCCGCGAGCTCAAGGCCACGTCTCGCGAGGTCCTCCACATCTCCCGCCGCTAGCCCGCTTCAGAGTCTTCGCCTTGGTCCAGCCAGGCGATCACCTTCTGTGTGGTGCCGTGGGACTCTCAACCTAGCGCCTCCGCCGGTGCTATGCGACCATCCAGCCTTTCACGCGTTGACCGCGTCCTCATGGACAGCAGGAGCTCGCTGGACATCATCACCTCGCGCGTTCTCGGACTCATGTGGGTCCCGCGCTCCAAAATCAAGGATATCACCGTCCCATTCCATGGGATCGTCCTAGGTTAAATCCCTCGCCCTGTCAGACAAATCGCCTTTTACTGTGACGTTCGGCTCTTCCACCAACCGGGACCGAGTACATCACCTTGAGGTTGTGGAGACCGACCTTCCTAGCGCCATCTTAGGCCGCCAGCTCTCCAAGTTCATGGCGGTCTCCACCACGCCTATGGCTTGAAGATCTTCCGTGGCGCCTCATCACCGTCTGAAAACCACAAAGCGGCCACTGGACTACAGCGAGACGCGCAGGCCATGGTGAGGCCAGCTCCTACCCGTGGTCCTAGCAAGAAGGGCGCTCCCATGGCAAGAAGGTAACGCTTTGCGGCGAGGAGCCCACAAAGGCCAGCCATTGCCCTCACGGAGATAGACCCTCAAGGTGGTCCGTGAGGGCGAACCTCAAGGCCCAATAGGTACTCGAGCTCGTTACCTTCCTCCAGACTAACTGCAGTCCGTTCACATAGAAGCCGTCCGATATGCTCGGTGTCCCAAGGAGGTCATTGAGCACGAGCTAGGTGTCCAGGCGACAACAAACGATGAAAGCGGTGCGGGCGTATTCCCATGAAGCCAAGATCATCAAGACCGGTCGGTGGTGCTCGGCGAGTTTCGTTCGTGAAGTAGAGCACTTCGATTGGCTTGCGAACCCAGTTGTGGTCCAAAAGAAGGGCGGCAAGTGGCGCATGTGTGTCGACCATCGCGATCTGAACTACGCCTGTCCCAAGGACAACTTTCCCCTTCCGCGCATAGATCAGCTAGTCGACACCACGACGGACTCAGTCTTGAAGAGTTTCCTGGACGCTTACTCCGGTTAGCATCAGATTGCGCTATCCAAGGAGGACGAGGAAAAAACCGTCTTTGTAATACCTTTCGGCACGTTTTGCTATACGACCATGTCTTTCAGTCTCAAAAACACTGGCGCCACGTTCTAATGTGTTTTTGAGACCGAAAGACATGGCCTATAGCAAAACGTGCCGAAAGGCCTTACAAATGCGGTTTTTTCCTCGTCCTCCTTGGACAGCGTGATCTGATGGAGTAAGCGTCCAGAAAACTCATCAAGGCTGAGTCCGTTGTGGCGTCGACTAGTTGATCTATGCGTGGAAGGGAAAAGTTATCCTTGGGGCAGGCGTAGTTCAGATCGCGATGGTCGACACACATACGCCACTTGCCGCCCTTCTTCTGGACCACAACTGGGTTCGCAAGCCAATCGGAGTGTCAGATTTTACTTAACTAAACCCGCCGAGCAACCACCGACTTGGTCTTGATGATCTTGGCCTTCCAATGAATACGCCTAGCACCGCTTTCATCGGTTTTTTGTCGCCGACAACTAGCTCAGGCTCAATCACCTCCCTTGGGACACCGGTCATATCGGACAGTTTCCATGCGAACGCATCCGTGTTAGCCCGGAGGAAGGTAACGAGCTCGAGTTCCTATTGGGTCTCAAGGTTCGTCCTTACGTGGACCACCTTGGAGGGGTCTGTATCTGTGAGGACAATGGCCGTGGTGGGCTCCTGCGACTGCAGTGCCACCTTCGGGCGCACGGTGGAGCGCTCCTTCTTGCTAGGACCACGGGTAGGGAGTTGGCCTACCATGGCCCATGTCTCGCCACACCATCCAGGCCGTCTTGTGGTTCCTCTCGACGGTGATGACTTCTGCCGCCGCCGGATATTCAAGCAAAGGATAGGCGTGGTGGGAGACCGCCATGAACTTGGAGAGCGCGGGGCGGCCTAAGATGGCATTGTAGAGAAGGTCGGTCTCCACAACCTCGAAGGTGATGTACTCGGTCCTGAAGTTGGTGGAAGAGCCAAACGTCACAGGCAGTGCGACCTGTCCGACAGGGCAGAGGGACAAACCTGGGACGATCCCATGGAATGGGACGATGATATCCTTGATTTTGGAGTGCGGGACCTCCATGAGTTAGAGAACGCGCGAGGTGATGATGTCCAGCAAGCTCCCACTGTACACGAGGACGCGGTCAACGCGGGTGTTGCTGATGATCGGACATAGTACTAGCGGGAGGTGCTGTGGCTTGGAGAGTCCCGCCGGGCAGTCCGTCACCGAGAAGGTGATCGCCTAGCTGGACCAAGGCGGAGACTCCGACGCGGGCTTGCCGTGGGAGATGTGGAGGACCTCGCGAGACCCAGCCTTGAGCTCACGGCGAGACCCGTAGGCCGAGGTACCGCCAAACATGACGGCGACGTGGCCGTGAGCTTCGGGGAAGCCTTCGCTTTGGGCGCCCAGCAGAAGGGGCGCAATGGCCGCGCCCTTGGGTAGCTCGGGCGTGGGCCATGGCCGGCGTAGAACTCCTCCAGTGGCGGGCCCACGTACGGCAGTTGCACAAGTCGTCGCCGTGGCGCTGGTGAAATCGGCAGAAGAGGTTCGGGTTGTGGAACGGGTCCTCACCTTTACCCTGCTGCGGCGACACGGAGGCCGCCCGAGAGGCGCCTCCGCCGCCACTGCCCGCCCCGGTGGGGGAGGTCACGGCAGCACTGCGGCGTAGGCAGGCGCCGCAGAAGGGCGCATTCCTCCGGCGCCAGTCGGACGGTTCGACGGCATCGATGAATTTGGCGGGTCTGCTCCGACCTCTTCTTCTTCTTGTCACCTCGCCTTGCCTAGGCCGCCACCGTCTTGGCCTTTTCTGGCGTGGGCGCTCTTCTTGCGCCAACCGCCAGAGGCGTTGACGAGAGGGTCACACAGGAAGAGTTCGCCATGTGTAGACCGGGTGGAGCTCGAGGTCCTGGGTGTAGCGTCGGTCCCTCACGCCATCCTTGAAGGCTTCGATGATGGCCTCATCCGAGACGCAGGGGATAGTGTTGCGGGCTCTCACGAAACTGCACACGAAATCCTGGAGACTCTCGTTGTCTCGCTGCACCACGAGCTTCAGATCTTGGGGACATCCAGAGCGGGCGTAGCACCCTTGAAAGCTCGTACGGAGGGCATCCTAGAGTTGAGCCTAGCTGCGGATGGAACCGGGCCACTAATTGAACAGCCAGGTCCGGGCCACACCCTCGAGCACGGTAGGGAAGTAGTTGGCCAAGACGGCCTTGTCCCCCCCATGGCTCGGATGGCAGTGGTGTAGACGGATAAGAACTCCTCGGGGTTCTTGCTCCCGTCGAATTTCTCTATCGGCCCGGGCTTGAACCTCGGCGGCCAAGGCGCTTCACGGAGAGCGCGGGAGAAAGCGGGGCACCCTGGCGCGGCCTTCGGGGGAGAGCCATCCCGAAGCGGGCCAAGGTTGGAGAACACTCCGCCCAGGGCGTGCGGCGAACCGCTGATGGAGAGGACGGTGCGAGCCCGGCGCGAGCGGCCACGGTTTCGGCGAGAGCGGCTGTGAGAGCCGCTGTGGCCGGAGCTGTCCGTGTGCCCATCACCCGTGGGTGCGTGTTGGTCGAAGCCGGCGATGACGTCTCCGAGGCCCTCAGCAATGGCCGGGCCTAGGTCAGCCATGGAGAAACCGCGGGGATCCCTCTCCAGGTCGCGGACGACCTGGGCGATCGGGCGCCTTCTGGTGGCTATGCCGGATCGGGTTAGTCACGACATCCACAAGGGAGTCGACCGCCCGGGTAAGAGCGGGGGTACGCGGGTCGTCCTCGCGGCAGACCTTAGCCATGACTCTGTGGACGGAGTCACAGAAGAAGTCCCGGGTTTTAGCGCGGCGGCGCTACTGCTCCTGGTCCTCCGTGCTTTCGACGTCAGCGCCGGCCAAGGCTGCGAAGACGCAACGAGACGAACGCGAGGCCGGGGGGAAACGTCCCGGTGTCACCCGTAGAGGCGGAATCGCCGAGCGGCTCGAACTCCATGGGAGTCTCGTTGACGTGGATCAGCGATGGGTCCAGCTCGGGAAGCGACTCCTCGGGCGGAGCTCTTCCCCTGAGGCGAGAGAGGCGCCGACCTCCATATCGTCAGCTCCGGCTTCAGCCTCAGCGAAGTAGTCCTCCCGCCATCCTTCGTACGATGGACCCAAGACATCCAGATCATCGCACTCGTCGAACTCGAGGTCCAGGACCTCGTCGTTGCTCGGAACCTCAGGCATGTCCGAGGGAGTGGACTGCTGAGGGCTGCTCATGGGCCCCACGGTGGGCGCCATTGCCGATGTCTTGAAGCGCATATCTGCGGACGCGGGTCCGGATCGCGAGCAATTTGTAGTTGGAATGAGGCCCAACGACAACACTTCCTAGCAGCCCGGGGTGGCGGCCGAGCTCGCGGGGGCTCTGGCCGCACGGTCTTCCTGGACTGTGCCTGGTGTGATCTGGGATCCGGGTACAGATCCGTGGTGAGATTAAGAGGGGGTGAGAGGTGAGGCGAAAGAAATACAAACCATGCGAGACAAACGTTTTTACCATGGTTCGAGCCCCCACTGCCGGGTAATAGCTCTACTCCAGCCCTCGTTGATAATCTCGTGGAAACAGTACAGAGGCGCCGAGGCCGGGCTAGGAGGCGCCGGCCCTGAGCTTACAGGAGAGCTTCGGACACTGAGGTAGTTAGAACCTACTCTACTCTGCTACAGCTACTGCTACTGTTGGGAATGGGATGCTCCGGAGGTCTGAAGGCTTGGAAGGCGGTGCGTGTCTCTTTCTTCTATCGGCCTCACTTGCCCGTTGTGTTGGGCAGGCTTCTCCTTTTATAGATGCGGTGGGCTACTTGGAGCTGATACCACGGGCTCCGCACCATCCATGCTTTGTCCATCTTTAGTGGCAGCGTCCTTGTCTCGTTCTCGGGCTCCGTCTTGTGTGTGGCCTGCAAAGAGAAGCCTGTCTGGTTAGTACTGGACACGTGCTCGTCTCGGTGTGCCGATACGGGGAAGCAGCCTGCACAGGGAGAAAGCACTTTCCCTTTACCCCCTATATGGCATTGACAGGTCGGAGCTAGCTTCAGCCCACTGCTGGGGCGCTATGAGCTGCTGCAACAATGCCATCTGCCCAAGGGACAAACGGCATGGCGAATGAGACAAGGGCGCCATCACTAAAGATGCACAAAGCATGGATAGGCGTGGGGCCCGCGGTAACAGCTCCGAGCAGCCCACCGCGCCTATAAATGGAGAAGCCTGCCCAACACAATAGGCAAGTGAGGCCAATGGAACAAAGAGACACATGCACCGCCTTCCAAGCCTTCAGGCCTTTGGAGCATCCCATTCCCAACAGTAGCAGTAGCCGTAGTAGAGTAGAGTAGATTCTAGCCACCTCAGTGTCCGAAGCTCCCCAGTAAGCTTGGGGCCGACGCTTCCTAGCCCGGCCTCGGCGCCCTTGTACTGTTTCCACTAGATTATCAACGAGGGCTGGAGTAGAGCTATTACCCGGCAGCGGAGGCTCGAACCAGGGTAAAGACGCTTGTCTCGCACGGTTTGTATTTCTTTCGTCTCACCTCTCACCCCCTCTTAATCTCACCACACGACGGATCTGCACTGGATCCCAGATCGCACTGTGCACATCCGGAAGACCACATGCCAGAGCCCCTCATGAGCTCGACCGCCACCCCGGCTCATTGAAGGGTTGTCGTGGGCCTCATTTAACTACAAATTTGTCTCACAAATTGTGGACCATGCCCTGAGCTGGCGATTTCCCATAACCGACAGAGAGGCCAGGTAGGAAGAGGGGAAAAGGAGAGAGAGAGAAGGATAGGGAGAGACCATGGCGGCGACACAAGGCAACAAGGGCGATGCGCAAGGCTGGAGTGAGACCGAGCGGGGGGGGAATCGAGGAGAGAAGAGAGAGAGGCTGGGAAGGAAGAGGGGGAGAGAGAGACCAGGGCGGGGAAACTCTGGCGGTGGGGCGCCCAACAAGCAAGTGGGTCAAGGACAAGGAGGCACCGAGGTAGGAGGAGATGGAGTGAGATTTGGAGGTTGGAGCTGAGAGAAGAAATAAAATTAAATACGGGGTGCAAAATGCAAAAACTAGCCACATCAACGTTGACTTTGACCGCCATGTCAGCAAACCACCCTAAAAACCCCTCAAACACACGAATTGAACCTAATTGCAACGGTTTCGCAAGTTTAGGTATCTAAATAAGCAGTTTCGATACTTACGGATTTATGTGCACAGGCGGGACAAGTTTGGTCACTAATAGTGCAATTTTCTCTAAACTAAAATATCATAACCTCACTTTCCTCCTCGATCCATCCTCTCACTATGGTAGAATGGTTCGTTTGTATCGGTTCATAAACGACAGATTTTGAAACCGGCACAAACAATTAGGCATTGATGAGCTCGGTTATTTGTGTCGGTTAACAAACCGGCACAAATTAAAGATGCTATCTGTGTCGTTTGTAAATTGTTACAAACGGCTGGCATAGTTGAGCCGCCACATATGAGGTTTTTTTGTGTAGTGTCTCTCTCCTCTCTCCCACTGCCTCTAATCTCTCTAGTTAGCACAAGCCCGAGTGTGTGTGCGTCAAGGCTAGGCCGATAGCAACGGAGTAGGGCGTCTAACCGAATAGATGGTTTGAGGAGGTGGGAGCTAAGAAGAGAGCGCATGAAGGAAGAAAGGGATAATTTGAATCCATTTTGACTAGTCAACCCTCAAAACGATATGTTTGCAATAATTTGAATTATAAAGGTATGACAATAATTTATATTTTGTAATCGTATATCTATAAAATCAAAACTTAATAATGGCATGCATGTAATTAACCCTTTTTAAATATGATACACTCGTATTCAAAATATTTTATATTATATCATTTTAACACATGGGCATGTTTGACATATTTTAGAGCATGACCAATGAGGCCCTAATAACTTAGGTTGTTCTACCACAGTAACAAATAAAATAAAAGACAAAGAAATATAGATAAATAGTAAAAATGAGGTGTAAATAGCGGCTTTGTTGACCTAAGTTAGGTTTGGGATGGTGATGCTTTTAGAGAGCATATTCCCTTGAAGTAAAACCTGTTCTAATGGAGCAAACAGAAAATGAACATCAAATACCACATGTTTGTAGCTAGATTAGTACTATAATTAAAACGAAACCGGTTGCATGATTGAAACATAAAATATAAGGACACCAGGTGTAATTCTGCATAGAATCACTTACCAAATACAGATGACATGACAAAGTATTGTACCCAAGAATACAAGATGAGAGAAGTCCTCGCCTCCTCGAAAAAGAGCAAACCACACTGTAGAAGATAAATAGCTAGCTCAGAAAAGACTTAAATAATGTGATAGCACACATACATCTTGGGGCAGCATAACATGTGATGTTTCTACTTCCATGATTTTATATATCTTGCATGGACCTGACTGTTTCGCATTGTTCTTATCAAATGCAACAGAACAACTGCATATACAGTGTATGGATAAACTGATGCATCCGATAATACTATTTGGATATGTTGAACTTCTGTTTGCAGGCAAGGTTATCTTCAATATATCAGTAATGACGTGAAAATTAATGTGTTCTACAATCTTGGCAAGTAATATTTTAAGCTTGCCATGTGACCAAAATACAGTTAATTTACTGATCATTTATATGTTTTCCCTGTTACAACATGTTAATTCTGAAGGTTCCGTTCATAATCGTATTTTCATTTCCATTACTAATGTTTTCTAGATCAATTTATATGTATGCAATATTTGTTGATAGTAAGTTTATATATGTATGCAAGCATGTACTATGTACGAACTCTTCTTGTGCACTACTGTAAGCAAAATGCAGCCTGAAAGCAACCATGCATTGAAAGGTGAAAGGAGGCCAACAATGGTAGCAAATCTGTTACAGCTGCAGAGGTCACTGCTCAGGTAACATCACACACACACACACACACACACACACACACACACACACGTCACACACGTCACAACACAAAATATTTATAGACCTGTCCCCCTAGGTTGGATATACTCCTATACTATGAGACAATTCAGCGTAGGCAATATTCCTTGTAGCTGTGCTCTACTGTCCAAAATGATTTCTCTGAGCAAAATATTCAGATTGGACATCCTGGTCAGAAGGAATTTCTGAACATTACACAAAGGAAATTCTAGTTATGCCAATTCAAAAGAGGAACATATTTGGACTTGCAGATCATGTGTATGTCCACTGGACAACTTGGATGCCTAAGGACATGCCTGAAAACGGGAGGGGATGGCATGAATGTTGTGGGCAATAAAGAAATTGTGCCTGATTAGCAAATAGTAAACAACAATATCTAGCTGACAAATGGTATCTATCTTTTTTTAGGTGCACACTGTTTAGCCTAATCACCGGTTTAGATTTATTGTATACCAGATTTGGTAGGAAACTTCACATCATTATATTGTATATTGTTAATGTTAGTGTTGTTAGAGATATAGTAGTCATACGTCTTAATTCTGAACATTTTTCCTTTATTAGTATGATCGTCTAGTATACTGTGACTTCTCCAAGCGTTGTTATTTGGTATGGACCTAATAATAAGAGTTGCACAGCCATATAAATGACTTCTCTAATCGTTGCAAAACAGCAAAAGAATTAACAGAGCAATATATATGAATGTTGATTGATTATTAGCTTATACGTGTGAACGGAATAAACATAGCGCACGCGCAAACACACACATCGTTCAGGAATATTACTAATGAACACGAATTACAAAGTTGCAGCACTACAAGAAAGAGTCTGCAAAACTCCAACAGGTTCAGAATCTCTCTCACCACAGCACTTTGGTACAACTAAATAAAATGTTTCTATTTGATAAATTAAACCATACTAGGTGATTCTATTGCCACCATGAGCCAAAAAGACCTAAAGATTCTGGAGGGTAGACTGGACAGAGGCTTAGAAAAGATTAGAGCAAGAAAGGTACAATGTGTGCTTAATGGACTATGTTAAAAACAAATATTTTATTGGTCCCATTCATGAGCTTTTTCATTACAGAACGAATTCCTTTGTGCTGAAATGGAGTACATGCAGAGAAAGGTAAACAACAAAATAATAGCTTTTGAATTTAAGTTTTTTTGACCTTAAAAATTAATGGGTGATTTTGATTTATGCCACTCCAAAGTTCATGTTTCAAAATATGCCACTCAATGTGTCAATGACATGCGGGTCTTAGGTCCATTTGTTGTTGACTTGTGGAGTGACATATTTTAAATGTTATAGTGTTTTGTAATGGTATGTATCTAATTTTCCGAAACAAAATTTATAGCATGAATTGTTTTTAGGAAATGAAGCTGCAGAGCGGCAACTTCTATTTAGAGATAAAAGTAATCTTTTCTTTATTTCAAACAAGAGCAAATATGAAATGTGTATATACTACATAATTAAAGATATTCATAGTCATCACACTAACCATACTACCATAGCAGGTTAGCGAGAGTGAAACGGGTAAGCAGACGGTGAACATGATGGGGATGGCTTCAACGAGCCAGTACGAGCAAGATATGATCCATTATGATCCAAGAAACTTCCAGCAACTATTCATGCAGCAGCCTCAGTTTTATCCCCAGCAGCAGCAGGACCAAAAAGGAGTCCATTAAGGTAAATTGGCATTATTCTCACCTATAGATACATGTGGATTTAAATTCACGTCTTTCATATTTTAATTTGAATATATATAATGCACATGAATCCTTGTGAGCACCGTATCAAATTATCACTAAAATCCAATAGAACAGGGATAGATGATAAAGTTAGATGCAATTTTTAAGTGTTTAAGCCTATATGGTTTAAACGCAACAGGGGATAAAATGACTGACAGTTACAGACACAGAGTTAGTTAAGAGTTCGACTTTGTAGTATCATAGTATTGCCAATTAAGTGACTGTGCAGGATTAATTCTCAGTATGTACCTTTTAGTATATATAGTAGTATTACCGATTAAGTGACAGGAGATTATTTCCTAATTAAGTACAACTTCTGTGTTGCACGCAGGTGAAAAGTGAATGGTGCATGCAGCGCTATATCTATCATGTGCCTTCAAGTGAGGTTGAAGCTATATATAAACTGTGAAATTATGTATAATAAGAACTTGTGAATGTGCATGTGTATCTATGTGCACGCAGAGTTAATGGCATCATACTCCAAAAAATTAGTGCTTTGCACCACCAGTGGTGCATGTCATGCATCGATCATTCTAATCAATCATGCTTCATATATGGCGAATGTAATGCCAGTGGTTTTCAACTACTCGATCACCGCTATTTCCACATTAATATAAATTATATATAGACATTTTGAACTGTCGATGAAACATAAATATATTTCCTTCAAATGAAACTCCGTTCATTAATCTTTCTTCTGGATTTTGGTGCCCAACTACTTCTTATAGAGTTAAACTAAAATAGAGATTTTTGGCATATACTTTGATTGTACCAGCTAGTGAGCTGATAATATAATGCAACAAAAACTAGGTGCATGCATGTACGTACGTGCAAGACGCACTTGATCAATAACGAAATGCATATATGTATAGAGATTGATCGATGAAACACTGTGCACAATGATGGAGGGCCTGTAAAGCCTAGCTAACCCAAATTGAAATCTGAGAAATTAAGTTTGTTCTATAAGCCTAACCCAAACTGAAACAAAGATGCCTAGGAACATGCGCATCAGGTTCTACATCACGCGCCGCCATCAGCTGCTGATGCTCGCGCGACGTGCCCGTCCGTCCGTGTACGTCGTCGTTTGAATTTGCCGTCCGTGAGTCCGCATATTTCTGTACCTGCTACAGTGATACCAGACCTCTGCTTGGGATGCTCTAAGCTGCGTTTCTTTGTTCTTTTTTTGGTTCCATGATCTCGTCTCCTATCAGCCCCGTCCAGTTCATGGGAAAGGGAGGGAAAAAGCAAGCTGATCTAGTAGGTATATATCTTTGTCAATCAGTAAATGTCATGATCGCCGTGCAATCAAACTACCAAAAGTTGCAAAAAAATCTGAAAAAATTTGTACATGTACTCTTCAACTTACTCTATCTCTGGTTAAAATTTCAAGTTCAAATTCATCCTATATTGAACGTTACAAAAAAGAGAAAATTCTAACAATTTTGAACTTATCAAAACTGTCCGTTTTTTCTCTTTTTCATAACTCTGAATATAGGATGAATTTGAACTTGAAATTTTAACCAGAGATAGAGTAAGTTGAAGAGTACATGTACAAATTTTTTCAGAATTTTTTACAACTTTTGGTAGTTCGATTGCACGACGATTGCACCGTTTGACTGATTACACAGCATATGTACCCGATCTAGTGATCTTGTGATTTGGACGGCATGCAGATACGCCATTATTCTACGGCAGGAATGAATGCAGGATGCCCAGTCGCCCGTGCTTCGTCGTGTCACGCACAGGCAGTGGCAGTACGACTCGCTCGCCCACACCTGCACGATGTGACGCGCGTCCGTCGCATCTTCTGACAGCTACCCAACCTTTGCAACTTCTCGTCCGCGCAGCATCATTCATATATATCATTAAAATCTCTTGTGCAACCAGCAGCTATCGTCTCTATCATACCCAAACCTTCAATCCGAAAATACCACCTAAACCCGAATATGAACATACCTGAAGGTATAAACCCGTGTGCATATCTGAACCCGATAAGTATCCGATAGACACCTATACCTAAAAATATACAAGTATGTAGCCCGTGCTCAAATATATTACTAGCTCGTATAGAGAGG
The DNA here is from genome assembly GCA_036346415.1 of Raddia guianensis. NCBI lineage: Eukaryota > Viridiplantae > Streptophyta > Magnoliopsida > Poales > Poaceae > Raddia > Raddia guianensis. Next base: position 31,419,008 of record CM070538.1, on the reverse strand, counting down.
TTTATGTTTATGTGCCAGATTAAGTATGTCACCCAAAGCATTGCTGTGCATTCTACGAGGCACAGAGAATCATTAGTGTCTTAATGGTGGTAACAACAGATAGTGAAGGCCATGAGTTTCTTGGTTATTGACTTCTTTCACTGAAGCTGTGTCACACAGTTTCTAAATGAAAGATAGTCAAAAGTTATTTTCTTAATACTCCCTCCGTTATTTTTTATTTGACGCTTTTGACTTTTGGACACGCCTTTGACCATTCGTCTTATTCAAAAAATATATGTAAATATTATTTATTTTATCAACAAAGGTACTTTAAACATGACTTTTTTTTTGCATGTTTGCACTAAAAATTTGAATAAGACGAATGGTCAAAGTTGTGTCCAAAAGTCAAAAGCGTCAAATAAAAAAAACAGAGGGGAGTAGAACAGGGCAAACGTGGTCTTTGGTATACGAAAGACAAACCACCAAAAATATGATAATGGATCGATAGTATATGTCATCAGCTTTTACACGTAATAATTTGTCTCAAGAACCATCTAAGGAAAAGATCCAGAACTTCCTATGCAGTGCGAAAAATAATATTAAGACAGCCAACTTGATGTCTAAGCTATCTTAAACCATACCACTAATATTAAGCACCTCCAATTTTTCATAAAAACTTGGTAATTCAACCCAATATCAATATGAAAGGCATAGCCATCAATCCATCACAGGTGAAAAACAGTGCCATCAAAGGTGAATATTAGTGCCTCACCAGTCACCATACCAGCCACCCTGGCCGAAGGGGAGAGAAAAAGGGGAAGGGAATAGAGAGGAGTGGAGAGGGAGGAGAGAGGGGGGCATGGCAAGGGGCGGCTCGGTGGCGGCCGGTGCGGAGAAACCGAGGGAGGGGTAGAGAGAGGGGGCGTGGCAGGGGGAGGCTCGGCGGTCCGATGTGGCGGCGGCGGGGCCAGTATGGATGGCAGAGACCGAGAGAGTGCGAGAGAGAGAGAGAGAGAGAGAGAGAGAGAGAGAGAGAGAGAGAGAGAGGGAAGTGGCAGGGGAGGCTCGGCAACTGTGGGGTCAGTGTGGCGACGTCCAGCGAGTCAGGCATTGGCGGTGTCGGCTTGGTGTGCCACGGAATGGGGATTGGGGAATAGGGTTACTGGGTTAGGGATTTGGGGTGTGAGCCTGAGCGCACGGGTGTGGGACTAGGGTCTGGGGAGTGAGTAAAGCCAGCGTTGGCTGCCCTATGGCCCACCTGTCAGAATTCGGGTTATCCATGGATAACCCATACCCGAATCCGAATTATTCGAGTACCCAAACCCGAAAAACTCATGGGTATAGGTTGCGATTCATACCTATGCCCATCGGGTCGGATATCCATATATACCTATGTGTTTTTTTGCCATCCCTAGCTGCAGCAACCAAATAATATTTCAGTTGTGTTTGTTGGGAAACCACCGGGTGGGAACCCGGCTCAGCTAAGGCCGGCGCGCGGCACGCGCGTGGCTTGGGTCGGCCGGCGGATCCCCCATGGTGGGTCCCACATTGGACCTAGCCAAAACCCTGAGCAGCAATATATAAGAAGAGGTGGAGCCCCTATTGTATACCAGATCTGATAATTAATAAAGAGAAGCTCCACCCTATATGTCAACCTATATGTCTGTGTCCCCTGTGTTTTTGATCTTTCTATATTGACCACGTTTATACCTCGGACTACACTCACCCGGTAGTGAGGTTTCTTAACAGTGTTATGTATGTGGTTCCCAAAATAAAAGAGATGGGGGCAAAATAAAAGCACAAAGGTAAACATTTCCTTTGCGAAATTTCTTGTCTTACCCTGTTTAAATTTTTGGGCTCCAAAATTTCAGGGAAAGTTAATTTTTTACACTGTATGGTAATTTATTCATATGAGGAAAAAGTTATATGATAAAAATATTCGAAGGATGAATTCATAGCTAGAACACAAAGGAAAGTGAGGGGTAGGAAGATCATTCCCTTTTATTAGATGAAAAAATATATTAAAATTTGACAAACGCAAATCGTGTGTTGACGCATAAATCAACAAAGAGAGAAGAGAGGACTTTTATATATGTAGTAGACATCAATATTTTTCCTTCCCTTTGATTAGCATGTTCAAAGCGGCGTATAATTATTTGCTAGAAAATAAATTTACTTTTTATTGTTCATTTTTAATCATGAATCCATCTCTAAAAGCTATTAAAATAATATAAAAGAAGGAAACCAGCTTCACGTAGCAGATTTAGGAACCTCGCAAAGTCTACCTTAACATTTAACACTCACACATCCAACATATTAAAGATGGTTCAATCTTATTCATTAAGATAGTTTATCTATTCAACCCCGCACAAAACTACCTTACGCTCAACCAACTTATTCATTCAGCTCGGTCACTCTGAACATGCTCTTTATTTTTTTTCTTCTGATTTGATTAGCATTTTGTCATAGTAAATTTTGAGGAGAACATCTACGATTTTGTTTCAAAAATTTTGAACGTGATTTTAGTTGCCTAAAAAAGGTTATTGTGATTCCACCATATAAGGTAGGTTAGCTTTGGACAACCTCTTTGAAATGTAGGGTAGGAATGTATAGGCGCCCCCCAACTCCGTCTTTATTCAAATTAAGATTAAATACACAGTTTATAATACTATTTATGTCTTTAAAATTCCTTCGTATTTTACGCTATATTCTAAAAACAATTCTCTGTAGCAGTTACCATATTCCCGTAAACTCTATTTTACGGCTTTAGCGGCTACTAAAAGAGAGACGCTAGCTTTAAATTCTCTGAGCCTCGATCACAGCAGTCCGTCTCTTCGGTTTTCACGTCGAAATCTCGAGGTTTCTTGTCAGATGTCAACATGGATATGGAACAATCAATCAATTTAAATGTTGACGGTGTTTCAGTGACAGAAGTATAACAAAATAGAACTAATTTTGCTGCATCCTTAATTTGGATGAAACCATGGTGCATATAAGCTTGCCTTTCACGAAACCAGATTATAAAGAGGTAAGGAAAATATACTCTGAGTAGAACTCCTTTTCTTCTCGTACTCAAGTTACTCAAAATTCTCGTGAAAATGTGAACCCTGTGTTGTGCAATCCCGAGCCGGATTGCTCCTCCGACGCACCACTCGCTCAGCTCTAGATCAATCATATGAAATTGTAATACGTCTTTGTTAATATAATTTTTGATAACTTTGATTATCAATTCCTTAAATATATATCACGACTTTGTTTATCAAATATGACTTGGTTGTCAAACATAATTGTCAATGTGATATTATTTTAAATGATCTCTGATCTATATTATTACGATGAGCAGTAATGATTTGATCAACATATGTATTGATTGATGTTATTATTTAACATACCATAGATATAGAAATATCAAATCAATAATGTGCACACATGATAGAGAACATGGATAGTTGGATTGATCTACTCCGAAACACTGCTGAAATTGTTATCTTAAAAGTGACATCATATTATTGTCTCGAGTGGTACGCTTGTATCGTCTTTAGACCTGAGATCATCATAGAGTCCTAGCATGCATAGTCGTATATATATATTGGGGTTATCAAACGTTACTCCGTAACTAGATAGCTATAAAGGTAACTTACAAGTATGCCATAAAACATGGTGGATTTGCCCCTCCTTGATAACATGAGATACCTATAGACCCCTCAGTGTGGATGCATAAGAAAAGTGTGTGGTCGGGCCAATGTGATTAATGGTTAATCACAACTTATATCCATTACATTGACGAGTAATGGTTGAGCTAACAAAAGGATGGCACACACCTTGCCTTGAGTTTGACTTATGTCTTGTGGTATAAGGATCAGTATATGAGTGTACCAATGATAATCATTTTATGTATTCGGGAGTCAATATGTGCCGCTAGGTAACACTATTGATCTGTGAATTGGAAAGCAGGTTTTCGGATCCGCGGCTGAGTTGCGCATGAACCTAATGGGTCACACAATTAATATGCCTAATGGTTTTATATGTTAGTGGATTTCGCTCATGGATACGGATTCGCGTAGAAATTAAAGTCCTAATAGGCACTAACGTAAAAGCCCATTAGCATGTCTATATAAGGAAGAAGCCTAGGGCGGTGCGGTGAGGCTAACCAGACCACCCTGAACCCTAGCCGTTGCGCCCCTCCCGCTTCCGAGGAAACCCTAGCCGCACAATGAGGTGCTAACACACCTATGCACGGTGTTCCACCCTAGAACGTATGGATACCTTAGAGGCGCAGCTGCTCCTACAGATGCGCTGATCAGCGAGCCCCGGCGAACACGTTAACCACATCTACTTCCTCTACGCACGACGTCTACATCAACCAGATGCGATCTGCGACAAGCTCGGCGAGGACACGCACACAACAATTGCGAGGTGACGTTCAGCCACGACATGAACGACTACTTCCGCACGGCGACACACTTGACTCCAGAACCGGCTTCACATTGACTTTTGCTGCAACCGTGTGTCAAGAGAAACGATCTGTGACCCCCTACATGCATGATTGTCTTAGGTGTTTACATAGAAATTTTGAATTTTGGCTAGCAAAGCGTACGCGATCCCCTTCACTCCCACGTGCGCCAGCCCTCCCGTCGGCTCAACAACCGCTTTGCTGGCCCAATAGTGCCCTCCATCGGGCAATTGTAGCACGAGTATTCTTCTCTACACACAAACAATGCCTCTTGTGTTGTGGGGCCCATCAAGGACGTCCATCGCTCCTAGAAAAATTGTTGAAAACGACCTCCACCTACAGATCCAATCTAAGCCTGTTTGACGTACCTTCCACACACCGCATGTTTCGTGTTGCCCCGGGCGACCTTATCTTCTATGAAAAATAGCACACAATGTCGTGATGGCATCCCCTATCGCATGTGGTTGCATCGCCACAATGCCTAGCAGTTGCCGGTTTGATCCCGAACCGGAGTCTCCGCCATCGTCGGCACATCGACTCCCTAGCCACTTTGTTAGCTTGATCACCATGCCTGGCCGATCCTCATCAACTACACCAGTCGAAAGGTCTTCCTGCCTAGAGTGTCTAACACCACCGGCCTTATCAATCGCATCCATGCTCCACCTTGCTCCCTAGAGTTTTTTTCGACTCCATGTAGAGGCGAAAATAGCGCCTACAGTCCGGCATGATTGCCTACGTCTGTAGGGCTCTGACTATTGGCTCTGCTCCCAATTAGCACAAGCATATCGGACCACCCAGATCATGGTCAAAAGCCAGCCGCTGACCCTATGTGTCCTACGCTACAGATAGGTTGTTATGACCGGTTACAGTAGAGGTACCTCTCTATTTATAGTGTGGATCACGATGCGAGTCTGACCCTGACACGACCCACCCCTATTTATTGCAACTCAGAGTCCATGCAACTGACTCATACATGTATTCGACATAAAATTTAACATATGCAACCAAGCTTTGTACGTGCTCTATTTGTGGCAACAACTTTACCGTGGTCTATTTGGTTTGCTAAAACATGTTGTATTCGATAAAAAAGGGAATGCTTTTTATTTCGCAAGATATTAACAAGGGAACTAAATATTTATGGCGTTGGGTGTTGTAACAAAAAGGAGGATGATATAGAAAAAAACACATAGCATGCATGTAATCTATTCGAGGTGGTGGTGGTCATGGAGTTCTTCAAGTTGGATGGAAAACAATAAAAGATTTATCCAGATTGATTTTGGGATTTGCTTTTTGGTCTTGCGCCATCTCTGGCCGTGTACTTAATTTTGCCTTTTATAAAAACCTTTTGGCCTTGTCCATCTATGATATAGAGGCTTAAATTATATTCCATTATTTAAAATGGTAACCAAGTTTTTTTACAAAAAATAGTGAGGGTAGAACATTGCATATTTCATTCAAAATAAGATTAAAACTACAAATTTAGTTACAAAGCCGATTACTTACACAAAACAAAACATCGAAATTCAAGTTGGAAAGATCCGATGCCGCCAAATGACATGTATCCCGCTTCCTCTCATATTCATCCTACCTTCGATGCCACATAACATCCATATTTTTATTAAAAAAATACAAATCGTGCATAACATTTGCATAAAATATTTTTTATACATAAAAATTTTAAAGCATAAAAATTAGTCTGTTACTTAAAAACGAATTTCAATTTTTTATTTATAATAACATGCTTTGGTATTTATAAAGATAAAATTTATAATTGGTTGCTTTCCTAAAAATATACTTATATAATTTCTAATATAAGTTCATTATATAATTATTTTCATGCAACTGTGTAGCCGTATGTTACATTTGTAAAATTTTGAATTTTAAAACCAAAAGTATTACAAGTATATTAATCAAAATATTATAAAATACTGTATTTTTAATATATTTAATTTTTGGTGAATTTTCCAAAATGATAATATATATCATTATTTCAACAATTCAAATAATTGTTTACCTTGCTTTCCAAAAATTATTTATTAAATAATATTTTTTAACAAAATATAAATATTATTACTTTTATAAATATCATCAAAATTTATTTGATTTCAAAATTTTAACAATTTTAACCTAGGGATACACTGTTATAGAGAAATAATTAAACATTAAACATTAATTATTTTATAAATACAAAAGCCTTTGATCATAAATCAAGATTAATAAATTACTCCCTCCGTTTTTTTGTTTGGCGCTTTTCACTTTTTGGCACGGTTTTGACTATTCATCTTATTTAAAAATTTAGTGCAAACATGTAAAACGATAAGTCATACTTAATGTATGGATAAAACAAATCACAACATAATAAATGATATTTACATAGTTTTTTTAATAAGACGAATGGTCAAATGTGTGTACCAAAGTAAAAGGCATCAAACGAAAAAAGAACGGAGGGAGTACCTTATATAGTTACAGTAACATAATTATTTTTATGTTTAAAAATTTTATGCACAACTTTTTATTTGATGCAAATGTTATGCATGACTTTTATTTTCTCGTAAAAATGAGGGTGTTACAGCAGCGAAGCCGTTGCGTTTTTGAGAATAGTAGATTCCCAGACAATTATATTATTGTTGGTAGGATTAGGAATGGGATATGCTTTCAAAAACACTTATGGCCATACGTCCCCGGTCGCGGAGACGAACGCCGGACACGCGCTGACGTGGACGCGCTGACGCGGACCAGCAGCCATGCAGGTGGGTCCCACAAGCAATTTTTTCTTTTAATGGCCATATATTTTGACTGGGTGCTCTAATCCATCAACCGTTTGCACCAACACGTTATTCGTATTTTTACGAACAAAACATGATGTATGTTGCCATATAAATTTTGACCGGGTTTCCTCAAACTTCAATCTTGCCTAATGAAACTTTGGGTTTCGCTTACTGAAACTTGGGTTTCATACTCGTTAAACTTTGCCGAACTGTCAAGTTTCATCAGGTTTCAAACAAGTTTTTTCAAGTTTCATCAGGTTTCATTCAAGTTTCTTCAAGTTTCATCAGATTAATCCAAGTTTCATGAAGTTTTCATAGGTTTCATCCAAGTTTCATCAGGTTACATCGAAGTTTCATCCAAGTTTCATCAGATTTCATCTGGCGCTCGCCTTCATCAATACATGGGCCAAAGTTCATCAGCACATGGCCAAGTTTCGCTAGTATACGTGTAAGTTTAATAAGTGCCTTCTCCTAGGTTCACATCAAAAAAAAGAAAAAGTGAAAAAAATAAAAAATAAAAAATTTAAAAGTATTTAAAATGAGTTGCTCTCGATTTTAGAAGAATTATTAAATTTATTCCACGCATTTTTAACATTGCTTGAATTTTATACAAAAATAGGAAGTGTTAATTGAAAAATGATCAACTGCATGTCCACATCTAGCCAACGCCGGGCGCACGCGGATGGCTGATCGGACGGACGGCGCTGGTCCGGCGTGCGCGCTTCCGGACGGACGTCCGACGCCTAGCGCTCGCCATATCCTTTTCTGGTGGAACAACTTTTTTGCTAGGCGCGTAGCTACCTGTAGGATTGACACTCTCTTTTTAAAATAATAATAAAAAAGATGTAGCCCCGGCCTTTTGGTTAAAAAAGAGCAGCAATCCCATTCACTTCTGAACATTGCAGAATATCACCGGGCCACATTATTGGCAATAAATTAATATGGATCCGTTCATCCATGGCTACCCAGTTAATACATACTTAATGCTTGCATGATGAAAAATATAGAGCGTCGTTCATGCAAATTATTGTGAAAATCATTCAGCAGTTGGACATAAAGTACTGAAAAGATGGGAGAGTAACCGAGGCAGGTAGCTATCAAGCCCGTACAAGATATAACTTATGCATGGTCATCTTCTTCCATCTTCCGCGCCTCCGATGGCTCCCTTGCAACAACCAACCTCGAGGCATTGTCACCTGACAGCGAAACGGCATGGCCTAACAGTCAGTCCAGCCGTCCTGAAAACGGTGGCGCCTAGGGTCTCGACACCTCGCCGCCGGTGCTCGCCGTCGCCGTCGCCGGCCATTGCTAGGGTTGGAGAAGCACGGAGTAGGCGAGGCCGGTTGGGCCCTGCAGGGAGGGAGAAGAAAGGGACGCACGTACTCTTGCTGAAGCTGCATCCATTGACAATTTGGCATGGATAGGCGCCGTGTGCCCAGCGGCAATGGGGCAGGCCTCACATGGGCATGAACATATAGGTCCTCTTTCATTCACGGAAAAGGGGACTAAGACTTGATTTCGTTGCCCAAGCGAATCCCATTCAATCGTTTACTCGTGGAATGGGTCCGTTGAAAAGTTCAATCAATCTTTTTTTCATATACATTTCGCCTTTTGTGGAGGGTCTGTCCCTACTCTACTTTCTTATTTAGGACTTCGATATACAAAATATATACTACTGTGAAGTATAAATTACGGTCAAAGGAAAATTTTCTTAGTATTTAGGTATTTAAATTCAAAATAAGAAAGGGGCCTATTAAGAAGTATGGCTGACCGGCGATTACTAGCGATTCCTGCTTCATGCAGGCGAGTTGCAGCGTGCAATCCGAACTGAGGACGGGTTTTTGGGGTTAGCTCACCCTCGCGAGATTGCATCCAAGTCTGGATCAATACCAGCAAAAACGTCTTGGAACAAGGTTCTAGCACCATGCCAAATGTGCCAAAAAAAAGAAGAGCAAAGAAAAGGTAGCATGACCAAAAGTGAACCAACCCCTTGGACTGCTGCGAAAAACACCATCCGATTTCAAAGTAGCCCGATCTAATTCAAAAATTTCCCCTAATTGGGAACGTCTCGCATATTGTTTTACAGTAGCAGGGTCAGAATAAGTTGTGAACAGTTTAACCATAGGTAATCTCTTAACCATCCCATCAAATAAGTGGAGGATTCATTAAATTGTGAAACGTTGCCCTGCCATAATGTGATGTGTTTCCAATGCCAATAGAATAGTCCTTTTATACAGACTGCTAAGCGCGGAGACGGGAATCGAACCCGTGACCTCAAGGTTATGAGCCTCGTGAGCTACCAAACTGCTCTACTCCTCTCTGGAGAGTTGGAAACTGGTGGACGAAAAGGGTTGAATACAGACCTCTGCCATGACAGGCCTCTACCATCTCTAGACAAATAGAATAGTCCTTTTATAAGAAAGGACCGGGTAGCGGGAATCGAACCCGCATCGAGTGAAATATTTTATTACTTTATATAAACTATTTAGTAATATTTTTTCTGAGACTTTATGAAGTTTTACTTAAAATTCTTGGAAATATTTTTTAATAATACTTTCTTCGTTTCATAATGTTTGTTCGCTCCGCATACCTAGTGCTGTGCAAAATTTCTTTGCACCCTCATCTATTGGAACCTCCTTCTCCGGTGACGCCTTTCTGAAGTGTGCGATTACACTAGCGTCCACTATCGTTTTGGTCTCCTCGTCGGTAAGTTTATACAACAACTTCTTGGGAGGTGCCGCCTTCTTCTTTCTTTGGAGGTCGTGGAGTAGGCATCCCTGATTTGGCGGACCCCGACTTCTTGGGTGCAGCGGATGTTGGAGTTGGAGTTCCGCTTGCAGGAGACGAGCTTCTGTGTGCGGGAGGTGGTGAAGGTGTCGAGCTTCTGTGTGCGGGAGCTGATGAAGGTGTCAAGCTTCTGTGTGTGGGAGCTGATGAAAGGAGTAGCTTCTTTTGCCAGGATCCACATGCACGTTATTTCGAAAAATATGTGGTGCTTGCGCCGCATAATGAAACCGTGCACTGCATCTCCTAACTTCATAATCTCTTCACCTATGGGAATGTCTAGGTCAAGCTCCTCATATCCTTCACAAACCTCCTTCATCGACACATTGGAGTATCCGGCGGTATCTCTCTAGAATGCAAAACTTGCCCCTGCTCCATCGGGAAATCCATGCCGTGAGCCACCTTCAAGGAGAGGTTTCGTGCTTGCATATGTAGCTCACAAGGTATCCGTTGCGTGATGTCGTCCATAGGATAGTGGGCCATGTCTACTTTGGGGAGCCCGTCGGAAGCGCAGCTACTCCGTCGCATTGAGGGGCTGATGAAATCATCAGGATTACTCAGAGGTTCAAGGCAAGTCTCCCAACGAGAACTCATGGCTACCTTCACTTGTTTTTGAGCCTCCTCTCACATGCTCTCCTGTCTTGCGATTAGACGTTCTTCAAGCTCATGAAAATGTTGTGCTTGGCGTGCCTTTCCTCTGTATCGACTCCTATACATCTCGGTGTCTTTAGCGAAACCAACCTTCCACGGTACCACACCAACATCTCGTGTGCGTCCAGGGTGCTCCGGGTTTTGTAGGTTCCTTGTTAGCTCATCATTTTCCTTGTTTGGCACAAAGGTGCCTTCAGACGCCAGCCTAATTACATCTATAAGCCTTTCGACCACTTCTGTCAGCTCTTGACCAAACACCAATCTGCCATCATCGGCAAAACCACCCTCGTGAGCAAAGTACCAATGCTTTGATCTGACAGGCCATTCTAATGTTGCAGGTATGATACCTTTGAGCACCAATTCTTCTTCCCTCTGCTGCCATTGGGGTATCTTTTTGAGGTAGCCACCAGTGTTGACATGGTGGTGGTATAACTTTTTCTATACATTTAACTTGTTTTGGTCACTCAAACTATGAATGTCATTAGAAGTTTTGTACTCCACGAATGCATCCCAATGATCCGCCAATTTTGGCAACTTGTTAAAGTCGGGCGTTAAATCCTTCTAGACGTATTTTGTGTTGAACTTTTTTTCCATGTGTGGAATGTAATAGCCATTTTCTTGAGTGTATGTTTATTCACAAGTTCTTCGCTGCCTTAGGGAAAGGTGAATGTCTCCTTCATATTGGCCCAGAGCATGTTCTTCGTATCTTCAGGGACCGTGTCACATTTTTCTATGCTAAAAAGCACGTGGCCCCTAATGTGGAAGCCACATGCGTTATTGAACGGCCCAAGCACCGACTCAGGTGCAAGAGGCTGGCCTCTACTACTGACTTCGGTAATAACATGTCTTGCCTTTGGCTTCTTGTTAGGACCTTGTTGATGTGATTGGCTGGTCGATTGATCAGCCTAAAAATACAGTAAAGGAAGAACGGGTTGGAATGTTTCCTAAGCATCATATATAGGAATTTACATACATAGGGCTGCTAATTACCTCGCTATCTCTAGCCTCTTCAGCCTGATCATCACCGCCCCAGCCTCATCAAACTCTCCGGCTTCTTCAACCTCATTACCAGCTCCAGCCTCATTGGCCTCTCTAGTCACATCGTACTCTCCAGCCTCATCGTAATGTGATCCCGCAATCATACTAAGCATAAATTCATCATCCCCCATCATATTACGCATAAATTCATCATCCGCCATCGTGATTCGTAAGAAGTGGATCCCAAGGGAATATAACTCAAATTACAAGAAAATAAAATGTCACGACCCTCTGCGTCTCCATAGGGAGTCCAACACCATGATCAGATACTAGGCCCAAACTAGTGCCTCATGATGGACCATTCAGTGGTTATCATCGTTGCATTCCATTATTAGTTAAAATAACAGAGTACTTCAAGGGAGCATCACCTGCTATTACAATAGGACAGGTAATCCTACTCGGCTTTGCCAAATATTAAGAACCAACATGACATCAGAGTAGCAGCAGCCTTCAGAGATGATATCCAAGCATTTGACCCGGACGCTATAGCTAGTCCTGCATACCTGAGTTCGGACCCTCCCGTTCCTGATCAGAATCGCAACCTCAATAATATAATTATCCATGATAGGTGCAGTGAGTACGCGGCTACCCAGCAAACAATCCTTAACAATGTATGCAATAGCATAGGATGGAGGAATTGACTATTTTACACAAAACCTATTACTAGCCAAATTCTAATATCCAAGTTTTAATTGTTGAATGCATGATCTTGAGATATTACCAACAATCACCAAAGGAAGGTGCGTCATCACACAAGGCCAATCCTAGCCTACACTAGTCAAGTTCAATTATTAAAAATGTGCGGCTACATGTGAAAACCTCTCGCCACGTCCAAACCATGGACATGGCTATATGATAGTTTTAACTATGTAGAGTGTGTACACTTTCCCTACAAGCCCCGTCTCATCTCGAGGAAGATATAGTACAAGGCCGTTCCAGCCTGCTACACCTACCACTTCGCCTACCCATTTCTTTTGGTTTCCTGTCCCCGCCGGTACCTGTCGTGTTAGGACACCCACTACTTCTGGGTACCAGCCGGGGTCGCTCCCCATTTAAGCCACTTAGTCTCAAGAATGAGGTTGTTCCCTCAGGAATAAGTCGCTAATGGCGGATAAACCTTCCCCTAGGACCAAAGCTCGAAACATAACCAGACAGCCTGGGAGTAAGTGGTTAATTGGTTTCATACGGTACTAAGCCAGAGCCAAAAGCACAAGTGGTTGTACTGTTTAGTTTGGTCTAGTAGTTCATAAGCATGAGTCCTTAGTAAAGGAGACATACATATCACAGCCACAACCCATAAACCATCTCAATCGGGTCTCTTCTAACCAACGTCACATTGATTTTAGTTGATTTGGGTTTAAGCAAAACAATCATCGAAGCCTCGGCTTTGCAAAGATACCATTTATAGTCAATCCCAATGCAACCTACACTTCTAGTTAAGGAAAGGCAAGGGAAAGTAATAATGGTATTGCAAAGGAGGCTAGCTAGAACACATTAATAGAATACTATTGTGTATAGGAACTCACACCCTAGTATAAATGCATGAAATAGTTTATAAAGAATAAAAAACATTTCATATTATAAATTAGGACGCAAACATGTAACTATGTTTGCCTTGTCTACGGTAGCACGTTTGTTGTGAAATTGTTGGCAGCCTCGGCTCAACGTTGCTGGCGACGATGCCCCGGTCTTCAAAACACACATTAAATCTAATAAAACTCAGTTTGGAATATTTTCCCCTTCCACACGTTGCTAAACGCCCGCTCAGTGAAGTCAACGATATATTTATATATGTATATATATAATTAATTATAAAACACTAATGAGTGCTTTCTGCGCCTATTAATCATCTTCTAAGCTGCGCACCGCGGCACAACCACTCCATTTGGTGGAAATGCTAGGCCCTCAAACGTGCCAACTTCCAACGGCCACGAACCCAAGCCGGTGATAGCCTAAACAGCTGGCGGAGGAAACATTGTCGCCCCCCGCCCCCCCCCCCAAGCATCCTATACTAGGTCGCCAGCCGCTTGGGGTGCCAGCGGAACGTCGCCATCATCGGGCGCCGGTGCCTCCGCCTCCAAGTTGTCGGGCACCGCCCACTCCATGTCGCCAAAGCCATTGGCGGTGGTGATGGTCGAATCTGAATCGTATTCGGCGCCGCCGTTGACGCCATGGGAAATTCAGAATTTGGGATTAGAGACTACCAGAGAATTGTGGCTTGAGAAGGGTTGAGTAGCGATGCGGCACCGCGTAGCCATTTAAAGCGCATTGCCAAAGACGAAGAAATGACAAATCAACATCGTGCCGCCATGCCCCGAGTCCTCACGTTGATCGCCGACCTCCCCGAGGAGCTCCACAACGCTAGCAGGTGAATCCCACTAACAAGCTTTAGTACTGATAAAACAAAAAAAAACCAACGGGTTACCCATACCGGCGCACGGGTATAAATTTTCGACGTACGATCCCACTACCCATACATGTCATCCTATGAGGGAGCCTCCACCTCTCGCCTGGAATGTACTTAGGTTAGTGTCGGGGATAAAATCACGGCCCATTGCCATGGCCCACTCCCTGACGGCCCAACCGAACAGTCTCCCAGGGCCTGGCTCCCTGGAAGGTTCTATCAGGCCCATGTGCATCCTGCTGAACAGCATCCTGGTAGGCACGGTGCGTAACGGCCTAGGATTCTTGTTTGAGTCCGACTCGAACAAGAGTTCTGCACGGCTACGTGAAGACCCGGACGTGGTTTCCCGAATTGGAATAGAAGTCGTTATCCCCAAGAATTGGAGTATGCCTTATCTATCTCGGGATGTATTTGGCACGCCGAATTAGTTACGATCTCGTAGTTAGCCCGGCCCGATTATCCCTTGATAGGTCGGTTTGCTCTGCACTATATAAACAAGGCCCCTACGGCGTGTTTAGGGGTCAAGCCATCATCTGATAGGGCGAAGTATCATCGCATTGTTGCATACTACTCGCCGAGACTTGTTCATCTCGTCGAGTTCCACCTTGTAATCCTCTTTGATATAAAGAAAGGCTGGACGTAGGGCTATTATCTCTCCCGAGAAGCCTGAACCAGGATAAAAACCCTTGTCTTCCTGTTCGTCGTTGATTGCTGTTCGACGTGTCTTCTATCTCCCCTTCTCAAGAACCTTTAATCGACTTGAGATTGATATCTCAACCATTGACAGTTGGCGCCTACCGTGGGGCGTTAGTAGATCGAGCATGTCGAACTCCTTCAGCGACCAGGAAAATCTTTCTGAGGGCTATGACTCAGAAGGGCAGGATGTCACATCCCCTGTCAGATCGGATTGATCCCTTCGATTTCGATCGCCTTCCAGATCTGGTCCCCGCGACGAGCTCCATGCTCGGGGACTGGATCACCTCGCACCGGGCAGCTCTTCGCCCGGAGCGCGCGTCCGGTCCCCGCGACGAGCTCCGTGCTCGGAAACTGGATCAAAACTCCTTCCAGATCAGCAAGAATCTGCGAAGCAAGTTGGCGTCCGCTTGGAACGTCTACCAGCTTCGTAAGTTCTTTGTGCAGGTCCCTTGTTTGCTTAGCTCCGCGCTTTTTGTCAAACTTCGCGCCTTAGTTCGTCCAAGTCTCTCGGGCTGCCATGTAAAGTTCAATCCAGTAAACGGTGAATGTTCGCGGCCCCCTGCGGCCCTTCTCACCACTTGTCTTCTCAGACTACTCTTTCTCTCTGGTAACACTTGATGGCTGCCCGGACTTGCGAACTCTTAGCTCCGCGATCTTTAGGGTTTTCCCTGCCCGTATCTAGCTTCAACGAGTTCCTAAACTCAGAATTGCGTAACACGGCTTCCAGCCTTGCGGCTAAGTCTGCTCTCGTAAGCCCTCCGCGGCAGAGGCACTTACCGCTCACGGCACAACCACTTGGTAAAGCCTGCTCTCGTAAGCCCTCCGCGGCAGAGGCACTTTCCTTGTTCGGTTACCTTCGGAATCGCCTAACTTACGTTAACGAGCAGTTCCTGGAACAAGTCGATCAGGATACGGGTGTCGCTCTATCTCTCTACGCACGTGCTCGAATTCGCAAACTTAGGTCTTCGAGCATCGTCCGTACCGGGGGCTAGGGTGTCGCTCTTGCTCTTGTGCACCTGTTCGAGTTCACAAACTCAGGTTTTCGATCAAACGCACAACGGGGGCTGGGAGTTAGGCTAAGCGTTCTACCGGTTTTCCTTAAAACTTTCTAGCGCTGTTCGCCTTGCTCTTGGTTTCCTGTTCGTCCTTGTCTTTTGCTGCTCTTTTTTGCAGGGAAAAGCTGTTCGGTCAGACTCTCGCTCTGATTCAGGCGCTGCTCGGCGGTCTTGAGCTGCTCGGCCAGCTCCTTGACCCTTCCTTCCGCGATGCTAGTCCTCGCGGACAGCGCGCGAAGCTCCTCGGCTTCTTCCTGAAGAATCTCGGAGGACTGCCTCTCCTCGGTCAGTTGGGACTTGAGCTGAATTTTGGCAACCCGGGTACGTTTTTAGTTTTTCAGTTCCTTTCCTTAGCGTTGGTTTTCCAAAACCTCGTTGGTCTTTCGCTCCCGTAGCACTCCCCGCGTGCGAGCATGTCTTTTTATCTGGCGACGACCTGTACGGCTCCGGTTAACCGAAACGGTGCACCACCGATGGAGTTCTGCCCACCGTAAGCCGATTCTCATCGCAACGGGCATGCCCACCGTAAGCCGATTCTCATCGCAACGGGCACTCCTGGCGTTGGTTCCGCACCCGACAAGGCGACACCAACGCTACACGGGTCCATACCCGGATAAGATTTCGCCTCGCACGTCTTGCCTGCGGCTAAAGTCCTGATTGCCTTCCCTGGTTAGCGGTCTTAGCCACAGCAGGGCTGCACTTGTCCGCACATGTCTTCTTTATACATGCTACGTCCTTCCTGGTACGGTAATCCGAAGCAATGCACCACCAACGGAGTCCTGCCCACCGTTAGCCGATTCTCATCGCAACGGGCACTCTTGACGTCGATTCCGCATTCGCCGAGGTGACACTAACGCTATCGGGGGACGTACCCAAAAAAATTATGTCTTGTGCGGGTAGGTCGTTTTTTTGCGTGTTTTCCAAAACTCGCTTTACTCTTTTTAGAGCCTGTTCTTGCTCTCTTTTTTCCCTTGCTGGCCCGTTTCTTGTTTGTCTTCTGCAGGAAGTACAGGAACGGGGAGTGTCAGACTCCGGTGATGGTCGCAGTAAGGTTTCAAGCTTCCCCACCAAAACCGATGTCTGCATCCCTCTCTTCCCGGGTTTGCTCCACGCATGCCCAGGGACTGATTCACTTCACCCGCGTATGATTTTTTGCCTTTGCTCGGCACTGACCTTCACAGTTCGGCTAAGTCAAGGTAGTGCGCCACCAACGGAGTCCTGCCCACCGCAAGCTGATTCTCATCGCAACGGGCACGCCCACCGTAAGCCGATTCTCATCACAATGGGCACTCCAACCGTCGGTTCTGCACTTTTCAAGACAACGCTTACGCTGTCGCAAGGAATACGTCATGGGCAAAGCGTTGATTTCACACGTTCTCTTGCGGCTCTGACTGCATCGGGTTGTGATTCACCTCGCACCGGGCAGCTCTTCGCCCGGAGCGCGCATCTGGTCCCCGCGACGAGCTCCGTGCTCGGGGACTGGATGGTCTCCTACCGGGTACGTCTTCACCTGGTCGCACTTTCTGGTCCCTTTAACGAGCTTCGTGCTCGGGGACTAGATCTCTTTACCTGGTTCCTTTGACGAGCTCTACGCTCGGGGACTGGGTCACCTTCCCCCTCGTATGCATTGTCTGCTCCTAGCACACGATCTACGTCTGGGGGCACATCACCTTCGCTCCTGAGCGCGACATTTGCTCGAGAGCGCAATTTTTATTTCCTCGGGCAAGCTCTAGCCCGAGAGGTGATTCTCCTATTTTTGTTCATGCTTTTCTGGGTATCTTCATACCTGGATGCAGCAACACGAACCCATCTCGTGACTTGCTATGTTCATTCTTCCGGAAGATCTGATCTTACCGGATGCGGTGGTACGCTTTTCACTACCAAGAAGTCAATCCCTCCTTGGTGACGTTCAGCCTCAAGGAGATGATTCACCTCGCACCGGGCAGCTCTTCGCCGGAAGAAGGCGTCTCTGATCCCCGCGACGAGCTCGCTTGGGACCGGATTTCGATTTCGCATCGAAGGTGAGTGCTCGCTTTCGCACGATGTTGCTTCTGCTCGACGCAATGAGTTGTTGCTCGGTACTTATCAGGTTTGTCCGGTCCCTAACAAGTCCCGTTCGGTTGAACCATAACCTGTTCGGTCGCTTGTTGTTCGTCTTTGTAGCAGCAAAATTTCCCTCTTTGTGACTTAGAGTCTCAAAAGGAAGACCCCACTCTAGTGAGTCCTTCCACTTGAGTCTCGGGGACTAACTGTCGGGGATAAAATCACGGTCCATTGCCATGGCCCACTCCCTGACGGCCCAACCGAACAGTCTCCTAGGGCCTGGCTCCCAGGAAGGTTCTATCAGGCCCATGTGCATCCTGCCGAACGGCTTCCTGGTCGGCACGGTGCGTAACGGCCTAGGATTCCTGTTTGAGTTCGACTCGAACAAGAGTTCTGCAAGGCTACGTGAAGACCCGGACGTGGTTTCCCGGATTGGAATAGAAGTCGTGATCCCCAAGAATTGGAGTATGCCTTATCTATCTCGGGATGTATTTGGCACGTCGAGTTCGTTACGATCTCGTAGTTAGCTCGCCCGATTATCCCTTGATAGGTCGGTTTGCTCTGCACTATATAAACAAGGCCCCTACGGCGTGTTTAGGGGTCAAGCCATCATCTGATAGGGCGAAGCATCATCGCATTGTTGCATACTACTCGCCGAGACTTGTTCATCTTGTCGAGTTCCACCTTGTAATCCTCTTTGATATAAAGAAAGGCTAGACGTAGGGCTATTATCTCTCCCAAGAGGCCTGAACCAGGATAAAAACCCTTGTTTCCCTGTTCATCGTTGATTGCTGTTCGGCGTGTCTTCTATCTCCCCTTCTCAAGAACCTTTAATCTACTTGAGATCGATATCTCAACCGTCGACAGTTAGCTAGTTAGGGACGGTGGAGCTGCATGTGAGCTATGAGCAACGTTGTGAAGTCCCGTGTATATACTTCGGTTGCTTGGGAAATTGCTATGGGCTATTGATTAGCCCGATTCTTTTACATGTCAACTGTCATTTTCTTCCTTTGGTGAATCGAATTGAGCGTCGACTTTCTGCGGCTAGTTCTTTTTTATCCTATGGTGGTCGCTTGACTCTGGTTAATTCGGTGCTTTCCTCTTTGCCAACTTATTATATGTGCTCACTGAAAATTCCAGTTCAAGTTGTTCGAGCCATTGATAAGTTTCGGCGTCATTGTTTTTGGAGAGGTTCTCGGGATATCAACTCTCATAGTGCTCCTTTGGCTGCATGGCATACGGTTTGTCGTCCAAAACGCTATGGTGGCTTGGGTATTATTAACCTCTCTCTTCAAAATCATGCTTTGCTTCTGAAGCATCTCCATAAATTCTTTAATCATCTTGACCTACCTTGGGTAAAATTTCTGTGGAGCATGCTTTATCCACATGGTTTCTCTCTGCCTTGTCCGCGAGAGATATCTTTCTGGTGGAAACAACTGCTGTCTTTTCTGCCTGTTTATAAGGGGATTGCGAATTGTCAAATTGGGACTGGATTTTCTACTCAAGTCTGGAATGATATTTGTAATGGGGATATGTTATATATTCGACTTCCTCATCTCTACTCTTATGCTCGTGATCAGTCAGCCTTGGTCTCTTCTTACCTTGCTCACGATGATGTTCAGTCCCTTTTTTACCTTCCTTTGTCTGTTCAGGCTTATGAGGAATGGTTAACTCTTCAAGACCTGATGAACAATTGGCGAGATACTTCCTTAGTTCATGATCGCTGGACTTATATTTGGAACAAAGAGCAGTACAAGTCCTCAGATTTTCTTAAGCATTTTTGCTCGGGTTTCCGGACACACTCTATTTTCAGTCGAATTTGGAAGAGTAAGGGCCTAATGCGTTGGAAAGTTTTCATGTGGCTTCTCTGTTTGGATCGCCTGAATACAAGGGATATGCTTTGTCGGAAGGACTTTGTCACTGATTTTCACTGCGTTCTGTGCTCATCTTCAGCAGTGGAGACAATGTTCCATCTCTTCTTTCATTGTCCTTTTGCGCAATCTATTTGGAATCATGTTGGTTTCTCCTGGACAAATTCCCTAGATCTGCAGGGTTTTCATACTGATTTGGATAACTTTTGTCGGAATTCACCTATATCTTTCTTTATGGATATTTATATCTTGGTCTGTTGGAATATTTGGAAACTCTGGAATAGAAAGATCTTTGACAATATTCCTTGCTTGATTTACTTATGGAAGGAGAGTTTTAACTCAGATGTTGCTCTTCTAGTTTTAAGAGTTAACAGTGTTTTAGCTGCTTCTTTAGTTTCCTGGCACAATAACCTCCCTGCTCTTTAAACTTTGTAATTTGTAAATATCCCTTTTAATTTAATTTATACTGTAGGAGCCTCTCCTACAGTTTTCCTGATCAAAAAAAAACTGTCATTTGCTACAGGTACACGGGTAAACGGGTATGGGTGGTAGTAGAATGTACCCATACCCGTATACCTGATGAGTGAAGTTTTTTCCCCAAAAACATACCCATGGGTATAATTAATATATCAAACCCATACCCTAATAGAGTAAATACTCATCAGGTATCGGATTTCAGGTACCCATTGCCATCCCTAGTCTGTGATGCCCATCACCAACCCAACACTGCATCGTTGCCTGCCAGCTAGAGTCCTGGTTAACTGCTCCGCCTTGCTCATGCTCCGCCTCCGCCTCAGCTCACGGCCACGCATGCGACCACGGTAGGCCAGCGTCTAGCCTCCGCTCCCCTCTCGATACCGCTGCGCTGCCTTCTCTTGTGGTTCTCTCCTTCCCCAACCTCTTCTCTCTTCCTCCCTCTCTCTTTGGTACGTTTTCCCCAATTTTGCGAGTTCGGATTTGATCCACATTCGATCTAATGGTTTGTTTTTTTTTAGGAAAATATTTTCCATAACAACGTTTAAGAAACATTAGTATTATTTCCATGATTTTGTTTGTGAATTTCCCCCTAATTTTAGACTTGAAACCCACGTTGTTGATGATACTTGGCATTCGTGGGAGCCTAGTCAATTTCCCTCCCTGCCCCAGCGGTGGATTTCAGAAGCCTACCCAACTAACAAACAAATTGTGGAACTGGCATGTGGTGAATTAATTGGAAATATATCTCTGGAATTTCGAAAGGTACAAATAGAGAATAGACAAAGAATTAATATTTTTTAGAACACATAAATGATCGATTAATTAAACCCCTGCCTATAGTCCTGAAGGCGTAGATACTAGTACTACATAGACCCGGAGGGAGAAGAGTAAAGGAGGAAGAAACACAAGGCTAGCTGTAGAAGGTGTTCACAGCTACCACCACTCTCCATCTTTTCCTACCTTTCGCTTTTAGCGGAGCCCTTTCCCATATCCTCTCTCTCTAACACACAAGATCAAGCATCAAGCATGTACATACACAAGGAGCAGGCTACACCTTCCACAGGGCCAATGGTAAATATATTGCTTTTTGCCATGAAACTAACTAGCTCCTTTTTTATCAGTATCCAATCTTGCTAAAGGTTCAGATCTAGACTCATGTGTGTATATGGTTCGTGATCTCTACTCTTAAAGCATTAGCAAGCCAAAGAATGGCCACAACCTCTCCTTTAATTTTGATCTCCACACTCCATAGGTAGCAATTCAGGAGAGCCTGGTATACTTAAAGATTGGCATGCTCTCTCTCTGGCATTTCTTGATCCATCCTCCATGGATACATCACCCCTGCGTGCTTGCAGTTCTTGATTTGCTAGTTGCGCTATTGTTAGGGGTCTAATTAACTGCAGTTCTGGCCTTCTGGGGTGACTAATAGGTGAAGGAGTCAGCATCGCCGCTCCCGGAGCCTGTGGGAGCCGAGAAGATGGCCGGCAGGGGGAAGATTGAGATCAGGCGCATTGAGAACACCACTAATCGGCAGGTCACCTTCTGCAAGCGCCGGAACGGCCTTCTCAAGAAGGCGTATGAGCTCTCCGTGCTCTGCGACGCCGAGGTCGCGCTCATCGTCTTCTCCAGCCGTGGACGCCTGTATGAGTACTCCAACAACAGGTGTGTCCTCTTTCAATTTTGTGCGTGTGCTGAAATTTCGTTTGGATAATGGATATGCATAATCTTCAAGAATTGGAATATGTGAGGCTACATCACTTCATATGGATGATGGGCTTTTCATTCTTGTGATCTTTATCTTTGTGATCTTGTTCCAAATTGGAGCTAGCTATCTCCTGACTTTCCTGTGGCAAAGGGGAACCTGGTGAAAGGGAAGCTGCATCTTTTTTCCCTATATTTCTGTTAAATAACCGTCTTGTTCATTTCTGTGCTTCTGGAGGGGGTAGCAAGGAGTGAAAGAAATCGCAACAGTTTCTTTGTGCATCCATGCTGATGTGGTTTGTTTCTGGTTTCTTTTGTGTTCCTCTGAGGTGAGCTAGATGTCTAGATAGATTCAGCACAGTGCATGCTTTGTGAAGCATGTACATGCTCCTGAGCTAGCTCTTCTTGTGTGTAATGGGTGTCTGTGTTTGCTTTGGCTTGGTGGTCCTCTTCTTTTCTTGCATCATTTATGTTCTTTCCTTTCTGTGAGTGAGAGAGAGAGAGGGAGAGGAAGGAAGTGTTAGATCCCTCACACCTCATGATGTAGAGCAAAACATATTCACATAAATTGTTAGTCCTTGTTTGTGCCTTGATACTTTGGCCTTCTCTTTTCTTGATTTTCTTGGTTTAGAGGCAGATCTAGCAGCAGTTTTCTCTTTCGGCTTGTTTTGGGCAGTAACTTCGAAACTATATGCAAGATTGTCCAGGTGTGAGGTAAATATCCAGATGTAAAGTACATGGTTAGGGTTTCGTCCCATGCCCTCTCTCTCTCTCTCTCTCTCTCTCTCTCTCTCTCTCTCCTCTTCCCCCCATGTGATGAGAGCCATTGTGGTGTCCTTGTGGTTGAACCAATTAACGCGCACCCATCACGAGAGCTCTGAGCCCGTAGCCTTAACCTCTGACAGCAGCACTGTACTTTTCATGAGGTGCCAAAACAGTGAAGCAACAGTACATGCACTACTGTACTGCCCCGCTTTTTTTTCTTCATAATAGTTTATAATTAAATCGTACGAAACATATTAGCCAATATCCAATTAACATGGAAAATATGCATTTTATTTTATTTATGTATTTATCCCAACATTGTTCAAGTTTCCATTCTCCAGTGTCAAGTTTTGATCCCCCCGCCCCGCCCCAACCCACCCATAAAAGACTGGACGGATACTTACAGAAGTTACACATGACACGTCAATTTTTTCTCATCCGAAAATGAGCATTGGGTTATCTTCCTTTCCTTGTAAAAAAATCTTAAACTCAAATCACCATAGCACAAATCGAATATCCACATATATATCATATTAACATTACAATATTTAGTCCAGAACATTACTGCATGATGACCCTCCATACATTATAATCATAATTTATGATGTTGCGATGATCCAATTTATTCTTTGGATCCATGGAAATAAGAGTTTTCAAACAATTTTTTTTTTCTATATGACGTATGAATTATATCTACAAGTGTAAAGACAAAAATGTTTATAACTAGTTTGGAGCGCTTCTAAAAGAAACTAGTTTGGAGCATAATCAGTACCAAAAAACAATCCATGCATCGGCAGACTACAACTGATCAAACTGGTCGGAGTGATTCTGATCTGCAACCATTGGTTAATATACATGTTCACTGCAGTCAATCATGCTCTAGGCTCCTCTTGTCCAGTCAGTAGCGTACGTGGCTGACGTACGATGATAAGGTTTTCTTTCTCACAGAGTGAAATCTGTGAATGTTCAGAGTAGTATGCCATATGTGTGTGTGTGTGTGTGTGTGTGTGTGTGTGTGAGAGAGAGAGAGAGAGAGAGAGAGAGAGAGTTGACATTCTTTTCCAGACCTTTTTGTAATTGGGAATGGTGGTTTGGTTTGAAGCATTCTATTTCTACTTGCATCATTTGAAGGTAAATTTGGACTCTTGGCTGGGGAGCTGATATGGTAGTTCATTGGGCCAGTCCTTGGGGCATGCATGGACAAAATGAATGAGCTAAACTAAAAAGAGTTCAGATCAAATTTCAATAGAAAAATAAACTATAAAGATAGGAATAGGTATGCCATTTGACAGCATTCCAATATATGTTTCTTTTGTAGTGACCACAGATAGCACATGGAAACACATGCATCCAATTATTCTGACGAAAATAATTATATCACTATTAATGATCACACACCATTTTAGAGCGTAGCTCCTTTTTTTTCGTTCCTTCAACTAAATGTTTTCTATCCGATTTGTGGCAGATGTATTTTGTATTTCGTTTTATAATGAGCAACTTACTACAACTGATTGGCACGGAAAAAATGTCATCAGTCAGCAAATGTATATATGGATCTTCTGAACAAACGCACTAAAGGTTCTACCTCACATACGATTATTTAAGTTTAATGATGAAACAATATTTTTCTTGCTTGCTAATATTCTTAAAAAAAGTTCTACCTCAGATAAGATTATTTAAGTTTAATGATGAAACAATAGTTTTCTTGCTTCATAATATTCTTAAAATCATAATTACTCTCTCATTCTCATAAAACTCACTGCAAGTAAACTAACACTATTATACATATTTTAATAAGACTGAATGAAGAAATTTTGTTTTATCTATGATATTTATTTTGGGTAGCACACTCTTTACAAAATATTGTAAAAAATTTTATAGCTTAAGGCCCTCATTGATTGGGCTAGAATGTTTGGTTGCCTTAATAGCTGAAAAGTTGAGGGCCATCAAAAAAACAATTTATATCATCTGTTCTTTGCAGTAGCCACTGCCATGTGGGACTAGACCCACATGGTAGTCGCTGTAACTGCACGAGAGCCGGTCTAACTGCAAGAGATGCTTTGTTGTTGCAATAATCCCGACAAACCAAAAAATATTTCTTCTGTAAAATTAATTAAACAATGACATAAATTATGCTTAACTATATGCCAAAACCATATATTGATTATTAAATGTGCATTTTATCCATTGATGTTAACTTAATTAGTAGGTTGAAAAGTTTCATCCTTAGTTACATTCTCATCGTTGTTTCTTTTCTCTACCTTTTATCCTTGGCAAATTCCTTTAGTCATAAGCCTGAAGAGCTTGGCTAATTTGACTGGCAGATATGACTACACATTTGTCTTAATCTACAAAAAAGCATACTTTTATCTTAAAAGCACTAGTTTTTTGTTTTATAAAATCTGTTGTTACTATCAACATGGTCAATACATTTTTTTTTAATAAAGACATGGTCAATACATAGGATGGAAAAAGCTTTTTTCATTGTTTTTATTTTGATATCTTGTTGCATGGTGCAATCTATGAAAATATGACTTCGTACGCTACGCAATTCTGTTATGCACATTCAGATGCTTGCGCGTGTTTGAATGATATATTTGAGAATATACTTTCTCTGATGGAACAAACAAAACATATACCCCAAATATACCATGTCATTAGTCATATTATTAATAACATGAAATTGATTGATCGCATTACTCAAACATAAAATGATAAGATACAATGAGAATAATGTAATTATGCATGAAATCACATGCAAAATATGGATGGCAGAATACTGTACAAAAGAGTGTCCAGTTTAAATGAGAGAGGAGCTCCTCGGTAAAGAGCAACAACACTGTAGAACTAGCTAGCTAGCTAGCTCAGATGAAAGACATGTGATAGCACACAACTTTGGCCAACACGACATGTGATGTTTGAATTCAATTCCCACATAGGTCACTTCTGATATTATCTTGCCTGTACGGCTATAACCAATGGATTTGGCCTTGTTCTTATTCAACGCAACAGAACAACTGTGTATATGTTATCCAGATAGTATCGATCATTGAACTGGTCTATTCTGGATACGCTGAACTCTTTTTTTCAGGCAAGGCTATGTTGACATTTACTGTTGTGGACTCCTAAAATTGTTTGTTATTACTGTACATAACATGTGCTTGTTGATAGGAATGTACTAACTCAATACACTACTGTACACAAAATTCAGCGTGAAAGCAACGGTTGAGAGGTATATGAAGGCCAACAGTGACACCTCCAACACTGGTACAGCTGCTGAGATTACTGCCCAGGTAACATCAAATGTCACAACACAAAATATTTCTAGACCCCCGGGGTATCATGAAGCAATTTAGTGCAGGCAATATTCCTTGTAACTGTGGTACCGTCACAAATGATTTCTGAGAAAAATATTCAGGTTGGACATCCTGGTCAGAAGGTGAATGTCTGAACATTATATAATGGAAATTCCAGTGATGCTAATTCTTAAGATATTCATTTGGACTACGCAATGATGTGTATGTAGTTGCCCACTGGACAACTTTGGATATATGATTCCATGCCAGAAAAGGGGGAGGGAGGGGGTGGCATGCATTATTATTTTGGGCAAGAAAATATTTGTGCCTCGGCAAAAATAGGAAACACCCGTATCTTATATCTAGTTGATAAATGTCCTCTCTCTGTTTGTACGCACACTGTTTTACCAAATCTCTGGTTTGAATTTATTGAATGTAAGATTAATTGGTAGGTATCATATACGGAGTATTACTGATGTTGATGCGTGTGGTTTGAGGCAGCGTACTCTTAAATCCGAAAATTTACCCTTATATAAGCGTATGATACATGATAGTATCGGCCTGTGATTAGAATGACATTTATATAAATATGTAACAGATTACGTGGGCTATAAGGTTTTACATATGAAATCTGATGTATTGACGACATTTTTTTTAGTATTGAATGATGTTCACTAAGCACATTTTTGCATGACTAACTGAGTTACAAAAAAATTGCATTTATCTTTACGTGATTACACCTTACAATGTGCTTTCTAATGATTTTCTCTTTAATAGTAAATTTTCTAATAAAAAAGGACTGACAAAGGCACAATGTGACATGTATATGCCTATATTGATTGATAGATTAGTTCATGCATTTGAAATGAATATACATGGGGAGCTGATTTCAGATTAAATAAGATGCCAAAGATAACCAGAAATATTTCTTAATTATCAGTAACAATCAATACCGATCTGGAATATTACTAATGAACACAAATTACAAAGTTGCAGCACTACCAGCAGGAGTCTGCTAAGCTGAGACAGCAAATCACCACCTTGCAGAACTCCAACAGGTTCAGCACCTCTCTATCTTATTTTTCTTTTGAAATAAAATCATCTCTCTAACTTAGTTGATTTTAAGAAAAAAATGTTCTTCCGTAAACTAACTTGTCCATTGATGTATTAGGACCATAGTTGGTGATTCTATTGCCACAACACCCCAAAGGGAGCTTAAGAGTCTGGAGGGTAGGCTGGACAAAGGCTTAGGGAAGATTAGAGCAAGAAAGGTACACTGAGTGCAACATATTGCCATATATAGGGGATTCTGTTGAAAACAAATATATTATTGGTCCAAGTCATGCGCTTAATTTTCATTATTTGCAGAACGAATTGATTTGTGCTGAAATAGAGTACCTACAGAGAAGGGTAAATGACAAAGATAATATCATTTTTCATCTTGCTCTTATTTTGCTTTCTTGACTTTACAAAATAATTACAACTTGAGTTCTTTTCAGGAAATGGAGCTGCAGAACGACAATTTGTACTTAAAGAGCAAAGTAAGTGCGATGTTCTTAATTACAAAGAAGAATGTGAGCACCCTAGACAACAATCTAAATTTTGCAGTTACTGAAATTCTCCCACTAATCAATGCAGGTTGCTGAGAATGAAAGGGGGCAGCAGACAGTGAACATGATGGGGTCGGCTTCAACTAGCGAGTACGAGCAAAATATGATCAATTATGATCCAAGAAACTTCCTGCAATTATTCATGCAGCAACCCCAGTATTACCCCCAGCAGCAGGAGGACCGAAAATATTTCAACTCAGGTAAAACAACATCCCTCATGCATATGCATTTCAATTCATCTTTCGTGTTTTGAAATGCATGTGAATCCATGTTACTATCAAATCAAATTATCAGTAAAATATATAAAGAAGAGGCATGGTTCCTAAAATGAGATATATAGTTTCTCAGTTTTACTAGGTGGTAGTCACCTGAATTTGAAGTAGGGGCAGTCGATTTACCAGCTGAGATCCCCACGCCATGCTGCCGTCTTCTTCGTCTCTGGCGGCCATCACCGCCACGTGAGCTTCGGGTTAGGATTCGGTTTTGGGGGTGTGCCCCTGAGCTTAGAAGGAAGCCGGCCAGGGGTGGAGGATCGGCAGTGGGGATGGGTTGGGTAAGGTGAGGCGGCAAGGTGCCGGCGGTGGCGCCATGCTGCGGGAAGAGGGCGAAGATGGTCGGCAGGCGGCAGCGGGTGGATCGGTGCCACTGCGCATCTGTTAGGGTGGTCATGGTGGATCTGGCAGCAGGAGGTGGGATGGCGAGGCGACACTCACA
Source organism: Raddia guianensis (assembly GCA_036346415.1). Lineage (NCBI taxonomy): Eukaryota > Viridiplantae > Streptophyta > Magnoliopsida > Poales > Poaceae > Raddia > Raddia guianensis. Next base: position 31,390,703 of record CM070538.1, on the reverse strand, counting down.
TAGCCGGGCGGGCGGCGATCAAAGCGGCGGGGTAGGAGGAGGAGGTGAGTTAGGCTCAGGCAAGTCGGGGCAGGCGGTGGAGGGGAAAGGGAAGAATAGAGAGAGGAGAGGAGAAATCTAGGCTGTTGGATCAAAGTCCAACGGCTCAAAAATCGACTGGATGGGAGTGAAGGGAGGCAGTCGCCTAGGCTAGAGTTGCTCTCATAGTTTTTAAGTCTTAGGCCATGCGCGATACGGCGTACCGTAGCGCTCTGTAGCGTGCGGGATTCAAAATCGCACCGCTACGCGCCCGCACGCTCAAACGCACAAGCCCTTAAGCAAGGTTTTAAATCTCCGGCTATAGCGGTTTGAGCAGGGCTATAGCGTCATTTAGCCGGCTATATGTGGTTTGGAGAAGCCAAACGTTAAATGCCATATCCGGAGATTTAAAACACTGGTCTTAAGAAAATAGCTGGGGTTTGAAACAACTGAATAAACATGAATGACAATTGCAATGTGCAGCACCTCTCTCCTTTCCTTCTTGCTCTCTTTTTTTGCAGTAACCGTGTTCTTACTTTTTAGTTTCTCAAACTACGGATTGGATTAATTAAGATCTGAATTTTGTAGGATATATAGCATTACCGATTTAGTGACGATTGGAAGTTTCAACATTAATCTTAAACTTGATGATTACTTGCTAATTACAACGTGTATATTCTGTCTTGCAGCTGAAAGGTGAATGGGTCCGTGCAGTTGTCTCGGTATCTCTACCATGTTCCTTCATGTGAGATTGAAGGCTATATAACTGAGATTATATATATATAACTAGAACCACTCATGAATGTGTGTACCCGCATGTGTGCATGCATATCTAATTTATCCCATAATTAAGGTTTGGCACCATGAATGCATGCAATGTATCTAGCACTTCCTCAATCTATGCTCTATTATGACAGTATTATACCATTTCACCCTGCTTTCCATATGTAATTAATATTGGTGCCATTTACCTCCCCCATCAATTACTTCCATGGATCATACAAAACAAGTGTTGGTTAGCTGTAGTTAAGCTCGGAGTGTTAATTAATTAAGGTCATCAGTTTGCACTTTGCAGTGATTGGAGATGCCGAATGGTAATTAAGTACACAAACGAACGTCATTATGTTTTGTTAGATAATGGAATGATTCAGCCTCTACACGGACTGCATGCCGATCAATTGAAATCAAAGTTTGTCATGGACGCCGCGTCGTGGAAGCTTTGCTGCGGCGCGAGCGACGCGAGCATCCTCGGGTGAGGGAGGCAGCAGCGCGGCGGACACGTACGTCGCCCCACCAGTCGCCGCCGTGCTTGACGTACCAGCCCAGCTGTCGCCCCTCAATTTTTAACTTACTTTGAGGGTCGATAATCCCATACACTAGCCCCTAAATCAGTACACTAGTACGGAAGATCACATAGCTGATATGAGCAAGCATCGATTAAATAGCATCATAAATATTACATTCCAAGTTATGCCCTTAGGCGAGTTTAATAAGACGGACAATACACGCCTTAATATCACAACACAATGTTCAGAGTTTTGCGGCTATCTCCAAAATATGTACCCAAAAGAATCCCTATCGGCTAAATGTCCCGCCAACGACCGAAGCAACCCCTAAGACTCTTCAGGTCCACTGAAGCCATGTCCGTCGTCTTCATGACACTCGTAAGGGATCTTCCTCGATTCCCTGTTCTAAAGAAAGTAAGAAAGTGAGGTCAGCGTCATTCAAACGCTGGCTAGTTAACACTTCCCTTGATGCACATAGTGTTTAGGAGGCTTTATTTGGAGGAAATGTTTATTTTATTTGCGTAAAGCCAGGTTTAATAAGATTTTGAAAACATCATAACTAGCATCAACTAGAAGTTGTCTTGTTTGTATAAATTGGGAGTTTACCATCTTACTAATGTACCCAAATCCAACTGATCACCCAACCAAACCAACCAACCCACAATCGACCAATTCTCGACCAAGTACACAAACCAGCTTAACCGATCATTCCGACTTTCTTCCGGTTGCCCCCAACATTTCCTAGATCCACCATCTTTCCAGGATTTAGCAATCCTGTTGTGGACCACATTTGCCATGGCGTGCCCGCATCGGCCTAGGGGTTGCCAGCCCTCACTAGCCGACCGTCACCCTGGGGAAGTGTGGCCTTTATCACCCTCGGTGATGACCCATGCCGGTACCTATCGAGAATGGTCCCAGAAGGCCTCCGCTGAGCGCACACAGCTGGCGATCCGAGACTCGTACTCTGCTCATATGGCAGCGATCTCCCCGTTACGCGTGTTACTCCGCGCTCCTCTTGATTAAGCCCTGGCTAAACCCAGCACCAGGCACCCTGTGCCTTAACCATCCATCAGGAAGTTCTCTAGGGGCAACTGTTGGTGATTTGTGAGCAGCCCACCCTGAGATGGGCCTTGGGCCGGATCCATACCGCCCTGCCGCGCGTACAGAAAATCTAAAAGGCCACCCTTGGTGTTGACACCCAAATTTGGCAACAAAATCGGATGTGATGATGAAGGGTAAAATCGGAATTTCAGGTTGAATCTGGAATTGGGTCTGATCTGCAAAGAGGGAGAGACTATTGAAGAATACCGACACACAAGATTTCGGAAGGAATACGATCGGAGCACACACCGGAAAATTAGGTCGTATCGGTATCAGTATTGTAATAGTATAAATAGGACCTTAAGCCTCGTAGAAAAACAACAACACTCAATATACAAAAACCCGCTTTTCGAACCCGATCGACCTCGTCGAAAGGCTTCAACTCGCAGGTAGAGCTATCTCGATGGGATAATCGATTCTCTCCTTGTAACCCGTATGCATGGCTGTATCAATTTGATCTCATGTATACAAACCATGTTAGACTGTCTCGGGATTTACCGATCTTTGCCATGTTTTCGCATATTGTACTGTCTCGACTTGATCGATCTGCAATGTGTATTTATCCTGTAATGCCGATTATTAAATATTTCATATGCTTTTCCTGAATTTGATATATGCAACTGTCTCGTTCAATTGATCTTGTGTATGCCATGTTTAGGATTTCGCCTATGGGAACATTTACCGATCTGTATTACTTTTACCTTTATCAGTCTTTAAACCTTTAAATCAGTTTATTGGTTTATATCTTAGATTTAGACTTGAGCACTGTCTTGGCCTGACCCATCTGTTCAATCTGTTTCTTGGTTAAACCTGATATATTGATATTAGGGTTTATTGCTGATACTACTATAAAATACCAAAAATAAGTGAAAGATTTAGATTTGAATGCCTATTTAAATTTATTTGCTCTATCTGGCATTAAGCCGATAGATCCTGTAATCGGTTAACGAAGAAACCGATTACAGATGACCTGATCTGGCTATTTAAAAAGCCGATTAGGTTTATATTACTGATAATTCTCCCCCTATTGATTCACAGGTCAAATCAATTGGCACGCTTGGTTTGAGTTGCGACGCGATCACTGAATCGACGCTTCTGCACGTGTGTTCGCAAAAACCCTCGTTTTTGTGTCAACATACTTTTTGGCACGCCCGGTGGGACCCAAACAATCGAGTCCGGCGAGATGACGCGCACCGATGCCGAAGCAGCGATGGAAGCGCTCAAACACGCTGCTGAACCGGTGACGTTTGATGAACTGAGCCCAGATCAGAAAAAGGAGATCGAAGATAGGCTCGCGGAGATCCACGAGAAGAACAAGAAGAGAATGTTAACTGGCTATCGGAAAACCCGTAGCGGCCAGGTTACCAAGACTTCGATTGGAGATCCACTGCTGACCGGAGATTACTCTGAAGTAATAAGAGATCAGATTAACAATTCGGTCTATCGATCGATGCTGGATCAGTCATCGGTTTTAGGGCGCATTGTCCAGGAAGGAACGAGTGCCGCACTACACAGCATTATGACTGGGCAAGCCCACTAGGTGAATCGGAATTTTCCTCAAGGGATGAATCTGGGGAATCAGTATACTCAGCCAGGGGCATCACATGCAGGGACTTCCCACTCGAGTCCCCCAGTGGCTATCAATCCAACTCCGATTCAGATGCTATCGGGTAATCAGGCTATAATTCCGGTTCCAGAACCGGTATATCAGCCGATTAGTTCTAGGATGAATGAGAATCTGGAAGAGATGACAAGGAATCTAGTTTATAACATGATGAAGCAGTGTGGGTTCAACACTCCGAAGATCGCTCCGCATTATACCATGCCGTATCCATCGGCTTTTAATGAGATAGAGTACCCGCACAAGTATCGTGTTCCTGATTTTGCTAATGCCAAATTCAGCGGGAGTGACCACACCTCTACGCGCGAGCATATTGCTAGATTTCTTGCGCTTTGCGGAGAGGCTGCGTCAAAGGACACTCTCAAATGCCGATTGTTCCCACTGTCATTGTCGGGATCGGCTTTTAACTGGTTTACGTCGCTCCCTCCAAACAGCGTCACTTCGTGGCCAGATTTGGAGAAAAAGTTTCATGAATATTTCTATTCTGGAGAAAACAAAGCAAGGATCACCGATATCATGATGATTAAACAGAAGTTTGGTGAGTCGGTGAATGATTATCTGCGGCGGTTCAGGGAGGTGAGAAACCGATGTTATAGCCTTTCACTGCCCGATAATGAGTTGGCGGAATTGGCTTTTAAGGGTTTGCTACCCGTCAATCAAAAGAAGGTAGGCAATCAGGAATTTGCCGATATATCACATCTGGCTCACAAGATCGCGCTATACGAAAGCCGATTCTCGGATAATTCATACCCAGGTCAGCAGAAAGAGTATCGGGGTAACAACAATTTTAAGGGTAAAGATAAAACGGTCAATGTTGTTGACACAGACGAAATAGAAGATTCAGATGACTCCGATACCGAAGATGTCAGTGCTTATGTCGCTGAATGGGTGAGCAACAAGAAGGAATTCAAACTTGGGTGGATAAAGTCGAAGGGCCCCGAGAAAGGCAAATATGCATTCGATACATCCAAGTGTGATCGGATTTTCGATCATCTATTACAGGAGAAGCAGATTCGGCTTAAGCAGGGACATGTTATTCCTCCACTTGAAGAGCTGAAGAAGAGAAAATATTGCAAGTGGCATAATTCTTATTCACACGCCACCAACGAGTGCAACGTGTTCAAACAAGTGATTCAAAAGGCGATTGAAAACGGCCAACTTAGATGTCCGGATAAAACTTCGCAAGTCGACACGCAGCCATTCCCTATCGGTTTTATTGGCATGGTTGATGCTAAAAGGAAAGCCGATGGTCCCGAAAGTTCCAATCGGTTCAAAGTGCTTGTTGGCGATAAGAGGATTATGGTGGAAGAAAGGCCAGAGCTGCGTTTCCAATCATCTGGCCGGCGTGGTGGAAGAACTCTCCTTTGGCCGATCCTTATATTCCCGCGGCAGCTTTTTATCGGAAAGAATCATCCCGTTTTCGCCGTTGCTTAAGTTGAAAAATGCCGATAAGTTTGTTTGGGGATCGGAACAGCAAAAAGCATTTGATAATATTAAGGAATATCTGATTAACCCTCCTGTTCTGGTTGCCCCAAAGGGAAATTTACCATTCAAATTATATCCGGTCAGATCGGATAAAGCGATAGGGCGATTCACGTCGAGAAGTTGATGGTAAGGAGCATGCAATTTTCTATTTGAGCAGAAAGCTATTGGACCCAGAAACCTGATACACGGTGGTAGAAAGGTATTGTCTTTGCTTGTACTTTGCTTGCACTAAACTGAGACATTATTTGCTGGGCGCTGAATGCAAAGTAGTCTGTCAAACCAATGTGATCAAATATATGCTTAATGCTCCGATTATCAAAGGGCGTCTTGGCAAATGGGCATATACTCTCATCGAGTTTGACGTGACATACGAATCTCCGAAAGCTGTCAAGGGGCAGGTGTTAGCCGATTTCATCACGCACCACCAAGATGTCAATCTTTCTATTCTTTTGTCTTGGGTGATGTTCTTTGATGGATCGGTTTGTGAAAAAGGGTGTGGCATCGGTATTTTCATAGTGTCCCCTGGAGGTGTTCCTTATCGATTCAGTGTCACGGTGGATTTTGGGTTGACTAACAATCAGGTAGAGTACGAGGCATTGATCCAAGGATTGGAGTGGCTAATTCAGGCTGGTGCTATCGCTGTAGAAGTGTTCGGAGATTCACAGTTGGTAGTTTTTCAAATGATCGGTAAATATGAATGTCATAGTGATCTGCTTCGGGAATATCTAGAAAGAGCTTCTGATTTGGCTAAGTATTTCAATGTGTTTACTATTCATCATGTTCCGAGAGAACAGAATTGTGAAGCCAATGATTTAGCTCAAGAGGCATCAGGTTATAAATTACCGATCATGGAGTTGGAGATTATTCCGATTGAAAATCCGGTTCCGATAGGATGGCAGGCGGAGATCATCGGTTATTTGAAAGATCCCCAGCGGAAAACCGATAGGAAGCTTAAAAGGAGAGCTCAAAGGTATGTTTTAATAAGTGACAAATTATACTATCGGAGTTTTGATGGTTTATTGCTTAAGTGTCTGAACGAAGAGGAGGCAAAGGTTGCAATCGGAGAAATTCACGAAGGGTTGTGCGGAACGCATCAGTCAGCATATAAGATGAGATGGATGTTGAAGCGCGTGGGGTATTTCTGGCCAACAATGGTGGAGGACTGTTTTAAATACTACAAGGGTTGCAAAGATTGCCAAAGGTTCGGAAATATTCAGCATGCACCTGCATCGATTTTACACCCAATCGTGAAGCCGTGGCCTTTTAGAGGATGGGGAATTGACATGATCGGAGAAATATTTCCTTCTTCGTCCAAAGGGCATCGGTACATCTTGGTAGCAACCGATTACTTTACGAAATGGGTTGAAGCCATACCGTTGAAGAAAGTAACAGTTACCGAAGCAATCGATTTTGTCAAGGTACACATAATTTACCGATTCGGTATTCCTCAGACGATCACTACAGATCAGGGATCGGTATTTATGTCAGAGGCATTTCAGGATTATGCTCGAAGCCTGGGGATTACGACGATCAATTCATCGCCATATTATGCTCAAGCCAACGGCCAGGCGGAATCTTCAAACAAAAGTGCCATAAAACTGATCAAGCGAAAAATCGATGAAAGGCCGCGTGGTTGGCATAACACTTTGGCGGATGCACTATGGGCATATCGGATTGCTAAACATGGAGCCACGAAAGTATCACCGTTTGAATTAGTCTATGGTCAGGAGGCTGTTCTGCCGGTTGAAGCTATCATCGGATCTACGAGAGTTGAAGAACAGGACAATGTAAAAGTCGATGATTATAAGAATCTGATGTTGGATGCTGGATGATATGGTAGCAGTCCGACTAAGAGCTTTGGAACATATTGAACGTGATAAGCAAAGAATTGCTCGACATTATAACAAGAAAGTTGTACCGAAAGCTTTTGAAGTGGGGGAGCTAGTATGGAAAACGTTTTTGCCGATTGGTTCAAGGGATCCTAAATACGGAAAGTGGTCGCCAAATTGGGAAGGACCATTCAGAGTCAGTCGGGTTATCCCTGGAAACGCTTATATTTTGGAAACGCTTGAGGGAGAAGTTTTCGGTAAAGCGCTTAATGCTAAATATCTAAAGAAGTACTATCCTAGTGTTTGGGTTGGAGCTTGAGTTGATGTTTGCTAAAAGCCGATTCTGCATGAATCGTCTATAGGTCAATTTTAGCCAACGCGTTGCTGTGGGGTGAAAGCCGATTCTGGGAGAATCGCCTATAGTGTATTTGACTTGTTAAAGAATTTGACTCGACACTTTGTTGTTAAGCCAAAACTGATTCTATGAATCGCCTATAGATAAACATGCATACTTAAACGATTGAATGAAAGCGTTATTACAAAAGGCGCGAAGGCCTCAATCGTTTTGGCCCGAAGGGCAGAGTGAAACCATGTTTTCCAATCGGTACAAACCGATCCATACATGACAAAAGTTTTGAAATTTGGCTCGCAGACCAGTTACTCGCAGAATTCATAAATGGCGGCAGCGGCGCTGGTGATCGTGTCCCGGATCTGATTGATGATATTGGTATCCTCTTCGGCTGATCCGGGGACGATCGGTATTTTCTTTTTCGCCTCCAGTACTGCTAGGCCGTAAGCTTTTACCACGCCACACTGTTCCTTGGCCGCCGATTTAGTCTCTTCAAAATCTGAGCGAGTAGCTGCTTCGGCTTTCTTTGCTTTCTCCAGTTCTAATTCCAAGGACTTAACCCTTGAAATTGCCTTGGAGGTGGCAATCTTTGCCGATTCAGCCTCTTGTTTCAGCTTGGAGAGTTTGTCATTTTGTGAGTTAGCGTCTTGGATCAGCCCTTTGAGTTCGGCTTCAGCATCCTTCAGAATTTCTCGCTGATGGAGCCGATCCAGCGCCGCGTCAAAATCGGACTTCTGGCCTGAGAGAGATAGCAATTTTCCGATGGCCGCGACCACTTGCTCGGGGAGGACCTCCTTGATGGAATCAGCTATTCCCCGGATGGCAAGAGGGTTGGCCAGGAAAGCCGATTCATTGTTCACCAGTTCCCACATTTGCTTGATTTTCCCCAGAGTATCTGGAGAAAGCCGATTCTTCTTGGACGGTTCAGGGGCAGGGGAATCGATGATGGCGATTGGGGGCGACGACGGACGGACTGGCGAAGATAAGAAATCAAGTTCATCGTCGAGCCAATCCATACTGGATGGGTCGAAGTTGAGCTCGTCGTCTTTCTTCCCGTCATAGGTGATGACCTGCGTAGACACCACCATTACCCGGGTTGGGCTGCGAGGTTGAAACATGTACTGGACACAGGTATTTTAAGTTACAAAATATCGGATTTTGGAAATTGCATAAATTGACGTGAGGAGAATCCGATTACATCTTGCGGATTGAAGGCCGAAGGCGTCTGTGAAGCCGGTGGGGGAGCAGGTGTGCCCTCTTTCTTTTTGGAGATAGGGGAGGTGTCCTAAAGTTAAAATTCCGATAAGGTGAAACCGATAGGATGTCATATTGGAAATTTGGGTGAGAAGCAAGGGCTTACAGTGTCACACACCGACTCGGTGCTATCGGGTGTGCGCACCTTTTGGGTTCGCGGCTTCTTGGTGGATACTCTCTTCTTTACGTCGACTTCGCCTTCGGACCTCCCTGTTAATTAAAGTGTTCAGAATCGGATATTTGCAAGAATTATGCGTATTAAGCTGATTTTACCTCTTTTCTTGGGTTGCTGGGAGGGCCCCTGGGCGAAGTCTGATGCGGATTTAGCTGTCGAGTGGAGCTGACCAGCTGCTTCTCCGATGACCTTGGCTCTTGGGCGTTTGTCTCTACTCTGAAATAGAAACAGTGACAGGTTAGTAATCGGAAAATGATGATGTAAGCTGGTAGACGCATGCAAGTTAATGACCTCGCGGTTAGAAGAAGACGCATGATTTTGAGATTCTGTTCTTTCGCTATCTGAATCCGACGAGGAAGGACCAGACTCGGAAGAATTTTCCTCTTTTTCATCTTTTTCATCTTTTTCATCATCGGAATCGGAAGAGCTGGAATTATCACTGCTACTTGTTTCCGATTCTGATGAAGACTCGGCCATACCAGCGATCTTAGGCCAGTTGGGTCTGCAGGTTTCCTTTTGGCCAGTGACCCGTTCGATTAAGGTTGCAGCTCCGCCTTTAGAAGCATAAATGTCTTTGGCGATGGCTTCCCACCAGTTATCAAACGCCGATGAGGTATTGGCCCACATGATGAATTCCGATGGCATCTGGAAGTCCAATTGGGCGTGAGATGAAATGCCATAAGTCGATTGAGAGTTCAACTCATCCTCAGCGTTGGTGATGGTATATGAAGAGATCAGAATTTCCGCCGAGATTGAATCTGTCGAGCAACCACTGCTGGGTGGTAAAATTCGTATGAAGGTTTCTTCAAATGAGTTCTTGTGCTCAGAATAGCAAAGCGAGATCTTTGGGAGATAAATTCTTTATAGGTGATAAAGATTCGCCTTTTAGAGTCTTTGGTGAATCGGAAAAAGGAGGGTACTGGGTATTTGCCCAATTCAGTGTACGGGTTGAACTGCTCGGCCCCGTATTCCGATTCAGACATGGTATAGAATGTGACCATGGAATGGGAGAGGTCGTATTCGTTCAAGCGTTTCCTGTTGCAGTTCATTGATATCATCTCACCGTATGATCTGCAGGGGCGTTCGCTGTTGTCGGAATTTTTCTCGTTCAGAAATTCCAAGCTAAAGTCCAGTTCTCCGAGAGAGTTGTATTTTTGGAGCTTCAGGAACATTCCGACAAACCAGAAAGGACCGCCTAAGTTACCGACTGAATAATCGGCTTTCTTTGAGCAGAGACCTTCCCTGATCTCATGCATCATCCGATAGGTGGCTCCTAACAGGTATTTGCCGATTGCTAATTTTGGCTCGATGCGTTGCTTGGCTACCCTTGGTAAACCTTGCTAGGGCTCAGAGATTGCCCACAGAAGAAAAACCGATCGAGCCACATGTTAAGGAAGGCAATGTGCTCGTCGTCTTCTACATTACCGGTTTTTTGGTGAGTGCTAATGTATCGCTGCCAGCCAAAGTTTTTCTCAGGAACCAGTTTTAGCATGGCGGGCAGGTCAAAAGCCGATAGCATTTCGCCATCGGGACTTAGACCGGTTAGCATCGCTACATCTAAAAGTGTAGGGCTAATGGGACCGGTTGGGAAGAGAAAAGCATTTGCAGTATCACACCAAAAATAGGCCGATGCTGCCATAAAAGGTTCATCTGCTGGTGGCGGAGATAAGGAAAGAAGGATGGTATCGGCTATTCCTAGTTCGTCACATTGCTCTTGTTTCTGATCATAGACCCGAATAAGCCAGTCCTTGTATCCCTTGATCGGGTTAGGCCAGGATCTAAAAGCCGACTTCCAGCTATTGACACTGAGCTTTTCAGCAAATAAGGGGAGTCTCGCTACTGAATGAAATATAAAATCCGATGGATCTCGGTCTCCTACTGGCCCTAAAGAGTATAAGGCTTCAGAGTCTGAGTGGTGAATTAGTACCTGAGACATGATCCCGATTGAGAATTGGAGGAACTGTATTGGGAGTCTTGAGGGCTCGGAAATTCGATCGAGAGCCGTCTTGCGAATGGGAGAGCGTGAAAGTGATTTAATGGTGCGCTATTTATAGTGTGGTAAAACTAGGGTTTTACCGCGTTTGGCGTTCTGGTTTCGCCCATATTGTCTATTGGGTTGACACGTGTTCTCCAAATGGGCCGAAAGCAAAACATCGCGGGGTAAAAATGTGAAATGATCTAGTATGGTAAATCCGATTTTTACTTGAAAAGTTTAGCGAATAAGAGAGCTCATTGCCAAACTTAGGGGCATATGTTGACACCCAAATTTGGCAAGAAAATCGGATGTGATGATGAAGGGTAAAATCGGAATTTCAGGTTGAATCTGGAATTGGGTCTGATCTGCAAAGAGGGAGAGACTATTGAAGAATACCGACACACAAGATTTCGGAAGGAATACGATCGGAGCGCACACCGAAAAATTAGGTCATATCGGTATCGGTATTGTAATAGTATAAATAGGACCTTAAGCCTCGTAGAAAAACAACAACACTCAATATACAAAAACCCGCTTTTCGAACCCGATCGACCTCGTCGAAAGGCTTCAACTCGCAGGTAGAGCTATCTCGATGGGATAATCGATTCTCTCCTTGTAACCCGTATGCATGGCTGTATCAATTTGATCTCATGTATACAAACCATGTTAGACTGTCTCGGGATTTACCAATCTTTGACATGTTTTCGCATATTGTACTGTCTCGACTTGATCGATCTGCAATGTGTATTTATCCTGTAATGCCGATTATTAAATATTTCATATGCTTTTCCTGAATTTGATATATGCAACTGTCTCGTTCAATTGATCTTGTGTATGCCATGTTTAGGATTTCACCTGTGGGAACATTTACCGATCTGTATTACTTTTACCTTTATCAGTCTTTAAACCTTTAAATCAGTTTATTGGTTTATATCTTAGATTTAGACTTGAGCACTGTCTTGGCCTGACCAATCTGTTCAATCTGTTTCTTGGTTAAACCTGATATATTGATATTAGGGTTTATTGCTGATACTACTATAAAATACCAAAAATAAGTGAAAGATTTAGATTTGAATGCCTATTTAAATTTATTTGCTCTATCTGGCATTAAGCCGATAGATCCTGTAATCGGTTAACGAAGAAACCGATTACAGATGACCTGATCTGGCTATTTAAAAAGCCGATTAGGTTTATATTACTGATAATTCTCCCCTTATTGATTCACAGGTCAAATCAATTAGCACGCTTGGTTTTAGTTGCGACGCGATCACTGAATCGACGCTTCTGCACGTGTGTTCGCAAAAACCCTCGTTTTTGTGTCAACACTTGGCTGTACCAAAAGGAACGTCTAGCCCGCCGGGGCCATCCCTGGGCTTGACCAAGTCAACCGCGCCCCCAGCGGCGTTGCGTACCTCCCGGGCTATCCTTAGCCCGGAGGAGGCCCCACGGATAGTCCGCCTATCCCTAGGCAGGTGGCGACAGCTGTAATGCCCTACCGCGCTTTCCTCGGCCTTGACCGAGAGGGCTGTACCTCCTCCTCGGGGTGTCTGTAGCCCGGGGGGAGCCGCACGGGCAGCTCACCTTGTCGTTTGCCCCTTGGGCAGATGGCAACAGCTGCCGCGCAACGTGACGCCCCCAACGGGTGGCGCGGGGCTGGCTCGGTCCAGTCAATGCTATATTGGGGATAAAGGAAAAGTGCTTTCTCTCTGAGCAGGCTGCTCCCCCGTGTATGCACACCAAGATGAACACGTGTTCAGTACTAACCAGACCAGCTTTTCTTTGCAGGCCACAAATAGGACGAAGCCCGGAATGAGACAAGGGCACCGCCACTAAAGATGGATAAAGCAGAGATAGGCGCGGGGCCCGCTGTATCAGCTCCGGAAAGCCCGCCGCGCCAATAAAAGGAGATCCTCTGGCCTTCGATTCGACCCAAGTCTATAGAGCCTAAGAGAGCACCAGCATCCGAAGCTTCCTTAGCAGTAGCCGTAGTCCTAGGTCACCTGAGTGTCCGAAACTCCCTTATAAGCTCGGGATCGGCGCCTTCAAGCTCGGTCTCGGTGCCTTTGTACTGTTTCCACCATATAATCAACGAGTGCTGGAGTAGAGCTATTACCCGACAGTGGGGGCTCGAACCATGGTAAAATCACTTGTGTCTGCACGGTTTGTATTTCCTTCGCTTTCTCCCTCACCCCTTCTCTTTCTCACCGTACGACAGATCTGTACCCGGATCCGAAGTCGCACCAGGCGTAGTCCGGGAAGACCGCGTGGCCAGAGCCCCCGTGAGCTCGGCCGCCGCCCCGGGCTGCTGGGAAGGGTTGTCGTTGGGCCTCACTCCAACTACAAGTTCGTCTGCCGATCCGTGGACCCGCTGCCCTCTGAGGCGCGTTTCCCAGACACCGACAGCAACCCACTAGTAAATCTCTACTTCCACGATCCTCGACTGTTCCACACTTGGACTATCCCAACCAACCGATCAACCCGACCGACATCCCCCATAACCTTACCCTCAAACACAATCAGCCCAACATGCAACTAATAGCCCTAACTGTCATATGTCATGTCATATTTGAATGAACTGAATGAATGACTGTTGAATATCGGTTCACCGTTCCGTGGTGTTTAGTTAGAAGATTTTTTTAAGACTAAGCCAGTCTAAGCAGGTTTTACCCATTAGGTAGGGTTAAAATGATTACCAGACTAATCATAGGCTAACAAGAGTAATGACAATCAAGATAGTCATTAAGGCTAAACAGATCAAAGGCAGGCATGTATAAGTATTACATGATTAACAAGTGCAGATTACTAAGCATGCATTTAACTAATAAACAAAATAGTTAACAGAAAACTGTGTAATGAACATGGTATTAGCGTTGTTAATCCGCACTAGGGAAAGTCACAATCTCCCCCTAATACGAACAAACATCTAAAGAGTAAGTGTTAATTTGCCTTGTTCAGGTAGGTGTTCCTCCTCGGCGTCCCCCAACCTTCCTTCGGGATCGCCTACGTCTAATCATACAATCAAAGCAAAAATTACTTACTAATGCAAACAGAAATCATGATGCATGCACGACCTAGACTTTACCCTCGGCATTAATGCCTAAGATCGATTAGTGAATCTAATTCTCGTACGATATACTATGCATGACAGGGTGCATTAATAAATGATACTATCAGTATATAGTAGCCTACTATACCCCAAAATACGATTTCGTACGGACGTACGGTAAGGTCGTAATTGGGTGATTAGGGTTTTAACACGACATATGATGACGGTATGTTGATATAAGACCTAAATACGAGGTTAAGATTATCATGGTTAGTATTTTCTAGGATTTTTTTATAGTTAGGGATTTACCCTAACTATAAATTAAAGTAATGTATTTTATAGGATTAGCTCTTTTTTTAAAAATTAAGGGATTCATTAATTATTTGCTGGTTTTTATCAAATAAAAACCTATAATAATTACCTTGGACAAACCTTGCAATTTTATAGTGTCTTATATCTATTTGGCATTTCTTAACCCATTTTATATTACTAAGATTTTATAAGGTCAGATCAATTATTTAATATTAAACAATCACCCTAATCCTAGTTTAACCAATTTCCTATTGGAATTATACCCAATTTTATAGACCAGTGCCTATTCTTCAATTCAGTGGAGTAGTTTATATTTTTATAAAATCAGAAATGGTCTCTACTATTTATCTAAATTTTTCTAGAATTTTTTGTAGTCTTTAGCTATTTTAAATAAATCCTTAGCTATTTTTGTAATTAACTAAAGGATTAAATCGGTATTTAACCGATAAATCTCTCTGGGCCGAGTCAACCAACGAACCGGCCCAAAGACCAAATCAGCCCACTGCCCATTAGCACGCGCGCCCGCGCTGGCTGGGGAAAATCGTCGAAGGCGGTTTTACGAACGACGCTAACGCGTGGAGCGTCCATGTCTCTGGGCGTCTCGACGCAATCTGACAGGTGGGGCCGGGGCCCATGGGGCAGTGACGCAGCGCTGAGGCTTTGAGCTCACGCGTGAAGGGGTGTTCTGGCCGGTGGGGCCCGCGTGTCATAGGTTCGTTGTCACTCTGCCTGCACAAATCCTAAAGTGGATTGGAAGGCCACTGTTCATCGTCTACCTCGGATCGGCGACGTGTATGCATGCTTTCGCTTCTACGGCTCCCTACCATCCTAGCGATGCCCTCGGTGAGGCCGGAGGTGGCCGGACGCGGTGGCGAACTCGTCTGCTCACCGGAGAAATCGCGCCGTGATAAGGATCTACAGGTTACGCAATGTACGGCGAGCTAGAGAGGACCAAGGGGGTGCTCACCACGGGCTTTGACGGGGACGAGCGAGCACGGGGACAGCTGGCGGCGGAGGACCCGACGGTGGCCGGAGCAGGGGCGGTGGCGACACGGCCGCACAGGGCGCCTCCGCTGCAATTGAGGGAGGGGAAAGATCAGAGTGGTGGTTCGGAAGCTTCGAGCGGAAGGAATCGGACTCATACTCACGCAATCGCCAAGTTTTCTCCGGCGCCGGCACGGTGAAAATTTGGGGGAAACGAAAAAGGACGGGCCGGCGGGACCGCATCCGATTTTATAGGCACCGGGTGATGCACTGGCCCGAAGGCGTTCTTGGCGAGGACGGGGAAGAAGCGGCGCACGACGCGACGCGCGCGACGCAACAGGGCATCGGCGCAGCGGTAGAGCAGAGGCACGGCGCGGCGCGGCGCGGCGATGATGGCATGAGCAGCGGTGGTAGAGGCAGACGCGACGCGTGGCATGACAGAGCAGAGGTGGCAGAGCAAAAGCGAGCAACGGCGGGACCACCGGCAGAATAGAAGAGAGAGAGAGAGAGAGAGAGGAGAGAGAGAACGGGGATGTGGAGTCCACGTGTCAGCGAATTTTGAATCAAAATTTGAATTCATTTTATTTTTTTAATTTGCCCCAAAATGGGCTGTTACACCAGCGCCTTGAGCTTATTGTCGTCGATGAAGTAGCGGCGGTCGTGGAACGGCCGGTCGCTCACCGTCAGGATGGTGCCGCGCAGGTGATGAGGATGCTCTTCGGCACGCAAGTCGCCGGAGGCGGAGGCGTCTCGCAGTCGCCGGCGGCCATGACGATCAGGGCGATGAGCGAGTCGGTTGATAAGCTTACGTTAATGGAGCACCAAGCTGGTCGTTAGATAGAGCCGAATTAGTAGGCTCATCTCACTTGGGCCACCCAAAAGCAAACACGAAACCACCAGAAATGAAATTGCAGCCGTTTCCAAATTGCAGTGGAATTTGGGCTGCAATGGTCCTGAATCTTTGAATTTGGATAAATCAGCTCAATCAAATAAGGAGAAATTGCATTGCATTACTCATGCACAAATCAATCTGATTTTTTGTTTGAATGCAGGATAAATATTTGATAAATGGAGGTTGCAGTAATTAGCAACACCTCAAAACGTCCTCCCAGTACATCCCATCCGATGTCAGTCTGAGAAATTAACTTTACGTCTGCAAGCTCCACGGGAGGAAGGTAAGATATCAGCCATGAGAAAATGTCATTGATCATTGGAATGCATATTCGGAATGCATATTCAGATCTAACAAAAAAACAGAAACAATTTGTTATAATCAAAATGCAAGATTTATCGTATGGAAAATTAATTATACTGGCAATGACAAAATAAGAACTTGAAGAGAGCAAAGATTTTTTTTGAAAAAAAAACTTGCAAGAGAAACAATTTTGATTTCACACTTTAACCTTGAGAGGGAAGAAAAAAGATTGCAACACTCCTCTAGTCCTCTTCTTTGGATTTGCCAGTTTAAAAAGGTAAAGGTACGATGGGCTGTTTCTCCAGCCCATACATGGTTATAATAGAGGCCCAACTGCTTTCTGAAGGTCAGCCCAAACCCTACTGTAAACGTTCAGCATTCATGTATGTACGTACCGTGCCAAATAAAGCATGCATGTATGCAGTTGAATTTCTACGGTTTGTTTAGTATTCCCTCCGGTCAAAAAAAATTGATGTTTGAGATGCGGGCATATAAAAAATTTGAAAGTTTAGTATCAATATCTTTCAAAATATTTAGATTGGCTAAAAAAAATAGTACATGTAAATTTGTTTCCAAAAGTATTTTTTTTAGGAAAAGGTTCCCAAAAGTATTTTGTTAATATTAACATTTTAATGAGTTTATGAATAAACTATCATGGTAATTAGTGGTTAAAATTGTGCTTTCGAGACTGCAAAGTCAAAAGCACCAAATATTTGTGAGGGAGTGTATGTTTACTCACCAAATATTCTGCAATTTCTAAAAGCTACCAACCTCTGTACTCAGCACACACCTGTAGTTTGGAAAAACTACTAACTTAAAAAAATTGCAGATTCACACTGGCAACAAACTGTGAATACACGCATGGTCGACAGTGAAGGTAAGAACTAGGATGCCACGTTTCGTAACAGTAAAAGTTATTTTCCAAACATAATTGTACTTTTACATGTTACATGGGAGCTATGACAGCATGATACATGAAATTCCCAGAAAAAAAAGAAGAAGGGAACATGAAACGGTTAAAGAGAACAAAATGGATGTGTTTCCAACTTGCCTCACTTTTGATCGGGGGGTTTATCACAAGTAAGGAGAATCCATGTACTGGTCGTCTCTGCCGTCACTGATCATCATTGGAGGTAGACCCGGATCAGGGCGGGGAAACAGTAGTTTGAGTCGAAAGGCGTCCACACCATTTAGGTAATATCTGTACAGCCTCTTTGCTCGGATGAAACCAAGGCGACCATACAGTGCAAGGGCACCCTTATTTGTAACTTCAGCTTCAAGTGTCACCTGAATTGCAAGCACAAGTGAGATGTCAGAAACTTGAATTTTGAAGATATTCTTCCAGAAACTGCAAAATAGTCTTGGGTCTAAGCTGTCGACCTTGTTTTCAACTCCCTTTTCAAAAATGATAAAATCACCATATGCCAACTAAATTCAATGGTTGACTATGATCAAATGAAAAGTTAGGAAATGAAGTAATAAAAATGTTTTTATAATTACCTCCTCACAGCCAGATTCCATCATGGCCCGAATGGATCTAGTAACCAACTCAGTAGCTGTATCATGAGAAAATAAATTGTTAGTTGATTAAGACGAGATTAACATACAAGGTAATACTGTTATGGTTGAAATTGCAAGTACTAAGTCACGTGCATTTTCACCATTTCTTTTTTAATTGAAAGATACAGTACCTGATGTGCCACAGACTGAAGTGAACTAAGGATATAGATAATCTATATCTATACTAGAACCAACTGAACATACAAGAATTGGTGCAGACCATAACTTCACCTTGACAATAGTAGACAAGATAACCACTCTGTTAAGTTCCTATATAAATGATAATGCAAATTTCATTTACAACTAGGCCATGAAAATTATATAGCTCAATGGGGCATCATAAGGTACATCAACTGTCAAGAAATTAACCATTCAACTTAACGTCCACCAAGTAACCAAAGATGCCTTTTCTTTCTGCAAATCAAGCAGATACAAGGCAAACAAACCTAACAATAAAGTGGAAATCAATCCAACATGTATATGGAGTTATATGTACATGTGGGTAACCGTCAATATGGCCTAGATCCTGGAAAGGATCTAATAGCTCCAATATGTACATGTGACTCCATGTATATGTGGGAATCCTAGCTCCACAAAAATTCTTAACATCACAGCTTCTTTCTAACGGAAAATAAAGGGTAAAATAAAACATAAAGAAGGTAACCATTTAAAGGACCTATTCAACGTTGCTAATAATTTTATTCAAATTACGAACACCATGTTGAACTAATTGCACAAAAATATCTCTTTTGTAAAATAAAAGGGGGGGAATACTAAACCAATTGAATAGGTTTCTACATGAATGTTAAAGCCAAATGTAGTTCTTAACAACATAAAGCAAACATTCAGAGAGAGCAGCAAACAGTTAGAAGAACAAAATGAAGATTAAGCAAAGAGCTCCTATTAATTGTAATGGCCTTCTCTGCAAACATACAAATATCAGGACCAGCATAGGCAATTTGTGGAAGATTGTTAATTTTAATGGAAAAAAATGCACTTATATGTAGGCTGGTTTCCAAAGTTAGGACAAAAAATTGCACCTTTGCTCAATTTGTAGGCTGGTTAGATTATTTAGCTAGGTTCATAGATCATGCAATATGTGAGTCACAGATCTGTTCTGGGGTTCTTGAAGAGGACAACGCATATTTGGAAAATATGGTGATTATTTTCCATTTTTCCACATGAAAGTAAAGGTTTAAAGGTAAGGGGAAATGATTCCTTTGAGACAGGCGAAACAGGTAACCAAATTGGACCACCTCTTATTGCAAGGATTAAGGCAACATTGCTCCGATTCAAATCAAATCAATCAAGCAAACAGAGAACTCTAAAAATCTTCCACAGCAAGCAGATTCCTTACCAAGCAAAACAACAGGAAACATGCCAATATCCCCTTGTAACGAACCAAACTACTCCCTCTGTTTTTAAAAACATGTTACTGTTGACTTTTGGACATACGTTTGACCATTCGTCTTATTCAAAAAAGTTATGTAAATACCATTTATTTTGTTGTGACTTGGTTTATTTATATTTACATATTTGTAATAATTTTTTGAATAATACGAATGGTGAAACGTGTATCCAAAAGTCTTGTCACTTTTTAAAAACGGATGGAGTATGTAACAACAGCTAAATCTTTTATTTTCCTTATTCCTTAGGATATTAACAACTAAGAAGTAAAAACAGATAATCTTGCGCTCCTATTGTAAGATTCAACACTGCAAACATGCAAAAAATAGCCAACAATGAACTTGCCAATTTCTGAGTAATTCACCAATGTCATATGCGTATACAAGATCTCTACATCCTAGAAAATTCTCTCTCCAATGCATTGTAAGGAAGCAACACTGGCAAATTTCAAAAGCCACCAAGCCAAACATTGCGGCCTTACACATAACGCAAATCAAGCCCCCGTGTCATCTAGTAGCAATTCAAGTTCTTTTTTTTGGTCAGGAATACTTACCAATTCCTCGGCCTCGGTAGGGCTTGAGGACGACGAGCATGGCGATGTACCCCCTGAAGGCTCCCCTGTGCTCCCCCATCTTGCAGACCACCGTCCCCACGCACTTACCATCCTCGGCATCGAACGCCTTCCGACGAAACCCCAGCAAAGCAAAGAACCATCAGGAACGCACCAGATTCACACACAGACGGTGGTGAGCACTAGAGGAGAGAGTGCGAGGCATACGAGGAAGGTGAGCTGGGGCCAGAGGTTGACGAAGTAGCGGTAGGTGAAGATGGAGTAGGGCTCGCTGAGCTCCGCGTCCACCAGCGACATCACCAGCGGCAGGTGCTGCTCCCCGCCGTAGCTCACGTACGTGATCTCGCCGCAGCCGCCGGGGGGCTCGCAGCGATCGCCGGGAGCCGTTTCTGACATCCGCACGAGTCGCCGGACGAGGAGGAGGAGGGGGAGTCCGCGGCGGCGGGGGCGAGCCGGAGGAGAGCGGCGGCGGCCGGCGGCGGGGGAGAACCCAAGCACAGCAGCACGCAGCGGGTGTTCGAAAGGCCCATACACACGGGAGAGGAGCCCAAGAGAGCTTTCCTCGCGCGCCCGGGGCCTGCCAACAGAAGACCGGAAGGAACTGGGCCGAATACTCAAGGCCTAAAGAGATCCGGGTCGTGCTAATTTGGACCTCCCATATTTAAAATCCGAATTGGGCCAAGATACGGCCTGGATGAGCATCGTCTCTTTGATTTGGAGCACCGATAGTGCTAATCAGCGTATGCACGAAGTTAATATGGTAGACAATTTTTATATGTAATTTAGTACCATTTAGTAATGTTAGAAAATGTTTTTAAAGCAGGTATAACCATTGTCAAGTAACATATAGACATACTAGAGACGACTCATATAGTGATAGAGATGATCGCACACAAAATTTATTAATTCTCATGTAAAGTCGACTCTTGCATTGAAGATAATTCAAATTTCTATACACACTCCCTGTTCTTCACATAATCATTCATTCTACATGAGAAGTCTATGCAGCTAACGTGCACCATTGTATATGCTTCTATATGGATTGGACTGCATACGATCTATATCGAATTGAAGCAGGCCACATGTGCAGCGTAGACTAGGCCCATTCGTGAACAGCCCATGAGATAGTGTTGCGCAGTAGCCCAGCGCAGCAAGCTATGATGCAGTGCACATGAAGGCTAGGCCTATGGGTGGAGCAGCCCATGCTACTTAGGCCTCCATTAGTTTGGGTTTAAATGCTTAACACGGATCGGATTCCTGTATGGATGCTTTTGGGGTGGTCTGAAATGGACTAGGCCTTCTTATGGAGTGGTTTGGTGTGGGTTCATTTTTCTGTCGGATTGGTGAGGACTGCAAAAGTGTTCCAACGCGCGCTGCAGCAGCTCGACCTCGTCGGACGCTTCCCCGACGACCTGCAGCTGTCGTGCTACCCCAAACTCACCTCGCGGGGAACAACCTCACCGGCAAGCTACCGCGAAGGCTCCTCGCCGGCTCAACAAGCATCTGATCGTTCGACATGTTGCGGAACATCTTCGGCGAGATCTTCAGCGTGTCATTTCCTGAGACGCCGGTCTTCCTCGACTTGTCTGGCCACCACTTTGCCCACTTCGCCGGCGTGATCCCGTCGTCGTTGTCCAGCCGCACGGCATTGAAGATGTTGAATCTGTCGTACAAGGGCCACGCCGGGCCGATACCGGACTGACGACGAGCTCGACTCTGGCAAAACGGTGGCGTCGCCGCTCATGCTCGACATGGCGGCCACGATGTTGCACGGCAGGACGATGTCATCGAAGTTCATCAGAGGCACGTCGTCGGTGCAGAACACCTCGTGGCTTCTTGTGGCCACGGCGGCAGCGGCAGTAGCTGTGTGTGTGGCTTGGCCCTGGCTGTGGGGCAGCGGCTGTGTGGCTGAGGCGTTGAGACCTGAGAGGCTACGGGCCTGGTCGGGGAGCGGCGGCGGTTGTGTTCCAGTGAGCCATCGCCGGCGGGCTGCTGTTTGGTAGGAGCTGGCTGGGGGCAGAGGGGTTTGTGGGGGACCAGCTCCTTCTGGTGAATGGGTTTGAAACGGATTGGAGATTGGATTCAACCCATAGGATAGAAAATGGTTATGTGGTGTGGACTGGTTCAGTGTGGGTCGAGCAACGGAATGGATTGATGTGGTTTAGCAGGTGGGATTTAAAATACTGGATTGGCTTGGTGATGTTTTGGTTTCTAATCCACTAGCAGGCATTGCTACTATGTAGTGCAGCAGCTTATCAGATCAGATACGCAGCTGCATGTCTATGCATGGGCCAGCTTGGCTTATGTCAAGCATGTAGGATAGCCAGAGCTCATACAAGGGCTCGTTGTTTGTGTTGTAGGACCCCTAAGTGTGTTGGCCCATGTAGTGGTCGTGTCGGCTAGGTAGCCGTATGTCACCCCTTAATTTTAACTTACCTTGAGGGTCGATGATGCTATGCACTTGCCCCTGGATCAGTACGCTAGCACGGAAGACCACATAGCCGATACAAACATACATCGATAAATAAAATCTCTGAATATTACAATCATTGTTACGCCCATAGGGAATTTAGTAAGGCGGCCTATACACGCCTTAAATTACAAAACAATGTTCAGAGTTACAACGGTCACCAAAACATTTACCCAAAAGAATCCCTATCGACTAGTGTACATCCACGACCGGAGCGACCCCTAAGACTCCTCAGGTCCACCATAGTCCTGTCCGTCATCTTCATAGCACTCATAAGGGTCATCTTCGACTCCATCGACTAAAGGAAGTAAGAAGGTGAGGTCAGCATCATCTAAACGCTGGCTAGTTAACACTTCCCTTAATGCATATAGTGTTTAGAAGGCTTTATTTGGAGGAGAGGAGTTATTTTATTTGCGTAAAGCCAAGTTTATAATATTTTGAAAACATCATAACTAGCATCAACTAGAATTTATCTTATTTATATAAATTAGGGTTTTTCCATCTTAACTATGCACCCCAAACCCAACTAACCAACCAAACATACCAACCAACCCACAATCGACCAACTCTCGACCAAACACACAACCTAGCTTAACCGATCACCAAACCAGCTTATCCGTTTACCTTGACTTTCTTCTGGTTACCCCCAACCATTTCTATTTCCGCCATCATTCCAGGACTTGGCAATCCTGTTGTGGACCACACATGCCATGGCATGCCCGCCTCGGTCTAGGGGGTTGCCAGCCCTCGCTAGCCGACCGTCATCCTAGGGATGTGTGGCCATTATCACCCACGGTGATGACCAATGCCAGTCCCTATCAAGAATGGTCCCAGAGGGCCTCCGCAGAGCGCTCACAGCTGGCGATCCAAGACCCTGGTCCTAGAGGGCCTCCGCAGAGCTCTCACAGCTGGCGATCCAAGACCCATACTCCGCGTGATGGCCACGTGTTGTGTTGGAACCATCTCTCAGATGGTAGCGATCTCCCCACTATGCGTGTTACTCCGCGCTCCTCCTAGGTAAGCCCTGGCTAAACCCAGCACCTAGGCACCCTGTGCCTTAATCATCCATCAGGATGTCCTCTTTGGGGCAACCCACCGATAATCTCTACTTCCACGCTCATCGACCACACCACACTTAGACTATCCCAACAACCCGATCAACCAGACTGACTTCCCACATGACCTTACCCCAAACACAATCAGCCCAACATGTAACTACCAGTTCTAACTGTCACGTGTCATGCCATATTGAATGAGAAGAATGAATGACAGGTGAATATTGGTTCACCGTTCCGTGGCGATTAGTCAGAAGATTTATTTAAGCATAAACCAGTCTAAGCAAGTTTTACCCATTAGGTAGGGTTAAAGTGGTTACCAGACTAATCATAGGCTATCAAGAGTAATGACAATCAAGGCAGTCATTAAGCCTAAACAGTTCAAAGGCAGACATGTATAAATATTACATGATTAACAATTAGGTAGTTTACTAAGCATGCATTTAATTAATAAAAAAATAGTTAACAAAAAACTAGGTAATGAACATGATATTTAGTGATGTTAATCCGCACTAGGGAAAGTCGCAATCTCTTCCTAATACGGATAACATCTAAAGAGTAAGTATTAACTCGCCTTGATCAGGTAGGTGTTCCACCTCGGCGTCCCCAAATCTTCCTTCGGGATCGCCTACGTCTAATCATAACAACAAACCAATAATTACTTACTAATGCAATAGAAAACATGATGCATGCACGACCTAGGTCAAACACTCGGCATTAATGCCTAATGTCGATTAGCGAACCTACTTTTCGTATGATATGCTATGCATGATAAAGTGTATTAATAAGTAATATTATCAGTATATAATAGTCTACTAAAACCCAAAATACGATTTCGTATGATTAGGTCAAAATAGGGTGATTAGGGTTTCTCGGCGACATAAAATGACGACTTTTCGGAATTCAACCTACGTACAAGGTAATGTTTATCGGAGTTGACATTATACTAAGTGCTTCTAAATAAAAAGAGATAAACCTAGGTTATAATTCTTTATTAACTATTTTCTAAAATCGTCTCATGGATAATTTAATAAGGAAAGAGCTAGTTATTTGTTGGTGTTTTGGTATAAAATACCCCTATGATTATATTTAAGTTGAAATGCTAAATTAAATTATTCCATAATTATTAAGGCATTTATCTAACCAATATTTTCTAAAGGACATTTGGTGTCAAAACCATTGATTATATGACCAACAAATACCCTAGAATTAATTTAACATTTTTATATATTGAGGAAATTACTATTACATCTTACAGTGCAAACTCCCCTATAAAGTGGCTACTTTTTAAATTTTTATAAAATTAGAAATGGTCTCTAATATTTATCTAAATTTTTCTAGAATTTTTGGGAGTCACTAGCTAATTTTAAATAATTCCAAAGCTCATTTGGCATTTAGCTAATTAGTAGATTTGCTGGAAAACTAATAAATTGTACCGGGCCGAGCCAACTTATGAGCCGGCCCAGTCGTTGGTTTCGTCCCGCGGCCGGGGGAATACGCCGAAGGCTTATATTTGCAAGGCACTATCGTTCGCAGCTCGCGCCGTGCCAGAAACCACGTCCACTTAACCCGCCAGGTGGGACCGGGGACCCACGCGTCAGCAACCTGGAGGCGCGGCTCTGTGTTTCTTTGGGCGGTTAAGATTATAATCTGAAAAGGTTGTGGTGTTTTATAGAAGATTTAAAGGGTCAAAAAAATTATGAAAAAAATATTTTTGAGATCTTTGAGACAAATTGTGCAAAGTTTCGAAAAAATAACTATCAAAAATTTCAAAATATAACCATTACAAAAATGACAAATTTTAAGCTGCATCTTATAATCTGATTATAAGCTGAAAGAAATAGAGCCTCAGTCTCCGTGCACGCGGGGGTGATTCAATAGGCGGGACCCGTAGGTCAGTGGCACTACAGCCCTATTAGTGCACGAATCTTGGCGCCAGATCCGATGGCTACCGTTCGTCGTCTACCTCCCGACGGGGTGATGTGGCCCGGTGGCGACGGCGAACGACGTGGCGGCGCTACAGCCCTCCTCCGGCCATGTGCGTTAGCCCATCGACCACTACAGCTCCTAAGGGTTCCAGCGAGGCACGCTCCGAGGCCTGGGACGGCCGAATGCGACGGTGGCGGCGGAGCCGAAGGCTCGCCGGCGGCGCAAACGCACGCTAATAGACCTACATGCTAAAAACTTGGACGGAGAGCATGAGGGGACAGCGTGGATGCTTACGGAGCTCACGGAGGGGCGTATGGTTGGACGGAGGCAGCTGGTGGCGGAGGACCCGTCGACGGCCGAAGCAGAGGAGACGTCGGCGCGGCGACCCGGGGCTCCTTAGCTGAAATTAGGAGAGGGGAAGGGTTAGGAAGGGTCTCGCGAAGCTCTGGGTGAAGATAATTGCAGCGTGGCTCACCGGTTCGCCGGGAAAGCTTCGGCGCCGGCAAGGTCGGATTTTTGGGGAAAAGACGGAAAGCTCGGGCCGGTGGGACAGCGAGAGTTTTATAGGCGCCGGACAGTGATGAGGGCCCGAGGGAGCGCTTGGTGACGCAGTGGAGATGGCGGAGCGGCGACGGGATGGGCACGGAGCTCGTTGTGGCAGGGGAGGCGTGACGCTCAGCGCGGTAGCAGGCGCGCGATGCGACAGTGATGGGCGCGGTGCGATGATGGCATGCGCGGCGCGCGACGCGGCTCACGGTGAGCAGAGTAGAGTCGGCGGCGGCAGGGGCCACCAGGCAGTGAGAGAGCGTAAGAGAGAGAGAGAGGGGGGGGAGAGTGGGGCTGACGGTGAGGTCCACATGTCAGCTAGGTTTCAAATTCATCCGGATTTTTGAAATTCAAGCAAAATTCGAATAACCCCCAAATTGGGATGTTACACCGTAAGCCTGGTTGGCTGCGTCCCCTTAGGTGGGTCCCACGTAGAGCTAGCCAAAAATCTAAGTAGCGAGAATAAATAAAGCAGTTTTCCGCTCTAAATCTTATGATAATGTGTCCTCTGTGATTGTGTGATTGTTCATCTACGTATTGGACTACATTTTGTATCAAGGTTTTGCAACACGTTATCAACATGCTCGCTCTTGAAGGACAATCCGCGAGGAGGAGAAGGCGACGAAAGATCTACTACATGTGATTGATCACCTAAAAAATGTGCAATCGCCTCGCCCTCACGCCGGCTACCACTCGGTTTGTCGAAAACAGTTTATGCCATAGTCTACGAAATTTTGGAGAACATCACCAAATTGCAAGCTATAGATTGAAGTGAAGTGAAATGCATCATATTGTTTAATTTATGTAAGGTAAAATTGCAGTTCCTGGAGCTAAATTTAAAATTGATCTTCATATCGGATCAAAAAATTATTGGCAGAACCAATCTACTACCCATCGTTGTAAGCCTACACACGCACAGCGGCCACGCCATCGGCTTCCCCAGTGTTGCGCCGCGGGCTGCCAACCTGCGCCCTCTGACCCCGCTTGTAGCGGCTGCACCCACTTGCATGTTGCATGGCCCCGCGGGCCCCTCCTGTGCCGCGGCCCTCTGCCTTGAGCTAGTGCCAGGGCCAGCCATCATCGATGGCTGCAGCCCCCGGTCTCGCCGTATCGCGCCATCATCTACCGACTACCGCATGCCGCACCACACCTCTTTGTCGGCCCCGCGGCCGTGCTGAACACAGCCCCGGCCAATGGTTGTTGTGCCACCGCCGTTGGTTCAAAGCCCCGCGGGCCTTGCGGCTGCGACTCATGCGGCCCCTCGGCTTCCGCCACTGCCACGCCTTGGCCCCGAGTTGCACCATGCCCCGCGCGCACGGCCTTGCCCTTGGCGGCTTGCCGGTCGGTCACAAACACATGGCGCCAATGCACCGACCCAACGATTCCTTAGTCACCATGCCGCCATCAGCCAGAGAAACCCTGTCGCCGGTGATAGAAGCCTCCAACGAGCTCCCCGCTGACCGCTGCATAGGCTAGGCAGACCAAACGAGACGACAGGGGAAGGAAAATAAAGAAAAACCCTGAAATTTGCAGCATATTAACCAAAATTGAAATTCGCAGCATATTAACCAAATCCTTTTTACTTTCCACCCCAATGCATTCAGCTTGCATGTTCATATTGTCGTGCTAACATTGTTGAATATAGTGACCTGATCGATATGATGCAAGTATCTGAGTCCCATGATGTGGTTCTCCGCAAAAACTTTATTTCTCAAACACCGAGTAAGACTTCCGGCACTAAAATAAATGCCACCAACACCAAGGTGAAAAGTCCTAAGAAGACGGGCAGAAAGGGGGAAGAATGGAAAGATGGGTAACTACGATGACCAAGGGAAAGATAAGTTGCAGGATAAAAAAAAATCGCATGGCCAGCAGGACCATACAAGTTATCGTTGTGTCATGATGGGCCATTGGTCGAGAATCTACCGTAAATCTAACGAAATGGTTGCAGCTCGCCAGACCAGGAAGAAGAGCAAGGAACATGTTGAAGCACATCTTGCAGAGCTTTACAAGCCTAAAGAAGACCCATATGATGATCTCACGGAAGAGGGGATTTTCCACTCACAATCTTGGTTGTCATTGGTCCAAACAAAAGAGAATCAATTCAAACCTTGCTTTAACAAAGTATATCAAGTCAAATCAGTAAAGCCACTTTTAGAAATGCTAAGACAGATTCTTTCAGCAACTATTCTTAATTGGAAGAGGTGTCTGATGGGTTTTTGGTGCTCTAATAATTCTGAGAATTTTTCTCCCTATGTCATGATGACTCAAGAAGAGCTCCCCAAAAATCACCTCCATGCACAGAAATCAAGAAAATTCAAATATTACAACTTGTCATGGACCTCGAGCAGATAATTTAGAGCTCGGTTTTCACCTCACTACTCCCATACAAAGAATTTTCATGACTTCAATTATTTTGTGCTGATAGATATGGAGGTCACTCATCTCAAAAAAAAGATATGGAAGTCACAAAACTTCTCCAAGTGGAAGTACTCAAAAAAGATTTTTTTTAGATTTTTCTAAAATCAAACAATGACTGATGCGCAAAGAACAAGTTCTGCACACATTTACAACTAGTGAGAAAAATTAAATCTCTAGCTATCCTAGGTTGCAAAGAAGGTGTAGAAACATATAACCAACCTCAAGGCATCATAGATTAGATAGAGGCATGGAGAATGGAGAGGAGATAGATAAACTAATTGCAATTAAAACAATCGAAATAATAAGATTAAAAAATATGAACTAGCAAGAACACACCATGAACTTGATAAAACTTTGTTGATTTCATTGTTTTGATTTTGGGGATAATTAAAAAGACCTACCAACCTGGTACGTAGCCACAGCAAACACACCTAAAATCTCAGGCAACTCAAGTGTAAGGTGTTTATGGAGGCCTCCTTCCACCCCTCCTTTTCACTACAGGAAATGAGACTTTTGTGGTCGGCCTAAGCCGACCACAAAAGTGCAAATACCGACGACAAAACGTTATGTCGTCGGACAGCCGACGACAAAAGTTCTTCGACAATGAGTCGACGACAAAAGTCACTTTTGTGGTCGGCCAAACGTAAAACCGACGACAAAGATGGCTCCTGGGGCCGAGCGCCCAGGGGAGATCTTTGTGGTCGGCCATTATTCCGTCCACAAAACTATACCCAAATGGCACGGGCACGGTGACGGCGCTCTGCCATGTGGGTCCCGCGGACAAGGTGAGGATGCCATGTTGCAGACTTTTGTGGTCGGCTAGACTGGAGGGCGACCACAATGCTACTCTTTTGTGGTCTGCCAGACTGGAGGCTGACCACAATCCTACTCTTTTGTGGTCGGCCAGACTGGAGGTCGACGACATTTCTTAGAGTTTTGTGGTCGGCCTGTGCATATGCCGACGACAATACTCAAACTTTTATGGTTGGCCTGTGCATATGCCGACGACAATATTCAGAACTTTTGTGGTAGGCCTTTGCATAGGCCGACGACATTGACAGTGTGCCAGCAATAAAAATTGCTGATAATTTATAAAAAAGCTCAATTTTAACTTGCAAAAAAACTGTATTCCCCACAGTTTTACATACCCAATTCCCCCATAACAATCACAATATATAGCGACCACATTTGCATCCACCAATACAAATAACAATCACAATCACATTTGCGACCACAATCACAATAACAATCACAATCACAGACGAATGCACATATAAACAAAGTGCGACATCATTACAAATTGTCCAAAAATTCACATTACATTAATCCTCGATCGCATCGTCTAGCTCACAAGTTCATCATCTAAATACGTCTAAGGATACGAACCTGCGAATGGATCGGCAAACATGTCCCCGACGAATTGCTCCTCGACTGATCTTGCGGCACTAGAATCACCTCCCTGCCTAGCATTTGTCGCAGGCGCTGGCGCCCTGTGCCAGACACCTACAAGATTAGAGGAAATCGTAATTTTCATAAATTTTATGTATTTGTGTGATTATTTAAAAATCTTTTGTAAACTAGAGAAAAGCTTTACCCCCGGAGAAGCCACCGGTGCAGAGGCAAATTGGAGCATGGGAAACGAGGCCGGTGGCACAAATGGGGGAAGGGTGCCGACTTGTGTCGTTGGGGCCCTCGGCGGCTGCGTGAAGACGACCTGTGGCTGGCCAGAGGTCCCCACTCCCTGAAACGCCTGTGGATATTATATTTTAGCATTGGAAATTATTAAAAACAACCTAGCTACATGTACGATCATAATTACCTGTTGCATATACTGCATCATGAAGAGGTTTCAATCCTGGATGGCCTGCATCCGCCTACTGTTCTCCTTTCGCTTCGCCTGCCACCTCCTATTGTTTTCCTCTCGCTCCGCCTGCCAACGCTGCTCATCCGCCACCTTCTGTTGGTGCATCTCCGCGATAAGCTTGTTCTGGGCTTCCAGCTGGGCACGCGCGAAAGAGGAGGCCTGATGTCGACGTGCTCTGATATCTGCCTTGTAGGAGTCGGACGGCACCACTGAGTCCATGAAGCCGTATCTACCGTGACTCCTCCCACCGAACTGGTCGTATATGACCACAGGGTCGACCGGCATGTTGATGGGCTCAGAGTCGACACCGTGCTTCTCTTTTATGGCTGTTGTATATATGTCCTACGAACAAATGAGATATTAAGTAGATTAGTTTGAAAACGATCGAAATGGTGTAGAGAAGCAAAAAGAGCTAGTCACTTACAAGCTTCTCCTGCTTGTGCATTGGCATCGGTGGATCGTGGTGTCGAAGTTGGACACGGGGCGTGTGTGCTACCCTCCACAAGGTGAACCCAGAGGACTCAAGTCCCGTCTCCGACTCCTGTAGGTTAATATGCAATGTGAAATGACCATAAAGTTGATTGTAATTATAAAAGAAAAGTGGACTTACGATATCCCACGTGACGTGACCCATGCCTTGTCCTCCTAGGTAGGTGGCGCAGATGTCAGGGTTAGAATCCCTATTGCTTTTGTTCCTCCTTGACCTCTCGATCCACTCCTTAGAGGCCCACATCCGGCAGAGGTCTCTCCAGGCGCGTGAGCACTTATCCATCCAGTCTGGACACCAAGGCTTGTACTCTTGAGCCTTTAGATACTCTAGAGCTGCCCTTGCCCTCGACATCTTTCTAATCCCCCTCTTGCCATGGTGCTTCAACACTGCATCCAAACTAGACAACCTGATGGCGTCCCTAACCTTCCTTGTCGCCATTATGTCGAGCACATGGCGGCAAGCCTCGTAGTCCTCCTGGGTTGCCTCAGGAAAAAGCTGATATCTCTCCTGAAATGAAAGGAACACATGACCAAATACATAAAGCTATAAACACAAAACCATAAATAAATGAAATTTGGAATGTTACCAGAACTCGTGGATGACGCGATCGGCGATACTTCCTCCCTCATCATCCTCCACGAGCGAGTAGTCGCTCCAATTGAGGCCCGGGCGTCGATCATCGCCCTTGCCTACTTGCCCGGGGTAGAGCCGTTTGAGCAGCACCCCTAACAAGTGGCCCGGCTCCTGCGGACCCTTATTGACGCAAACCAAGCCCCTGCACATCAAATTCAAAAAAAAGTATTTATGAAGTTTGTGGTTAGTAATAAGAGACATCGAGGAATCAGCTCCAGAAAAATTAGTTATCAAATACCTCTCACCGGTGGCAACATGTACCACTATCCTCTTGCTTGGATTTGCGGGGGCTTTTTGTAATTTATTGCGCCCGCGACCTCTCTTGGAGCTCGAGGACTTAGCTCTAGAGGATGAGGGTGGCTCCCAGTTGTCGTCCCCCTCCTCCTCTACCACATCGGCCTGCCGGTCCAAAATCCTCCTCGTAGACCTCCTCCCCTCCCTCGTCCTTGTCGGCCTCCTCAACCTCAAACTCCTCGTCGTAGCTCTCCAACGCCCCTGTTCACTTGTAGTCGTCGGCCCCGCCCTCTCCCTCATCGTCGGCCTCCACGGACCCACCTAGGAGTGGGGGCCACCACCTGGGGGTTGGTGGCCACCACCTTGTCGTCCTCCCCCCACTGGGTGTCGGTGGCCACCACCTCGTCGCCCTCCCCCAACTGGGGGCCGGTCTCCTCCACCTCGTCGTCCTGGTGCTCTAGTGCACTACGCCTGCCCCCCTTCTCCCAGACCTTCTGGGCCCTTTTAGCCAACCTCTTCAAAGATCCAGTCATCCTGCAAAAATCAAATGAAATGACATGAATTAGAAGTATATGAATCGAATGAAATGAAATAATACAAAATAAATAAATATCTTAAATGAAAGAAATTAGATGTATATAAGTATAAACCTATAAACTTGAATAGCTTAAAAATCTTCGGCTTCCTCTTCCTCATCTTCCTCCTCGTTTTCTTTCTCTTCCTCTTCCTCTTCCTCTTTCTCTTTCTCTTCTTCTTCTTTCTCGTTTTCTTCCTCGTTTTCTTCCTCTTCCTCTTCATCTTCCTCTTCCTCCTCTTCATTTTCTTCTTTTGATATCTCTTTAACATCACCAATATCGACGTGTAGCTCTCCTGTTAAATCTTTTTTTTGGGATGGCTCCATGTCTAGACGAGACTCGTAGTCTTCTTCCATGAGGTCGGGCAATCCACCAACTGGATGACATTTATGGACAATCCACTAATTTTTGTAATCCAGGTGAGCGTGTGGCAGATAAAATACCAGCTCAACCTGTTCGGGGACAATGAACATGTCGGGCTTCTGATACAGCTTCTTATGATTGATCTCAACTAGTCCAAGTTCAGGAGTAGTACGCACCCCACTTTTAGGATCGAACCATCTGCACCGAAATAGCACTAGCGAGAGATCGTTGTTGCCTTCGTAAGATATTTCTATAATCTCCTCAATGATCCCATAATATTCTATGTCTGGACCACCAAGGTCGTCCGTGACATAACTCACAACGTCGCTATTTACTGTAATTGCATTTGGGCGAGCAGCCTCAGCCGCTTCGTACTGAAATCGATAACCATGGCAATCATAACATCCATGCACCTTAATTCTACGGCTGCACCCACGTGACATTTGTCGGAGATCGTTGTGCACACTGGAATATTTTTGACACTGCACAATCATGCGCGACAAGATTCTTTAAAGAATTGAAATGCTAATGAAATTTTACCTTATATAAGAGGAAGAAACTTACGTAGTAATAGAACCATGTTAGAAAGTTCGGACGGTTTTGTCCCCCACCCCATCGTTTCATCTTCATAATTTGTTCGCCTGAAGGATCACCTAGTCTTCTCCACTCTTTTTGAATGAATTGACTACAATATTTTCTTCAATTATTTATAGCAAAAGTATATATTTATAATTTAATTAAGACATGAATTAACTGACTCGATGTACACCTTCACTTCATCCATATTGTCGTACACGTATAACTGAATCACAATTTTTTCTCTGCATCCAAGTCACGTGTGCTGCTTTTACCAACACTGCATCTGGCTTAATCAAGAAATACTTCAAGAGTGGAAGTAATTCTACAACGCGCCTTCTTATACCTCGGCTGTGAGACATGAACCTTGTTCTTCGTCGCAAAGTAATTATCCTGAAGTACGCAATCTCCTGAGTCAGCCAAGCGTCGGCAATACTTCCTTCGACTCGTGCTTTGTTTTTCAACTTCGCACTAAGACTTTTCATCATGCGTTTCACAGGATACATCCACCTATACTGTGCTGGCCCCCCAACTTTTGCTTCATATGGCAGATGCACTAGTAAATGTTACATGCAGTTGAAAAAACAGGAACATAAATCTTCTCGAGTTTTGTCACGGGCACAATAATCTCCTTCTTCAATTCCTCCATCCTCGATGCGGATAGCTCTTTTGCACACAGCTCTCGATAAAAGAAGCTAAGCTCTGACAATGTGATCCAAATAGCGTCATCAACATATCCACGCCATACGGCCGGAAACAGACGCTCTATGAAAACTTTGTAGTCGTGAGCTTTTATTCCATTTAACTTGCATTGCTCTATACTAATAGCATGACGAATGCTCGCCACATACCCATCTGAGAATTTAACATTTTCCTTAATCCAAAGTAAAATCTGTCTTATTTGCCCACGCGTAAGACAGTACTTTGCCCTAGGTTTTGACCCATTTTCGTCGAGGTTCATGTCTGGCCGATTACATATCAAAGCACATTCCTCTCGAGCATTTTTCTTATCTCTAGTATTTCGTAGGATGTCCCAGTTTGTGTTCACGACTGGCTCATACATGTTTTTCTTTTGGTGCATCAGATCAAGATTGTGACACTGCTTCAGATCTGTTGCATAAGGAAGGTTGTAAATGCTGCACTTATGAGTCCAATGATACTCCTTACCATAGTTTGTGCTGTACCCTTTCTCCTCGAGATCGTCATGCCATTCGATTATATCTTGCACTTCAAACTATTCTGGTGGCCCCTTCTTTGTCACAGCCGTACCTTTACGAAATGCATTTCTTTGCTCCAGGAAACAACAGTGACAATCAAACCAACAAGCCTTACTACCTTTTTTCAGTGTGAATGCATCAGTATTACACAGGCATTTTGGGCACGACAACTTTCCATGCGTGCTCCACCCCGAGAACATGGCATATGCTGGAAAATCGTGTATGAACCACAGATATACGGACGCATCCTAAAGTTCTGTCCCTTATAACTATCATATGTCAAAACTTCTTTGTTCCACAGGTCGGTTAGCTCTTCTAACAGTGGTTTCATAAATAGGTTTAAATTTTTCTAGGAGACTTAGGCCTAGGTATGATAACAGAAAGGAACATGTACTCTTCTTTCATGCAGATTTGAGGCGGCAAGTTGTACGGGATAGCAAAAACTGGCCAGCACGAGTACGGCTGGGGGTCATATTAAAAGGCATGAACCTGTCGGTGGAGAGTCCGATTCGCACATTTCTGGGCTCAATGGCGAATTCAGGGTGTTGTTGATCAAAGTGCTTCGGACTTACGATCGATGGATGCCTCGTCGCTATATCTCGGCTAACGAGATCCATTGCCAAGAATCGCCACCAAGCCGGCATGACCACATTTTGTCAGGAGGAGCAGGTGGCGACGGGGAAAGCGACGACAATGATGCTGGGGCGAGAGAGGAGGTGGGGGAGTAACTGCTGACGCAACGGCGGCGCTTAAGGCGGCTCACGCTGGTGGTCGTCCTCGGATCCGTTTCCGATCTGCCGGCCGGTGGTAGTCCTGCTGATCCCCTCGCCCTGGCCCTGCTGACCCCTCTCCTCCGCGGAGCTCTGGAGCGGCGGCATGGCGCGTCGCGAGGGCTAGCTAGCTTGCTAGGGCTTCTTGCAGCTTCGAGAGGTTGAAGAATTTGGAGATCAACAAGACTGGCTTCACCTCCACCTCCCGCCGCTTCTCGGACAGTGCATTTTTCAGGAAAGGGAATATAGGTGACTGGGTGAATCACACGACTCCAAAGATGGCACAACGTCTGGTCACCGTCTTCCTGGACAAGCTCCAGGGATCCGATCTTGCTTTCTCCTAATGACTCGAGATGCGCTTATCAACATGTTTAAGGTGACCGATCTGATCACCTGAATGAATAAGCTGGCTAAGATGAAGTTAGCCATGTCTAGAATCAAATGAATAAGTTTAAACCACTCGAAACATGCTTTGCATGCACAACTTCTGATTTAAATCGAGCTCGGTAAAAGAATCACTACAGGAAAACAAAGTGTTTTCGTCGGCCCATATTAATTTCATCAGTTAAAAAAAACCGACGAAAAAAAAACCGACGAAAATAAGATTATAATTTCATCGATTTTCTGAAACCGATGAAAATAAAGCTTTATTTCGTCGGCTCCAGCCGACGAAAATAAGATGCTGCCGCGTCGCCCAAGTTTAACCCCACCCACCGGTCCGTCTATCAGCTCAAATGACCTAGATCGCCCACTCCCCCGCGCTGCTCCCCCACTCCCCTGCGCCGCCGCCACCCTGCTCCCTCGCGCCGCTCGCCGCCCTTCACCTCGCGCCGCCCGCCGCCCGCTCCCCGCGCCGCTCGCCGCCCTTCACCTCGCGCCGCCCGCCGCCCTTCACCTCGCGCCGCCCGCCGCCCTGCTCCCCCGCTCCACTCCTAGGGTTTCCTCCCCCTCCCTCGTCGACAGCGGCTGTGGCGTGGATAGGGGAGGTGGGGTTGACCTTGGCGGCGGCATGGCGATGGGGGGAGGGGGAAGGCTGGGGGCGGCGGGGGGAGGGAGGATGCCGACGTGGAGGGAGCGGGAGAACAACAAGCGGCGGGAGCGGCGGCGGCGAGCGATCGCCGCCAAGATATTCTCCAGCCTGCGCGCGCACGGTGGCTACAAGCTCCCCAAGCACTGCGGCACCAACGAGGTGAGGTTAAGCACTGCGGCAACAACAAGTTCCCCAAGCACTGCGTTCGCGGAATTTTTTTGTCGTTGGGGGAATTAAGCAGAAAACGATTCTAGATTCTTCAGATTTCTTGGTGAGGTTACTGAGATGTGTCATGTGTCCTGGGGAGGCAAGATGGATTGGGCACAATCTTGTTCTACTTCCCTTCGATTCCTACTGCTCCATTAGCATTGCGCGGATCCGGATTCTGCTTGCTTGGTTCATACAGCTGCACCGCTATTCTTTAGCCTCTACATGTTAGTGACATGCCCTAGAACACACCATTGCTGCATGCTAGCTCATAGTGTCACATGTCAGGTGGGTTGCATCTTCGGCTAGAGATGCTCTCTCAGTTTCGCCGGGGTTGCTGTTACATGGGTCACAATTAAACAGCTGGGCATCTGTAGCTTTGTGTTCATCAGACCAGAACGTATATTGGTTGACTGTTTATCCACTTGTTTCATATTTATTTATTTGAGTTGGAGAATAATATTTGCACTTTACCTAGGCATGATGATTAAGTAGGTTGTAAAATCAAGATAAAAATGAGAGGGAACAATGGTACCACCCCACCCATACTTATTTGTAGACTAATCCATGTCTATTTTGTACTTTGTTAAATGTTTAGGTTTAATGCTATTTTTTTGTACTTGCATATCACCACTTTGTTTTTTTAAGAATTTTACTTTACTGTTTTGTTTTCTCTTTATTGTATAAAACAGATAAACTGATTTTCTTTTGGTGGAGCAGTAGTTATTAGGTTCAGTTTTGCTTTTGCTTGTACATTCCCTACGCTGCTTTATCTGTATTGATCATTGTGTACATCTGATCATGCCATGCTATATCTGTGGATTTTTTTACTTTAACTGTATTTTTTTATTGAGTTTTTTTATCTTCCTGTTTATTGTTAGGTCATGGAAGTACTAATGGCTTTACAAGGAACTCCAATGGAAACTGACGATCCAATAACCAGCTACATGTTGCAGGTATGCTTTTAAAAGCCAGATAAAGTAAGTGTAATTGCCTTTCATATTTGTGTAATAAATGTCCTACATGTGATAGGCTTGGGCCAGGCTGTGCAAATGTCTTGGACAGGATTTCCTTCCATACATGAGCGTTTAGAATATTATACATCCTGCCAATGCCTTTGCATTTGCTATTGATGCAATCATATCTAACTTCTAAATACTATTTTCTTGTAGGCTGGGTTTGGTGATTACTCCAGTTGCAGTGTGCTGAGGTTTTGTGGCCAATAAAGGTGCTTTCTTAACAACATAATTTCCAAGTGAAGTTGCGTATTCTGTTATTGCTTCCATGGTGAGTACTAGAAAGTATTGTCATTTTAGGAATCGTTCATGAATAGTAATGAATGTGTGCTGAGGTTTTGTGGCCTTTTTTTTTTTGCTGGTAGTAAATAGTAATGAATGTGTCTTGGATTAATGTGTCATTTTTGTTTTATTTTAACTTATCTTATCTTCCCATCTACAATGGGAAGGATGGCACCTAAGGCATCTACAATAGTGGTTCCATACTTCCATTTCTTGTTTCAGTTATAACATGACACATCTTCTTCATCCATTTTAAAAAAACAATCTTAGCATGTTGTTTTGTCTTTTTCATGCATCGTCCATGCAGCATATCTTAGCATGTAGGAGCTTCTTGCCTGATGTGGAAATTTGGTAGTTATGGGTAAACAAACAGAAAATGGTTAGTTCTGTAGTGTATTTGTTTGAGCAATCTCAGGGTAGTCCAACTCGAGTTTCAAGAAATTGTTAATCGCTAATCTATCGGTGAGCGAATAGATTGGATTAATTAGATTAATCCTAATAAGAACTAATCTGTAATTGCTGTTAGGCGGAGTACTACTGATTAGAGGTTAATCGGGGATTAGTCAGGATTTTTAGAACATCGCTCCAACTTACCACCGTAGGTAATAGATCATTGGGCCATCGGATCAAATTGTATAGTTCGGATGTATTCAGTTTGAATCAAATAAAATCAATGGCTCAAAATAGTTTGGGTACGTCTTTAAAAAGGCCCTTACTTGAATACATTGCACTCATTGGTAGCATGCGAGTAAGAATTATGCCACTTGTAATATTTTCGCTTCTTCAGCTCTTTGAGTGGAGGAATCACATGCCCCTGTTTAAGCTGAATCTGCTTTTCCTGCAGAAGATGATCAAAAATCTAATCACACTTGAAAGTATTAAAAGAATACTTGCCCTTCTCGGGGCCTTTCGGTTTTATCCACCCAAGCTCAAATTCTTTCTTGTTGTTCACCCATTCAGCAACATAAGCACTGACATCCTCGGTATCGTAGTCATCTGAATCTTCGATCTCCTCAGTATCAACGACGTTGACAGCCTTATCCTTATTCTTATTATTACTGTTGTTATTCCGATACTCTTTCTGACCAGGATAAGAATTGACAGGGAACCGGCTTTCATACAGCGCGATTTTATGAGCCAGGTGCGATATATCTGCAAACTCTTGGTTGCCACCTTCTTCTGATTGACAGGCAATAAACCCTTAAAAGCCAATTCTGCCAGTTCATTGTCAGGCAATGAAAGGCTGTAGCATCGGTTTCTCACCTCCCTGAATCGACGCAAATAATCGTTCATCGATTCTCCAAACTTCTGTTTAATCATTATAATATCGGTAATTCTTGCTTCGTTGTCTTCAGAATAAAAATACTCATGAAATTTCTTTTCCAGATCTGGCCACGAGGTAATGATGTTTGGAGGAAGTGAAGTAAACCAGTTAAATGCCGATCCCGATAATGATAGTGGGAATAATCGGCATTTGAGAGTATTCTTTGATGCAGCCTCCCTGCACAGCGCAAGAAATCTAGCAATATGCTTGCGCGTAGAGGTGTGATCACTCCTGTTGAATTTGGCATTCGCGAAATCAGGAACTCGGTATTTATGGGGATATTCTATTTTGTTGAAAGCCGATTGATACGGCATAGTGTAATGAGGAGCAATTTTAGACGTTTTGAACCCGCATTGCTTCATCATATTGTAAACTATATTCCTGGTCATCTCTTCCAGATTTTCATTTGTCCCCGTATTAATCGGCTGATAGATTGGATCTGGGACCGGAACCATAGCCTGATTATTGGGTATCATCTGAATCGGAGTTGGATTGATTGTCAATGGGGGACTTGGTTGGGAGGTTCCAGCATGTGATGCCCCTGGCTGAGTATAAGCTGGATGCTGATTGCTCAAATTCATCCCTTGCGGAATATTTCGATTCACGTGATGAGCTTGTCCAGTCATGATGTTGTGTAGCGCGGTACTAGTCCCCTCCTGGATGATTCGTCCTAAAACCGATGACTGGTCCAACATCGATCGGTAAATAGAGCTATTGATATGGTCTCTTATCACCTCAGAAAAATCTCCGGTGAGCAGTGGATCTCCAATAAAAGTCTTCGTAATCTGGCCACTACGGGTTTTCCGATAGCCAGTTAGCATTCTCTTCTTGTTCTCCTCATGGATCTCCGCGAGCCTATCTTCGATTTCCTTTTTCTGATCTGGGCTCAATTCGTCAAACGTCACTGCCTCAGCAGCGAGCTTGAGCGCCTCCAACGCCGCCTCGGTGTCGGTACGCGTCATCTCGTTGGTTTTGATTGTTAGGGTCCCACCAAGCGTGCCAAAAAGTATGTTGAGACAAAAAATGGATTTCTGTGAATACACGTGCGGAAGCGTCAATTCTGTGATTGTGTCGCAACCAAAGACCAAGCGTGCCAGTCAATTTGGCCTGGAAATTGACAAGGAGAAAATCGTCAGTAATATAGCCCTAATCGGTTTTTCAATATAGCCAGATCAGGTTATTCGTAATCGGCTTTAAAGAACCCGATTACAAAATCTGTCGGCTTAATGCCTGATAGAGCAACTAAATGTAAATATTCTTTCAATTGCAAATCTTATACTTCTTTTTGGTATTTTTATATAATGTTAGCAGTAAACCTTTGCATCAATACATTAGATTAAACCAAAGAATAGATTAAATTGATTGGTCAGGCTAAGACAGTATTCAGATCTAAACTTAGATATAAACTAATAAACCAATTTGGAGGTTTAAAGCCAATAAAG
Organism: Raddia guianensis; assembly: GCA_036346415.1. Lineage (NCBI taxonomy): Eukaryota > Viridiplantae > Streptophyta > Magnoliopsida > Poales > Poaceae > Raddia > Raddia guianensis. Next base: position 31,350,091 of record CM070538.1, on the reverse strand, counting down.
GTAGATGCAATGCTTAATCAGCAAACATTTACATATGCAAGATCCTAAACAAGACATACACAAGATCGATTAAACGAGACAGTTGCATACATCGGATTCAGGAAAAGACATATGAAATACTTGACAATCGGCATTGCTGGATAAACACATATTACAGATCAATTGAATCGAGACAATGCAATATGCGATAATATATTAAAGATCAGTAAATTCCGAGATAGTTTAACATGCTTTGTATACATGAGATCAAGATGATACAGCCATGCATACAGGTTACAAGAAGAGAATCGATTATCCCATCGAGATAGCTCTACCTGCGAGTTGAAGCCTTTCGACAAAGTCGATCGGATTCGAGAAGGTATTTGTGTTTGATGTATGATGTATATTGTCGACGGTTAGGATATCGACCCAAGTCAACCAAGGTTCTTCAAAGAGGAGATAGGAGACACGCCGAACAACCACTTAACAAAGAACGAACAGAGATGTGGGTTTTTATCCTGGTTCAGGCCTCTCGGGAGAGATAATAGCCCTATGTCCAGCCTTTCTTATATATCAGAGATGAATACAAGAGATGGCTCGACGAGACGAACAAGTCTCGGCGAGATTATGGGTGTACAAGTGAGTAGTAATGCGACAAAGTAATCTTAGATGCCAGATGCGTCTAAGTCGTCCAGATGCCCCCTAAACGCCGTAGGGGCATGGTTTATATAGTACAGAGCAAACCGACCTACCAAGGAATATCGGGCCGGGCTAACTACGAGATCGTAACAAACTCAGTACATGCCAAATATAACCTACGGTAGATAAGGTAAGCTCCTAATCTTGGGGATCACGACTCCTTATCCAATCTGGGAAACCAACGTCCGGGTCTTCACGTAATCGTGCAGAACTCCTGTTCGAGATGGACTCAAACACGATTCCTTGGCCACTACGCACCACACCAGCCAGGAAGCTGTTCGGCAGGATGCATATGGGCCAGATAGAACCTTCCAGGGAGCTGGGCCCTGATAGGCTGTTCGAAAGGGCCGTCAGGGAGTGGGCCATGGCAATGGGCCGTAATTTAATCCCCGACAGCTAGCCCCCGAGACTCAAGTGGAAGGACTCACTAGAGTGGGGTCTTCCTCTTGAGACTCTAAGTCACAAATAGGGAAATCTTGCTGTTACAAAGACGTGTAGTGAGCGACCGAACAGGTTATGGCTCAACCGAACAAGACTTGTTCGGGACCGAACAAACCCGATTAGCGCCGAGCAACTCCGTTGCGTCGAACAGGGAACGACATCTGTCTGCGCAGAGCTCTCAGCCTTCAGTGCAAACACTGAAAAAATAGCCGCTAGCGGACTCCAACGAATAACTTCGTCATTGCGGCGATGAAAACAAAGCACCGCTTTTACCTAGCCGTTGTGGTAAAAACTAGCCGCTCGGGACAAAACCGTTGCAGAGCTGCTTATACGGGACTATAAAGCACCTAAGCCGCCGCTGCCACCACTGCTCTCGCGCCTTTCCTCTCTAAGTCCTAGCTCCAACCACGCCAAAGATCAAACACCCAAACTCCATCACCAACCCCGCCGTCCACTCAGGAATCGCTATGGCCAAATTCACAGGCACTAGCTTGACCGAGGAGGACCTTAGGATCTGGGAGGAGGAGGGCCACATCGACACCGGTAGCTGGAGGCTGCCCGGAGAGGAGGATACTCCGGAGCCGCTCGAGGGAGAGTTCGTCAGCTTCGAACAGTTTGCACTGTTCGGGTTGAGGTCTCCTGAGAGCGACTTCGTCGAGGCCTTCTTGAACATCAGCGGATTGGAGGTGGCGAACCTCAATCCGAACTCCATCCTCCAGATGGCCGTCTTCGCACACCTGTGCGAGGGCTATCTGGCATCGATCCGTCGGTGGGCTGTTCCTCCATTACTACACATAGAACGAGGAGCAGCTCCGCCGCTTCAACTGCAGGGTGCTACTACCTCAAGCTCGGGCCACCGCCGACGACGCCAGATCCTCGCCCACCGCTGCTCGACTCGATGGGCGCGTGGTGGGTGAGGTGGTTCTACAGCAAGCGGAGCGGCGACAGCAAACTCGTCTTCACCGGGAAGGCGCCGGCAAAGGGAACCTCAATGCCTCGGCCGGAGATGTCCGCCGAGGATTGGTACCTGACCAGGAAGATCGCCTCCCTCGTGAGCCTCGGGCTCACGGGCAGGGAGATCATTCGGGACTTCACAACGAATGAGTCTGTCTCATCGCGGCGGAGAGGTCCTATCCTTCTACAAGATAGAGGGATGGGAAGACATCACGAGGAGAGCACGGGTAAGTGCCTTTAAGACTCAACCTCTAAATAGATTCTTTCCTCCGAACAGGAACTGACGATCCCTTCTGTTCGGGCAGAGAAACCAACCGACGCATGGGTGACCGAGCGGGTCGACGCCATGCTGAAGGCGGCGAAGAAGGACGGGGAGGTCACCGGCGAGGTGGCGTACACCTGCCCGCGCAACGTGCTTGTCCGCACAGACGAGGTAAATTACTTACCCTCAGCCTATGTTGCTAGACTTGCAATGTTGTTTAGATGCTAACGTCCGCTTCTCAAAACGCGCAGGAGGACCAGCTGATCCTTGGAGGGATCGTTGAGGAGCTCTCCGGGTCTGAGAAGGAGAGGGGGAAGAAGGGCAAGGACAAGGTGGCCACAAAGCCCAAGGTGGCGGCCGAGCCGACGCGAGCTCATTGCGACGGCGGCCGCCAAATTGCCGAAGAGACCAGTGCAGCGACGGAACGCATCGAAAGGCACCAAGCGGGCGCGCGGTCAGCCCAGGGAAGAGACTAAGCCCATCCCTCCTCGCCGAGCAAAGCGGCGAAGAGGTAAGACCATGGCCCTCGGCTCGGGCGTTACGCAAGCTCACCTCGCCGCATGGATTGGTCACAACAGTCGCCGAGCGAGGAGGCTCGAAGAAGAAGTCGACGCAAGAAAAACTTCTTGCGCCAAGGCGAGAGGAGCGTTCAGCTCAAGAGGGAGTTCGTTCGCCGCCGCCAACACCCAAGGGCCAAGGCGAGAAGCCGCCAAGGAGATCCCGAGGAAGAGGCGGAAGGTTCCGCGAAGAAGATCGAGATCAAGCCTTCCACTAGCGGTATATAGGAATCGATCTTTAGATCTTCCAACCTTCGACGCGTTAGACTTAACGATCGTCTCTTTTCATCACCGCCCAAGAAGAGACCGCCACATACGACGTCGAGGAGGCGCCGAGCATTCTTTGCCGAAAGCATCTGCAGCGCGCCATCGGCGATGAGGCCGGCGAGCCTCAAGGACAAGCCGGCGGCGTGGAGCTCTTCTTGCCGGACTCCGCCGAAAGCGATCGACGCGCCAAAGACGCGTGGAGCGGCTGGAGGCAAAAATAGCGACAAGCGGCGCCACGAACTTCGTGCCAAGGCGATGGCTCGGAAGCTGCCAGGCGGACCGAGCGGCCGGTCTGCCAGCACTTCGTCGCAGGGCAGCTCACCCCGAGGCGACGGGGTTCTCTCGCGAAAGGTGGTGAATTCCGCCGCCAGGAAGAAGAGCCCCGGCGGTGTCGAGCAAGTCGCCCCGCCCAGAACGACGGCGCCACCCAGTGGAGTGGCTCGGTTTCGCCGAAGACGCTCGAGCGGAAGAGAAGGAGGAAGAGGAGAGGAGCGCGAGACGAAAGCGCCGCCTGCCCCCTGCTCTCGGGAAAAGGCGCCCCGCAAAGGAAGGAGCGAACAAAGCGGCGACGGAACAACGCCTCATCTCATTCCGCCTGACGAAGGGGCTTGGCGCATGGCTCGAGGACCGCTGCGCCCTGAGTTGAAGCATCGGTTTGGCAAGGTAAACTCAAGACCAAACCTTGTTCAATTTAATTGTATTATCGCAAAGCGTTTTGACTTGATCTTCTCCTCGTGTCTTCGTGGATACCATGGCGAACTCGAGGATGGCGTCACCATCGAACGGGCGCCGGCCGGCATTCCTCCGGAGCATCTCGAGACGAGGGATCCGGGCGAGCACTCTGCTGCCCAAAGCCGTAGCCGGTGAAGACGAAGCGAAGAAGCTCAAGGCCAAAACTGTCCAAAGAGAGGCGCCTCCGAGGCCCTTATAAAGGAAGCCGAGGAGCTTGTGTGCAGCCGTGAGGGCGAGCACCGCGGAGGAGAAGCCGGGCCGCATGAAGTGGCTTGAAGAGCAGCTTGCTGACGCGTCCCACTGGCGGAACCAGCTCGCGGCAGAAACCGAGAAGCTCAAGGCCCAGCTCGCCAAGGAGGAGCAGACATCCAGCGGACTCGGGCTAAAATCTCGACCACATGGGCTTCACAGAAGAGATTGAGGAGATCTGCGCGGATGGCGGTGAGGGCGATCCCAGCGAGAAGAAGGTCAAGGAGCTGGACGAGCAGCTCAAGACCGTCGAAAGGCCGAAGTTAGCAGAAGCGAGGCTCGACCGACCAGCTCACGGGTCAAGACCGAAGAGGTCGAGGCTCTCCGTCTGGCGACGGAGCAGGCCAGGAGCAGCAAGGAGGAAGCCGATCGTCTCCGAGCTGAGGCCAGAGAGGGGTTCAAAGCCCAAGGGGAAGTCCTGCGCCTCAAGGAAGTTGTCGAGGAGCTCAAGGAGCAACTCGCTTCAAGGTAGTCAGAGGGTCAGAACCCGAGAGGGACCTTTATACCTGCAGATTTTGTTAATAAAGACTTACCCTTTCCCTCGCAACGAAGGAGCAAAGAAAAGACAAGAACGAATGAAACTAAGAGAAAGGCGAACAGCTAGGAAGTTTAAGAAAACCGGTAGGCGCTTAGCCTAACTCCCAGCCCCCGTTGTGCAGCTGCTCGAGGACCTGAGTTTGCGAACTCGAACAGGTGCACAAGAGAAAGAGCGACGCCCTAGCCCCGTGACGGACGATGCTCGAGAACCTAAGCTGCGAACTTCGGCACGCGTCGAGAGAAAGAGCGACACCGTATTTTGCTCGATTAGCTTCCGTAGGTCGCTCGTTGACGTAAGTTAGGCGCCCAGAGTAACCGAACAAGAAAAGTGTCTCTGCCGCGGGGGGCTTACGAGAGCAGGCTTTACTAAGTGGTCGTGCCGAGCAGTAAGTGCCTCTGCCGCGGAGGGCTTACGAGAGCAGACTTAGCCGCAAGGTGGAAAGGTCATGTTACGCGACCCTGAGTTTAGGAACTTATTGAAACCAGATACGGATAGGGAACAATCCTTAAGATTGCGGAGCCAAGAGTTCGCAAGGTCGGGCAGCCATCAAGTGTTACCAGAGAAAAAGTAGTCTGAGAAGACAAGAAGTGAAAAAGGCGCAGAAGCCGCGAGAATTCACTTAACTGTTGGATTGAACTTTACATGGTGCCCGAGAGACTTGGACGAACTAAGGCGCGATGTTTTCAAAAAGCGCAGGGCTAAGAAAACAGAAAAGACCTACACAAAGAACTTACGGTCGGTCGATGTTCCAAGTGTTTGGTCACTCTCTCCGCCCTCCATAGCTGTGCGCGTAATGTTCCCGGACGAAAGCGTAAGAGACGACCGTAAATGGGCCCTCCAAACGAGGAGTTAACTTGTTGGCATTGGACAAGTTCTGGACACGGTGCAGAACGAGGTCGCCCGCCTTCAAAGCCCTTGGTCGAATCGACTTGGCGGCGTGCGGCAAGATCTTCTTTGGTAGCGCCATTCTCGACTTGTGCCCGGTCGCGTGTGCCTTCGAGGACATCGAGATCGAGGAGGCTCTTGCTCGCCGTCAACTAAGTTGACCGAGCTCGTCGAGGCTAACCGAGTACGATTTCGGGCGGGATGGCTTCGCACCATAGACCGCTTGGAAAGGGTTTCCCGGCCGCCTACCGTCAGAAAAGCGAATCGCCTGAGGACGGAAGAACTTCGTCAACCCGAGCCTTCTTGTGCTCGGCGAGAGCAGCGAATACCCGCCGCTTAATACCACGGACTATCTCGTCCGTTAGCTCGCCGATCGCTCCATTGCTCGTGGATGTGCCACGAGGCGAACAGACCTTGGTACCCAAATGCTCGCAGATTCTCGAATAGCTCGCCGAACTAGGTACCGTTATCCGTGATCGCTTATGGGGAATCCCAAAGCGCGTGACCACGTTGTTTTTGAAAAAGCGAGCGGTCGCTTTTGGCGTGAAGAGATTTACACGTGCTCGCCTCAATCCACTTTGTAAAAGTGTCTATGGCGACGAGCAAGTGTGTATAGCCCTGCACTTTAGGGAATGGGCCGAGCGCATCCGCACCCATGTGGAAAAAGGCCGGGATGGGGATTGTTTGGAGCTCTTGGGCGGGCTTGTGTGCCTTCCGGACGTGAAATTGGCAAGCCTTGCACTTAGTCACGATGTTCCGGGCATCTTGTAACGCAGTGGGCCAATAATAGCCCATGCGAAACGCTTTGCCGACCAGAGTTCTGAAGGAGACGTGGTTGCCGCAGGCACCCTCGTGTATGTCCCTAAGAAGGAACACACCCTCCTGTTGCGAGATGCACTTGGAGAGAACTCCCAGAGCACCTTTACGGTAAAGGATGCCATCCATAAGTTTATATGGAGCAGCACGCCTTGTAAGCCGGGAACGCCGCTTCGCTGTCGGGCGTGGTCCCATCGCAAGGTACCGGACAAATGGCGTTGTCGATCCGCGCACTGCTCGATAACGGAGACAAAGACCACTGCCTCTCGTTGTCTCGTCCGGAGACGTGATCGAGGGCTTGTGAAGGTGCTCGACGAGCACCCTGCGGAAGCGAGTTCGCGTGAGGATCCAAACTTGATAGCTGGTCGGCCAGAAGTTGTCCTTCCGGCACGTGAGCACTTCGAAAAATCGAAAATGCCGCTCAACTTCCTCACTTCAACCAGGTATCGCGCCATTGAGTTATCGCAGACCGATACTCCTTGTTAACTGGTTGATGACCACCGTGAATCTCCTTCACAGCTAGCCGTTGGACACCAAGCGACTTGCACGCTCTTAGTCCCGCGAGGAGGGTTCGTACTCTGCAGCGTTGTTAGTCGCCGCAAAGTGTAGTTGGATAGAATATCGGAGTTGCTCTCCTTGAGGGAGATGAGAACGAAACCAGCCCCGAGTTTTCAAAGTCGAGCCATCGAAAAACATGGTCCAAGAGGGTTCATCGGGTTGCTCGGAAGCTCCTCGATTTGGGCGGCAAGTCCATTCACGACAAAGTCAGCTAGGACACGTGACTTAATAGCGTTGGGCGACAAATAATGATCAAACTCGCTAGTTCCATTGCCCACTTGGCTATACGTCCGCTAGATTCCCTGTTCGTAGGATTTCTCCCGGAGGGAACGTGGTCGGACCAGATTTGATGCTTTGGAAGTAGTGGCGAAGCTTCCTGGAGGACATGTGCAAGGCATAGAGGAGCTTCTGGACCTCAAGGTAACGCTCCTTTGATCCGTGAAGTTCCTCGCTCACGTAATTGATTGGTCGCTGTATGCCTTCCCTTTCGACCGTCAAGACCGCGCTCACCGCTTGTGGCGTGCAACCTAGGTACAGCAGGAGCTGCTCGCCATGCCGCGGGGTAGTCAAGACCGGAGGATTGGACAGGTATTGCTTCAGATCCTGGAAGGATCTATCGGCTTCTTCCGTCCACTCGAAACCATTGTGCTTGCGCAGGGCCTTAAAGAAGGGCAGCCCGCGTTCGCCTTGACGGGAAATAAACCTACTTAGAGCAGCCATCCGCCCAGTGAGGCTCTGTACTTCCTTTATGGTAGTTGGAGCCTGCATATTTTCAATGGCTTCGATTTTTTTAGGGTTGGCAGAAATACCTTGCGAGCCAATAACATGACCGAGCAACATTCCAGATCGAACACCAAAGGTACACTTTCTGGATTTAATTTTATTCGATGCCTGATGAGATTATGAAAAGTCTCCGCCAGATCTTTTACATGATCTGGAGCATACTTGCTCTTTACAACTATATCGTCGACATAGACCTCCGTGTTTTTCCACATTGCTCGGGAAGGTCTTCTCCATTAAGCTACCGAACGTGGCACCAAAGATTGCGCAGACCGAAAGATATGGTCGAGCAGCGTAGAAAGTCTTTGAAAGGGGTGATGAAGGCGCTTCTCTTCATCCTCGGGAGATGCTTATTTGGTGGTAACCGGAGTAAGCATCTAAAAAACTCAGAAGCTGGGCGTCCGCAGTCGCATCGACCAGCTGGTCAATACGAGGCAGCGGGAAATTGTCCTTAGGACAAGCAGCGTTCAGATCTGTGTGATCGACACACATCCTCCACTTGCCGCCTTTCTTCTTTACAATGACAGGGTTGGCTAACCACTCGGTGTGATCAACCTCGCGGATGAACCCAAAGAATGAAAGGTTTGCTGTCGATCTTTGATGATCCTGCTTAAATTCAAAAGCGACGAAGCTTCTGGCGAACAGGCTTTTTGTCCGGCCGGACAGCCAGTTTGTGCTCGATTACCTTCCTTGGGACTCCGGGCATGTCAGATGGCTCCTAGGCGAATACATCTGCATTAGCTCGGAGGAAGGCAATGAGCTCGCTTTCCTATTTGGGGTCCAGATTGGCCCCCAAGTGAACTGTCTTGGAAGTATCATCAGCGGCAATGGAACTTCCTTGGTTTCTCCCCTGGTGAAGGAGACCCTAGGGCGTCAGTGACTTGGTCTGTGGAACTTCAGACCGCCTGGCGGAAGTTGGTCGACAGTATGCGAGGGATCGCTCGTCGCAATCCGAGCGCTTTGTGGTTGCCCTTGACCGTAATCACGCCGTTAGGACCCGGTATCTTCACGCAATGGTAAGCGTGGTGGGACACGGCCATAAACTTACCGAGAGATGGCCTGCCCAAGATTGCGTTGTACGCCGATGGAAAGTCGACCACGTCGAAAGTGATCAATTCTGTCCGGAAGTTGCTTGGGTTGCCGAAGGTGACAGGCAGGACAACCTGCCCCAACGGCTTGACAGCTTCTCCCGGAACAATTCCGTAGAAGGGCATTGCGACTTCCTTCAGCTTGGAACGGGGAATTTGCATCTCGTCCAAGACTTTAGCAGAAAGCAAGTCCAAAGCGCTCCCGCCGTCCACTAAGACACGGCCAACTCTCGCGTTGCTGATGGTCGGGGCGACCACCAGTGGGAGCCGCTGAGGCTTGGTCATCCCAGTGGGGCAATCATCCTGAGAGAAGGAGATGGGGACCTCACTCCACTTCATCGATTCACGATGAGGTTTTGCCTTTTCGACGTTGTGGACCTCCCGAGCAGCTTCTTTGAGGCTGCGCCGAGAGGTGTAAGCCGAGGAGCCGCCGAAAATGACGGCGATATGGTTCACGGGCTCTTGATATTCATCATCATCTTCCCGATCACCATCGTTGGTTTGGCGCTTGGCCTTACCGGCATCACCTTGTTCGGGCAGGGTGGGCATTGGGCCCTTGCCGTTGTAGAAATCTTCGAGCTTTGCAGCCCAAGTTCTACAGTGGCGTATATCATGCCCGTAGTGCTGGTGGAACTTGCAAAATCGGTCGCTCGGACCTTTCTTGCCTTGTCCGCCTCCCTGAGCAGGCTTTTTGCCCTTGTAATTATTGTTAGGCTTCTTCTGCCCATCTTTGGGAGGAGGTGTGCGATCCATACCTGCGACGGTATTGTTCGCATCACCTTTGTTCTTCTTCTTCTGGGACTTCTTGTCACCAGGAAAATTGCTGCTGCTCTTCTTCTTCTCATCCACACCAGGCTGGGCGGGCAGCTCGTCCTTGTCGAACGCCTTTTTGTACTGAACGCGCTCTACCGCGTTGGCATAGCGGTCAGCCGCCTTGAACAGGTCGTTGACGGTCCAGGTCTCGTTGATCTCAAGATTCTGGGTGAGCCGCTCGTCGCGGACTCCGTTTTTGAAGGCGCGACAATGATTCATCCGAGATGTTCGGATCGTGTTGCGGATCTTAATGAAACACTTCACGGTTGCGGAGGGTCTCCCGCTCATCCGGATCATCCGGTGCAGATCATCCTCCTTGCCCGCACGCACATAACAGCTTTGGAAATTAGCGATCGAGGCGTCACAAAGTCGGGTCCCATGAGTGATGGAACCCCTTGCGATTGAATGACCATGTCCGAGCAAAGACCTCAAGGATAGTCGGGAGGTAATTAGCCATAACGAGCTCGTCACCCCGCCGCCATGATGGCCGTGGCGTAGATGGAAAGGAATTCTCCGGTTACGAGTCCCATTGTACCTCTCCATGTGGCGGGCTTGAATTTTGAGGGCCACCGGACAATCAAGCTCGTCGGAGAAAGCCCCGCAGCCCAAAGCATACGACCGCCACCTTCCCGCGAACGTAGTCTTGAGAAGACGTTATCCTGTTGCGCGGAGGAACTCCTGCTGAACGGGATGATTCGCTGGAGAAACTCTCTCGGGACAATCCACCACGCCTTCCTCGTGGTGGCGACGACGCGCTCTCACGAGGGACCGTCCGTGATCATCGCGTCGCGCGCTTGCCCCGTGGTCGCGATGACTACGAGGACTTGGCGAGCGACGGTGACCACGGTAGCCTGCTCATGGACGGTGATCGCCGATGGTGACGGGGTCACGCGATCGATCGAGCTGTCCGAATCATTCCGGCGCTTTGGGCTGCCGCTGCGGAGGAGTTGTTGACTTCTCCTAGAGACTTTAGGCCTTGACCCGCCGCTCTAGGTTAGACGCACAAGACGCCCATGCGGCGAGATCACCTGATTGGTGGATATAAGGACCGCTATAGCTATAGCCGAGCCGTTCCCGACTTTGATCTATCGGTCCCGAATCTCGAACCATCCGCGTTACGCCCGACCGAGTCCGATCACGCGGGAATTGACCCGAACGGGAAGCTTCGCCGGAGACTTAGCGCCGATGCGCGGTGGGTCGCGACGCTGCCGCTACACGGTCGCGAAACCGTGCTAAGGTCGATTGATGGAATCGCCGAGGCTGCGGCGAATGACGCCTTGCTCGCGGCGACTTCGCGACCTCGTCTTGATGCCGAAAGCGAGTTAATCGCCCGACCGCCAGCCGTCCGCGGCCGTGCGGGATCCTCGAGGTTCCTACATCGCCATGTTAATGCTGCGGGGGCCACGCGAAGGTATGCTAGACGGTGTCATCGCTGTGTCTCCACAGGTAGAATCTACCGACATAGCCTTGGAATCCGATAAATCTAAACCGTCGTAAAGATCATCGGTTCCGTAATCGTCGTTGATGACGGGAGTGCGATCTGAGGCTATCTCTGCCATGTAAGCGGAGACATCTGCCTCGGATGCGGAAAGCGTTCGAGACCGAACAGATCGATCTGAACTGACAGGGGATGAGACATCCTGTCCTTCTGAGTCGTAGGCCTCAGGAAGTATCTCTGTATCGCTGACGGAGTTCGACATGCTCGATCTGCGTGTCCCCACGGTCGGCGCCAGCTGTCGACGGTTGGGATATCGACTCAAGTCAACCAAGGTTTTTCAAAGAGGAGATAGGAGACACGCCGAACAACCACGAACAGCAACGAACAGGAGATGGGGTTTTATCCTGGTTCAGCCTCTCGGGAGATAATAGCCCTCGTCCAAATTTTCTTATATATCAGAGATGAATACAAGAGATGGCTCGACGAGACGAACAAGTCTCGGCGAGATTATGGGTGTACAAGTGAGTTGTAATGCGACAAAGTAATCTTAGATGCCAGATGCGTCTAAGTCGTCCAGATGCCCCCTAAACGCCGTAGGGGCATGGTTTATATAGTACAGAGCAAACCGACCTACCAAGGAATATCGGGCCGGGCTAACTACGAGATCGTAACAAACTCAGCACATGCCAAATATAACCTACGGTAGATAAGGTAAGCTCCTAATCTTGGGGATCACGACTCCTTATCCAATCCGGGAAACCAACGTCCGGGTCTTCACGTAATCGTGCAGAACTCCTGTTCGAGATGGACTCAAACACGATTCCTTGGCCACTACGCACCACACCACCAGAAGTCGCATTCGGCAGATGCATATGGGCGAGATAGAACCTTCCAGGGAGCTGGGCCCTGGTAGGCTGTTCGAAAGGGCCGTCAGGGAGTGGGCCATTGCAATGGGCCGTAATTTAATCCCCGACATATATTTTATTCTCGAGACCTAAAGTCCTATTTATAGTATTACAAAGTCGATACCGATACAACCTATTTTACCGCGCGGCTAAAGATATCTTCTAATCAGAGTGTATCCTTTCCGGATTGATAATATCGGTATTCCTCAATAAACTTTTCTCCTTTGCTGATAAGGCCCATTTTCTAATTTAGCCCAATAATTTCGATACATTTCGCTATTTCACTACATCCGATTTTCTTGCCAAATTTGGGTGTCAACAATGGTGCATCGGTTTTTTAATTTCGTCGGCCTATGAAACCGACGAAAATACTGTAATTTCGTTGGCAACCGACGAAAGGGCATTTAATTTCGTCTAGCACATTTCGTCGGCAACGAAATTATGTTAATTTCGTCGACAAACTAACGAAATTATGTTAATTTCGTCGGTTTGCCCCTAATTTCGTCGGTTTTTGGCCGACGAAATTACTGCGCTTTCCTGTAGTGAATGAGTGGTATAGATCGCACGGTAAGAGTTCACTTATGAAGACTCAATGTGGCCAAGTTTTCGGTCTACAATATCACTGCAAACTTTTGCCGCGCTATCTGAACTTTTGCGGTCCTACAATTTTTATGTAATCTGAACCTACGTTTCCGTTGGAGCACCCTTCACGGAGAAAGTATCGTTCCGATCCAATAGCGATAGCCCTTCACCCGCTTCGATAGGCGGACTCCAACCTTCACAACCACTTGGATCTTTCACAAGCTCCTCTTTCGAAGGCGACCAAGCCATGTCCTCCAAGCTTAGCACTTAAGTAATAGGTTGGAAAAAAACCAATCCCACCAGATCAAGTTTCCATTAAGCATCAAGCACTACCTGAAACCCTAACACTCGATCTCTCCCAAAAACCTAGTTTTGTGGCTCTCCCTCAGATAACTTAGTGAATGCTCAATGAGTCAACAACAACCCAAAACGACACCCATTTAGGGCTGGCAACGAGCCGAGCTTGAGCGAGCCAGCCTCAAGCTCGTGACTGACAGGCTTGGTCCAGGCTCGGCTCGCTAAACAAACGAGCTGGAAAAAAGCTCACCTCGAGGCTCGTTCTGCATACTGGTCTAGCTTCATGGCCTTCGATCTGAGGGCCCTTGTCTCTTCCCCGCAGCCTCATGCTAAGTGAGAGAGAGAGAGAGAGAGAGAGAGAGAGAGAGAGAGATCCACAAGGGGAGAGAGGGAGATGGCGGCGGCCATAGGGGAGAGGGGAATGACGGTGGCTCCGGCGCCAGTGAGGGGCGGCGCAGTTCTCCGGTGGCGCCGCGGCTCGCTAGGCCGTGGGGAGGGCGGCGGCGCTATGGGATGGGACGACGGCGGCATCTAGGTAGCATGGGTTGGGCTGGGTTGCGGCGGTAGTAGAAGCGGCGCGTCGGCGAAGCGCGGAGCTACTGGCGGTGTCGGAGCGACAGCGCAACAAAAGGTTCATCTCGGCGCGGCCCGAGGAGCGGTAGCGACGGCTGGTTGATGATGGGGATGGCACGGTGGAACTTGGGCCGGGCGGCGACGCTCTCGGTGGTGGTGTGGCAAGGCGGCGTCGCGGCGCTCCGGCGACGGCAGCGTGTGGCGCCGCACGGCACGGACGAGGGCGCCAGATCGCAGCCGCTAGCCAGCGGGCTAGGGTTGGGGAATGGGGACGGGGATCTGGGGGTCGGGTGGCCGCACGTGACTGGGCTGGGTGCGTAGTGCGGAGGCGGACTAGGCTCTGGGCCTGTGGACTGGGCCGCTAGGAAATGAACGAGCCACGAGCGGTTCGTGAGCGAGCCAGCCGGTGGCTCGGCTCGGCTCGCTAATTGACCGAGCTGGAAAAAAAGCTCGAGCTCGGGCTCGTTGGCCTACGAGCCGAGCCCGAGCCGAGCCAAAACCGAGCGAGCTACGAGCTGCTCACGAGCTGCGAGCCAGATTGCCAGCCCTACACCCATTAGCATTTAAATATGGAAATTATGCTCAATTTGTTAATGCGAAGAGCCCATTAGCATGTCCATATAAAAGCACGGCTTGGGGCCACGCGGCCTGACAGACTGCTCTCATCAAGCCCTAGCCATCGCGCCCTATCCCACTGGCTTGAAAACCCTAGCTATGTAGTGAGGTGTTAGCACACCTCGCACGTGCCCTGGACGTATGGATACTATTAGAGGCGCTGCCATTTAGCGACACGCTGATTGGTGGAACCCAGCGAGTACGTTTACTTCCTTTACGTATCGCGACCACATCGGCAAGTGGCGATTGTTGATGGTGGCACGACGATTAGTGAGGTGACATTCGGCTCTGGCTTGATCGATGGCTTCCTATATCACGACACATGCAACATAAGAACCGGCTTCTCTGACTCGACTTCCACTGTTGCGACCGCGCACCAAGAGTAATGATTCGTGATCCGCTATTCGCATGATATCCTAGGTGTTTGTGGTATAAAATTTTTAAATTGTGCTAGCGTAGTCAATCCGTTCCCCTTTAGTTAAAAGGGAGAGGGGGATCCCACCTTCTTGCATGTAGACAGTAAAAGAGAAATTCAAAGATAGAATGAGAGTTTGCATGTTGGCACTAAGCAAATGATTTGCACTAAATATTTTGCCTAGATATATTAATAAGAAAGTTCTTGACGTGCGAGGTCTTATTGAACAAGTTCGTGATTTGCGTGGCCTTATAATCTAATCAATCCGTGAGCTGCGTGGCCGTAATAATTAATGTTGTCAACTTCGTAAACTGCGTGGCCTTATAATAAGCCTGATTGGTCGTACGTGCACATCAGCACATGGCATCACCCCAAAGCCAAGGAGTCAAGAACTGGCTGCCTGATCTGCATGCATACCACGCACAACCTGATCTGTACGCGACATGACCACCACCCAAACGACACCACGCGTTGCCGTCGCTCCCGTGCCGCTCAAGGACGTCGCTGACGCTTCCGCCACCGCGCCGGCGCAGCCGCCGGAAGAGTACGGCGACATCGTCGACTCCCTCGCATGCAACCCCAAGCTGAGGCGCCTGCGATGCTACCAGGGCACGTGGGTGCCGAAGCAATCCGACCCGGCAATCATCGCCATCCAGCGTGCCTTCGCGCCGCGCCGCGGCGACGTCTTCCTCGTCAGCCCGCCCAAGTGCGGCACCACGTGGCTCAAGGCGCTCGCCTTCGCCACCATGGTGCGCAGCGAGCACCCGCCCGCCGCTGAGGAGCACCCGCTCCTCCGCCTCAACCCGCACGACTGCGTCCTCTACATGGAGGAGGTCTTCGCCCAAGGGTTGGGGAGCAAGGTGGACGCGCTGCCGTCGCCGAGGCTGATGGCCACGCACATGCACCACTCCGTTCTGCCTGCGTCCATTACCGAGCATCCCGACTGCAAGATCGTCTACATCTGCAGGTAGGTAGATCGATCGGTATATACAGACATATTCTTATATTGTAATCTTGTTCTGATTGCATATTGATCGGCCGCATGAAGGGAGCCCAAGGACATGCTTGTGTCTTACTGGCATTTTGTCAGAAGCGTTGCACCTGAGCTCTCATTTTCCGACGTGTTCGAGTCCGCGTGCGAGGGGAAGTGTATGGCTGGCCCTATCTGGGATCACGTCCTCGGATACTGGAACGCGAGCAAGCAAAACCCGGGAAACGTGTTGTTTCTGAGGTACGAAGACTTGCTGCGAGATGCAGCTAGCAATGTGCGGAAGCTAGCGCGGTTCCTTGGGCAGCCGTTCTCGCTAGCCGAGGAGGAAGCCGGGGTCGTCGGCGACGTCGTGAAGCTCTGCAGCTTCGAGAGGCTGAGAAATCTGGAGGTCAACCAGACCGGCATGTGCGCCATCTTTCCAAGGAAGGCGTATTTCAGGAAAGGGGCGGTGGGGGATTGGGAAAACCACATGACGCCGGAGATGGCCCGTCGTCTGGATGCCATCGTCCAGGAGAAGCTCAAAGGATCGGGTCTTTCTTTCGCCTAATCGATGTCCTTCGTTACTCGTCGGGATCGCTTATGTTTACAGCATGGCAAATAATCTACCAAAATCCGACCGTTCGTTTTGCTGAATTATACCATTACTAGTAATGAAAGCGCGCGGACGCGCGCTATGGAACCGTCTGTTTTTCTGCCTGAAAAATGCTTATTTACATGGGCACACAACAGTCTACCAATGAGGAAATCATTAATGAAAGCGTGCGGACGCGCGCTATGAAACTGTCTGTTATTTTGCCTGAAGAATGCTTATTTACATGGGCACACAACAGTCTTATCAATGAGGCAATCATTCGTAACAGTGTATACTCATCAGGCAATCATTCATAACATACCAATAAGGTAGTGGTTTGTCAATGGTGTTTGCATCCATTCTCTATATTGGGTTGGTAATGTTGCTCAGTATATATTCTCTATTGAAATATGGTGCAACTTTTTGTTCCAATTAATTTTCACGAAGTCTGGCTGGATTCATTTCTGTACCTAGTGGCCTAGTGGATGTTGTAGGTTTAGTTTAGTTCTCCTGTATCCTTTGACAACTGACAAGCTAGATTTAAAAGCCAATTTGTGAAATGTGCAAAGCCATAAGACTTTGGATGGAATCCTTCATTTGGAAAACACAAAAATAAATAGCATGATGCTGGTAGAGCTGCATGTTCTATTATTTCCTTCTTTAAAAAAATGCTTTGCATTTATGTTATACCATCCGCACATACATGTACCATAATGTTGGTTTTCTTATCTTACATAGGATGAAAAGGAATTAGTGGAAAACAATGAAGATGTACTGACCAGTAATCCTGATTTTGTAAGGCCATCATATCGATTGAACTTATAATATATCTCTATAGCTGTTTATGCAGCTGTAATCTCTGTGGCGAGGATCAGCCAGAGAGATTATAACTGTATGGGCAGGTGTAGAGATATATTCTAACAAGGTCATTGCTTTTTCTGCTTGCTAGGAAATGCCGTTGGCATTGGACAAATGTCCTTAATACATTTTCTTATTGATGGCACCCTAAGATATCAGTATTCTATCACTTCCTTTAAAGGAAAACCGCCAGATGTTTTATATACGTTAAAAAAGCCAAAGATAGTTAATAGACAACGAAGAGTGACTGTTGACTACAACTCTTATATATCAATAGTTTGCACATTATCGGTAATATCATTCGTCACCGCACAATTCTTTACCTTTGGTTGGCAAGATAGGTTTACAATGAGGCTCAAATAGTCAGCGGATTGACCAACGGTGCGTGTTTATAGCAATGACAGATAGCAATGCATCTTAGCAAATAGCCTGCATTATGCTCACCATTGGACTTTTATTGGATTCTGCTTGCAAGAGAAAAGAACATCATTCCTTCGATTCTTTCCTGTACAATAAATGATAATATAAAAGTATGCAACATTATCATTATGGCATTCAAAATTCGTATTAGTGTTTCATGTTTTAGCTTCCAAGAAACAACCTACCTCGTAGTAGCAGCATGTTTTCAGAACCATGTAGGGCCTTGTATTGTTTGCAGAACATAAAGAAATAACGAAAACTAAAAATCATTTGAGAACCTTAACATCACACGGTAATGTGCTGTCATTTTTTGAAGTCCCAAGAGGATGCAAATTAAGATGTGAACCATCGATAAAATGTTGGAACAATAACATGCAAAAATGTTCAGCAATAATTTATACCATGTAAACCCGCCATGTATTTGTCAGGCTCGGAAAACACCCTCTGCAGTGGCCCAAGGTACCTACATGGTAGCAAGAATTAAGAGAAGACTTTGTAACATGTATAATAAATATAAGAGCAGAGATATTTGTGAAACAAACGTTGTTTGAGACTGAAGTAGAATAAGATACAGAGTGTGACCAGTGGACACCCTAAAAGGCTTATGATGAGAAGGTTTAAAAAATAAGCATGCCATCAAAAAGTTAAAAACAGAGTAGGACTCAAATCTAGTTGCTTGTTTGTGTCTGCTGATTATAAAACGCATGATAGGATTCAGATGTTGTCTTAAAGAGGGCAGCATGGTAGATTTTTTTGCAAAAGGAGTTGAACTCCCATTTCCATTACTAAGAACGGAAACAAACCAGCATTCTTACAACCATCAACAAACTAGAAAATTAAGGAGGGAAGATAAGGCAGGACCCCCATACCCACACACCCTCAAGTAGCAAAACAGGAAATAAGCTAGGGAACAAAAGACTGGCAGAGAGTTCCAGACCACAAGCTAAAGCGAGGATAATACAACTAGACAACCAACAGCGAACTAAGAGGGGGCTACTACGCCGGATTATCAGCATTGTCCTTAGCCATCGACATGCTTGACTTGGCATCCTCAATCACCTTGTAGATCATGCCTATCCCCATTTGCACCAACTCCTTGTCATCAGCCTTCAAAAGCCCTGACCAAAGTTGGAGAAAAACACAAAGAGCAAACACAACAGTAAATTGATTGCGAGGACACTTATGATTAAACACAGCATCATTTCTTCTGGTCCAGATCGTCCAACAAATAGCTGCCAAAGTAAAAATCTGCAAGTTTTTGTTATTAGGCATCACCAGCCTTGCCCATCTATCAAAACCCGTGAAGTCAATAGGGACAACCTATACACCAAGACAAACAGCAATCACATTCCAGATAGATTTAGACAGGGCACAGCCAAAAAACAGGTGATTGTTAGTCTCAACATTATTACCGAATTCACAAGTGAGATTACCCAACCAACCCCTCTTACTAAGCACAGATTTGGTAAGAATTTTTCCATTCCAAGCCAGCCACAGGAAAATTTTTACTTTGTAAGGGAGCTTAGCTTTCCAGATTTTCAGAAGATGATTATTAATGCTCCCATCACAGAGCTTTTTATAAAGGGAGTTAACAGTGAAAATCGACTTAGTTCCTAACCTCCAGCTGCTTACATCCCCTTCAACATTGGGATCTATCACAAGGTAAGGTTTCAAGAAGTCAGTCCATTTCTCCAAAGTCTTAGTCTCAACCCACACTACAAGAAATATGGCCTTCTGTGACAATCAGATATCGTCACAAAAAGGGGTTTTTTTTGTCACCTTATCCAATCTGTGACGCTCCTGTGACGAAAATCAATCTGTCACAGAAGGTGCGTCTCTAAAGCCCTTCTGTGACAAAACAAAGAAAAACGTCACAAAATTAGTGACGAACGTTTCATCGTCACAAAGAATTATGACGCTATGAATCGTCACAATTTAAAACAAAAACGTCACAAACAAATGACTAGGATGGTGCTAGATAGATGACATGGCAGGTGATGTGGCAAAAAGTTGTGACGAATTTTATCGTCATAATTATTCAAAACCAAATCAATTTGGAAAACTCATTAATTCTAGCCCAATAATGTATTTAGACCCCATTGTAGCTCACAATTTATCATCACATAAATAAATCCAAACAATTTTTACACAAATAAATTCATTATAAATTAACAAGTGACCAAATAATACAGATATTCATCGGCACATTGTACATGGCAACATAAATACAATTGAATTTGTCACCAAAACATGACACAAACAGATTCTTGAACTAGTCCTTGAAAAGCGCTTGAACAAAAAAAAACACCTGTGTGCAACACAATGCTTGCAAATTGAGGAACTAAAATTACACGAAAAACACCATTGCTCCATTTGCTCTTGACCAGATTCCTTAAGAAGACATTCCTCGAGGTTTTCCAACTGCAAGCGAAAAGTTCTTAAATGAGTTCAAGTTACATCAATAGATTTCACAGAAAAGTGCACCATTACACAGAATAAGCAAATATATTGCTGAGAAATCAATGAGGCAATTGACAGGAGCATGAGATAGCAACAGGTCCGGACAGGACCTGACGTTCAGGTATACTGTCTTAGTGGATGAATGCCGGTCCAGATTTACCTAATGGATGACATAAACTTTCTGGAACAAGTACAGAGCCAGCTAATTTGGAATGAATAAAAACTTTGCAAGTTGTCGATTAGACAAGGTGTGGCAAGCTAGAATGAATAAACTACCGGTGCATGCTATTTTTGCCACAAAACTCGAGCTGTAATGAACAAAGAACTAGCAGATACAGTTTCAATTTGCTACTGACAACCAAATTTAAGATGCAATAATATATGTCAGGTTTGCACAGTTTAGTTTCAGTCATGTCAATAACATGCTTTGCCCTAGTACTATCATCTCTAACAACCAAAAAATTTAAACTTTCTTTAGAATAAGGTGCAGCGAATGGGTATTAAAGAATCACCCTTGAATCTTGATGGCCAAATTACAGATTCAAAAAGCTAGAAAAATTTATTCAACCTTAATTCTAAGTTTATGTAAATTGTTCATGCACTAAACCATCTGACAGTGCATAGTTGTGCAAGTTGGTTCCGATAGAACAAGTGTGGGGTAAACTGGTTCGAATTAGACTCTTGATAGGACAAAACCAGAGTTATGGCCTTCGGAATTTCAATATCCTACAAATAGTTGACTAAGCATTGTCGTGATATTTGGTACATTAAAATGGGATTATGACTGAAACTGGCAATAGAAATTATTGGAGACAGATGCATGTAGAATGCATAAATCCATGTACTTAACACTTGCAGTTTGAGATTATTATCATTTAGTTATGATTTTTTGCAGGTCACACTGCTACTCTCCATTTAGTACTCCCAAGGATATCTAATGCCTGGCAATATGATAATACTTCAGAGAACTGTCCAATTACTCATAAAGAAAAATGCATGATTCATTATTAAAAAGCAAGCAAGCATAACCAAATAAATGTGCATAGAATAATCATGTAAAACATGGTTTTGAACAAAAAGTATAAGACATGATCAGAATAGTTAATATTTCCATGGTTTACGGCACCTGCTGGCTTCTGCCGTCAAATTAAAACGCATCAGAGCAAGATGTAACTTATAAATGGGTCAATAACTCATAGATGAGTGATTAGCAAACCTCAAATACTTTCCACAGTTGTTCTCTTGAAACACTCGATGCCCACCTTTATCATAGCTGAAAAAATATGGTTTAAAAAATCAAAACCACATGATAGAAGATGCAAATTTATATAATCTAAATAAACCCTAAATAGCTTATTAGATATCTTGATGATTTAAATACCCTAAAGAACTAACTGAAAAGAACGAATGCTTCAATCACCAACATACCCCTTCCATTTTTGAGGAGGCACAAGCATAGGAAGATAGGGAATGTCCACGTGTCTAGCCTGCAAGAAATTCTAATCTCTAAATATTTCTGAAAATTTCCTTCGGGTGGACTAAACATTTGGCAAATGGAAAAGAGAAATGTGCAATTTGCGAGCATCATAAGTAAATGTTTGACACTTGGGACAATCAACATAATAAGAAAGAGGACTGGAAGAACTGAGTAGTAATTAAACTTACAGTGCTTTCAAACCCCTCATGCACAAGAGGATCACACTCTATCACCCAATGCTGCTTCTTTAGTTTCCTGTGCATTGAACAAAAAAAAAATCACCAGAAGATCTAACCAATCTAAGCAGGCAGATGATACTGATAAAATAGTGCATGTCTGTGCACACACACAAAATGCAACAGAAGTAAATGGTACAAAAAAAAATGTGCAGCCTACCCATATTCTATCATACTTTCAGTCGGGGCATTGTGACCGTTGGAGGTGCAGCCTTTGCATGATAACCAAATGCTTTGCAGGCAGCTAACAGAGAATGAGAGAGCGAGTGTACGGTATGGACTCGATCATTTCTTCAGATGGAGGTTTTCCATGTCTCCCCAGTACAAATTCAGCAGGCAGCCCATCAATTACCTGCATTGGCATTAATAAACCCAAAGGCCAAACATTAATCCCCTAGTGTAATTATTCATCAAAATGTGTTGGATTATGCCAGCAGAACAAGCATATCAATTTCGTACATACCATCCTCCTCCTCCTCCTCCACGGACTCGAAGCTTTGCCTCGGCCGCCGCCGCCGCCGCCGCCGCTTCTTCCCCACGCCGTCCTTGGCCGCCGGGTGCTTGGAGTCCTTGCTTGACTCGGTCGGTTTCGCACCGTCTCCACCCTCCTCGGCCTTGGCGGCGACGTCATCCTCCGCTTCATCGGTGCCATCGTCGACGGGAGCTGCTGCCTTCTTAGGCCGCCGCCCACTCTTCCGGCGGGCTGGAGCCGCCTCCTCCTCGCCTGCGCCGTCATCGTCGCCGCCGCTCTCAGCTTCGACCAATTTCTTGCCCTTCCCTCTAGACCTACCCATTTCAAGGGATCTTGAAGCTTGGTCAATCACTGGAACTGCAAAAACAGCAAAAGGTGGGCAAATAAACCAGGTTAATTATGATAGGAGCTAGGGATTGGAAACAAATACCTTGCTATCTGCTGAGCATTCTGCGAAGGATATTCAGAACTTGAGATGCTGAAGAAGATATTAGCATGGAGCATGGAGAATGTAAGAGCATTGAGCCAGCTCAACAACCTGACCATAGAATAATTGCAGACAGAATTATGCAGGGCCGAGGTAGGGCGGTGGTAGCGACGGCGCCTAGGCAAATCTGCAGGCGGAGAGGAGGGGAGGGGCGAAGGTACCCGGGGAGTCGCGCATACCTGCAGAGAAGAAGCTGGGGAAGCCGAGGTCGCGGGCTCGGCGGGGGTCGGCGGCGACGCTGGCCTCGTACTCGCGGCCGCTGTCGTCGCTGTGAGCCTGTGACTCCTTGCCGCCGTCATCGTAGCGGCGGAGCGACGAGCCGTCGGTGTTGTACGGGCGGTGGGCGACGACAAAGGCGGCCGGGCAGAGCGCGTGGTAGGCCACGGGGGACCTGGAGGCATAAGGCTCGGCAAGTAGTTTCTTGAGGAGGCTCGCCAGCAGCGCCCCCTTGGATGCGACGGCGGAAGCCATGGATCTCTCTCTTCTCTATTGGATTCTTGCAGTGCCAGTTGGTGTTGTACTGGCCGGGGTTAGGGAGGAGCCGGGTTGCCGGTGGGTTCCGATCTCGTCGACGGCGCCGTGGGGAGACGGTGGATTGGGGCTAGGGCACGACGGGATTCGAGCCTCGAGGAGGAGGGGGAGGAGGAGGCGGCGGCAGTGGCGGTGGCTAGGGGTAGTCCGCTAGGGTTACATTCAGGAAAAAATTTACTGTTTGCCCATAAAAAATCACGCAAACGAAAAAATCAAGCCGCTACAGAAATCTGAAAAATCTTTTGCGCGCTTTTGTGGTGGCGCCAACAGAGGCAGGTGCTCGGCGGACAACGCCAACGGCTCGGCTTCAAAACAGAAGCGCCAACGCTTGCCTCGCCAGAGCGCCAAGATGGTGGGCGCTCGCGCCAAGCGCCAACGGTAGGCGTGGGCGAGTGGCGGCGGCTCGGGACGGGTGGCGGGCGGCTCGGCGCTCCCGGCCAGGACGCTTGAGGCCTAGGCGCTCTCGGCGAGGGCGCCAAGGGGGGGCCGCCCATATATAAGCCCTCACGCCCATCGCTCTCACCATTCTGTCCATCGCTCTCAGCCATTATCACCCGCAACCACTCCTTCTCACCCAAACAGGAGAGAGCTCATTCGCATAGGCGATTCCCACCTAACAGTGAAGAGCTCATTCCACTGTATAAAGCTATTCTTCTGCAGGTTAGTGAGAAAATTATTGTATAGTGATATTTCTTATTTCATATTAAAAACCATGGTAGGATAGTCATTTTGTTATTATATTACTAATAGTATAGTATTTAATTTAGTACTATACGACTATTTAACGTCGTGGATTTTAGAGGTAATTGAGTATTGCGTGTAGAACATTTTAGATAATTTAGCAGGATAATAAGTTACAGTTTATTTGAGCATAATAGGTAGTAATAATGAAGTACTTAATTTTGTAGTTAATTTAGCATGATAATAACCAGCAGTATATGTTAACACAATAGTTATTAATAATGAAGTACTTAATTTTTTTCGTTAATTTCAGAAAATGGATACGTTACCGTTTATCATACATTATGGTCCTGGCAATATCACGGAAGGTCCAAATGGGGTAGACTTTAGTCAATTCGCTTACATGCAGACAATTTATCCAGATGTTAACAACGTAATACTTAATGGACTGCAAATGTGGATATGTCAATTATTTGGATGGTCACTGGAGAACCATATAGTTTGGATACAAGCTTTATGGTCCAAGTCTGTAGAAGCCCCATGTTATAAGATAACTGCTCTGAACACGGAGAATGGGCTGTTGAGATTTATACAAGGGTGTCGGAGGAGAAATTGTTGGGCTGTTGTGTTAGTGCAAGCTACCCTGAGGCCGACTATCCCTATAGCACAAAATGTTGGCGAAGCTAGACAAGGCAGTGGGACGGCAATACAGGGAGGCTGTGCTGACACGTTGTGGAACGAAACAGAAGGTATTGTAGCAGAACAATATGTTTCTCAAAGAGTAGGTGGGGAAGAACATGCTGTGGACGAACAAGATGGAGATGAACAATACGTAGCTGATATGGGAGAGATTAATGACGCAATTGTGGATGATATGAATAATGATGATGCACAGGCGATGGAGGAGAAACAGCACCAAACGGATGATAGTTCAAGTGATGAGGAAGATAGAGCTATTCCGAAAGAATGGGATAGAGGCAATTCAAATGAGCTTCTTGTAAATGATGGTCATGGATCGTCAACTGTCATTGGGGCGAGTGAGGTGCGTGAAGGACAAATATATAGTTCAAAGGCGGGTGTGCGAAATGCTGTAAAGATGTGGTCCATACATATGCAATGGGAGTTCAAAGTGGACAAATCTGACAAGAGTAGGTACACGGTTCGATGCATGCATGATGATTGTGACTTTAGGGTGCACGCGAGTAAGTCTAAATTTGCTTTGAAGTGGCAGATTTCAAGCGTGCACCCACACACATGTACCTTAAGTGGCATGTTGCAGGAACACCGCAACATGAGTTCAACATAGATTGCTGCTATGTTGAAGCAAGAGATCATTCAGAAGCAGGATATAGCAGTACAGTTTATTATGAATGCATGCGAAACAAGATATAAATATAAGATAGATTATGAAAAAACATGGAGGGCTAAACAGAAGGCATCAGTATCTCATTATGGTAGCTACGAGGCGTCGTACGACAACCTACCTCGTATGCTGCAGGTCTTGAAGACAAGAAATCACAGCATGTATTTCAATATTCAAGACCATCCAGATGATGACCATTCTGGGTTTAAAGTCCTGAAGCGTGTTTTCTTCGCATTTGGATGTTGTGTTGAGGCATTCAAGCATTGTCGACCGGTGTTATGTTGTAATGGTACATTTTTGACCGAAAAGTATAGAGGTACAATTATGACAGCTATTGCCATGGATTCGAATGATCAGTTATTACCTGTTGCATTCGCTTTCGTCGAAAGCGAGAACTATGATAGCTGGTTATGGTTCTTGACTGAGCTGAAGTGCGGTGTGGTTGAGGAGAGGCCAGACATATGCTTGATACATGACCGACACCTAGGCCTTTGCAGTGCAATAAAGACTCTGCAGGAAGATGAGGCTTATCCTTTTTATTGGCCAGACATGACAAATAGGTGGTGCATGCGTCACCTTGCCGTAAATTTTCACAGACAGTTCAAAAGCAAAAAAATCATGGTTCTATTCAAAGCCTTATGTAAGTAGAATCAACAACAGAAATTTGATCAATTATGGACCCTTCTCGATGAGCTGACCGGAAGCTCCATTCGGGAAATGACTCGACAAGCACCACCAGGCAGCGCTGATATTGTTGAGCCCTTATCTTCGCTCCCAGGAGTGGAAGCACCAGGTTTGGTTCGTCGCCGTGGAAAGGAACATAAAGTGTTTTTCGCACTGGATTGAGAATGAGCCAAGAGAGAAGTGGGCTTTACTGTATGACACAAATGGTGCTCGGTTTGGGGTTATGACAGCCTAGCCGAGGTGTACAACTGGGTCATTAAACGGTTGCGTCCATTGCTGTTAGTTGCAATTGTGGAAGGAATAATGCATAATATAAGAGGGTACTTCCATGGGAGGCATCAAAAGGCTGCATTGTACGCACAAAGACCTAGGGTTATTTACAGCTCTATGATGACAAAATATTTAGAAGAGAAGTGTGAGCGGGCTAGGCTACATACGGCAATCCCTACGGGCAGCGAAAGGGGCAAGCTCGAGGTTTGGGTAAGGTCGAAGGACGGGTATGGTGGAACGAACATGCGCGCTGCGCATGAGGTTGATACCAGTGCAACTCAACTGGGAGATGTGTGCACATGCAATAAACCTTTGTTGTTGCGCAGGACTTGCTCACATTTGATTGCCGTATCTTGTTGCTATATGCGACAGACTTAAAATACGTCGTGTCTCATTATTTCGTCAAGCAGAGAGTTGTTGATACATGGACTGGAAATATAAATGGTTTTAGAATGTTCGGATCATTTATTGAGAAAAGGGGCACAGACAGAATATGGATTCCGGATAGCAGCCTATTCACAGCGGGAAAGAGGGGTCGACGACATACTCGGTGCATCCGTAATGAGATGGACGCGTCACAGAGCGGAGGAAAATTACGGCGATGTGGGATGTGTAATGGAGTCGGGCATAGGAGAGACAAATGCCCACAGCGCAATGCATAATTTATTAGTTAACTCCGTGAGCTGAATTGTAAGTTAGCGTTAACTCCGCAATGCATAATATTTGTCTGGTTTATGTTTACTAATTGTTGATGTTTTTATTTTTATGGTAGATTTGTTTAAACTTTTATTAACTAACCTATATGTCAATGCATGCCGTATTTACAGGTATGGCTAGTGGGACCCCTGAGCTGCTAGATGATAGGATAGATCATCAGCACCGAGCGTACAAGCGTGTTCAAGAGGGCACTGCGATGAGCGTGTTGAGAACAAGGCACTCACGCAATGTTTGGGCGCTTGACATAAGGTGGTTCGGGAGGTACGTGATGTTAAATGGTTTAGGGATAAAGAATTTAATTTATTGTGACATGACTAACAATCACCGTTAATAACTTGCAGGCTTGCGGCAGCTCGACTTCTGTCTTTCTGTCGGATGATGCAGAGATCCGACGCTGACGAGGCTGGGGATGAGCTGGAGGACGAGGAGGAGGGTGGACCAGATTTGTTGCAGCACTCTCCACGGTTCCCACTGAACCGACACTTGCTGACTGCGTTGGTGGACCGATGGCGGTCGGAGACCCACACGTTTCACCTGCCGTGCGGAGAGATGACATTGACACTGCAAGATGTGTCGATGTTATTGGGTCTGCCACTACGTGGGACGGCGTTGGTACTGCACGACCGTCCCATAGAGTACGACTGGGTTGATGACTTGCTTTTTCGGTTCCATAATGTCTTACCGGTGCAGCAAGACGAACACCACCCTGAGATACATGAGGGTAAGAAGCGCGGCCCTACACTGCAGGCTTGAGCAGTTCGAGGTATAATTTACTGCATAACTACTGTCATTCACATTTATTACGTCATATTGTTTATTATTGCGTGTTTACTTATGTTGAATTTTTTTGCACAGTTAAACAGGATGGGTGAAGATCCGACGGACTACCAAGTTGCTCGCCACCTGGAGGCGTACTTGCTCTGGCTGTTTGGGTGGGTGATGTTCACCAACTCAAACGGTTCCTTTGTGGACGCGGTTCATTCCAATCGCGTGCCATTCTTGACGGAATTTCGAGGCAATCCCGTCTTACGCCAGATCTACGGTTCTCGCAGCCACATTGCGAGGCCTATGCCTTGCTTGTCGCCGAAATGGGAGAACTCGCCTCTCCCGATGCCCTATGTTCGTGATGCTTTGGTCTCTTGAGCGATTCGCTATTGGGCGTCCGAATGTGGACGCATCACCATATGGTGATGCATTTTATGGTTTCCTCCCGATGGATGGACCGACTGTTGGATCCCTTTGGTGTCGGCGTGAGTTAATATCTCACATGCTTTCCGTTTCATTATTGTTCATATGTTTATAACGCGTTTTTGGTCGTTGGACGAGCTGACTTGGGCGAGACACGCTGTGGTCTCCGTGTACAAGTGGTTTGTCGAGCACTTCGACCACCTTAAGGACACGGACGTTGTTTGGGAGCCGTACCCCGCACAAGGTCAGATGTACCCACGAGCTCCTCGAGGTCTTTCCCCTAAGTGCTTTGTGGATTGTCAGTTGTGGCTCACACGGCGTAAGTTGGTGTACGACGTGTTTGTCGAGGACCACTTTCCGAACCGTGTGATGCGACAGTTCGGCCTACGACAGGATTTTTCTGTCCCGTTCGGTGATAGGCTACCAGACAGCGTCCACAGAGGTGTGACATCGAAGTTTTATTTTGTTGTGCTTTACGTCGTCATATTATATATTGTCTTATTGTAGACTGCTTTACGTTCGCAGGTACACTCGTCGTGGGGGGAACCCAAGAAATTTATCGTGGGTGCAAACGATGCAGACGTGGGTTGATCAGTGGGAGGATGCTCCCAATGACGTGTTTCCACAGAATGAACCACACTGCCCCGACAATTTCAGAGCCTACCTCCAGTGGTACACTCCACGCACC
The DNA here is from genome assembly GCA_036346415.1 of Raddia guianensis. NCBI lineage: Eukaryota > Viridiplantae > Streptophyta > Magnoliopsida > Poales > Poaceae > Raddia > Raddia guianensis. The sequence goes on along the minus strand of CM070538.1, from coordinate 31,321,554 downwards.
CGTGTGCGTCTTCTTCTGGTGGATGACACGCCTGATGTCATTGAGCCGCCCACCGTGACAAATACTTATACCCCCGCACTTGGATCTTCCCTTCACGTGGCGGTAAGCTCGTGAACACTACATTTCAATTTGCGTAATCGTTATTTTACAATCCATCGGATAAATTGATTTTTGTCTTTGTAGATTGATGAGCACCGGCATAACGTCACCGAAGGCGTCAACATGATTGGTCGGATTGATAGACACGATGCGTGGAGTCCGAGCTATCAGGCGTGCGTCATGCGTGGGCGGTGACGATGTGCAAATGTTAGCCCGCTCACGTTCAACTCATACGGTGGTACGCCCTACTCCTCGCAGCCCTCCTATCCGTTCCGGCGTGGACATGGGTGCCCCTGAGAGCTCGCGTGCCAGAGAGTTCGACATGGGTGCCCCTGAGAGCTCGCGTGCTAGAGAGTTCGACGTGGGAGGCAGTTCTACACAGGGTGTTCCCCCTCCCACGTTCGACACCGGGGGCGTTTTGCCGCCTACGGACGTGTAGCCTACCAGCTCTCAGACGGCCTTCGTTCTTCCCGATCCACGACGTGCGCGCAGGATGTAAAGCACCGTACTCTGCGCCGACTGTGTTTACGTCCGCTAAGCTTTACGAGGGTTCTCACGCTATGGAGGCCAACGGCTTCAAAGCAGTGACGTCGCAGGGGGTACGTTATTTTATTAAAGTGTTAATATATGCGATTGTCAAGCAGTTAGTATAAAACTTAACTTCATTTACCGTTATGACAGGTGGTACTTCGCAGCAGCACCTCTCGGGGTATCAGCACCCTGGACCCTTTCAGCAACACGTCCTCGGCTCGTAGCAGCCGGCAGCCTTTCTGCACCACCTACCCGGCTTTCAGCTTCCAGGAGCCTTCCAAAGATCAGTCCCGGCTTTCCAAGACCGGGGCTTTCAAGACTGTTCTCCAGTCTTCACCACTCGGGGCCCTTTGAGCCCCCATCAGGTACACGTATTTGTTGTACTCTATGTATAGGCATAATACGTACATATGCCATTTAACATGTAAGTTTGTTTGACAGGGCCGCCGGTACAGGGCCACCGGCGGGCGAGCTTCCAGTCCTTGCCCAACCCAGACGAGGACGACTTCGGCGACGAGGAGACCCATCGGCGGGCGAGCTTCCAGTCGTTGCTTGCTTCGGGTAGTTACCCTGCTGGGTCATCGCAGGGAATTGATGCCACGCCACAGGATGGTGGACGCCCGCGGCGTAAGACGCACCCACTGAAGCGTTTAATTTCATCGGGTCAGACGCTACCCGGGCCCATCAAAAGGGGCCGTCATTAGTTTTGTTTAGGTTACGCTGTGAGACTTCATGTATCTGTATCTTATTGTCATTTCCTTACTGTCGGACCATCGTTCTAATTTATGCAAAATATTTCAATCCTCTGCCAGCGACATTCAAAGTAGTGCGAATTTCAATCCCAGAACCTTTCTCTATATGTTGGTGTTCAATACTTCCCGAAAGGCCCACGTGACACTCCGGCTCAAAAACGATGTGACAACACAACTACGCACAAGCTGAAAACCATTGAAATATATAGCGATGTGACAATACGAACATGACAACCTGGTCCAATAGTGCTTCCAAACACGATGTGACAGCACCACGAAGCAAAAGCAATTGTATTTTCCTATAAATCACGCACCCGATGCCCACGAATCTTGCGCCGCATAAGTCACCCGCAAGAGATATCTCATTTTCAAAACACTCATCCCTTGCACTGTCACTGTATCTTCAGGAGTTTGTGAGGTAGCATCTTCTTTTAATTCGTTTAATTATGACTATGTTTTCAAATTTTATTATGTTCATACTGCTTAATATGTGTTGTTCGTGTTTTATCTTCCTCTTTATGTATAGTACATGGATAGCATGCATACTACTACTCGTCCATTCGTGCCACCTAGATGGTGGCTTTCATACGGTCCAGGAGTTCAAGCACAGACACCCTCCGAAGATTTGCCGGTCGTATCGAGAGCTCACTACAACTCAAATCCGACGATGCTTAGAGATCCCGAGTTCTATAGAGGACGGCCGAAGTGCCTCCACGGGGTCGACACGGTCGTGCAGATTTTTGATCGTGTTGCAGATGGTTTTACGGGCCGTAGGTTTTACCGATGTCCCATGTTTGAGGTGCGTATACCATCAAAATTAACCTTATTACGTTACAAAAATGTTATTAACAATATACTCAACTTTTCGCAGGCACATGATTGTGGCTTTACAAAATGGATAGATGATCCATATCCCATGGCTGCATCTACATACATAGACTATCTACACGGAAGAATACAACAGTTACAGCATCGAGTAAATGGTCTATTGAGTGTGCAAGAGAGAGAGTGGGAGCGAATGCGATTAGTTCTTGACCCACAATTCGAGGTGAACCCCCCATGCACCAATTTTAAATGCCTTTGTGGATGTCACTACCCGACAAATCCGAACGAATTTATGCGCTACAAATGAAAGAAATTTGGAGGAGTACGGGCACCTCAAGATCCGACTTCAGACAAAACCATTCATGCAAGACTCGATGGTGTATTTGTCGATGTCATTTTCCAGATCAATTGCCTTAAATTCACGCGTACTTGTATTTCGATCGAAGTCACAAAAAACGGAGGGTCATTTCACCTTGTGCTGTCATGTCCGGTTGTCACTGTTAAGTTTAATGGTTTTTATAACCGGTGATTAACAATAATAAATCATTATTATTAACATGTTGCGTGGAAGGTTATCGACCCAGCATCCTTTTATTGAAATTTTAAATGATACATTTTACTTAAACAAGTGAACAATCTAGTGCGTGCTTCGAGGATATTTTCCCTTTCTTAGTGCTTCAAATTTGCACTCTTTGCTTCATCTGAGCTCTTGCCGCCTCTATGTCGCTTGGCTTCACGTTCAGCCTCACGAGCACGGGCTTGGCGCTCTTTTTCCGCATGAGCCTCTTGGGCTGCACGCCCACGTTGTTTCTGTAGTTCGATCTCCCTCTCCTAGCGCCTCTCTTCCTCAGCGGCACGCCTCTCATCATACTCGTGCCTAGATTGATCAATCCTCATGTGTAGCGCGAGGTCCTCCTTCATCTCGAGCGTCTGCTCCATGTCGAGATACTGCACAAACTCGCATAATGGAGGCTAACAATTTTGAAAACATCAGATCAATGTGTTTAAAAATATGCAAGCCGAGAACGATGGTCAAAATAAAGTAAACTCACCGGGCGTTTCCCTTTCCGCCGCATCTCTTCAGACGGATCAAACGCAAGGTTTGCGCATGACCAGTACCTACGTCCGAAGGTGTATGACAGTTCGTATGACTTACTTAAACGACAGGGATCCCCACACAAACATTTTGCCACATCTACGCCGAACGGGATGTATGTTGGCAGAGACTCGGACGGTGCCTGCGGGAACGCCATACCCTCGAACACTAAATTTAAAAAACAATCACTTCTTCCTATTGTTTTCAAATTTCACTGCCCAAATATCTTGCCTGCAAATCAACTAGCGACCCCTCCCCTATTTATAGCCGAGTACAGTGCTCACCTCCTTCCTGGCTGGCAGGCACAATGTGATGGCGTAGTACTAACAAGTTCGTGGCAGGCAAGATGTGATAGCGCTTTAAATCGCCGCGGGATATGGAGCGGGAAAGAAATCAAGGTGAATGTGGACGAAAATCGTATCGGGATGTGCAGCTGGAAGGAATCCTAGGTGAATGCGGATGAAAACGAGGGGGTGTCGAAAGGAATCTGAGGTGAATGCGGACGAAAACAAGGGGTCATTGCGGGGGTTTAGCCCTTGGCGCCTGGGCGGGCGCCTAGGCTTGGCGCCGAGTATGGGCACCTAGGAGGCGCTCATGGGCGCTTAGGGCCCTGGCGCCTGGGCGGGCGCTTAGCGCTTGGCGCCTCAAGTGAGGGCGCCAGGCTGCCGCGCCTGGTGAGGGCGCCTAGGGGCATTTTTGCATTTGCGTGAAGACCTTGGGCATTTTTTCGTTTGAGTGATTTTTTATGGGCAAATAGTAAAAATTTTCTACATTCAGATTGTTGGTCGATGCCTCGGTGGAAGACCCGTGTGAACGTGGACCATTAGATCAGAATCAAACGGTGCAGATGCAATGACGGATGAAAACTGCAGTGGAAACTCTGTTCTCGTTATTATTAGGTAAAGATATAGGTAAAGATTAATAAAATAGATTGACTTTTAGGGAAAAATAAGTTTGGCTTATAGAAAAATTGGAGAAAACTAAAAGAAATATCAGAACGTTAGCTTTACCTTTTAATTGCAATTTTTAAATACAAATTCAAAGATAGTTTGACCTTTTAATTGTAATTTTTACTAATCAAATTCAGCGGTCAAAATAGCATAGTTATCATATGCATTTTTATTATTTTCTACATTATTACCCAAAGTAATGTTGGAGAAGCTTTAGAAAAATGTGAAAAGCATTTTGGGGTGTGACCTTTGTGACGATAGAAGACGCTATGATAATAAATATTATGTCAAAACACAGTGGTGACGCTTAGTGACGATTTCAGATTGGATATGACAATAACTATTTCGTCACAACACATTGCAATACTGCTTTATGACGATTTTGGATTGACCTTAGTGACGTCTCTAACATATTCATCACTAAAATGTAGTGCTAAATCCCTAGGTTATTGCTTATGACATTTTTGAGAATAAACGTCATAAATCAATGACAGATTACTCAGTTGTCACAGAAAATACGTCACAGAAGGCCATTTTTCTTGTAGTGGGCCATCTACGAAAATGCAAATTACCCCCACTAGCCTTCCAACCTTTAACTGTGATGTTCTTATCAACACAGCAGTCATATAAATCAGGCCATCCATCTTTGAGAGAGACATCATCAGCCCAAACATCTCTCCAGAAATTGATTTTTCTCCATTCCCAACCATCATTTTTCTAAATTTAATATAAACATCCCTTACTTTCAAAAGAGCTCTCTAGATAGGGGAATCAGATTGCTTTTTCTTCAAAAGGGAGATAGGACAATCTTTCACATACATCCTCTTAACAATTTGTTGCCAAAAGCCATCTTGGCGTTCTAACTTCCACCACCATTTACAAAGGAGGCTTACATTCAGAACTTGTAAATTTTGTATACCCAAACCCCCTTTCTGTTTTGGACGGGTAATATCATCCCACTTAGCCAGATAATATTTTCTTTTACCCACTCCCCCACACCAGAGGAATCTTCTCCGAATCATGTCAATTTTTTAAGAAACAGATTTAGGCATTAGGAACATCGACAAAGTGTAAATGGGGATACTGGATAGACAGGAGTTAATAAGAACCATCCTACCTCCCAGGGACAAGAACTTCCCTTTCCAGGCTGCAAGCCTTTTCTGAATCTTATCCACCAGGGAACTCCAATCACTATTCAAGAGCTTCCTACGCCCCACAGACACCCCAAAATACTTCATGGGGAAATCACCAATTTGACAGTTAAACAAATTTGAGTAACCATCACCATCTTCCCTACTCAGATTAATCAGAAAAATCTCACTTTTGAGGAAATTAATCTTTAAACCGGACATTTGCTCAAACAAGTAAAGGAGGATTTTGGTATTTCTAGCTACAACAAAATCGTCAGGAAGGCAAACCACCGTATCATCTACATACTGCATTAGCGTAACCCCATCATCAATCAGATCCTCACAAATACCAGAAATCAGATTTCTTTTCTTGGCTCTATAGAACTGACGGCGTGCTCTCCGCTCAACCACTGCGGATCACACCCCTATCAGATTTCTATCCTGCTAGCCGACCAGCTCGAGCTCAGTTCGATTTGAGCGTAGAACACGGCAAGGAGCGACGCACATGGTTTACCCAGGTTCGGACCCCCTCGCGGGTAACTCTCCTACTCCTGCCGAGCCTTAGCTCTTTTCCGTGTTGTGGTTGTGTGGAATGCGATTACAGAAAGTTTCGAACCCCCCCCCCCCGCTTCTCTCTCCTTCACCCTTTTATACAAGCCTTGGGCTGGCGGAGAGAACCGAGGGGGTAGGCAGTATAGTACGCTTAGTACACTGATAAGACCCGAGGGACAGGACAGGAGAGACGAAAACGTGCTACTACTCCGTCGCACGGTACCGCCCACGCGTGCTTCGCAAGTGGCCTCTGATTCGCGAGAACACGCCAAGGTGATCGCAAGGGCCCACCAGCTTCGGCCCCTTCTGACGTGAGCGGCCATCTTGACGACGGTGAGTTCTCTCTGCGGTCAATTCCACGCGCCACGCGTGATGATTGATCGCCCTGCAGAGGTCACTGTGGCGGTAATCATCTCTTCATCTGTCCATCCGCGCGTAATGTCGCATTAAATGCGCTCGTCCTTCGCAGCAGGGGAGCCTTCGCCCAGAAGACTCCTTCGACGCCTTGCCACGCGGGCCCCGCTGATGGGGGGCCTTAAAGCGGCTCGCCAGCGCTAGGGCTCGGTCGCCCACCCGACGCGTGGGGCCAGCCGGACGCTGCCGAGGGGCTCGCCCACACGCTGGGCTCGTCGCCGCTCGACGCGAGGGCCCGCCGGATGCGCCGAGGGTCGCCCACGCTACTGGGGCTATGTCGCCCGCCGACACATGGGGACCGCTGAATCTGCTGAGGGCCGCCCACGCTATTGGGCTGGTCGCCCGCGACGATGGGGCCCGCCGGATGCGTTGAGGGGCTCGCCTGTGCCATTGGGCTCGACGCCCACCGACGCGTGGGGCCCGCCTGCACTCTTAGCCTTTCTTAGGACTCTTCATACCCCGGTATTTATTGTACCGACAGTAGCCCCCGGGTCCACCATGATACGCGAACCGTCATACCGACACTCCATTTTTCTTGTGCGGTGGGAGGCGAATCGTGGGGGCCCACCTTCTTGCACCGCCAGACGCTCGATTCTCCACTGCGCACGATCTTCCTTAGAACCGTGCACTTTTTGAAAACCGGCTGCCTTGGGCAATGATGGCGCAGCTGCGAGTGGGACGGAATTCAAACCGTCGCGCCGCGCGCCTTGCCTATAAATGCGCCGTCCTTGGCGCCATGACGAATCCTTCAAGCGCCAAAGTGCTTTGAGTTGCCTCCTCGCTTCCTTTGCCACCGCCACCAAGTTTCTTCGCCTTCTAAACCTCACCACCGCACTTCCGCCATCTCCCAATGGCTCCTAAGCGCAGCAAGGGTCACCGCACCAAGTGTTCGTGCTCCAAGTGTTCGTGTTCGTCCCAGCCTCCGCCGCCGACGAGGAGATGGTGACGCGGCTCCAAGTGTTCGTGCCACCAGCCTCCGTCCGGTTCCGCGCCTGGCACCATGGTGCCAAGCCCCCGCGACAGGAAGATCATTACCTTCACCTGGGCGTTGCTGGAGGGGCTCGTCCCGCCATACTCCGAGTTCTTCTTGGGGGTGCTTGCCTTCTACGAGATCCAGGCGGCGCACCTTCCCCCAAACTCCGTCGTGATGCTGGCCATCTTTGCCCATCTCTGCGAAATGTTCGTGGGGGTGATGCCGAACCTCCCGCTCTGGCGCCGACTCTTCACGCTGCACACGAGCTCGCGCCCGAGCGGGGTTGGGAGCTGCTACTTTGCGCTTCGCGACGCCGCCGCCTTCATCCCGGTCGCGGTCATGTCCAACTGGAAGGACTAGGTGCGACAGTGGCTGTACGTGGAGGATTCCAGCTGCTGCGATGATCTTGCCTACCCCGAGGGTCCTGCAGAATCCCTCCCCAGCTGGGGGTCTCTGCCCGACGATTCGACGGGAATGGAGGTGATGCTGGCGCGCATTGCTGAGCTCCGCCGCAACGGGCTCACCAGAACCCATGTGGCGGCGGTCTTTGCCTCTGCCCGCTTCGCACGAGGGCGCGCCCCGCCTGGCAGTATTATGGCGACGACGATAGAATCCGCGTTGTCCCTGGAGGTGATTGTTCTTCCACTCCTTCGGGTTTTCTTATTCCGCGGAGCGTCCTTTCCTCTTTTTTGATTGCTTGCCAACTCGCGGCTTCTTCTTTTTAAAGTCCCAACGCGAGAACGTCTTGGGAGGACGTGCTCGGCGATGGTGTGGGGCTTCATCGCGCCACCGGGCGACATTTCTCCAGCTCGGGAAGCGCCGCCTCATCCTCTCACAAGACGATGATGACGAGGAGGGAGAGGTGAGCCCAAAAAGGCTCCGCCCTTCGAGTCCTGAGCCGCCTCTTTTGGCCCCCGCCAGTGGGGGCCCTGCTGCTGACGCCGCCGCTCCGCCGCCTGGCGAGAGCGCTGGCGACTCTTCGGAGCCGGCGCCTCTGCCGGCTTCTTCGCGCCGGCACCTCTGTGCGGCACTGCCGCGCCGGCTCCTCTTGCGTCGGCACCTCCCATGTCGGCGCTTGCTTCGACGGCGCCGGCCGCGGTGACTTCGCCGCCCCCTCTGCCTCCTACAACAGGAGGAGGAGCGGCGGCGCCTGCTCCGCGACCAAGTGGTCTGACACTGCCGCCCTCTTCCTTCGCTTTTGGGGGGCGCCGCTTCAGGTAACTTTATCTGCGTTCATGTACGTTTCGCGTTAGGGTTAGCATGCCAGATGTTTTTCGCATACCTGAACCCTTCTGGTTTTTCTTCACGGGATAGAGCGGACGCTGGGGCCTCAGGCTCCATCCCGCGCGATCCGCCAGCCCCCAGCTTGCCCGCGGCCCCTTCGATGGAGAGTGCACCGGCGTCTAGGCTGGAGGACCCTCAGGCCACTGCCACAGCCGACACCAACGCCATCTCTGCCATCGCCGCCCGCCGTCGGCGCTCTTCGAGCGCTCCGCGCCCTCGCCCCACAGGCGGCGCGGAAAGCGCTCAGCTTCAGGCGGAGCGAGCCGCCGGTGAGCAGCGGGCCCCTTGACCAGAGACGGCTGCGAGGGAACGGTGACCAGCGAGGCTGGGCGGCGGCACAAGCCGCCGCCGCCGCCACCAAAGGCGCTGAAGACTTTGCGGGCGCACTTCGAAGCCTCCGGGTCTCGCCGATACGCCGCGGACCGCCATCGCGACTTCCGGGCGCCCTCAGATCCACTGGGGTTACCTCAGACGGCTCATTGAGGAGACGGCCAAAGAATCTTTGGCGCTTGATGGGCGCGCCGAGGCCTGCGCGACCGCCGGTGGTGATGCGGACGCGGGCGATCGAAGATGGTCGCCACGGCGCCTTCAAAGGAGCGCGGTTCGTCTTGGGCAACTGCCTTGCCCAAAACGCAGTGTTCGACCTCGGCCGCCACGAGGAACCTTCGCGCTACCGACCCGGCGAACAATCCGGGTCGAGTCGCCGCCAGCCGCGTATCCATGATGGGCGGCGCTGCTCCGGCAGAAGACGATGATGACGAGGAGTAGCTGAACTCCCCTGTTTGTTTCGTCTTGTATATATAAAAACCTGTCAATGCAAATTTTTGCTTTTCTGCCATGAGTCTCGATTAAACTTTTGCGCAAATTCTCACTTGCGAATAGAAGAACCGAGGCACCCGACCGCCAAAAGCTTTAGACAGAACGTTCTGCTGCAAGTGAGCGCTTTTTCCTTAGGCATCTGGTTACTTCAACCCTTATGGCCTCTCGCAAACCGACTTAAACATTGTGTGGCGAGAACTCAGCTTCCGGAAGTGGTCTAGACGCTGGTGCCGTCGTTGGCGCGATTACCTGACCGAAAGCAGACACACGGGCTAGAACCCGCCTTCGTCTTCCTTCACCTCGCCCGGCCGCAAGTTTAAGCGTTCGCCCTTGCAACTAAGGGGCCATCAGCCTTAAGTACTTTTTCGCTACCAGCTTTCAACAGAACATTTTCTAACAGACTTTTAAAGGCTAAGCAACTGACCGCCAAAAGTTTTAGACAGAACGTTCTGCTGAAAGTGAGCGCTTTTTTCTTAGGCATCTGGTTACTTCAACCCTTATGGCCTCTCGCAAACCGACTTAAACATTGCGTGGCGAGAACTCAGCTTCCGGAAGTGGTCTAGACGCTGGTGCCGTCGTTGGCGCATTACCCAGACCGAGCAGACACACCAGGCTAGAACCCGCCCTCCGTCCGCCTCGCCTCGCCCAGCCGCAAGTTTAAGCGTTCGCCCTTGCAACTAAGGGGCCATCAACCTTAAGTACTTTTTTGCTACCAGCTTTCAACAGAATGTTTTCCAACAGACTTTTGGAGACGAAATAGAACGGGTGCCCATAGAGAGACAGAACTTATCTTTATTTTGCAGATGGCTTTGTACATCGCAGCCCCCGAGGCGAGCGGGGAAGGAGGAAGACCTCGCCGCTTTCGGCTCCAAAGGAGGCAAAAAAAAAGCTCACAACACAGACTACCTCTGGTAGAACTTCCTCACCGCTCGACGTTCCAAGTGTTCGCCAATTCGCGACCATCCTCGAATGCGAGCTGGACCGAGCTCAAGGGAGATCGAGACCACCTTGAAGGGCCCTCCCACAAGGGAGACAACTTATTGCGGCTGCGCGCTGAACCTACAGAACGAGGTCGCCCATGCCAAGATGTTCTCGACACACCCGCCTTGCTTGATAACGGCGCAGTGCCAGCTGATACCTGGCGGCTCGGATCGCCGCCCTATCTCTGATCTCCTCCAGGAGATTTACTTCATCCTTACGCCGGTCAGGGTCTCCGTCTTCGCTGAACGCCGCCACCCTTGGGGACCCGAAGGTGAGCTCCGATGGGAGCACCGCTTCAGAGCCATACACCAGGAAGAAAGGGGTCTCGCCGGTGGCTCTGTTGGGAGTTGTCCGCAGTGCCCACAACACAGTGGAAACTTCTTCCGCCCAGCGCTTGCCACGCTTCTCTAGGCGGTCGAACGCCCTTGTCTTGAGTCCTTTGAGTACCTCCGCGTTTGCCCGCTCCACCTGCCCATTGCTCTTCGGATGTGCGACGGAGGCGAAGCACAGCTTGGTGCCCAGCTCTTCGCATCAATCTTGAAAATCGGCACTCTTGAACTGAGCGCCGTTGTCGGTGATGATCCTGCTCGCGACGCCAAACCGGACGAAGATGCTTTTCATGAACTTTATGGCTACAGCGGACGTGATCGCCGGGGACTGGCGAGGCCTCAACCCACTTGGTGAACTTGTCGGCGGCGACGTAACGGTCGTGTAGCCCCGATGCGCCCTCAAACGGGCCAGATGTCCAGCCCCGCATCGCGAACGGCGGGAGAGCGGAATGGTTTGCGGCGCTGGGCGGTCGGTGGATCTGCTTAGCATGAAATCGCACGCTTCGCATCTCCTCACGGCTTCGAAGGCATCCCGAGGGCTATAGGCGGCCAGGCCGGGCGGAAGACCTTCCGACCAACGCCCGGCTCTCCGAATGGCTCCCTCACATGCCTCCATGGATCTCAGAGAGGATTACACTCCCCACTTGCCGAGTGGCGCTTCAAGGGACTCGTTTGCGCTCGGGCGTCTGAGTCCCCACCTACCGGGCGTAACGCAGCCTTCGCGCTATCTTCTCGGTAAGACGCGTCATCGTCGGGGATCACTCCGTCCCGCAGGTAGGCTAGGATAGGATCCATCCACTCGGACGAGTGTGACGATGTTAGCATTGTCGCCGACGTACTCTGCCTGGCCTGGCATTTCCGCCTCAACCGCCTCGGCAGTTCTTCCGCATCTTCCCTCCGACCGGGGAGCTGCTGCGAGGACATTGACGTCTCCTCCAGACGTGGGAGCTGCGTCGAGCATCATGCCGTCCCCACCAAAATTGGGGGCTGCGACAGACGGCCGCGTGAGTCTTTCTTCGAAGACCCCGGCCGGAACAGGTGCCCTCGACGAGGCAAACTGGGATAGCTCATCCGCCATATAGTTGTCGCGGCGAGGATGTGTCGGGCCAAACCCTCAAATGCCGCTCAAACGGCGCACCTCCGCTGTAGGCCGTCATGACGGGATCGAGCAGTGAATTCCTTCCTCGCTGGTTGATGACCAAGAGAGTCGCCTTTGACTTGCGCCACGGATGCCTAGGGTCGGTTACACCCGAGCCCGGCGAGTAGCCTTCCGTACTCGCGACGTTGTTGGTAGCGGAACTCTAGCACCACCAGTGCCGGACGATGTCGCCGTGGGAGACACCAGGCGACGCCGCCCGCCCCCCTCCACCGAACGAGCCGTCAAGAAGAGAGTCCACGGCGAGGGTGCTGGGGTGCCTTCAGCTTCTACGTCTGCCGGAGTCCACTCGCTGACGAACTCTGCCAGAGCTTGCCCTTTGATGGCCGTTCGGGGAGCGAACTTGAGGTCGAACTCTGCCAGCTCCATGGCCCACTTAGCGATGCGGCCCGTCACCTCGCGGTTGAAGAGGATCTCCGCAAAGGTACTTGGTCAACCTTGTGATTTCGCCCGAAGTAGTGGCGCAGCCTCCGGGACACCGTCAGCACGGCATAGAGCATCTTCTGGTGTTGTGAATACCTTGTTTCGGCGTCGTGGAGGACTTTGCTGATGTAGTAGATGGGGCGCTGAACACCTTCCCTTTCCGCCACCAAGACCAAGCTGACCACTGGGGTTCGCCACGATGTAAAGGATCGTGCTCGCCCGGGTCCGGGCGACCAAAGACGGCGGGAAGTGAGGTACTTCTTCAGCCCGTCGAACGCCTCCTGCGCTTCCATGGTCCATTCGAATTGGTTGGTCTTCTTCAGGAGCCTGAGTAGAGGGAGACTTTTATCCCCCAGGCGAGCTATAAAGCGGCCTAGGGAAGTCAGGCGGCCCACTAAGCACTGCACCTGCCGAAGTCGCGTTGGGGGTTTCATGTTCTCGATCGCCGCGATCTTGTCAGGGTTCGCCTCAATCCCCCTCTGGGAGATGAGGAAGCCCAGCAGCTTGCTCGACGGAACGGCAAAGACACACTTCTCAGGATTGAGCTTGATGCAGTACTTTCTCAGGTTGGCGAAGGTTTCTTCCAGGTCGCCGATCAACTCCTCCGCCTTCTTGGACTTCACCACTGTGTCGCCGACGACACCTCCAAGTTCCGCCCTATTTGGGGCGGTGAGCGATGTGCATGGCCCTCGGTAGGTTGGGCTGCATTCTTCAATCAAACGCCATCCTCGTGTAGCGATGACGCCCATGGGCGTCACAAAGGCTGTCTTGTCCTCGTCTTCTTCCGCCATGCTAATCTGGTGATACCCAGAGTACGCATCCAGAAAGCACAGCTGCTCGCACCCTGCTGTGGAGTCGACGATGAGGTCGATGCGGGGCAGCGGGTACGGATCCTTCGGGCACGCCCTGTTGAGGTCGGTGAAGTCGACGCACATCCTCCACCGCCCGTTGGATTTCTTGACGAGGATGGGGTTCGCGAGCCACCTGGGATGGGTGACGCTCCGAACGACCCCCGTCCGCAAAAGCTTGTCCACCTCCTGGCGGATAACGGCCTGACGCTCCACCGACTGCTTCCGAACCTTCTTCATAATCGGTTGCGCGCCGGGGAACGTTGCCAACTTATGCTCAATCACCTCCCTGGGGACCCCAGTCATGTCGGACGGTTGCCAAGCAAACACGTCTGCGTTAGACTGGAGGAAGGAGACGAGCGCGCCTTCCTATTTGGCGCCGAGAGAAGCGCCCACCCGAACGGTCTTCGTCGGGTCTGACTCGCTCAGGGAGATCGCCTTGACCTCCGCGAACGAACCGGGGAAGGCACGGATCTTCGCCGGAGGAGCTCCCAGAGTCGAAGCTTCAGCCTTCTGGGCGCCGACTGCCCCCGCCAAGGCGAGAGCATCCTTGTCGCAGCGGAGCGCTTCCGGGCGGTCCACTTTCACGATGATCGGGCCAGCTGGCCTCGAAATCTTCACCACCATGTACGCATAGTGGCAGGCCGCCATGAACTTGGTCAGCGCCGGCCGACCCAAAGATGGCGTTATGCGGAGGTCGAAGTCGCTACCTCGAACTCGAGCATCTCCGTCGCGGAAGTTGCCGAGCCTCAATTGTCACCGGAGGTCGACGCTACCAAGAGGGACTCGGCCCGGCGCGATGCCGAAGAATGGAAGCGCCGGTCGAAGCTCCTGCTGCTGGATCTGGAGCGCCTCGGCGACTCTGGCGGATAGGAGGTTGAGAGAGCTTCCTCCGTCTACCAGCACCCGCCCGAGCTTGACATTCCGTACCGTGGGCGCAACCACGATCGGGAGATGACCGGGCGGTGGTCTTTGGTGGGTGATCGGCTCGATCGAATGTGATCGGCTCCGACCACACCACCGCTGGTGACCTAACGCCGGCATGGCGGCGCACACCTCCCTCATCACATGCTTAAAACTAGCGTGGGACGGATAGGTGGCCGATCCGCCGTGAATAACGGCGACTTCAAGGCCACCGCTGAAAACCAAGCGAAGCTTCCTTGCCCTTGCCGGACGGACGCTGCTGCTTTGGACGTGGGCTTTGTCCACCGGTTCTTGACGACATGGCAATCGCCAAGTTGTGGGAATTGTTGCGGTGAATGGGACGAGAAGTCCTTCCGTCCCACTCACGGGGGCAGCGGTCTCGCCCTCGTCGCGACCGCGGGGGCGCCGTGTACACGGCGATCGCCATAACCGCCCTACGGGACCGCTCTGCCGCCGCCGCGACCTCCTCCTTTCTTCGCCCGCACGCATCACAGCGCGGGCGGTCATTGTCGTCGTCGCGCTTTCGGCGGCAGGACTGTCGATCTCGGCCGCCTTGTGCTTCTTGTCCTTGCCGCCGAGATTTTTCAAGTCTCGCCTCGCCGCCTAGCTGCCCCTCGCCTTGCAATGGGTGGAAGCTAGCCTCCGCCTGAAAGGCGCACTTGTGGGCTAGGGTGAAGAGTTCTTCCGTCGTCTTGATCTTGCAGGTGGCCATCTTCTCCTTGACCCTAGGGTCTCGGGAGCCCCTCCTGAAGGCCGTGACAACGGCGTCTATGGAGATGTCAGGGATGGTGTTGCGAACCTGACTGAAGCGCCGGATATAGTCGCGCAGCCACTCCCCCTTCTTCTGCTCTACATTGTGGAGATCGTCTTCGACTCCGGGCTGCTCGAACGTGCCCTGAAAGTTGGTGATGAAGAGCTCGGAGAGCTCCTTCCACGACCCCGCTGACTCCGGGGGCAGGTTTATGAGCCACGAACGGGCTCCGCCGGTGAGGACCGCGGGGAAGTAGTTCGCCAGAACCTTCCCCGACCCTCCAGTCGGCTGCATCACCGTCGTGCAGATCTGCAAAAACTCGTCAGGTTTGGTAGACCCATCGTACTTCTCAATGGCGGCGGGCCGGAACCTCTCCGGCCACTGCACTCGGCGCAGCCTCCTTGAAAAGGCGCGGCATCCGACGCCGGAGCCTCCTCGCCTCGGATACGCCCGCGTCCCGGCGCCCGCCGTCCGGACGGCGCCGCCCTCTCCGGCGGAGGCGGCTGCGGAGTCCTCCCGCTGACCCCGCAAAAAGCGAAGAATAGCGCGGTCGCGCTCTCGGTCGTGCCGCCTGCGGAGCTTGTCGCACAGGTCTTCTCCGTGTCGTAGATGGCGGTCCTCCAAGTGGGACCGGAGATCCCGCCCACTGTCGCCTGCCGGTCGAACCACAGAGGAGTTGCACGCTCGTTGCTCTGCCCCTCCCTCTCACCAGGAGATCCGTAGGAGGGATGCGGAGAAACCAAAGAGCGGGAGGAAGCGAAAACACCGGTTCCCGCGCCCCCCGCGACTTGCACTACCGCCAAGGCGGCATCCACGAGCGGGCCAAATCGCCAGCCACGCCGCCGGAGAGTCCGGAGTTACCGAAACGACGGTTGTCCAAATAGGCCTCGCCGCATGGAGGTTTTGTCTTTGAGTGCACTCCTCCAAGGCCAGCGCCGCCTAGCCAGACGGGACGGCTACGCCGGCCGATCCACCACCATTACGCGGCGACGCCGCGTCGTAGCTTTAGCGGCCGCTCACGGTCCATCGCGGATCGCGATCCGCCATCACCGCTCAAGAGAGGTCAAGAACTCGAACTAGATGCTAACGCACCCTACCAAAGCGCGCACTTACGGCGTGCTCTCCGCTCAACCATCGCGGATCACACCCCTATCGATTTCCATCACGCTAGCCGACCACTCGAGCTCGATTCGATTCGGCGTAGAACGCGGCAAGGAGCGATGCACAAGGTTTACCGTGTTCGACTTCCCTGGTAATGATCCCTACTCCCCGCCGAGCCTTAGCTCTTTTCCGTGTTGTGGTTGTGTGGAATGCGATTCTGTATGTTTCAACCCCCCCCCTCGCTTCTCTCTCCTTGACCCTTTTATACAAGCCTTGGGTCAAGCGAGAGAGCCGAGGGGTACGCAGACAAGACGCTTAGTACACCGATAAGACGCGAGGACAGGGCGAGAGACGAAAACGTCTTTGCTACTCCGCCCGACGGTGCCGCCCACGCGTGCCGCAAGTGGCCTCGACCGCAGAACACGCCCGGTGAGATGCGGGTGGGGCCAGCTACTTCTTCCGACGCTGGCGGCCATCTTGACGACGGTGAGTTCTCTCTCTGCCGGTCAATTCCGGCTGCGCCACGGTGGATGATTGATCGAGCTGCAGAGGTCATCGCTGCGTAATCATCTCTTCATCTGTCCATCCGCTGCAGAATGTCGCATTGAATGCGCCGTCCCCGCAGCAGGGGAGAGCCTTCGCCGAAGACTTCTTTGGGACGCTCCCACATCACGCTGGCCGTGCTTGACAGTGGGGGGCCTTAAAGGGCTCGCCCACGCCATTGGGGCTCGGTCGCCGCCCGCCAAGCGCGTGGGGCCCGCCGGACCTGTGAGGGCTCGCCCACACGTTGGGGCCTGGTAGCCCGCCTGACACGTGGGGCCCGCCTGCACTCTTAGCCTTTCTTAGGACTCTTCATACCCCAGTATTTATTGTACCAACAAGAACATTTTAGCCAACACATCAACTGCTATATTAAACAACAGGGGAGAGAGCTTACTGCAAAAATAAGGACAATTCTTATCATTCAAACACACACTAAGGGTGCCATTAACAACAACATTTTCAATCCAGGAGCACCACTTATGGCAGAAACCATTTGCTCTCAAACAATCAATTAAGAAATTCATGTCCACTTTATCATAGGCCTTTTCAAAATCCAACTTTAAGAGAATCCCATTATGTTTCTTAATTTTCGTGTAATGAACAATCTCATGCAAAGCCAAGACCCCATCCATGATATTTCTCCCAGAGATAAAAGCATTTTGGACAGGACTGATAATTTTATCAATGACACTTTCTAATCTGGAAGTGAGAGTCTTGGTTATCAACTTATAGATGACATTAAGGAGACATATGGGTCTGAATTGAGTAATTTCCTCAGCCTCTTGCTTTTTAGGAATAAGCACAATATTTCCATAGTTCACTCTGTCAACTGCCAACTTATTCTCAAAGAACAGATTGAAAATCCCCATAACCTCATGCTTAATAATAGGCCAGCAAGCCTGATAAAACTCTACCGGCATGTGGTCAGGACCAGGGGCTTTGTTACTTTTCATGGAAAACAAGATTTTCCCAATCTCTACCTCAGAAAAAGGTTGAATTAGACTTATATTATCAGTATCATCCACTTTTTCAGAATCATCCCAGAAATCATCCTGCAATTTGAAGGCACTCTGGGTATCTTGACCAAACAGAGTTTTATAATAGTCAGTTGCATGAGCCAAAAGACTCTCATCACCTAGGATGACCCCCCCCCCCATCAGAATTGAGTTGATTCACGTTTTTCTTTTTCCTTTTTCCATTGGCAATCATATGGAAATAACAAGTATTACAGTCTCCCTTAAGGAGCCAGTTGTTCTGGGATAGTTGATGCCATCTCTCCTCCTCTTCTACACAGGAGGTGTTGAACCTTCTCAGGAGGCTCACTTTTAGTTCTTCATCCTCCAAAGTTAAGCCCTTATTCTCCTCTTTAACTTCGAGGTTATTTATTCTAATCAAAAGAGAGATCCTTTCCTTCTTATAAGAACCAGCCTTATGAGCACCCCAGCCTTTAAGCATTTTTTTTTAAACTCTTTTCAGCTTAATCAGGAAGATATCCAAGGCATCCTTGCCTCTGACAGGCATTCCCCAAATCTGCTCAACTTTTGTTAAAAAAATCAGGTTCCCTAAGCCAGCTATTATAGAAACGAAATTCTGCTCTTTTTTTACACTTACTAGAAGCTCCATCAACAATCATCAAAGGATTATGGTCCGAAAGAACTCTCGGAAGCTTTATAACAAAGGATAAAGGCCACAGGGAGTCCCAATCAGTAGACATCAAAATTCTGTCTAGCTTTTCCAGGGTGGGATTTACATGGTTATTAGACCAAGTATATCCACCACCACTAATTGTTACTTCTTTAAGAGAAAATCTATTAATGAACTGAGACAACATCTTAGAAGATCTAGTAGGTCTCAACGTTTTATTTTTCTCGGTAGGATACAAAACAATATTAAAATCCCCACCAATCAAAATGGGACAATCCACATAAGCACAAATGTCAGAAATTTCAAAAATGAATTCCCTCCTCAGGTCATTATGTGCTAGCCCATATACAATTACTAAACACCATCTACACTTTTTAGCAATATCCCAAAGCTGGATAGTCAAGGAGAATTTCCCAACATCAACATTTTGCACATCAAAAGTTTTCTTACTTAAGCCCACAAGAATACCTCCAGATTTACCCAAGGATGGAGACCATCTCCACTGAAAGTCATCATTTACATCAAATTTTCTTAAATCAGCACAGGAAAAATCTTTTTTCTGAGTCTCACATAAACCAACAAAATCAAGCTCAAAATCTTTGATTCTATCTCTAATAATAGTCCCCAGACCCTTCTTCCCAGCCCCCCTGCAATTCCATATAAGCCCCTTCATTGATTAACTCTTTTTTCTATTAATCACAACCCTTCTAAGACCTCTGCCAGCCCTCTGAACAGAAGACTTAGGGTTCTTCCCAGCAAGACCTCTATGCTGGTCCATATCAAAATCACCTAGCTTGGGACTAGGAGAAGGTTTATTTTCATGATCAAAGTCACTATGATAACTATCACTTTCACACCACTCAAGGATTTCTGTATCATTTGGCTCCTGACAAGAATCACCCACAACATGATTTCTAAGATTATCATCTCCTTCCACATCCTTCTTTTTCATATATAAGGAATTTCTAGAGGCTTCCAGATTTTTTATGAGATCCACCCTCTCCAGTTCCTCCTTATTTATTATAATCCCCATATCAGAGGCAATGGAACAGATAGTGCTGTTATCCAAAACCGAGAAAGCATTAGAAGAGGATATAGCAGGGGTCGTACCTTCCAAATTCTTCCTCTTCTGCAAAGCAGCAGCTTTGTCTGTCATTGACATTGTACATTTTTGCAGTCTAGAGCTTCTCCTAGTTGGCACAATCTGCTTCTGTTTATCCACAGCATCCTCCTCCCTTGTTATATTGGTAGAAACCATATTGCCCTTGTCAGACAAAGCATGTTGCTGTGTAGTTTGTTTTTACTGGCACAAAATCTGTGATTTCTCAGTAGGTTTCTGGGAGCAGAGATCTTTCTCAGAGCATTTAGCATTGGAAGGAACATCCATCTCCTCAATAACCACATTATGCTTAATAGGAATGAATGACCCATATTCATCCACCAGTATTGGCTTTAGAGTATCATGGGTGAAGCTTGTGAGACATCTCCCCTTTGTTAACTCTGTGTAGCTTGAGCCTCCCACCTTTGTTTGATCAGGAGCATCACAGTCCACCAAAGATTCCCGCAAAGCAGCTTGGACCAAAGAATCCTCAAGGTCATCATCATTACTCTCCTGAGAGTCAAACAATTGAAGGTATAATCCTGGGCTTCATCTGCCACGTGCTTTCCTTTGTCTGTTGTACTCTTAGGGGGAGCAAAACCAACTATTCTATTGAACACCGAAGATTTCCCCACTGATTGGCCAACACCTTGGTCATCCACTTTTTGCTTTTTGCTGGCATTACCTTTGTGTTCACGATCCTGGATTCTAATTCCAGTTTTATCTCTGGGAAGACCATCAGAGCTCACAACACTTTCAACCTCAAAGAAGATGTCGTACAAAAGTTTCCCTATGGAGCATTCCACACATTTAGGGATTTTATCAATGTCCCTGCATAGGATTTTGGCTCTAACATACTCAATCTTGCCCAGACTGCCTTTATCAATATCAATAACAGTCCCTACCAGACCCCCTGCTCCAGCTACGACCTCCTCAGATCTCTTGCTCAAAGGGATATTTCTGATCCGAACCCAAGCCTCTTGCAATACTCCTTTGGTTCCCAGATTATCTTCCCACTGAGAGATCTTAATAACTGCATCAACCAGCCTCATATTCATCTCTTTAAGATCAATAAGTTCATCCATACGCTGGGTTGTGGGGAATCTCATCAAAAACTTACCCTCAGCAATTTGTCTCGCTGTACATCTCCAAGATTTACCCAGAAATGTGCTGAGATCTGTTTCAATGTCTCTAGCCGTAACCACTCCTCTCATCACCATGATGACAGCAGTGCAAGCCACTTCACGCACGTTTAGTTCATAAGGGACATCTTCAATGTAATAGAATCCTTGATTTTCAGAAGCAAATCCACACATCTTAGGAGCAAAATCTGCATACCTTTTTTCCATACACTTCCAAGAATTGTGACCCGACCTACCACATTTGGTGCAAACTACCCCAGATCGGCAATCGGCCGCAATATGTCCCAGCTTATGACAGCGATAACAAGGACCAATTGATCTTTCTTCAACCTCAGTCCCTTTCACTTCGGAAACATTGCCATGGTCGTGCCTTTCGCCCACCTTCGAATCATTCTTCGGTCCCCATCCCTCGTTCTTCGGTCCCCATCCCTGATAAGATCTTTCCAAGGACATCTCTGCACGATGCGACCACCTTCCTTCTTCCACACCACCGTTGTTGTGTTCCTCATCCTCAGCCATGGACTCAAAGCCCAACTCCTCTGCTGCGTTCTTTTCTTGAAGGGCTCCGTCCAGATCTGGGCGATCTCGACCCAGATCCATCCCCTCACCATTATGGTTCATGTTCACATCCCGATTTGCCCAACCTGGAGCAGCATCAGAACGTGAAGCTACAAACCGTCTCCAAGAAAATCTCCCACGATCAGGGCCGCGCCAAGCCCCCCCTCTCCCTCTCCCAAAACCAGCAAAACCTCCACGACCACCGCGGCCAGCCCTCTGCATAGCTACCAGGGGTGGAGATCGCCTCACAACCTCAGCGTAGGAGAGATTCGAAACCCTAGAAACCGAAGAGGCGTGGGAGGGAGAGACCGAACCAGATTTGGGAAAAGAGTTCTCCAAGAAAGATGAGCGCGCCTAGAAATGCCCAAAAACCCTGCGCAGATCCGCTCTCGAGGGTATATCTGGAAAAGATTGCGCACCCGCATCAGAGAATCTCTCACCCGAGGGCAAAGAAGGAAACTCGTCCAACGAGACCACCACGCGGCCGTCATGACCGACCCCAGAGCGTGGTTGCCTCGAGAGTCGTCACGGGAGGCACCGTGAGAGATGCCGTGGGAGACGACGTCATTTCCCCATGGTCAGGTCTACCTGCTCCTTCATTTTCATGTCATACTGAAGAACACACGAACAAAGCTCTGATGGCGAGGACGGTGGCAGCGAGCCGGCAGCATGGTAGATAAGCACATTAGATTATATTGGCTTACTGCTCGGTCGCTATAATACACAGAAAGCATTCAGTGATGCTATTCAAAAGGAGTATATATTGAGGAAGACATGGGCAAAGGAATCATGTCATTGGTATTGTGTAAGCAGGCAAGCTAAAGATTAGGAGCATTATCAATTTGTATAGTAAGAGCAATTGCCATGACAATACCTGGTCATATCAGTTTGTTGTCTACTCTTTTATGCAACTCATTCAACGGCTGGATACTGCATGCGTAGGAGGAAATGCAGATGGAACAGCTGAAATCCGGCTAACTTTTGTGAACGACGTAAATCGGGCCATGAGTGCTGCGTCGATAGCTTTGAGCAGGCCTGACATTGGCAACCTCAAAGGACCATATGTAACACGAGATTAAAGGTTAAAGCCGATAATTATCAAGTTTATCTATAATTTGGCTTGGACATACTAAGGGCAAATCCTTATTTTCCCCAAAATTTTTAGCACCCGCAAAGCCCAAATCGGAGGAATACCAAATCTGAGTCATAAGTTTTGAATCGGGCTTGATTTGGATAAAAAAACCATAAAATTTGGTGCTGTCCATTCAAATTTGTGCCATTAAACTTTTAATGATGATTGATCCGAGCGCATAACTTCAATTCGAGTGTTGATTTACACATGTCAATTAAATCCCTAAGAACCCTAATGGATCTTAGTATCGGACTAAGGATCTCACCATTCGGATTTGGGAAAAGCTCGTCGTCGGCCGCCGCACGTCTCCCGTGGCTCGTCGGCTGTTGCTGCGCCACTCAGCAGCGTGAGAGCCCACCCGCGAATGAGCCGGTCGCCGCGCGCGCATGAAGGTTCCGGCCGGCACCTCGACCATCAAATAAGATCTGGTTGTCGCCGTTGCCTCTCAATGCGCGTCGCCCGCGCATGAGGTCACGCCTCAGAGAAGCATCACCGCGCTTGTGTGCTGCGCGCCGCCCGCGTCCCGGTATTCCCGAGGCGAGAGAGAGGAAGAGACGCTAGGGCGAGCTAAGGAGCGACGACGGTAGGCGACGGCGCAGGCCATGGAGGAGGGGAAAATTTTTTCTATGACACTCAATTGGAGTTCTTGTTTCTATTAAACACTAAATTGTATTCTAATTCCTGAGAGACAACTCCAATTACTAATTTTTCACTTTTATGACATTATGATAGTTTTAGAGTACTTAACCTATATGTTAATGATTTTTTGGAGAAGAAAAGACCAAAATGCCCTCATTTTCACCCCTTTTTAACCCAGCCCAATTCCCTTCTCACCCCGTCATTCCTGTGAAAATAGCAAATTGACATGCACAATTTTATTCAAGGAAGATTTTTAATTGTCATGCACAGTTTTATTTAAAAAAGTTTTATAGGTGTTTTTAAATTGACAGACTCATTTTTAGATTATTAAAAATGAGGTTTTCACAGGAATGACGGGTGAGAAGGGAATTGGGCTAGGTTAAAAAGGGTGAAAATGAGGGCATTTTGGTCTTTTCTTCTCTAAAAATCATTAACATATAGGTTAAGTACTCTAAAACTATCGTAATGTCATCTTAGCAATTGGAGTGTCTCTTAGGAATTAGAATACAATTTAGTGTCTAATAGAAACAAGCACTCCAATTGAGTGTCATAGAAAAAAATTTCCCATGGAGGAGCGGGCGCAGTGTTAGCAAAGGAGATGGAGACGACGCGGAAGGAGGGGGAGCGCGAGAGGCTACGGGAGGGGAGGCGGGATGGAGTCACGGGAGAGCTAGGGTTTGGGAATGCGAACCCGGGGTTGGGCCAGTACAAAGATATATTCAATGGCATTTGCGGGTAATTTACCCACAACTTCAGGTGTACCGACAAAGGCAAAAAGGGCTCAGATGCGAGATGAGGAAAACCTGAGGGGCATGGACGAAAATGTCTGTAGGAGGAGAAGCACTAACCAGGGGCCGTTCCGCAAATGGACGGGGACACGATCAAAAATCTGAGAACTCCGAGGGTTTTTATGCAAAGCTGACCCCCCAGGAGGGGCCGATATGGATGGTCGCGACGGCAGCCACGCGGCGCGATCCGACGGCCGAAGATTTTCGGGAGACATGGCCTCGCGAGGAAGTTTTGCGGGTGACGTGGACGCACGAGGGCGCAGGTATAGCTAAGCGCTATAAAGCTTTGCAAATACACACAAGTCTACTGATCTACCAATCTGTCCTTTCAAAACTAAACAAGCAAGGTGACCCGTGCGTTTGCGTGGCTAGATTTGTGTTAAGATATACTCCCTCCGTTCCACAATATAGGGCATATAAATTTTTGGCACGGTCTTCAAAGTATAACTTTGACCGTTAATTTGTTTCAAAATATGTCATTAACAACTACAAAACTAACATCATATCAAAGTACTTTTAAATACGGACCTAAATATATAACATGCATATGCTAAACACGTGTACATGTTTACTTAATTATTAGTCAAAGATTTCAAACATTGACTTTTGAAAAAACATGCACGCCCTATATTTCGTAACGGAGGGAGTAGATAATATATCAGATTAGATTTAGGGTTTATCTCTAATACGGAGTATATAAATCAGCTTCAGTAGTTTGTTATAGAGGTTAATATTGACCGCTAGATTTACATAATAATATCCATATTCAACGATGTAGATTTTTTCTTTTTTCTATGATTAACGTGAGAATGTTTACTATTTTTTAATTAACGTGGGAATTTCTAGAATTT
Organism: Raddia guianensis; assembly: GCA_036346415.1. Taxonomy (NCBI): domain Eukaryota; kingdom Viridiplantae; phylum Streptophyta; class Magnoliopsida; order Poales; family Poaceae; genus Raddia; species Raddia guianensis. The sequence goes on along the minus strand of CM070538.1, from coordinate 31,297,220 downwards.
TAGAATTAATATGGTGACTCCGTTTAACTCTGCTTTATATAGATAGATAGATAAAAGATTTAGGCTGCCACACACTGTTGATGAGCCCATGCATGCAAGGCCATGCCCACGAACGTAGGAGCAGAGACGGTCGCCGCCGCCGCCGCCGCCGCAGCCGCCCGGCCGGGTGATGCGACGTGACTCGTGAGGACGCCCTCGTTTCTCTCCGCGCCACTCCTCCTCCTCCCGCACTTCAAAGAGAACTAACAAACGAGCAGGGGAAGCCACCCGGCCTTCCGCTCCACGAAACCAACCCTCCACTTGAACCACCCATCTCGCGCGCGGCATGGCTCGCCTTGCTCGGATCGCCCTGGCCGTGGCCCTGGCGCTGTGTTGCCTGTGGGTGGCCGGCGGCGCGGTGGGCTCGACGGTGGCGTGCGGCAGCGGGGCGGTGGGGCGGCAGTGCGCGGCGGAGGACGGCGGCGACGGGCAGCTGCGGCGGTCGCTGGCGGCGAGGAAGCCGACGAACCGGTACATCAGCTACGCGGCGCTCAAGGCCGACCAGGTGCCGTGCAACAAGCGCGACCGCTCCTACTACAGCAACTGCGCGTCGCAGAAGCCGGCCAACCCCTACCGCCGCGGCTGCTCCGCCATCACGCGCTGCTCCCGCAACATGAACTGATCATTCATGCGTCTCCTCGCCGTCGACCAAGCGGCGGCGGCGTTGAGGAGGGGATCACTTAGTTGCAACTTAGTTTCTTGTTAGTTGTTGTTCCTATTTGCTAGTACTAATTAATTGCTTCTGTGTGCATGCGATTAAGTTAAATTAGGCATTCGACGTTGCTTGTCTTTATACCTTTTCATTCCAGTGGTTGTGGTTTAGCTTCTGATCCTTTGTGGATTTTTGGTTGTTTTTTATATGATTGGTGTACTGGAAATAATGGTTAAACGAAGGGGGTTTATTTTAATGCATGGGTGCCTCACAAATTGATCATCCGGCCTTGGTTCGTGCACATGCACACTCGTTTTTCTTTCGGGACGTGCTATCGTGCATAGGCCTGCATTTTAACACTTTTTACAGACACAACATGTAACAACAGTTTTTTCATGCGGTCCCCCACACAACAGCCTATTTGTAGAATTTTTTTTCCACCATCTTAAAACGTTTCTTACAATGAATGGAAAAGGTGGAAAACAGTACAAATTTACTGAAACTTTCAGCGTCCACACGATTTCGTAATTTGCATGGGGGACGACGATCGCTGGCGATGCCACACATAGCAGATCGTGCAAACAACCCTCGTGCTAAAAATTTCACCTTCTCACAACATTTCTTCCAGTGAATGGAAATGTGGAAAAACAGTACAAACTTAACTTTTAGCGTGTGCACGAAATCGTAAATTTCAGGCGCCTACGAAATAGCAATAGTGTTTTCTTTTCTCAAGTGTTTTTAGTTGTTTGATCATAAATATTGCTAGGAATTGCCAGAGCCTATCGGGCCTCGGGCCGGAGTGTTTCGGACTGTCACGGTTCGGAGATCTAACCATGTCAGATCGGACTGGCACAAACAACTTATCAGCTAGGCCCAGCCGAAAAGCATATATATCGGGCCATTGTCGTGCAGTGCCGGCATGAGCACGGCCTAACTCCAAAAACACATCGATGCATCTTGATCCCAGCAAAGCAAATGTAGAGTCCGCAGGTCAAATAAATTTGATCATCTTAGGAATTAATAGATGAAATCAATCGCTAGGAAGATTAGATGAAATCAATTGGTTGGAAGAATAGGTGAAATCACTCGGCAGGGCATGCAAGATTGCAAGCACCTAGAAAAGCACACTTTAGCTAAACATAATGTTAAACTCGCAATCGGACTGCCAAGTGAATAACTTTAATGAAAAAAACCAAGCAAGAACTTGAACCGGTGAGCCTGACTTCCAAATCTTCAGGGAAAAAAAAGGCTCACATAAAAAACAAGAACAATTGATTCATAAACCTAACTTCTAGTACACAAATACAGGGAGGCCGTGGGAACATTGCATCTGCACATCCACCGCCTTGGAGGGAGAGAGAGCCTATGGCGATGGTGCTCATGGCGAGTAGCTCGCTGAATCCAACTACCACAAGAGTATAGGCGAGCAGCTAAGGCTAGGGGAGTGATCGGATCGGAGCAGGCGAGGGTATCGAAGGAGCTACGTGAGGGGATTAGATCGAGAGGGCAGGGGATTGGATTTGGATCAAGAGTGTAGGGATCATCAAAGTACAAGTGCACGGTCTTATCTAGGTCATATGATATATTTGGGCTTTATCCCATCACAAGAAGATAGCACAATGCACATTTCTAAACTTGGTCAACTAGGCTATTAGAGGACCAACTCTTGGGCCAGTTTCTTGTCACGGTGGCCCAAGCATAGAACATACAATTGGATCGTGCCAGATGGCTCGATGTTTCCTAAAAGAATTTTATACTGTTCTGGCTTTAATTTAAATCGAAATTAAAAAAAAAATTGCCCGTTTAAAAAAATTAAAAAAATAGCATCCTAGCGCCCGTTCAACGGGCGCTATATAATAATCGCCCGATAGATGGGCGTTATTAAAGGCGTCTGATATAAGAGAGCCGAACCAACGCAGGCGTGTAATGGCGGCAACGGTCGAGTCAATAATCGTCTGTTGAATGACGTTTTATCATCGTTGAAAAAACCGCCCGTTGATCGGGCGTTTTACTGGCGCTGGAATGGATCACCCGTTGAATGGGCGCTAATTAACGCTTAACTCCTCAGCGGCTCGCGGGATCGGCACAAGACTATTTGCCATCGAAGCCCGCATGAGAAAAGAGAGGAGAGGAGGAGGAAGAGAGAAGAGGGAGAGGAGGGAGAAGAGGAGAGGAGGAGAGGAGGAGGAAGAGAGAAGAGGGGGAGGAGGGAGAAGAGAAGGGAAAAAAAAAGGTAATTTTAAAACTCTGTTATATTTTTATTTTGTAATGTTTAAAAACAAGGTAGGTTAGCAATATTGACATGATAAATTAAATATTTCGTTTAAAGCCTAGATTCAGCGATTAGGTTTTAATAAAAATTAGGTATATTTTCTGTAATTTTTATGTACATTTGATTTAGAGTTTTAAATTAGAATAATATTCGATATGTTTTTGTATGAATATGTAAATGAGTTTTAGGATTTAATGTTTTATAATATATGCGTAATTTGTAGTCTATATGTAGGGTTATAACTAGGGTTGTAAGAGAGGGCTATACGTTGATTTAATGCGTATGTTTATTTTTATACAGTTTACGGTTAGGGCTTATAAATTTAGAGGACATGTGTAGGTCTGACGTTAGGGTAGTAGCAGACTCGATTTATATGAAGCATAATGCACGTTGGTTTAAAGCATATTACAAAGGATTAAAAGCGATAAATCTTTAAGATGTTTTTGTCAGTACAAAAATAATTATAATTTATTAGTAGTTCATTTCGTTTTAAATGCAGGTCAATGGGAGATGTAAAATATTTTAATGTTCATTATGGGCAAGGGGATATCAATTTTGGTCCAGACGGGGTAGACCTATCTATGTTCCGGTCAGTGATGTTGGGGATATCTAGGCCCACGGAGAGAACGTTAGCAGGGCTTGAAAATTGGCTGTTAAGGACGTTTAAAATTAACCCCGAAGAATATGGTCTGGATATCAGCGCTGTTGCTAGCCGTACTACGGAAAGACCTTATTGGGAGTTGGTACCAATAAAGGCAACCCGAGGATGGAGGCGTTATGTTGAGATCGCCACTGAACGAGGACAACCACTAGCACTTCTTGTTCAAAGCCAAATCACAGGAACAAAATGAAGAAACTTTGCATCAACCTGTCGAAGGAAGTAATATAGTGCAGGAAGAGGTGCAGGAAGATGGTGACGACACTGAGCATGTGGTGCAGGAAGAGGTGGAGGAGCTGGAGGAGACAATGGATGGATCAAGTGAGCAACAAATAACATAGGAACCCATAGGTGCGGCAGATGAGGGGGAGTATATTGAAGTTATAGTTGCGTCCATGGAGGCCGAGGATGCTGAGCACGAGCAAGTCCCTGAGGAAGATGTGTCAGACGATGAGAGTCCCGGTGGCTTTCAAAATATCGTGCCGGTCGAGTGGAACTCATCAAACTTTGCAGAGCTATCTATCCGAGAAGACACTTAAACAGCTTGGGAATACCACCAGAACGAGGTGACACAAGGAGCAACATACCCCTCGAAGGAAGAATTGGTGACAGCCGTGAAGATTTGGGCATTATCACTTATGAGAGAATTCAGGGTTGTCAGGTCTAGCCGAAGTGTGTACGATGTGGTGTGTGTTGTCCCCGGTTGCCCTTGGCGTGTGCATGCCTTTAAAGGAAAGTGGGTGGAATACTGGGTATGTTCAATAGTGAGGGAGCATAATTGTACGGTGACTGAGGTCAGACAGAAACACAGAAATCTAACGTCAACAATGGTGGCACATATAATGCAGGTTCAAATAGCAGAGAACGTTAACTACGAGTCTCGGTCTATCATTCGAGTCATGGAGGAACAATTTCAGTACACTATTCCGTATGCAATCGCTTGGAGGCAAAGCAAAAGCATTAGAGATGAGATTTGGAACATATGAAGCATCTTATGCGAATATGTCATCCCTGTTGGCGGCCATAGCTAAGAGAAATTTGGGTACATATTATGATTACAAAGAGGTGGAGGCAGAGGGCGATGATATTGGAAAGTTCGTTCTGCAGCGGGTTTTCTTTGCCTTGGGGCGAAGCATCGTGATTTCAAAATTGTCCTCCAGTTCTATGTGTTGACGGAACATTCCTAACTGGCAAGTATAAGGGCGATCCTCGATCGCAATCGCCGTTGACGGGAACAACTAGATTCTGCGGTGGCATTTGCTTTTGTCGAGGGTGAAAATACGGAGAGCTGGTACTGGTTTTTAGAGAGGGTGAAGCATGCGGTTGTTGTTGGCAGATCAGATGTTTGTATAATTCATGACAGACATCTTGGATTGTTGGCGGCGATCGAAGAAATTAAGTTTGGCTCTGACTATCGAGCTGCTTAGTGGCCGGACATACATACCCGGTGGTGCATGAGACATATGGGTGCCAATTTCTTTAGCCAGTTCAAGAATAAACACTTAATGAATTGTTCAAACGATTGTGCAAGCAAAATCAGCAACGTAAGTTCAATCGGCTTTAGCGGACTTTGGATGAGTGACGACGAAGCATGCCAGGGAGGCTGGGAACGTGAGGAACAGAAGAATTACAAATTTTTCAGAATGGATTGAAGACTGTCCGAAAGAGAAGTGGGCATTGCTCTATGATTCAGAAGGCCGTAGATACGGGATCATGACCACAAACTTGGCGGAGGTATACAACTGGGTCATGAGAGGGACCAGGGCACTGCCGCTTGTAGCAATTGTCGAGGGGATTCTGCATCGAACATGCAAGTATTTCATGGACAGGTATCGAGCAGCCTCAATTGCCATGTCTGATAATCGGTTGTTCTTTTCTGGGGTTGTCACAAAGTACATCATTGAAAAGGTTAAGAAGGCACACTACACTCACCTCACGCAATGGGTACGGACGAGTTGAGGTATGAAGTTCATTTGCATGGATAGGGCTCGCCTTGGGCGTAACGCCGAGGAATGCAGACAGAGTGCATTCTTGCGATGATCAATGCAAGTGCTCTGTCAGAAACCGAAACTTTTACACAAGCCTTACTCTCATGTACTTGCAGCAAGGCCAATGACAAATCAATCAACATACAATTATGTTTCTCAGATTACGGAAGGAAGCTATATTACACACTTGGCATGCCGAGATATACGGGTACGGTATGTACGGGTCATTCACTGACCCAGTTGGGCCAAACTGTAGGCATGTCCCGGATAGGAACAAGCTGAAATGCAACTTAGGACGCCGAGTGCATCGACGTATTCGAAATGACATGGATCACTCTGAGGCAGGGCGTCCCGTGAAGATATGCAGCAGATGCAATGAGGTCGGCCACACGTATCAAAATTGTAACAAACCCAGTAGTGGAATGTACGATTTGAGAGGTCGGACCTTCGTGTTCAAAGACACGATGGTCGACGCCCTTTCCATTGAGTGGACATGTAATGTAATGCGGTGAAATTTGTAATATTTATATTCGTGTATGTCATGTTGTAACGAAATAACATTTCAGTTTGGGCTTCTCACCATGTATTGTAATAATGCTATATTCGTTGCAGACATTTACTATGTACAATGAGGAGTGTTTGTCATATTAAAATTTGTGTTATCTGCATTTAAAAGTGTGGTAATCCATAATTTCATTTTACATTGATCCGTACGTCGCTGTAAAAGATTTTATTAATTCGTTAAATTAATGTCATGCAGGTGCTTCAGCATGGCGGACGAGGGTGGCGGACAGCAGGCCGATCGTCTTTTGGATCCCTCTGTGGACCAAAGGCATCGGTCGCGCAGGAGTGCCGTTGAGGGCCTTCCGCTCCCAGCCTTTCGTCCGCGAGTACCGAAGGAGCTCCTGACTATCGACGCACGCTGGGTTCACAGGTGAGGAAAAAATTGTATATTGCTTAACAGGCGGAGACCATCCACCCGGAGGCAGACGAGGCTACGGTGTCCAGACACCTCGAGGCGTACCTGCTTTGGTTGTTCGGGTACGTGTTGTTTTGCAACACGTCCGGCAATGCGGTGGACAAGTTTCTTCTTTCGTACGCCCGGGGGATCGCCGACTCCGAGGGAGATCAGTACCACACAGACATTGGGCCTCCGCGGTGCTTGCGCCACGCATGTGGGGTCAGGCGATCGCGTGTACAAGACGGAGGAGGCGGAGCCGCCGATACACAGTCGTCCATCGCTACTCCGCTTGTGGTCGTCGAGAGAGATCGCCGTCGGTCGACCTCTCATGGATCACAGCAGTGTACGGCGCGCCGTACTACCACGAGACCGAGGAGGATAGACCTCGATGGGTTTTCGTGGTTTCGCCGACGGGTAATGAAATAACCACACTTTCGATTTAACAATTTGTCCTCCTATCTTATTGATATTCTGTAATTTAACAATTTCACCTCTTTTGCAGCCGACGTGGGCTCACGCCACACCCTTTGAGGACTACGGACTACGTCCGGATGTTTGGACAAGCTGCAGGACCACGACTTCCAAAGGGCAGCCCTACCGGGGCGACCTCGCCGAGGCTCGTGCACCTCTTGGTCTGTCGTCGCTTTATCGCTGCGGACTCAGCATCGGGCTTACGAGGAAGCCAGTACTCTTCGACATCTTTGTCGAGGAGTACTCACCGCATGTGGTGATGCGCTTAGTTCGGCCACGACGAGTTTCCCTACCGTCGTGCACACCGCTCCCGTCACGCTCACCAAGATGTTAGATACTCGTGCTTTCTTCACAATTGTTGTTATCGTAGTGTAATGGTCTAAACATTTCATAATGCTATAGGGTCACCAGACGAGGTCGAGTGCGGCGCTCTTTGGGCCCTGCGATGGTCCGATGGGTGGAAGAGTGGGAACATGCACCGGAGGATATCGTCGACGAGGATCGAGTACGACGGCAAAGACGTTCGACGCAGTACCTACGGTGGTACGCATTCGCCACGCCAAGACTGTGTCGGATACACGCCTCCTACGGAGATCGTGCACGCATTTCCTAGCGCGTCTCGACATCGCACTCGAGCACCACCGGCGTGCGCATATCAGCGGTAACATTTCTATCTCGTCACGGATAATTACTACTTTGCTTGCATCATAACACTTACAATTGTGTCGGATGTCGTGTTTTTGATAATTGTTGAACAGCTTGACCTCGTACGACTGTCCGGCTTAGAAGCGCGCCATGCAATGGAGCGCGCGCCATGCAATGGAGCGCATCCAGACGGGTATCCAGATGACGACAAGCGAGGTCTTTGAGTCCTTCAGGAGGATTTACGACAAGTGCACGCGAGCTGTACGTCTGACGTCCTGTTGCGCTGATCCAGGCGCCCTCGCTTCCGTACCTGCAGCGGCCCCCAGACCCCCCTTCTCCGGTATAGTACATATGAATTATAATAATTAAATATACGTCGCACATATGAATTATAATAATTTAATATACGTCGCGTGCAGTCAGCCAGCGTCCCCGTGCTCCAGCACCGAGTGTCGTAGGGACGTCCGGAGGCTTGCAGGGGTCTTTTCGGCCCACTCAGGACGTGCCCGGGTCGTCCGGAGGCTTGCAGGGGTCTTTCCGCCCCCCTCAGGACGTGCCCGCGTCGTCCGGAGGTTTCCAGGCGTCTTTCCGGCCCCGGTACGACGCGCCCTCTACGTCGGGTGGGTTTCGCGGCCCGATCCGTCCCTTCGCCGACGTGCGTGCTCGTCCACTCAGGCGGCCTCGTCGTTTTACGGGTCGTTCAGGCCACCTGCTGCGCCCACTTTTGATGGTTAGTTCTCCTGTTTTCATTTTCGATAGTCGCATATGTGATGATACTTACAAATAAACACATTGCAGATCCTGCGTTGCCCTCGGCTTGGGACAGCCAGGCGAGCGCCGAGATGCGTTCTGACCATCTCGCCGATCCACCAAGGTGTGCGAGCAGATCCTCTCCCGCGGACTCCTTCGAGTACTTCTCGTGAGTCGGCAGAAGATAGGGGCGCCACAGCTTGCACGAGGCACCTCGTCACCTCGCAGCGATCGCAGCCGAGCATGCGACGCCGAGCCACGACCCGACCGCAGGCGAGACGTCGGGGCCCGGACCGCTTCACTTTTCCCTCTACACAGCTCGGACGTGCGCCAAGTCTCGGTGATGGTTCTGTTATGGGCGTGAAGCCTAAGAGGCGTCCGTGGGGCGTATGTTAGTACATACCTTTTGTTTGTTGTTAGTACCGCTACTATGTCACTTTCCATATCTTATTGCTATTAATTTGTTTACATTATTTTATGCACGCCGATCGTACAATCGCAATGTTTAACGCTAGACGACGAAGCGTCCGTCAGACTCGGTAGCGCAATGCAGCATAACGCCTAAAATGCCTTCGATTTTTTCTATTATGCAAAACATATCGCAATTAAACTCATAAATTAAATACATAACAAGTCGCATCGAACATCAATGATACAACCATTGTAGCATAAGGTCGTCGATCTGAAATACCTACTATTTTACGTGCATGGCCACGGGTAAAAGGGTTGTGGCATTCGCATCGAACACCACGTGGCTGAACATTGAGAAGTCGCCTCACGCCAGTGAAAATACCCTGGATATTGTTCTTGCATGACCGATCTTCGCCGAAGAACTTCTGCGTTCGGTGTGCTGGGGTAATGGCATCCACAGAGGCATGAGGTGTCACTACAAAAACGAGTTGGGATGTAGTGTTGATCGAGAACCATGCGGTTTGACAGCTCGCGTTTGCCGGTCGGCTGTTGGCGACGCCTCTGAGGACGCTGCTGAGTTGTTTGTTGTGCAGATGGCTGTAGTGCACGGAGCCTGCTCTTCAAGCGATCTATCTTTGCGTGGAGACTTGCGATGTAAAAATATGCAGCGCTCGGGTAAGGCTCATCCATCCACATAGTCCATCCACATGTAACATCTGGAATCTGTGAGTTCAATTGATATACTTAGTCTGCGCACGAGATGTATGACGGAAAATAAGGACGATATTTACGTTGTAGTCTGGGCATCGGTAGAATCTACGACCAGTGAAGCCTTCATGGACGTAGTCGAACCACTGCACAACGGCAGGGTTACCACACTGGCATTTCGGCCATAGCCATATTGAAGCATAGCTTCGATCTCTCAGGAGGGCTGGACCATCTCTCCAGTCGTCGTAGTCCAACACACGCATGCCAGATGCAGGCGGACGAGCATGCTCTCCTGGACCAAATGACTCCCACCATGTATCAGGAATGAACGGCCGTGTGGAAGGACCCCAACTTGCCATGGTGTATGTGAGGTTCTGCGGTTCGAAACTTATGGAGACACGATATTTATAGATGGAAAGGGTACCACACTGTCACGGTGAGAAGAGATAAATGTTAAGTATTTTTTAAGCAATAATTCACGATACTGTTCGTGAAATTGACCACCACCGCAACACTGTTAATCCCACCCCTTTCTCTCTCCGTCGGTGCAAACATGTCCTTCCGCGTGTCCTATCTCTCTCCGTCGGTGGACACTGCAGCCGGAAGCGACGTGACAGCACAAATAGCAACATGATTCTACACAGTGCTTATACAAACATCAAAGCGACATGACAAAGACAAAGAGACAAAAGCGATCACACGTTGTTCGTACACGAGCTTATACACAAGTGTTTAAAAAGCGACTTCATGCCACGCTACCGGTACGAATCCGATGTCAATTTCCTTTAAATGGAGCACCCGGTGCCCACGAATCTCGCACCACACTAACACCCATAGCACATATCTAGTTTTTGAACACTCGTCAATTGCACAAGAACTGTATCTTCAATCGTTTCGGAGGTGGTCTCTTATTTCATTCCGTTTAATTGTGACAATATTTTTTATTTTATTCTGTTCAACCTGCTTATATGTGTGTTATATATGTTTCATCGTCCTTGTTATGTGTAGTAGATGGATAACGTGCATACTACTACTCGTCCATTTGTGCCACCTAGATGGTGGCTTTCATATGGCCCAGGAGTTGAAGCACACGAACCCTCTGAAGATTTGCCGATCGTATCGAGAGCTCACTACAACACAAATCCTACGATGCTTAGAGATCCAGAGTTCTATAGAGGATGGCCGCAGTGCCTCCACGGGATCGACACGGTCGTGCAGATTTATGATCGTGTTGCAGATGGTTTTACGGGCCGTAGGTTTTACCGATGTCCCATGTTTGAGGTGCGTATACCATCAAAATTAACCATATTAGGTTAATAAAAGGTTATTCGAAATAAACTCGATTTTTTGTAGGCACAGGATTGTGGCTTTACAAAATGGATGGATGATCCATACCCCATGGCTGCATCTACATACATAGACTATCTGCACGGAAGAATACAGCAGTTACAGCATCGAGTAAATGGTCTATTGACTGTGCAAGCGACAGAGTGGGAGCGAATGCGATTAGTTCTTGATCCACAATTTGAGGCGAACCCCCCATGCACCAATTATAAATGCCTTTGTGGATGTCACTACCCCGACAGTCCGAACGAATTTGTGCGCTACAAGCGAAATAAATTTCGGAGAGAGTACGGGCACATCGAAGATCCAGACTTCGTAGAAAACCTTTCATGCAGCACTCGGTGGTGCATTTGTCCATGTCATTTTCCAGATCAACTGCCTTAAACGGATGCGTACTTGTATTCCGATCGAAGTCAGAACAAATAAAGTGTCATTTTACCTTCTCTTATCATTCTCGGTTGTCACCGTCAAATTTTATGGTTTCTCACAACCGATGCTCAAATATTAAAATAAATTGATTAACGTGATACAAGTCATCGCACGTTATATGGATAAAACAATTTAACATATTAGCGCATCATAACTAAACCTAAACTTCCCACTCTGCTTGTCTGAATAATTTGCCTGCTGCTCCCCTTTTATAGCCGAGCGTCCGTTAATTAAATTATCAACAAAACCTAGTTAGCTTCCCTAATTAGCAATTTCTGGTTGCATGAACGTATTAGAGTTTTATGGTCAGGAATCCGATGGCACTGGCACGAATTATTATTGTCAGGAATCCGATGGCACTAGCACGAATTATTATTGTCAGGAATCCGATGGCAGTGGCAGACAGGAAATGACGGTGCTGGCAGGCACGAATTGATGGCAGTGCGAATCCGATCAGTCATCTGGAGGGATATAAAACGCCCACTGAACGGGCGGTATTTAAATACCGCCCGCTGGACGGGCGCTGTTTAAATAGCGCCTGCTGGACGGGCGTTTTATAGTTAGTCGCCCGTCCAGTGGGCGCCAGGATGCTATTTTTTTAATTTTTTTAAACGGGCAATTTTTTTTTTAATTTCGATTTAAATTAATGCTAGTACAGTAAAAAATTCTTTCCTAAAATCTAGGCAAAATCCAGTCTGTTATATTTGGGCCGCACGAGCTCGGACTATTTGAGTTCGTGCTAGGTTGTGACTCATTCCAACCCAAACGGTTCGACCCATACTCTCAGCACTAATATTGATTCAGAAGCACTCAATAATTAAGTTGGTTAATCACTAATATTGGATCAGAAGCACTCAGTAATTAAGCAGGTTCATCCGTATATAAGACAGGGATACATGTCACAATTTATGACGACTCATCACACATACGACTTTCACATCACACACACATTATTTAGCATGCATGCATGCAGACGAGTTGATCGATGGATCTGTCGGATCATTGATTGGCTGATTAGCATGCATGGTCATAATTGATCATATTATTAATTGCATGCCGAGGGCACGCACGCATGGTGGCTTCACTTGCCGCAGTTGCAGCCGTCGCAGGAGCAGCTGGTGCCGCACTTGCACTTGCCGTCGTTCTCGCATGCGACCTCCTCGACCACCTCGATGTGGCTGCATCATGATGGTGAATATGAGCTCAATTTCTGCACATGCTCAACTAGTTCATTCAGGTAATATTAATTAGCGTTAGTTGTAATAATTTAAAAACGGGTTATTAGTTAGATGGAAAATGGAATCGCTGCTCATGTTAATTATTTGTGGGTATTGACTATAGTATATATGAACACATAATAGTTACTGGTGTGTCCAACTAATTAATAATTAAGTCTGGCTAGGGCCGCTAGGCCTAATTTTTATCGTAAACAAGTTGTATCAAGTGAACCCGTTTTCTTATATATATTTCCATACGTACGTTCTCGGAGTTTAGCTTTTTACTAATTCAGCTCAACAAGCTTTTAGACAAGCATTAATTTTGTTATAAAGAAGTTAGGCTTATTGATATAAGAGCTTAATTTTCTATTTTTGCAATTTTTCATTTATAAAATATATGTTTCTGTAAAAATCCAGATAGGCTACTTTATATTTCGACGGGATATTTTCTTAATCATATAGAATACAACTATTTCCTATATATAGAATCCTCATAAAATTTATTAAAAATCGTATGTTGCAAACATTCTATAAATCTATTTTCGCTTGATAACATGTATCTGTCGGCTATTATTTTTTTTATTCGGCAAACAATTAGCTGAGATACTAATAATTTATAAGTCCACAAGAAATTTAAATCCATGAAAATCCGAAGTTCTAGGTAAGTGGGACAGTAGTATTGCCGTTCGCGGGAAGGTCATGAGAACTAAGTTACAGTACGATCGAGAGAGACGAAGGATGAAGCATATATAAGTACATATAGAAGTACGTACCTCTTCTCGGCATCAACTATGACGACGCCATAGCTGTTTCCTTTCTTCCTGCAAATCGATCACCAGCCAGTGCTCATAGTCAGGACGTCACACCCATACAGACAGGCTACTGGTATCTTTTTTTAGATAATAGAAAATAGGACTGGTTTGATATTAGTCAACTAATATTTATTTAGCCCTTAATTGATTATTTGGGCTGTATGTGAAACATATTCATATAACACATAAAATATTCAACAGAAATATCTAAGATAAGTGAGAAAATCGTCTTAAAGTTAAATAATTCTCAGTCGTCTGATGATCAAGAAAACGATAGAAATTTGGTCCGGCCTATACAACGACCACTTGTAACCACGCATAAATTCAAAAATACAGTTTAAAAATATCTTAAATCACGAAGAAGTGAGATACTTGCGAGCTAGAGAGAGAGGGAGGGAGGGGGAGAGATTCGTGAGAGAGCACTTACACGCACTGGCTCTTGTCAGCGCAGTCGCAGTTGCCGCACTTGTCAGACATGATGAGCAAGGCTCGATGTACGTACGAATTGCAGCTGGTGCTTGTTCTCGATGGATGTGGCTGCTGCTGCTGCTGAGCATGGATCGATCGGTCGGTTTATATAGAGGCAGGAGGCGTGTGGGGTGCGAGATGCCGCCAAGAAGATAACATGCTGATCCGCGCGGCTGGCACACGCTCCACCGCTCTCCATCACGCACTCCTCCCAACGAATCTTCTCTCCACCCCCTCTCCTTATCAAATTATTATCAATCATTTCGGGGAGAGTGAAAAGAAAAAGGTGAGGAAGGAAAGTTTAAAAGTGAGAGGATAAAGTTTGAAAATGTTTATAGAGGTGATTTCGAGAAGCCGATCCACTAAGTTCAACTCATTTTTGAAAGCTATGAAAAATGATTTTCTCGAGAAATCGGGTTAAAGATGAAGAGGTCAAAGTACATGTATTTTTGTTTTAGGAACGGTTGGGACCATCTAAACTACTAGATGGTTGATGAGTAAATTCAAACGCAGTGTATAATTTGCATCAATTCATTAATCTATATTTTTCAATAAATAGATTAATTACCTTCAAGCTGTCATCCTTTATATAGTAAGATATATATACAATTAAATATGATGGTCTACATATATCAAGCCTTTTCGTCTGGCGCTACATTAAAACTTGAGTGCTTTGTGAATATTAATAAATTTCCTTTCTAAAAAAAAAATACACATATCAGTTCTAGCTTTTTCATTTTGGCGCTAGCTATACGTTGAAACTTGAGCGAATCAGCATCCGGCGCACAGTTCTTTCGCGTGTCCACTGTCCACCCAATATCAACCGGTCTGAGAAGGTTGAAAAGTTGAGGTTCTTACTCCACATCTGTGTGCCACAATAATACTCTCTCATAAACCGTGACCACACGTGTCGTCCATGGTAGATAGCCACCCGGCTGCCCAAACCTTATCACCTTTGGTGGCTTCTCTAGATTTTATGTCACCGTACCGGTCAATCGCTCTCGGTGTCGTGTCAAGTTACCGTCTTAGCTAATTTATATATTTTTATGGAATTCGACCAAAAAAACTTTGTGTGAATTAAAACGTGAGTTTTTTCGTGATATGTTTTTCCCGTGCAGGAGCAAGTCCAAAAAGTGCAGGATGAGTGAGTCGTTCATCGTCCCTCAAAATGGATCGGTGTTTTTTTGACACAAAATGGATCGGTTATATGGCCAAACCTATTTTGGTAATTTCGTGGCGTTTGGTTTGAAGCCAAATGTAAGCACCGGCAAATTTTGGCTAAAATATGTTTTGTCAAAATAAAACCTAATTTTCTCTAAAAAACCTAATTAAACTACTTTGGTGAAATAGGTGAATTATTTGGTTTTGGCCAGATACAGAATTTTTCAAAAGATTTTCAAATTTAAAAAATCATAAATCATATAAACATATTGTGATAGAGACTGTAATTCTAGATAACCATAAATAGGGTATCTCACGTACTTGTGCGATTATATTTATGCCAAATTCACTCATGCTCGTATTGATCATGGTAAGCTCCGATAGAGTCAACCTCGGTATATATTTTTATTAAAAAAGTATTTTATTTTCAATGTTTTTGATATATACCTTTTCTACTATTTTAATTATACTTTTCTATATTAATAGATTGTAATAGTTGATACAAACTTGTTCTTTAAAATTTTTATTTTAATTTTGTTTCTTCTATAATTATTGTATTTGATATGGACTCGTCTTTTAGCCTTTGATTATTACAAAATGTTTTTCTATTATTTTTATTTTAAATTTAAACTACATATATTTTATTATTGCAGTTGATATCTAATATGGACTCTCTTTCAAGTCTTTAGTTCATATCGATTTCTTTTCTATTTTTAATGTAGAATTTACAATATATGTTATTGTAATTGATATGAAAGTTTTATGGACTCTTATTTCTAATATACTTTAGTTACATTTATTTATTTTTATGTATATTGTAGTTTATATAAACTCTTTTGTTTAGCCTAATATGGACTCGTATTTCTGTCCAAATCTATGTAATTTTTATTTTAACTATAGCTATGCTAACTCTTTTTTAAAACTTACATGTTTATTTCTATCATTTTTATTCCAAATTTATATGATTTTATTTTCATTAAAGTTGATGCGAATATTTTTATTCTGGACACTTGACGACATTATTTTTCTCCTAAATTTCTATTATTCCTATTTTTATATTTGATATGCATTCTTTTTTAATCTAAACCGTTATAATTTGGTCCTATATTTTGATTGATGGTGTTGATCTTTTTTCCTTGATTTATGTGGAAATTCCTTCGATTAAATAATATCTCTTGTCGATGATTAGGAACCGGACTGGTTGATCTTACTTCTTGAATGAGGATCATAAAGCCCCATTTTATTACGATGGGACTTCCGAAATATCGAAAAAATCTTTGTGTGAAAATGTGGAAAATAGACACAACTATTCACAAGTTCAGACATTTCTTGGACGGAGATAACAACCCTTCTCCAGTGCTATGTTTTTTTAGAACAATAGAATTTCCATTAGATCATTCACTAAAGGTTACAATCATTAGAAAAACTATTACAACACAACACCACCTATTGAACTAACACCTACTAGAAGTAGTATTGAGATTAACTTGCATTCCTCTTGCCTGGATCCAGCATTTGTGGCATGCATGGTACGGTGGCTGCACTAGTATCATGCTAGGAATTTTTTGCACATCATTCAGAGTACCTTTTTCTTGCCAAAGATGATGCACGAACATCCTAATTCAACTTCTATACTGTTCTTCTCTGATATGCTTTCATCGACCACATCAGCAGGCGAACAAAAACATCCAGCATCGTCATGTAGAGTAGCTCTACCCAACAACCCGGCAAAATTCCAACCACGTGGGGACACAACTCCCAATAGCCAACGAACAGAATGAAGACCATGGATACCAATCCTAACAAAGACATCGTTGTGGAAATCGTCAAGGACAAACATCACGCGACCACAATCTTCAGAGGAACTTATTACAAAATCAAATTGTTCTCACGCAGGGCAAGACGAACACCAAACCCTAACCCTAAGAAAATGGATTTAATAAAACCTGAAATTTTAAGACGATAAGAGGGTTCCCATCACCTCTCTAACTTTGTCGAGATTGCCGGAACTACAGAGTTGAGGGGACTAGGAACTCCCCGTGCTGAGCCTCCGACTTTTTTCTCAGCGACTGCCTAGGAGCCATCTCTCGTCGCCATGAGATTGCCAATTCACTCCAGTGCTATGTTGATGTGGAGGAATGAGTTGGGTACAAAGATGTCGCTTATTCTGTTCTTCCTGCACCGGGGATTCCATACGGAAGCAAGGAGAATAATTGCATGCCTCAATACATGCCATTAAAATCTCTATTAAGTAGCATTAACACTAATTAAGCGTGACGTCGGTTAGCTCCCAAGTTCCAATCATGGGATAACGGTATCCCATGTTTAGGCGCACTTGACTCCGGGAACCTTGTTCGGCGCTCCTGCATGCTGCAAGGTTGCCTAGAACGATGATGCCCAGTATGCTTCATGCTTGTAAATGGGCGTGTCCGTGGACAGCCGCCGGACATCCGCCACTGCCGCTACCAATGCGCGGGATTCCTCCACTGTCCAGTAGTTGGCTCCATAGGTCCGTGGCTTCCATCGCAGCCGCTGCGGCCACTAATTGCATGCAGCTGCTAGTCGCAACTGTTGCAACCGCTAAATACTTTGCAGCTGCTGCAACTAATTGCATGCAGTCGTTACAACAGATTGCATGCTACAATAAAACAGACTAATAAGTCACATAATATTAACAGTAGTTAAGAGTTTGTTGCAAAATTTTTAGGACACATAACAGAAATAAGGTTCACGGCTATTCTTATAGAATTTTCATCTTTTTAACCAAACAAAATATCCTAGCATCCTCTGATAATACCAGAAGGTAGAAACAAGGAGCCACTAACAACCAACTAGGCCCAGTTCATCAAAATACTAGGAGCATGCGCAAGAGGCCTTGCATCAGCAGTCTGCATCAGCACCTGACCGCTTGCGCGCTGCCCACGTTGAGTCTACGCGAATTTGAATCGGACGCCCGTGAGCGCGAGTATTATATGTGGTACAATATTTTGCTGGGTGTGATGCAGTGGCTGCTGGCCATGCTCTAACCAGACAGTAGAGAACTAGCAAAAGATCTAATAACAATTAACAGAGGTATATAACGTTTTCCATCCAGTAAAAAAATTGATCCATCGTAACATGAACAACTCTTCCAGCTTTTATTTTTCTTCTCTTTCCACACCATCATTGTCACCACCTTTAATCCTTGGCGAAGCATGAGTTTGAGCAATCCCAAGGTAGTTTTCAACAGATGTTTATAGCCTGCCTCTAGAAATTACTTTAGATCCTCGATGCTCATACCTGCCCATGGAAGAATTTCTTAACACAATCAAGATAAGATGCATAATTTATGAAATGAAAGGACTAAGAGCACTCTTATCGTACAACCCACATGATTTAAAAAAATGTACGAGATAGAAATCTATAGCCAATAACTAATCTGTAAGGATTATATGTATATATTTTTTAGAACAATGAACAAACACTTAGTAAAAGTGCAGTAAAATATCGTGATTGCATATTCAATCATGCTCGGAATCGGGATGTTATGTAGTAGGTCTGAACCAATCTTGCAAATAGATCAAGGCCTCTGCAGTACTTTTGTAATCGCTAATAACTCGCTCTCCAATAATGCTGAATGCAGATTCTGATGCCACTGTCGAAGTTGGTATGGCTAGCAATTAAGCTACGAGCCATATGAGAAAGAACAAGGTACTTAATAGAATGCATATCCCACCAGTTAAGAATATTAAAACACATTCTATGGGGAAGAGCTTGTCATTTAAGTAATCATCTAGCTCATTTCTTGGCAAGTGTTGTTTCATACGTCAATGCATGTCCCAATTAGAGTACATATTACTTCAACATACTCACCGACGTTTTCCCCTTGAGCTAGATCTGCATCACACTCTCCAAACATAGCATAATACTCCTCAAACAAGGCTCTGATTGTTCTATTTATTGTATTGAGGTACATTTCAGCATCATCTCCGTATACTTGTTTCAAACGGTACACGATGTAGACAAGCTTGAAACGGGATCAAAAACCAATGGAACACAGATTGTTAAGTATGCTTTAGACCAATATTTATCAAATTTACTCTGCATTTCATAAACCATTAGTGAAATGATAGGGTCAACATTTGTAATTTTTATTTTCAGCATGACCCTTATATTCCACATTTCTTGAAAATCCAGATTTGAAGTTGGGTAAGAACAACCTGGAACAACATTGGCATAGAAAACTTCCAAAATAGCACACATGGACTCAGCCCAGTTCCATTCATCGTATGAAGGATCAAAAGTATAACTTGTGTCCTGCTGACCCAAGGCATGAAAAGCTGCTCTAAATGGCAATGCAGACTGGATCATAAGAACTGTGGAGTTCCAGCGGGTTGCGACATCAAGAGAAGTACATTTCTGTTGCAAAACTCCTACTTGTACAATTATTTCTTCAAACCTCTCTTTCCTAGACTGGGAGCTTTTGATATACTTAACACTATTCCATATGTTATCAATAATCCCATGTGATGCTTTAAACCCGTCTTGGATAATAAGGTTGAATATATGTGCAGCACAACGAAAATGTAAGAGGTCACCGTTGCAATGCAGCAAACATTTTCTAAACAATTTTTCTCAATTCGTTAGCCATTACCGTATTGGAGGAGGCATTATCTAAAGTGATGCTAAACAATTTTTCTTATATGTTCCAATCTTGCATAGTCTTCAATATCACATTAAACATCTTAATTGCATCGTGAGGCGTCTTCAAAATGCAAAATCTAATGATACGCTTTTGAATCTTCCACTCGTTGTCAATAAAATGGCATGTTATACAAAGATATCCTAGTTTTTAATTGGTGGACCTTATGTCAGCAGTAAGTGAGACCCTTCCATTATGATTTTTGAACACATCACGTAAGGCTAACCATTGTTAATCAAACATCTTCATGCAGTCACTCTTGACAGTATTTCTACTAATATGCTTAAACAACAGATTCAAACTCTTTACAAATTGTCTAAAACCATCATATTCAACTAAGCGAAAAGGTAAATCATGCAAGGCAATCATATTAATGAGCTCATCTCTAGAGAAATCTTGATCAAATTGCCAATCTTTTATCATTGCAGCATGTGGAGAAAGTGAAGATCCCATCTTGTCAAAAAGATGATGTGTTTCTGATCTAGATATGCAATTAGGGATATGTCTACGTAAATTATTTGTACCCACATCATGTGAGGCTGGAACAATTTCCTTTCAGTGAATACATTCTACTTCTACAACTTTTCCATCAATACGAATAGCTATGAAGTCTTGCCACATTACAGATCTAAGCTTGCGTGCTCTGCGAGCTGCCCATATAAATTCATTGCATAAACATCAGTACTATCTAGCAAAACAACACAATCCAACAAGCAAATAACACTAAACGCATTGTAAGTACTAGCAAAACGACACTATCGAACAAGCAAATAGCAGGAAAAACACTGTAAGTACTAGCAAAACAACACTGTTTGGTTAAAAAATATTGAGTAAATGGAATGTAAGTTTTACCATAGGTCCGAGTTGATCTCGCGAGAGATGGAAATGTCACCGTGCAACACGGTGTTTGCTTAGATTCTAGACAAGGTGATGCAACCTTTTTTTGTCTTGACCTTTTTTTGTACAGAAGATATGGCTGCTCTTCTAAATGATGCCACTCTTGCTACTCTTGCAATAGGGACCTCACCGAACCTATAATTGGCGAACGAACCCAAAATCCATCACCAACACATGGATAACCCTCTCCCTATTTCAACAAAAACGTATATATTATTTTCAGCTATATGTCAATTTCTATTTCAGCTATATGTCCAACATGCTAAATATGAGTGACACTAGTTAAACTTTCATCTTTTTTTTCTTACATTGGTACAAGATCTACTCTTTCTCTTTATTTCTTTCCTGATTTGGTGCTCTCCCCCAAACTGTTTCTTCTTCATCTCCTTACTTTTGTTCTCAAGCCTATTCTCTTCCCCTTCTGATCTCTTTTTCTTCTCTTCTTTGTTACATCTGCACAAGGTACATGTAAATAACATCATATTGCTTGTTGTAGTGCAGTTAATCTCATCTATACATTTAAAGGGAAAAAATAAAATTGAGACACAACATATACATGTCTCATATTTTGAAGCTATGGCCAGCAGTAGTGCCTCATATACATGATGATCGAAGATATGAACACAATGAAGCGTGTGAATAAAAAGTGGCTCACTTCTCTGAGATTTGAAGATCGCATCCAAGATTTTCATGTTGGCCCATCGACTGTTGCTTCTCACCGCCAATCTCCTCATGGTGTAACACCATCTTCTTCCTTTTCTTTTTCTAGTTTCTTCTTTTTATCCCCTTTGATACGTCTGGACAACAATATCACACATAAGCCATGAAAAAATCAAGAATGCAAAGGGAAGAGAGGAAATAAATCAAGAACAAAACAAGGAATCAACGAAGACTCTCTTCTTGGAGCCAAACTCGTCGTTGAGCTCCCTCACATGGCCCAGCTGCCGCTGTTCGGTGCTGTCAAGCTCCTCCGCTTGATTAATTGGCTCTTCATTGAGCTCCTCCACATGGACATGGATGCCCACTTTCTCAAATGGACCTTCGTCGTCTTCGATCGCGCTCATGAGTAACGAACTAGTACTCAAGCATCTACGGCTAGGTAAGGGAGAGGCACTAAATCAGAGAAGGGGATCGGCGATTCATCCATTCAAATATCTAGGGTTTGTCTACCAGCGAGCGAGGCGGCGTTGGCAAGCTGCGATGCAGAGAAAGGGGATCAGGAGAGTAGACAAGGCGAAGCCGCTGGTCTTGACCGATTGGGCCACTTAAGCCGCGTGCAAGCTGCGGCCTTCCGCCTGGGCCGCAAGTTGCATTTTCCATGGACAAAAATTGTGGCTTCGCGTCCATTTACAAGCCTAATGCCCAGGACATCAGAGTTGTCTAGGATGATCGGAACAAGCAGACACTTTGGGCACTTGAGCGAGCGGTCCGGTCCAACAGAGTTGTGCTTGTAAGATTGTCCATTCAGGTAGGAGGGATTAGTTTGTAAGATTTGTTTCACAAGGTGGTCCTCACAGTGCAAAACATAAAAGAGTCACAAACTTTGGGCATTTTGACGAGCGTCGACGAACTTTGGGGCATTTTGTCAATTTTCTCCATTTTTTTAGCCATGTACTTCATAGAAGCAACTGATTTTTCTGTCTTTTTGTGTTAACATACTGCAATCACTTGTTCTTCATTTTGCAATAACATATAGATGTGATGATTGTTGAATAATTTAAGGTTGTACAACAATTGTTTCATCATCCCCTATAAGAAAAAATCTAGTTAACTTGGTTGATTTTGAATTAGGTGGTGTTTAGAGAGAATTCTTTTTTAATTGAGTTCATGTTTGACATGCACATATAATTTAGTGATATAGTGTTGAAAAATTTAAGATGGACAAGAAGGCAAACTCTACCAAAAAAGCCGATTGGGATGCCCATGCCACCATAATTTTTTTGTAAAATTGCTTGTGAGGAGATCAAGGCTGGCAACAGACTGCTTGGTGTGTTGAATACAAAAGGATATCAAAATTTGTCGCAGAAGTTCTATGGTTAGACAGGAAGGAATTACAATCAAAAGCAACTAAAAAACCGTTGGGACAACCTGAAGCTCTTTTATACCTTTTGGAAATCACTTCTAAGAAATATTGGACTTGGGTGGGATGCACAATTAGGTACAGTTACAGCAAGTAATCAGTTTTGGGAAGAAAACACAAAGGTTAGTTGAACAAACATACCACATTGTACCAATTTTTGTTTGTCTGACATACGGTAACAATCAGAGGGAAAAGAAGGCTCTTCGCTATGGTCCACCAAAAAATCTCCAAGAACTCAAGTTCATGTTTGACAGGAGTTATGTATCTGGTCTGTCAGCTTGCATTCCCGGTGAAGAAGGCAGTGAGGAAAACAATAGGAACCATATCAGTCTGGATGTAGATGATGAGAAGGATGGCGAAGGTGTGGAGGAGGACGCCACACCTGGGTCAGCTGAGTAGGCTACGAGGCGGCAATCGAAGCGGAAAGGAAAATTTGTTAGCCCAGCGAAGAATAGCCCTAGGAAGAAAGTGAAGAATCCTATGGTTAGGGTTATGTCACGCATGGTTGAAGATGTTATCAGTTCTAACTCTACAACCTCGAAGGCATTGAATGGTGACTTCACTCGTGAAGCAATCAGGGAGGTGATGACTTTTGGCAAAACAAGCTGGAGCATATGAAGGGATCGACAAACATTTCATGGCTACAAAACTATTTGTCAAAGCTGAAAACCATGAGATGTTCTTGACTTTTGAGACCAATGAAGAAAAGCTCAATTGGCTCAAGAGATGCTATGAAGAAGGGCAAAAATAGTTTGTTTCGTTATATGTGTTTATGTGTCCTATTTCTCTTCATGTTTTTTATTTTAGAACCTCTATGTATTACCTTGAAGTGAACCTCTTTGTATTATCTTCATTTCAACCTCTCTATGATTAAAAAAAATGGTTGTTTACTTTTACAACTTCCTGTTTTGATTTTTTTTTAGATGAGTTCAAGTGATAGTTCAAGTGATGATGAATGTGCTAAAAAGTTGGATATTGCTTTGAAGAGGCAAAAGTTGATGCATCACTGGTTACATGCCATAACTATTTTTGTTACGTATTACGGCGATAATTTTTTGAATAAATCAGCTAGAAGACAACCAGATGTGACATGTTATGGTTGGGTCATCAAAACTTTGAACCAGCCTAGATCTAGCTACAAAATGTTTAGAGTTACCCGACTAGTTTTTGATACATTGCATGACACACTCTTGACAAGGTATGGCTTGAAGTCAACTTCAGGTATGACATCAATTGAATGTTTGGCCATGTTCCTATGGACTATTGGTGGTCCTCAATCTGTAAGTCAAGTTGAGAACTGGTTTGAGAGGTCCACGGAGACTATCAACAGAAAATTGACCCATTTGTTGACATGTTTGAACAATCTAGCTGTGGATATAATCAAACCAAAAGATCCTCAGTTTGCAACGGTTCATTTTAGACTTGAGGATTCTCGTTTTCACCTCATTTTAATGATTGTATTGGAGCAATAGATGGTACGCATATTCCTGTTGTTGTGCCTTCTTCTGAGAAGGTGGCACATATTGGCCGGTATTGATATACTACCCAAAATGTGTTGGTTATATATGACTTCGACATGAGGTTCACTTTTGTTGTTGCTGGATGGCCGGGGTATGTGCATGACACCAGGGTATTCAACGAGGCATTAAAAAAATATGCGGTAAATTTTCGTTTCCACTCGTATCATCATTACCTACAAAATATTTTCATTGTATCGTTACGATCATATTGCTTACATATGTTTTAAATGTTTAGGAAAGTATTATCTCGTTGATTCAGGCTACCCTAACCGTAAGGGTTTTCTTTCTCCATACAAGGGAGAGACATATCATCTACATGAATTTCATCAAGGGCCAGGCCCTAGAGGTAAAAAGAAATTGTTCAATCATTTGCATTCATCTCTTCGGAATGTGATTGAGCAATCATTCGGTGTTCACAAGATGAAGTGAAGAATACTATTGCACTTGCCTAGTTATTCACCGAGAAAGCAATCGAATATTATCATTGCTTGTATGGCCTTCACAACTTTATTCGAGATAGTGCTTTGAGAGATGATCTCATTAAGAGATGCGATGAAGATGAAGACTACATGCCCGGTGTTGCGCGAACATTGCCATCTATACCAGAAGCACTTGGACATGAAGAAAACAATATGAATGCCTTTCGCGATAGTATTGCTGATGCGTTGATGGCCACGAGAGGATGAAAAAATAGCAGGTAGCTCAATTTTGTAAAACTTAATGGAAACGATGCATTATGTGTAGCGGATTGACTATTGATGGAATCAGCAAAAAAATGATCTCATATGTGTGTTGTTGTTACAAGAAAGGCTGAAAACGGCTCAGTCCAGGCAAAAGAGCTACGCTGACAATCGACGTAGAGAATTGAAATTTGAAGTAGGTGATCATGTTTATTTGAAGGTATCCCCGATGAAAGGCTTACGGAGATTTAATGTGTCCGAAAATCTGGCTCCAATGTATATTGGACCTTTTCCCATCATGGAACGAAGGGGGGAGGTTGCCTACCAGTTGGAATTGCCACCACAGCTAACAGCAATGCACAACATGTTTCACGTGTCCCAGCTTAAGAAGTGCTTGCGAGTACCTAAAGAGCAAGTACAGATTGATGTGGTCGAAATACAAGAAGATTTGACCTATAAGGAGAGACCGATTAAAATCGTGGATGAAGCTCAGAGATGCACTCGAAGCAAGACAATAAAATTTTGCAAGGTCCAGCGGGCAAATCATTCTGAGTTAGAAGCCACTTGGGAGCGAGAGGAGTATCTCCAACAAGAATTTCCGGAGCTGTTCAAGAATCTTTCTGAATCTCGGGGCGAGATTCCTGTAAGGGGGGAGGTTTTGTGACATCCTAATAAAATTATTAGGAGTCCCATTATTTTTCCAAGAGAAAACCTAGGTAATTCTTTACATTTTGCAGCTAGCATCAACTTAATTCCAAGTTAATTGATAATGGGCTGGATTAGCATGTGATTAAGGGCCCATAGAGGGAGGATTAGCACTTTTAGCCCATTAGGAGAAGCCCAAAGGACCCCCCTGCGCCCTACACCCCTATAAGACCCTACACTATTGTTCCTCGCCGACCACTCCACTCCCCACCCCCACACCTAAACCCTACGGCTCAAGACACTCCATCCCGAGGCGTTTTCGAGGTAAATCTCTCTTCCCCGTAGTAAAATCGTCATGTAGATGGTACCAGTAGACAGATCTTGTTGAGACGAACAAAATGCATATGCGGATCGCCCAAAACGGTGCTGTTTTCCGCCCGGTAGAGCTCGCCGTAGTTAGCCTTCACCACTGCCGCCGGCGATCCTCGGCATTCGCACCATCGGCGGAATAACCGGAGCCAACCCACGCACGCCACGTCGCTTCGCCAGCCGCGCTGCCGCACACGCCCGCCTTTATCGCCGTCGACGCGTCCGGCGGGCCGAAAGAAATCGTCCGCCAGACAGATAGCGCCGCGACGCCGCGAACCTCGCCTTGACACCGTCCCAGTGGGGCCCACCTCCCGCGTCGATTACCGACAGCGCCGCCGCTTCCGCCCAATCTCGTCGCGACACGTGTCCCGTGGGACCCGCCGCTATCTCCGCCCCCGGACTGTTCCGTCGCCGCCGCCCAATCCCGTAGCGCCACGTGTTCCATGGGACCCGCTGCTGATGACGGCGCTGTTTCGTTTCACCCGAGCCAGATCTTGCCCTAGCAGCTGACGTGTGGGCCCGGTCAAGCCATGGACGCGTGGGTTGGCTCCGGTTATTCCGCCGGCGGCAGCCGCTTCGCCTGCCGCCTCGCATGCGATGCGTGGCGCCACGTGCCACGCGCACGAGCGTAAATCACGCCGAGGTCACTGACCGGTGGGTCCGCCTGAGCCGCGTCAGCCCGAGAGCCACTGGCTTGACATGTGTCATGCCACGTTACCCATAGCCCGCACTCCACTGCCACGTGGCCTGCCACGTCAGCAGCCACGTGTCATGCCACGTCAGCACCACACGTCCACACCGCCCCTGAGTGCCATGTGTCACTACCACGTCACGCCACGTCACGGCCATTGTCGCCACGTCACTGCCCGTCACTACCACGCCGGCATCCGCCGTCGCCTCTGTCTAGTGGGTCCCATTCGCCAGCCGCTGGGCACCACTGCCCAGTGGGCCCCACCTGTTAGCTGCATGTCGCCGAGCCGGACTGGACCGAGCTGGGCCGAGCGCGCGTGGGGAATTTGGGCCGGTCCGTCGGTTCAACCCGTTTAAGGGTTAATTAGGTTTTTCTTTTTCCTGAAATTTCCCATTTAGCCCGAAACTTCCCCGAATTGTTTAAGAGGCTCCGTAACTCCGAATTGGATGATTTCGGTGCCTAAAAATCACATTTTAATCGTAGAATTTTTCTGTATATTTAATAATTATTTTCTCTGTATTGATCTTGCTGTTTTGTTCTTTGTTGTTCGTATGTTCAGACGGTGGTTGCGATTGTTGTCCGGATTGTTGTCCGGAGCCGGTGTGGGATTCTCAAAGCGCGGAGTTTTTCGAAGGCAAGCTTAATTACATATTCCCTCCTAGTTTTACAATAAAATTTACTGTTGTTTATTTTCCGAATTATTTGCATGCATGTAATTAGGCGTGAATACCTGGACATGTTAATCATCTATTAATATGCTTTAGCCACCTTTGTGAACCCGTTGTATGTTTCCTTGCCTATCCTTGACTAGATGTGTAGGATTGCATTTGGGATTCACTATAAAATGAGTTTCCGTGAGGCGTTTGCTTCACGTTGGTATATGTGGTTAAACCTAAACAACTAAAACTTGTAGATCATTTAGGGGAGACCCGGCAGAGAGGTTTTCGGGATTGAGGTGGAGATGAGACGGTCTCCTCTAATAAGGACCCAAGCTTGTGTATTACTGGTCCAACCATTACAGTGCAGCCACTTGTGCCTTTGGCCCTGGCTTAGTACACTACAAAACCCAATAACCGCTTGCTCGTAGGCTGTCCGGTTACATTTCATCACTGTTGCCCTAGGGGAAGGCTTGTAATCTTCCTTGAGGGGTAGGTGCGTCCCTGAGACCGAATGGCTTAAAAGGGGAACGCCCCGGGCCGGTACCGATAAGTGGAAGGGCCCCCTCTGCGGCGTGTACCGGGCGGGCCGGGCAAACCTAAAGAGAGGGCAGGTGAAGTGGTGGGTGGAGTAGGCTGAAAAAGTCTTGTACCGTTTCTCCTAGTGGATGAGACGGGGCTTGTGGGGAAATTGTACACACTCTGTAGAGTTAAAACTATCATGATAGCCGTGTCCACGGTTATGGACAGGTTGGAAGGTTTGCGCTCGTAGATTCACACCTTTTCAATATTAAATCGGACTAGTTTAGGCTGGGTTGGGCCTGGTGTGAGATGCACCTTTTGTTGAACTTGAGACTGGAGATATTTGATCATGCATTCACTAAATTAAAACTTGGTCAACTAAAATTTGACTAGAAGTAGGATTTGGGTAAAATAACCTTTAACCCATCCTTGTTCCTGCATTCATAATTAAGGACTGCTTGCTGGGTAGCCGCGTACTCATTAAATTGCTCACGGACATATTTTGTTCAGATTACGATCAGGACCAGGGAGGCCCTGACGAGAAGCGCAAGGCTAGCTAAGGTGTTCGGGTCGACACCTTGGAGTTCATCATAGTTATTTAATTTGAACACTCTGATGCTTTTCTGCTTGTTATTTAATTCCGTATGGACTATCAACTGGTATGCCAGTTTGCTTTTGTAATAAAATACTATGGTTTATTCGTATTTCACTTTAATTAAATATACTGTGATGATTCCACCGTGTTGTCCATCACGAGATACTAAACTGGCATTAGTATCTCCTCGTGGTGCTGGATTCCCATTACAAGTACTGGGGTCACGACACAGGTGCAGCTTTTGCAAATGTAGTTTCACAGGATCAAAAGCCAGAGGCAGCTTTTAGAGAAGCTGTAGCTCAAACAAACAAGCCCTTAAGGCCTTCATGGGCGATCCCCAATCCGTGACATCTAGTAGTTCGGCCAAGCTTGATGGTTCCGCCTCCAAAAAAAGAAGGGGGACAATGATCCATTTACCCGCACAAAGAAAAAGCGGCATATATAGTCACAAGCCCATGTCTCCATCTTCTCTGCCAACCTTGAAACCTATCGACATGGACAACGTGGACCTGAGAATTGTAGAGGTGAGCAAGAAGGAAGCCCGGCTCATCTAGAAATGGCTATTGGAAGGTACCTTGGACCCCGTGACCGGTTACAAAGAGGATAAGGAGGGTGTGGCTAAGGAAAGCGCTCTCACCTCCATAGGTGAAGAAATTTTGGCCTTGCCCATGGCAGCGGTCAGCATGGAAGGTAATTTCCTCCTCTTCTGTCCATTCTAAGATATAGGTCTTTACTCACAATTCCATCCCTAGAGTGGAGATAATGGGTTGTTCCCATGGTTAATGAGTGAAAGACCGAGCTGGCTAACAGAGCCACGAATTCACCTCCACTCTAAAAGCTTAGAGCACTTAACAACTTCATGCACCTCAAATGTCATAGATAAAATCCATGCAAGGATGTGGGAATTTTTTTTGGTCCTGGTTATTAAGAGTCCAAACTAGATACAATTAAAGTTAAAGTAGATTTAGCAAAATCTAATCAAGTCAAAATGGCTAAAGCAACTTTCAGTAAAGCAAAAGCTGATTCCAACAAAAACTTGTCCTCTAATTAAGGGGGTTGTTGTTGTCTTTCCTTGGATCAAAATCATATGAGTTGTGCAATACCCCATAAAATTTGAGCTTCAAACTTCTTGTAGAAAATATGAAAATTCCTGCAATGTGGTTTGCCAGAAACATTTATTAAAAAAAAATGGCCTTAGTGTACACCTCATGGCTCCTAAACGATTTTTCCAATAGACTTCAAAATGTTTTCATGTAAGGATATTGAAGTCATACAACTTTTGATTTAAGAATCATGAAAAAATAACTTTTCTAGATTTATCTAAAAATCAAACAATGACTACCGCATGGAGAAAAATTCTAGACAAACTTGCAACATAGTCAAAAATTTGATCTCTAGTTTTTCATATGGTTGCAAAAGGGTCTTAATTCATATATGCAACCTCAACGCATCGTAGATCAACAATATGTAAAATAATAGGAGGCAAACAAAAAAAATTGCAAACAATATTTTCAAAGCAAGAAGATAAAAAAAGGCACAACTAGACATGAACAAACGTGCACACGGTGATTTCATTGCCTTTAGTTAGGGGTATTACAAAGCCACACTACTAGGTGGAAAATCACTTTAAAGTGCACCTAAATTCACCCCAAATCTCAGCACAAATGGCACAAGTAAAGTGAGACACCTCTCCCCTACTTACATAGGCCAGGAGATTTAGAGTATCATGATATCCCGAGAGAAATCACCGGTACCCTCATATCAGATCTGGATGGTTGAAATTTGTTCACATACACGACCCACCAACACATGAATATGCTTCGCATATTTCCCAAATATGCTCCCCATATTTTACTCTTATACATGCCTGCCTTGGCCCACACAACGGACATAGTCGGTTCAACCCAACTGCAAAGTTTTTGACCCCCGCAATCCTCCAGTCATACCTCAATCTCAATCGTCAGTAGCAGTTCATCTTCCATACCATCTTTGCAACCCCATGTCCTAGTCCATCTAAAATCCAAACCTACCTTGATACCAACATCTTAGTCCATTTCCATCATGAATTAACCATTTGATGCATGTAAAAATAAAACATTCACAAGCTCCCTAAAAAATGCCCATATTCATTTACTTTTCCATATGGCAGCAACCTTATTGAATTTTTATAATTTTTGAAACTCAGACAAAAAGTTGTCAACACAAAAAGGATGTGCCTCAAAATTGTCTAAAATTTTTCATGTACAATACTTGATTTTTTTTTAGCATGGGAAGACCCTCAAAAAAGCAAAACAACGCCAACACTTAGGAAATTACCGCAACACGCCTTGTTTCACCCTAAAAATCACTCAAATACAAATAAATTTTGTCAATATCATTCATCACAACATGAAGCAGCCTCCACATGGTCTAACAATGTGGTATGACTACGTGGTGGTAGAGCTCCAAAGGAAATGGTGAACAAGATCATCGTCAAGCCGATCCTCCCCGACAAAGAAGAAGAGGAGAACCTGTTTTGGGCAGAGAGAATATTCTACCCAGCGGGAGAAGTGGTCGGCGGTAATGTCGCCTGAGAAGAGGGAGATCCATGAATCACCCTCAGACGAACGTGACACCGAGGCTGGATCGAAATTAGGCCAACACTCAGTAAAAATGTTGGCGTTAGGCGATCTTCTGCCTGACCCCATAGGGCAAGGTGTTGAAGAGGTTCCTCCTATCCAAGGAAGTTTTTGGACCGAGGAGAAGGACAAATCCCCATGCGCATCACCTGCCCAGGAAGAGAACATGTCCCCGGGCATATCGCCTGCATGGGTGGAAAGCGCACAAGCCCCCATATCGATTGCTTCAGACAAGGGGGGAGTATCCTCCAAGTATTGGCGCAGCCTGGGAAGCTTTTAGGCACCGTGAACACCAGAGATAGAGCCTGTTTGGTTGCTTACTAACATTACCTAGCCTAACCTTAGCAAAGTGTGCCAAGCCATAAAAGTGTGGCGAAGAAATTTAGGGGCTGTTTGGTTGCTAGCCGTAGTTCGCCACGCCTATGGTTAGCCGAGCCACACCCCCTTAGGCATGCGTTTGGTTGCCGACGAACTTGGGGCAGGCCACGGAATTGAGGCAACCTGTGCACCATATTGCCATAGCAAAATCCGCCGCAACTGCGGTGCTCAAATCGAACGCCGCACTTCCACGCCACAGGTGCATGGGCTCCTCCTACCCTCGCGTGCCGGTGACAAGCTCCAGGCAGTGGATGCCACTGGGTAAGAAGGAGCGTCGGCGGGGGGAGAAAGAAGCATCGCCGGGGAGGAAGAAGCAGCGCCGGTGGAGGCGCAACTCACTGCTGCGGTGGAGGCGGCGACAACGACCTCCTGCTGACGAGTAGGCGCAGCTCGCTGCTGCGGTGGAGGCAATGAGTTGCGGTGGAGGCGGCGAGCTGCGGCGGAGAAGGCGGCGCAGGAGACGACGCAGATGGCGGCGCGGATGGCGGCGAGCGATGGAGGCAGCAAGCCACGATGCGGAAGGAGCTTGAAGTGGTCAGAAATGGAGCTTGGTGTTCAGGCGATGGGGAAGAATATCAGATTGCCCTTTATTATGGAAATTTTGCACGAATTTTGCACTAATTCCTCTACTCCATGTTCGAGTAATTTAGCCTGTATAGTTCTATTTTGTTGTCAATTTGGATAATTTGATGCCTGAATTTTGGGTTAGGCAATTTTTTACTCTAGCAACCAAACAACTACCACCATTTTTTTGCCTAGCCTAAGATTAGTTGTGGTTGTGAACCAAACGCTACCTAAGATAAGCCAAGTTAAGCATGCCACAGGTGTGGCAGCCTGCTAACCTTAGGCATGGCTTTTATAGTCACGAACCAAACATGCCCTTAGTGCCACACTTGTGGCAAACTGTGGCAAATATTTTAGTCTATTACACATGGGTCCAGCGACTAAGAAAGTGTGGCAAGCCACAGTTGTGGCACAAACCAAACACCTGCTGACAAACTATGGCGTGCCTAACATTAGGTGTGATAAACTTAGCTGCGAACCAAATAGGCTCATAATCTCTTGCTCTTAGGCACTCAAGGTGCCCGAGAAAAGAAGACGATGCCCGTGAGGAGGACTATGTCCAAGAGCGCCTAGATTGGGAGAATGTGGTTGGATGAGGCTCAGGGAAGGTGGAGTCGCGTGCATCGTTGAAAATACATATAGAGTGGCATGAAGGATGTGGTGTAAACATCAAAGCACGTTCCAAAGGGCAAGGGAATTGTTACCTGTTCAACTGAGTTAAAATAAAGGAAATGACTAACTCTAAGTACAAGTTCGGTTGGGCCGTCTGCCCATGGCACAACTTCGAACAAAACTAGATCTGTCTCGTTTTAAAAAACTTTGTTTTACTATAATCATGAGCAAGCTTTACTATTTTGTGCAGTACTTTACCACATTCCTATGTGCAGTGTTCCGTTTGTACGTTTACTATCTTACTACTTACCCGCACCGTCGACCTGTATAATACGATATAGTAAATTGCTGCACAAGATGTAGTAAAGTGTTATTCAAATTATGGTAAAGATAATTTT
Source organism: Raddia guianensis (assembly GCA_036346415.1). Taxonomy (NCBI): domain Eukaryota; kingdom Viridiplantae; phylum Streptophyta; class Magnoliopsida; order Poales; family Poaceae; genus Raddia; species Raddia guianensis. Next base: position 31,264,328 of record CM070538.1, on the reverse strand, counting down.
TATATGATGATACGTTAGCAGCGAAAGAAGAGAGGGTGATGTACAATTTTTACACCAATATTGCACTATAAAATCGCAGATACATGCTAATTTCATAGTTGAATGGACCAACCCAGACAACCATCGCTCAGAGCATGAGTCTATCCCTGATGATAGATGGACTATGTATTTTAATGGCTCATGTGCCTATGAACGTTGGGGGCTTTAGTTGTAATCATTTCCCCCGCAGGAGAACAATTTCAGTAAGCAATCTTTTTACACTTCCCGGCTTCAAATAACTCCGCGGAATATAAGGCCCTCTTGGCCGGACTCTAGGCATGCAAGTCACTTGCAGTCCAACAGCTCATTATGAAAGGGGATTCCCAGTTCATCGTGTAGCAAGTCAACAAGGAATATCATTGTTCCAATGCTTCAATGGCATGTTACCTAGCTGAAGTGAGAAAGATGGAGAGGTATTTCAAGAAATTTTGAGGTACTGTACACTCCAAGGTAGGGTAATACCTGAAAGAAAAGGCAGGCTACGCTAAATTTTCTACGCGTTCACAGAAATATGCGGGTAGAGGATCATAAATCATTACCCTTGTACCACGTCAGCAGCGGAAGAAGAGCGAGCGAAGCCTCCCCACATGCTCCAAAACATTTTTAGTAGTCGTACTTGACATGGACGTAGAGCAGGTAGTCGTTCAGGCCGATCAGCGCCAAAGTAGCAGCAGCGATGCCTCCATGCTATCCATACGTACAGGGATAAAACGCCGCACGTGGTGTGCTAGCACCAGCGAGCCGACGGGGAGATGGCAGCTAGGGTTTAGTGGAGAGGGAGCTCGTGTGTCACAACTATTGGGCGACTCCACCGCCTCCCTTTATATAGCGATTCATAGTGGGCCTCTACATTGAAGACCCGATAAGATACAAGGCCCACGTCGTATGTGGTCCTGAATACTCATATCATATGTGGTCTGCGTCATCCATGAGCCACATCGTATGTTGCCCATGATTGTCATTGGGCATAATCCCAACGGTCGATCTCCCACTTGCACAATTGATAATTTGGAATTAATAGTTCCCAACCCCCTTAAGTATGTGACCCTATCTGTTCATGTGCAAGCCGGTAGGGGGTGCAAATGGTACGGATATTATCCGACCGACTAACCGAATTGATCGAATAGTGATTTGGATAGTTTTATGGATATTCGGCTATTTTTACGGATAAGAATATGGATATGGATCATTTGGCGTGGATATGGATACGAATACGGAGCACTAATTATTTGGTGGATAAGGAATATAAAATATCCGAATACGGAGCACTAATTATTTGTTCGGATAATATCCGAATATAAAATATGGATATTATCCAAATGTATTTCTAAAATTTTTTATTGATAGTTTTGAAACTTTTAGTTTTTTTAATTTTTAAATCTAGACTACGTTAATAACATTCCTGTATAGACTTTCTAATGTTTTGTTTTTACTAATGTTATAAATTTCCACTTTTAAATTTTAATTTTGACCATATTTTGTTAAAATTTGGAACAGATTTTTGAAATTTAATTTTAACTATTCGACTAACAATATCCGTATGCTTGTCTTATCCGATCTGTATTCGCTCCGTATTCATAACCGATGTTATCCAGTATTATTCGAATTTGTATTCATATTCGACACGTTTGCATTCAAATCTGCATCCAATAAAAAATACGAATATGAATATGGATGGAACGATATCCATTCTTATTTGATCCGATCACATCCCTACAAGTCGGTAGTGGACCCAGAATATTCTTTCCAATCCACAGATTAACAGTGGTATCTAGCAATACATACCGACCCCCAAATGCACATAATGATCATATTAACTAAACCTTGATACACTCATATACATATCATTTTGCCACGCGATGCCAGTCAAACTCAAAGCAAGATACGTGTCACCATTGTGAAGAACGATCTATTCACTTGTCAATGTGATGGATATAAGCATAATATGATTCTTCAATCACATTGGCATGACCATGCACTTTCATATCCGTCCACACCTAGGGACCCAAAGATATCTTTTTTTGTTATCGAGTAGGGGCAAATTCAATTTTGATCTCTTACACCTCACGTCATGTTGCATGGCATACCCAGAAGCTACCTTATGTCTCCCCAGTTGCGGCAAAGCGCTTGATATCCCCAACCCAAAGTATACAACTACGTAGGCTGGAGATCAATAAGGATCTCAGGTCAAACGACCATATAAGTATACCACATGAGACTACAGGCTAATGGCACATTAGAGATAACGATCTTAGTAGTGTATGCTAGTAGGTCTATCCAACCCCATCTTCTAAACATGTGCCCATGTTATTGATTTGATATCTCTATATCTATGGTAGGTGAATGGTATCATCAATCAATAGATGTGTTGGTCAAAATATTATTGTCCCGCGTAATGACATGAAACCTTAGATTATTTTGAATAATATCATATAAACAATGTGTTTCACAATCAAGTCATACTTAATGAAAAAAATTTATTGATGGAACTGATAAGTACATGAACATAGACGTGTGATACAAACATCTTGTGATCACCTTTAGAACATATCACTAGACTAATGGCAATCTCAAGGCAACTTTTTTTTTTATTATTTTTACAATGCTACATAGTTGTACTTAGAAACATTGCTCAGTACGAGGTGTAGCAAAAAACAACCAATCAAAGTATTTGGTTGAGAAGACATGTCGTGACCCCAGTACTTGTACAGGGAGTCCCACACCATGAGGCGATACTAGGCCCAGGCTAGTATCTCATGATGGACAATTCGGGGATATCATCACAGTGCATAATAACTAGATTTAAATAATGGTCCAAAGGTAGCATCATTTGCTATTACATTAAGAACAGGCATCCCTGTATAGCAGTTCATCAAGATCCAAATAAAAGGGGAATAACATTAACAGAGTAGCGATAAATAAACTGCAACGATATCCAAGGCGTCGACCCGGACACCACAGCTAGACTTGCGCACCTCCGTCGGAACCCTCCTGGTTCTGGCAGTAATCTGAATAACAAATATGTCCGCGATATGTATAATGAGTACGCGGCTACCCAGCAAGCAATCCTTAAATATGAATGCAAGGACAATGATAGGGGATGGGTTGTTTTACACCAAAACCTACCTCTAGTCAAGTTTTAGTTGGCAAGATTTTATTAAGTGAATGCATGCTCTCTAAACAATACTGATAACCAACAAAGGAAGGTGCAATCTCACACCAGGCCAATCCCAGCCTACACTAGTCAGGTTCAATTATTAAAAAGGTGGGACTACATGTGAAAACCTCTCGCCCCGTCCATGACCGTGGACACGGCTATCATGATAGTTTTAACTCTGCAGAGTGTGTACACGTTCCCCACAAGCCCCGTCTCATCTCGGGGGAGATACGGTACAAGACCTTTCCAGCCTACTACGCCCACCACTTCGCCTGCCCTTTGTTTTGGTTTTCCCGGCCCCGCCGGTGCCCGCCGCGGCAGGGCGCCTACTACTTCTGGGCAGCACCCGGGGGCGTTCCCCATTTAACCCATTCGGTCTCAGAGACGAACCTGCCCCTCAGATAAGGTCCGGTTCCCTACCCTAGGGCGAAGTATCGAACCGTAACCGGACAAGTCGCGAGCAAGTGGTTAGTGGGTTTCGTAGGGTACTAAGCCAGGGCCGAAGGCACAAGTGGCTGTACTGTTTAGTTTGGTCTAGCATGTCACAAGCTTGAGTCCTTAGAAAATGAGACCTCCATACCACAGCCACAACCCATGAATCATCTCGACCGGGTCTCCTCTAACCAACCACACATTGATTTTAGTTGATTAGGTTTTAACCAAAACATATCGAAGCCTCGGCTCCGCCATCTCATTATTATAAGTGAATCACCAATGCAAACCTAGCATCTAGTCAAAGGATAGGCTACGGAATTAGAGAGGGGTTCATCAATCAAGGCTACAACATGATAGTAGAAGACTAGCATGGTCGGGCACACACGCACTAGTCTAGAATGAATGCAAGTAGCGGTTATAACATAAATACATAAGGTGAAATTGTAAACATGGGATAGGAATATGCAAACTAGTGCTTGCCTTCGAAGAATTCGGCGCCTTGCGGTTCTACGGCAACTTCCGGGCAGCAGTCCTCGCAACAGTCGCAACAGGAATCTACGCGTAGAAAGAAACAATAAAGAACAGCAAATTCAGTACAGAGAAAATAGTATATAAAAATATAGGAAAATTCTAGGGATTAAATATGATTTTTAGGCTCTAGAATCATCCAATTTGGAGTTACGGAGCTCCCTAAACAATTCGGAGAAGATCCAGCAAAAATAGGAAATTCCCTGAAATTGAAAAGGATTAAAAATCCTAAACGGGCTGAGCTCTCTCTCCCGGCCCACTCCCTCTCTCTCCTCGCGCTCGGCCCAGACGGCCCAGAGGTCACGCGGGGTGGCTGGTGCCGCCAGGTGGGCCCCACTGTCACGGCAAGATCAAGGCTTATAGGCGGACCCCACCGTCCAGATGGGCGACGGTGCTGGTCCGCTACGGACGCGTGGCGGGCGCGGCGGCAGGCGACGGCGGCTGCGATCGACAGCTGGTCCCACGACTTTACCGGCCCGCTTCGTCGGGCCGCGCGGGTGGATTGGCGCGGACACGGCGACAACAAAAGTGAGTGGGGCCAGCGGGGCCGCGTTGGTCCGCGACGCTTGGCGGCGTGCTGCGTCTTGCATGCGCCGCTGGGTGGCGTGGCGGCAGCGGGTTGGCTCACTGTTCGCGGCCGGCGGCGTGATCTTCGAGATCGCCGACGGCGATGTCGGCGGCGGCGGCGGCCGTGGATGCGGTAAACTTCGGCGGGCAATAACTCGAGCTAGCGACCTCGGTTTTGGGCGCTCTTGGTACCGTTGGATTCGTCTCGACGAGATCTAGGACGTCCTAGATGCTCACCGATGCTTGGGTGTTGCAACTTAGCGGAATTGCTTCGGGAAGATCTGTGGAGACTAGGGTTTTGCGGCTAGGGCTCCAACTTGAGGCTCCACGAGTTGTGAACAAGAAGAGGGGTCTTGGGGGGTTTATATAGTGCTGGGGAAGGGGTGGATTCGGCCAGGTTGGGTTGGAGAAGAATCAGAAAGTCTAAACCGACTCGGATTAGAATTCGGGACTTGCCGAATTAGGATCCCTACTTTCCAAGGGAGTTTGTGGCCGAAACTTGGTGGGCAGGTTATCTAGGGCTTCTAGAACACTCCTCTATTTGTGGAGAATTTTCGGATTAGGATTCCTCATGATTTCATGCGAAATACCCTCTAAATTGGGCTTTTTCGGGCTTAATCCGATTTTCCGGTAAACCCAAAAATTAGGAAAAGGTGAGGAGTGCACTTGGGGCCTAGGACACATGTTCTCACGGTTTTAGCCCAAATTCTAAGCTGGTCTTGAGCATGAAATAGCCCATCGGACACATAAAATACTGGGTTTCGGTGAATTTCGGTACGGGTACCTAATGGAATTGAATGTACCTTAGTTTTTCTTTCTTTTAAAAACTTGGGACACCTAATAATTTTATTAGGATGTCACAAGACATCCATGAGTTTGTAACCCCATCGAATCTGATTTGCCTTTTTTTCACTTTATGGACTTGTATACCAATCTGATATGAATCCTAGTGCTTGCATGCGAATAGTTTTATCCTGGTATGTAAAAATGAGAAGGGGATGTAGGGAGGACTTAAAGTTAGAAAATTGATAAGTTTCATGCATTTTGATTTTAAACATTTCATATCTATAGCATGCTGCTCTAATCTGCGTTCCTTTTTCAGTTCATTTTGTTTCGTTTCTCCTCTATAAAACCAGTAGCTCGATTGGTTCTACTGTACATATTTTGTGGGATCGGGGAAGAAATTTTAACGAAAAACCAAAAAATAAACATGTTAACTGGTTCAATATTAAAATTGTGCAGCTCAATAAAAACCTGAAATACGGAGACATTCGAATACAAAGACCCATTAGTGACTGAAAAGATTTGAAACTAAACTCACGAGAGAATAGATTCGCCGCACCATAAACCAGGGGGCGACCTAGGTATTTATAGTATAGGATCAGCTGCAGATAAGCATCGGCAGATTACAAGATAAGTACAAATACAAGATATATACAACGACCTAACCAACACGTCTCATTATCCCATGTACACTCTTATCAACATATAAACTCTATCTCTAACACACCCCCTCAATCACAACCGTATGGAAGCTAGGTTGAGATTGAATCGAAGTTCCATCAAGTCCGCTGTAGAGACTGCTTTAGTTAGTCCATCTGCTAGCTGATCTTTTGACAGAATAAACTGTATCTCAAGTGCCTTCTGTGCAACTGATTCGCAAACAAAATGAAAGTCCACTTCAACATGTTTTGTTCCCGCATGAAATACTGGATTGGTAGAGAGATACGTAGCACCCAGGTTATCACACCACAATACTGGAGCTCTATGCTGAAACATTCCCAATTCTCCTAATAGCGACTGTATCCAAATTACTTCTGCTATAGCATTAGCCACTGACTTGTATTCTGCCTCGATACTAGATCTTGATACAATCGACTGCTTCCGAGAGCTCCAGGATATGAGATTATCCCCGTAGAATACTGCAAAACCACCTGTAGATCTACGATCATCAGGGCACCCAACCCAATCTGCGTCTGAAAATGCACTCACAAGTGTTGACGTCGAATGTTTAATCTGAAGACCAACTGAAGATGTATGCCGAAGATACCTGAGTATCCTTTTAACTGCTGCCCAGTGAACAGAGGTAGGACTCTGAAGAAACTGGCATACCTTATTCACAGCAAAAGAAATATCAGGACGTGTCAATGTAACATACTACAACGCCCCTACGATACTTCTATACTTTGTGGCTTCTTCTCCTGAAAGTGAATCTCCATCAGCCTTAGACAACTTTTCAGTCATTGCTAATGGAGTTGACACCGGCTCATCCCAACATGCCTGAGTATATCTTCAATATATCTTGCCTGTGACAATAGAAGCCCTCCATCTTGCTGTTGTACTTGTATACCCAGAAAATAGTGTAGTTGTCCCAGGTCCTTCACTGAAAACGCCTTCTTCAAACTTTGTACTAAATCATCAACAACACTCCTTGAAGATCTAGTGACAATAATGTCATCAACATATATTAGTACGTATATAATTATTCCTCCTTGGTTATATATAAACAATGAAGTATCAACACGAGAAGGATTGAATCCAAGTTCTTGCAACTTTGAGCTTAGTTTAGAGTACCAAGCCCTCGGTGACTGCTTAAGCCCATAGATGGACTTATCCAACTTGCACACCATCGTAGGGCACTTCTCATTCTTAAAGCCTGGAGGTTGTCGCATATAGATATCTTCTTCTAATACTCCATGCAAGAATGCATTTTGTACATCCAATTGTTTGAGCTCCCTCTTCCTTGATACGGCAATAGAGAGTATAAGCCGTATCGTAATTGGCTTAACAACAGGGCTAGAAGTCTCTTCATAATCTATCCCATACCGCTGCTTGTAACCCTTTGCTACCAAGCGAGCCTTGTAGCGATCCACTGATCCATCGACCTTCCTTTTAAGTTTGAACACCCATTTTGAGTCAATAAGATTAATGCCTGGTTTATGTGGTACAAGGCGCCAAGTTGCATTCTTGATCAGGGCTTCAAATTCTTGCTCCATTGCAGACTTCCACCGAGTATCCTGCATAGCTTCAACATGGCTTAAGGGCTCAATATTTGACACGTTGATCGTTCCACCATATGGCACTGTACCGTCAGTTCTAACTCTGGATTTGCGTATATTATCCCGGAGCCTGGTTCGCATACCATGTGCATTCGCAGGTTGTGGAGCTACCATTGCAGGGATAGAATCATCCAATGACTCTGCCACCGGTGAAAGTGGCGCCATTAATTCGTGTGTGACGCCATCATCATCATCTGTATTACCTGTATCACTGGACCCTATATGCTGCATAGTACAAGGCAAAGAATCAGTAGCACCAGTAGGTTGCAACGTAGGCCCAGTGCACACACGATCACCCCCATCATCCGAACTGCGAGGTAAAACTGAGGAGATCGGAGGAAGTAAGATGGCATCTTCGGTAATCATCGGAGGACTCGGTGTAGGTGATGAACTAGCTGGACCCAGAGAGAACGGGAAGACATGTTCGTCGAACACAACATCTCGAGAGATGTAGACCCGATTTGTGGGACGATGAAGACATCGATAGCCTTTGTGAAGGCTGATGTAGCCAAGGAACACGCACTGAGCTGATTGAAACTGTAGCTTGCATGTATTATATGGTTGTAAGTGAGGCCAACAGGCAGACCCAAAGGTCTTAAGGAAACTGTAGTCAGGCGTAGTTTTGAAAAGAATCTCGAATGGTGTCTTGGAGTGAAGTGTTTGTGTAGGAAGCTGATTGATTAAAAAACAAGCGGAAGTAAAGGCTTCATCCCAAAAGGTAAGGAGCATTTGAGCATGAGCCAACAAGGCGAGCCCTACTTCAACCACATGACGATGTTTTCTCTCTGCCGAGCCGTTTTGTTGATGTGTATGGGGGCAGGAAACGCGATGTGAGATGTCACGTTGAGTTAGGACGGAGTGGAGCTTTTGATACTCACCCCCCCCCCCCCAGTCCGACTGAACATGGAGGATTTTAGAATCGAGAAGCCTTTCAACGTGTGTTTAGAATTGAATGAAAACTTGATATGCATCAACAAATCGACTAAAATGATCAATAAAGCTGACATAATAACGGTAGCCACCGAACGACGTGGTGGCTGGCCCCCATACATCGGAGAACACAAGTTCAAGAGGTTTATTCGACACATGACTCGACCAAGAATATGGCAACCGGTGGCTCTTAGCTTTTTGGCAAGAGTCACAAACAGATACAAATCTTTTATTTGACTCCCTAAGACACGGAAGACTATTACTCTGAATGACCTTATGAACTATCGGTGATGCCGGATGACCAAGACGAGCATGCCACATCATCTCATCTGGAGTAGTGGTAGCAGAAAAAACTTCTAAGCTTGTACCATGACCTCCTGATCCTAATGGGTATAGACCGCCTCTACAGGAACCTCGGAGGAGCGTTTTCTTTGCGAATCGATCCTTTATAAGAAAATGAGAAGGATGAAATTCGAAGAAAACGTTATTATCATTGGTGAATTTGTGAACTGACAAGAGATTACGTGTAGTGTTTGGGACATGAAGGACAAGATGCAGTTCGAGTGGTTTATCGAAAGTTCGAATAATAGAGCGACCTATATGTGCAATAGGCATACCTACACCGTTGGCTGCGTGCACTTGGTCCTTGCCGTGGTACCTCTCATGAACCGTTAGCTTGTCTAAGCCGGTCGCCAATGATGTGATCCGTAGCCCTGGAATCAGTATACCAGGCCGGATCAAACTGGTGGGTGGTAGTCACATGCGAAGCGGTGCGTGGATCTTCTTCCTGGATTGAGTGATTAAATCGTTGATAGCAGCGCAGTGTTGTATGGCCAATCTTACCACAGACTCGACAGGTTGGCCGTGGTCCATTGTTCTTACTGTTGTTGTTGTGGCCGCCATTGCCACCTTGTCCACGGCCGCAGTTGCTTGCCCCACGACCACGCCCGCGACCGCGAGTGTCTCCTCCGCGCCAACCTCCATGTCAGTTCCCTTGGGAAACATTATTAGCGACGCTCCAGGGACTTCAATAGATGGATGGGTTTGTTCTTTTTGGATCTCGAAACTCAGCATGTGAGCATAGAGATCATTAAGATCGATCTGATCTGATCGAGTTGCTACCGACGTGACCAATGAATCATGTTCGGAGTCAAGGGCAGCAAGCATGTAGACTCCGATTTCCTCTTCTGCGAGAGGGTGTCCTGCAGCAACAAGTGCATCATCGTAACCTTTTACCTTAGCGAAGTAGTCCGCCATGGTTTGATTTCCCTTCCGCGCAGTCACCAATTGCCTGCGGATCTGGATTACACATGTCCTGGATTGAGAGGAGAACATGCGCTCTAGGGCGCTCCAAGCTTCAGCCGCCCTTGCCATGAAAAGTACTTGAGATAGCACTTCAGGCGATAGCGACGAGAGGATGGTTCCGAGAACCATCTGATCTTACTGCATCCAGGTGAGATATTCTGGATTGGGGTCAGTCACCTCCTCCTCCTTATCGTTCTTCTGCTTGATCACCGTCTCTGGTCTTGGGATGGATCCATCGACGTAGCCGAGCAGCTGTTGTCCCCTAAGGTAGGGCAGCAACTACGCCTTCCAGAGAAGATAGTTGTCACGTGTGAGCTTCACGTTGACGAGGTGGCCGAAGTTGGGAAGCATGCCGGTGCTAGGGGCATGAGATGTGTTGCTGATCGCCGGGACAATTGCGTTTGATGACGAGGGTGAAGTCGACATCACAAAAGTTGCAGTGGAACTGTGGGCTCTGATACCATAGAAAGATTAGAAACTAAACTCACGAGAGAATAGATTCGCCACACCATAAGCCAGTGGGGCGACCTCGGTATTTATAATATTAGATCAGCTGCAGATAAGCATCGGCAGATTACAAGATAAGTACAAATACAAGATACAGTGTATACAACCGCCTAACCAACACGTCTCATTATCCCACCCATGTACACTCTTATCAACATATAAACTCTATCTCTAACAGTGACAACTGACAACGCGCGAGAATAAAGTACACAGGGATTAAGGTTCCCGTCACGCGAAGAACATGGGCTGGCAGCTGAGCGTCCTCGCCATCGTCTTGGCCGCCGCCGCCTCCGTCGTCGGCGACGTCCGGCGGTTGAAGCTCCGGCGCGCGATGTCCCTCATGGAGCCGGCGAGGGAGAGCTTGGGGTTCAGCCTGGTGGTGGCGTTGAAGTCCCTACACACCGCGGCGTGCGACCTCAGGGCCTCCTCCACGCCGCCGCCGGCGGCGGCCTGCTGGTCCCCGACGCGGCGGCGCATCCGCTCGCGCACCGCCTCCGCGCAGAGGCCGCACACCCAGTCCCCGCAGTGCGCCGCCCGGACGCGGCGGATGTAGGCGGCGGTGCAGTCCTCCGGCACGGCGCAGCACGCGCAGCGCACCGTCTCCACGTCGCGGGCGGCGAGCTGATCCGCGCAGCCGGCGTTGGTGCACTCCGAGTATGATCGCCTCAGCAGCTCTTGATCCTTCTTCTGAAATGAAGAAAAGGATACATGTCCTTGTACATATATCACTATGTTTCTATGCATGATCAAATTGCAAGGAAATTTTAAGCTCTTTTTTTTTTCATTTTTGGCTCCGAAATTCATGGTTTTGATTATCAGCTGATTATCGAGCATAGCTGGTTTTATCAGGTCGGCTACCCCCGTAGGTTTCGTGCCAGCCAGAACATATCATTTTTGGACAATTTTTTTGTTTAAATATATTTGGCTATTTTCCTTAAAGTTTTAGTTTTTTTGAGTGATGTTTTGATGAATATATATTTGTGTTTTAAATTTGTGACCTTGTCTGCTCTATCATATACTCCCTCTGTTTTTTCTATTTGTTACGATTAACTTTTGGATATACCCTTTGACCATTTGTCTTATTTAAAAATTTAGTGCAAATATACAAAATATGAGTCATGTTTAAAATACCTTTAATTATATAAAATAAATGATACTTAAATAATTTTATAATAAAACGAATGGTTAAAAGACATGTCTAAAAGTCAACCACGACAAAAAAATGAACGAATGAAGTACCCTGTTGATTTTTTTTCCTGAAGCCGATTATCAAATCCTCGCTCTGGATTAGCCCTTTTACTTAAAAAAAAATGGTGCTACATATGGTGCTAGTAATTCAATAATTAAGGACGTAAAAAGCTAACCGGACGAATATTAATTGTATCTATTTAATTAGAGCAATGTTTGAGCATTAATTCAGGTTGGCACCTTTTACACACTTGCAAATTAAAGCGAAGTTAGTTGATACTCCTACGTGGCGAGTGGCGATTACCTTGAGTTGTTGGAAACACTTGGTTGCATCGAAACATGTGGCTCCTGGCTTCATAGTGCTTGTCAATATCTCTTGCATGTTAACTAAGCTTGATTCGATTTGGTTGCAGCTTAGCTGTTATATGTGGAAGAAGAACGAGGTGATTCCTGAATCAGCAATCTGCGCGCGCCATCGATTAGATCCCCATTTATAGGCGTACGATTCTCAGGATGTCACAAATGATGATCATAAGGTTAATTAAGGACGACAGTGAAACTTGGCTGTAGCTTTGCAACTGAAAGAAAGCGACCGACCGATCAGTAGGATTTGCATAAATAGGCACTATATATATAGCAATTAGCTAGTAGCACCTTGTTCCTTGAGAAACTATAATGTGCATGTGTCAACTAAGTTGCTAATTCCTAAATTTCTTAATCAATGGACAAATCAAGGATTTCTCCCTTGTTGAAAAAAAAAAGTTTAACAGAGAGATCGAGATAGGCGAAAGAGAGAGATCCTAGCTATATATAGCTAGCTAGCTATTGCTGCTGTGACGGTACGTAGGCTATAATCTATCCCGTTCCATCGAGGCCGGCCTTCTTTGTGTACGTGCAAATCAATCATTGGTGTGTCACCTACTCAACTACTGACAGTGTCAAGTTGAACCTGAATAGTGAATGGTATGCGATCAAGTGGTTAGCTGTTAATCTCCCGAGAGCCTGGAGATCAAGCCGTGCTTAGAGATAGTTACAGGTTGATCGATCAGTGCCCAACCTTTTTTGTACTGTCCTCCTGATGAACAAATATCTCGATCGACAAAAGAAAACCCTTTTGTGAAAAGTGTGACTGATGTGAGGTATGCATGCATGGACATCGATCAAATTCACATGCGGATTTATCTCTTCATCTCAGAGAGAAAAGAGCAGGGCTAGAAGGGGATATATATGTATGGTAATGCATGTTCTTTTTGTACTATTAGTTGGAATCATGTGAAGGCAATTCAATCACATGTAGTAATATTCATGCACAGCTTTCATGTCATTGATCACATGTCCACGCCCACCATAGGAAACGATTGTAGACTCGAGTGTCTATGTACTTTTCGACGACCAAAAAAATCATCGAGTAAAAATTTGTACTCTCGACGGCTCCGAAAGAAGCCGTCGAGACTCATGCACTGCCCGTCACCTGATCGGCCAGAAAGTAATTGCGTCGGTTACTCTCGATGATCCGCCGTCAAGCGGTCGATAGTATTTGACACTGGAGTTGCAAAATGAGAACACACTGGAGCGAGTAACACATGTATTTTCTTATTTGAGCTGCAAATTCTATTAAATTATGTTCTTATATGACATGTTGATTTTTGTTAAAAATTGAAAAATGGATAATTGAATCTGCTCTTTAATAATTGAATTTCAAACTTGGTTTTTGTTCGGTCTTGTTAAATTTATATGAATTATTTGATATGATATGATTTAGATATTATTTTCTTGTGAAATATTCTAAAAAACTTTAACTTGCATGCTCGAGATCGATGTAATGCACAATATGTTTATGGGTTGTATGTGATGCTTATTTATGTGAACTTAGTTTGGTATCCTCTTGAGTAATGCACGGAAATATCATGTTAAAATAGTTTAATAGATGAATTTTTATCGTAGACATTATTTAGAGCTCAAGAGTGCATTTGACATAAATTTGCATTAGTAGGGTGGCCATGCACCTTGCATTATTTCTTGAACTTAACCTAAAGATTCTCCGAAAACACCCACTTTATGGGGTCATCACATTGGATGCCAATAAATTTCTATTTTTTCCGATGATGTTATTTCATGTATAAACCAACATGAAATGCATATCTTCATTAATATTGGTGTTTTTGTAATTTTAAAATTTTAAATAAATTGTGTTGATTATCGAGGGGATGAGGGTGGCGGAACCGTACGTCGAGACAGGGCATCTATCTCGAAGGTAGTCAAAGCAAGCCCTCGCGCAATGACCAACTTAAATCTAGCCGTCGAGAGAGGTGTGCTCAACAGCTCCCCCATGGGACACATCTCTCTCACGGCGTCAGTGTGGTTGTCGAGAGAGACATACCCATTGGCTTCTCCAAGGCACATCTCTCTCGACAACGTTAGTGTGGCCGTCAAGAGAGATGATTCCAAACATCTTCCCTGGGGCACATCTCTTTCAGCGGTTCTAGGGTAACCCTCAAGAGAAGCAGTTTGCTGTCTTGACGGGTTTGTTGTGGTCGTCAAAAGAGGAGTGCCCAACGGGTTCCTCGGGGCAAATTTGTCTCGACGGTCATTTTTCATTCTTCCTTACATTTTCTTACACATCCTACATTTGCCATGATTTTACCAGGAGAGAGCATGACGAGAGGGTTGGCAGCACTCTCTCTCGTACGAAGTATCTCACGGCTCCGCAATACCTCACCATTCAGCCATATTGGATCGAGCGTCCCATATGCCTGGCCCACCACTAGGCCAACCAGGAATTTCGTGAGAAGTCCGAGACGATCAAGAAGAACCGAGCTGCTAAAGGGACCAGGACTACTACCAGGAAGATGTCGTTCGCGTAGCTCGGGAAGGAAAAGGTAATCTACCTATTTTACTATGTGCAACTTTATTTTTGGCACTAACCAATATATTTTCTTGTATGATGCATGCCATCATGACTGGATAATTACCTCCTTGGCTAAGGTGTTATGGAGGGGTCACTCCTCCAAGAACAAGGATGGTTTGATCAGGCCCATGGACCTTGTTACTACGTAGCGAGAGGTATGTAACATGTTCATATCTAGTTTTCACCCGTTCAACTTTTTCGACCATGCATACCTAATTTTCAGTTCAACGCAGGCACACTACAAAGAGGCTTACGCCGAGAAGCATGGACAAGACAAGAACCTAGAGGACGAGCTGCTTAACCCACTAGTCATACACCAGGCTATGGGTGGGAAGACTCATGGGAGGCTAGTGATTGGACAGAACCACCTGAGGTAGGGTTCTATCATATGTACAAGCCAACTCAGTTCAAATTTTGTAACTACTGACAACACTTTGCTACAGGTTTGAGGATTACATGCCCGTTGTGCGGGCTTCTCACACACATATTGAGAGACGATGCCCTTCGAGTCTAGACTCCAAAAGGAGAGGGAGCAAGAGAGGAAAGCAAATAGACGGATGTTGCAGGAGATGTGGGAGAGCCTGAGGACAGCGGAGGAGGCACGTATGCGCAAGAGGCAGGAGGATTGTTAGTCAGCACGCGGAGTCTAAGGACAGGTTCGCCTACTTAATTGGAAAGTCTATCTCGACTGGCTGGGGTAATGTCTTCAAACTTTAAAAAATCATCCACATGCATCTTAGCACCTAATCCACACGTCACATGTAAAAACATTTTTAGGTTGTTCCGAGCGGTACCAATGGCAATTATGGCTTCTAGGGGTTCGCCATTGTATCGTAGTGGATGGGGCACCACCTCCCTACCAGAGCTACTACGGGGGCCGCCACCCCACCGGGTGTACAGGGTCCCTACAATGCACTACCTCCTTATCAAGGTCTCTACGGCGGCTCGACTCCCCCATCAGGTGACTACATGGGCCCACCTCACCTAGAGGGTAGTTTCCAGTTTGTTGCTCAGGCGGTGTGTCATTCCAGCTCAAATCATGTGGTAATACTTGATTTCGATGCATTACATTAACTAATAAGCTTATGTTTACATGTAGGTTTAGGGTTTAGCCATGCCAGCATCAGCTCACGGGCGAGAGGGAGTCGACACGTCGGGCAGCCAGGAGGCCGACTTCGTCCACAACCTCTTCAAGGGTGCCCTGCCTTTGTTTACCCAGCCTACGCTCCCCCGTCGAGCGAGCCTCAGTTGAGTGAGCACTATGTTATTTCAAGATGACAAACTCTGTTGAACTATGTGCATGTGTGGACTTTGAACTAAACGTCGATATATTGTCGTATATATTTCATTGTTTTGGATGTGTGTGTCATTGGTTTTGTGAATATTTGATATGAAAGTTGATGATATATGTGTAATTGTGGTCACATATGTGTGATATTCACTACTGCGGATCGGGGCTTCACAAGCGGCCCATCACAAGCGGCTGGCTTTAACCCGCTTGCGACCCGATCGCCACAAGCGGTTCGTGGCCAACGGGTGGGAGGGTGGCGGGAAAGGGCATATGCAAGCGGTTCGTGATACAAACCGCTTGCGAGATAGGACATTATGGCGGTTCGATCACCAACCGCTTGAAATAATCTGTAAGCGGTTGGTGATATGAACCGCCATAATGTAAGAGATCTGCAAGCGGTTTGTATCACAAACCGCTTGCATATGCTTTTTCCTTCCCGCCTAGTGCATTTAACCCCTTGTTCCTCCCCGAGCGAGCTCAGCAGAGAGTAATCGACGGGCGAAATGTTCATGCAGGGAGTCTGCCAAAATTTTTAATTGAGGCTAATAGCTCTAAATTAAGGTTTCCAAGGTAAGTAAACATGGTCTCAACATCATTTTCATATGGACATTGCTTATCTTTTTGCATTGGATGTGGAGAAATATTGAATAATCTTGTTTGAATTGAAGGGTGTTTGTTTTGCTATAGCTCTCTCTCTCTTGATAATTTGAGGTAAGATGTAGATCTATTGGGGGTTTTAAGTCTCATATTAGTTTTGTATCCTTTTTTTGATGATGTATAAGATGTTGAAATTAGTTGGTAGGGGTGATTATTTGTTTTAGAGAGCAAGATCTAGCTCTTGGTGCCTTAGCTAGCTCTCCCTTCTAGATCTTTTGAGGCAATGTGGTGATCTATTGGATGGTTTTAGTTTCACATTAGTTTAAAATAGTAAGTAGGGTGATTATTTCAATTGCTATAGAGCTAAATAGATGTAGGTTTTTTGCTAGGTTGGTAATAATTTTTTTGTGTATGAAATGTAATTAAAAATATTTTTGAAAAAAGTTTTTAAATTTGTGAGATTTAGTTGGTTTAGCTATAAAAATCAAGAAAGTTTAGAGGTAAGTAAAAAATATAACAATTAGTTATTTCGAGTTAAATATTTTTATTTGAAAAATATAATAAGTGTTCTTATTAATTTAATTGGTGCAGATGAACCGGCAATGGATGTATGCGGATCGTCGGACAAGGGAGTTCATCGATGGCGTGAATGCTTTTCTTGATGTCGTATTTCGAGACTTGCCTTCAGGAAGCTTCGTACGGTGTCCGTGCGTAGATTGCAGGAATGAAAAAGAGCACTCAATGCGAGGACGGATACAGGGCCACTTGTTAATGAGAGGTTTCATGCCGAACTATACATGTTGGACTCACCACGACGAAGTAGAGCATACAAGCATAGAAGACGACGAAGAAGCCGATAAAGAGGAAGTGACATATGATGGTATGCCGGACGCGACGACATACGAGGACGTAGAGGATACACAAGGTGATCAGTTTGGTGTGGATGATGACTGACTGATGTCTTTGCGACGCAGAGGGAGATATCACAGAGGACAAACAATATAGGAAGTACGTGGATTGTTGGAGGACCAGAGAACTCTTTTGTACCCAAATTGTGGTAAGGGGCACAAGAAGCTACGCACCACACTGGAACTCATGCAATGGAAGACTGTGAATGGTGTGTCAGATAAGGGTTTCGATGAGTTGCTGTCGCTCATAAAGAAGTTGCTCCGGAAGATAATACCTGCCGTAATCCACGATCAAGCCAAACCGGTCCTGTGTCCCTTAGGATTGAAAGTACGAAGATACATGCATGTCGCAACGACTGTGTCCTATATCGCGGTGAATATGCCGACTTGGATGCATGTCCAGTGTGCAAGGAACCCCGGTATAAGACGAAGCGTGACGATCCAGGTGAAGTAGATGGGGTGCGTGTGAAGAAGAGAGCACCGGCAAAAGCGTTGTGGTATTTTCCTCTGATTCCAAGGCTGGAGCGTATGTTTGCAAACAAAGCGCATGCGAAGATGATGCGTTGGCACAAAGAAGAGCGTAAGGTCGACGGAATGCTTAGGCATCCGGCAGATGGCTCGCAGTGGAGGATGGTCGATCGGAAGTACAAAGACTTCGCAGACGAGGTCAGAAACATAAGGTTCGGTTTGAGTACCGATGGGATGAATCCTTTCGGAGACATGAGCAGCAGCCATAGCACCTGGCCAGTCACACTATGTGTGTATAATATTCCTCCATGGTTATGCATGAAGAGAAAGTACATAATGATGCCGTTGTTGATCCAAGGCCCCAAGCAACCCGGAAATGATATCGATGTCTACCTCAAACCTTTGGTAGAAGATCTTTAAACGTTATGGAACGGTGTAAAGGTCTGGGACGAATACAAAAGGGAGTATTTCAACCTGCGTGCAATGTTATTTGTAACAATCAACGACTGGCCAGCGCTTGGTAACCTGTCTGGCCTAACTGGCAAAGGCTTCAAAGCATGTGTGCAGTGTTTGGATCAAACCGATGGCACGTACATGAAAGGCTCTCGAAAGATGGTGTACATGGGGCATCGCAGGTTTCTTGTTCGGAGCCACGCGTTGCGGAAGAAACGCAGGGAATTTAACGGGGAGGAAGAACATAGTTCCCAGCCGAGACATCGAAGTGGCAAGCAGGTGTTTGCTATGGTGAAGGATCTGAATGTAGTTTTTGGAAAGGGTCCGGGAGGCAAATCTGTGCCGAATGATGAGGATGGCCATGCACCCATATGGAAGAAGAAGTCAATATTTTGGGACTTGCCTTACTGGGAAGATTTGGATGTTCGCCACTCACTGGACTTCATGCACATCACCAAGAACGTCTGTGTGAGCTTCCTAGGATATATAGATCTGTACGGGAAATCGAAAGATACAGTGAGTGCTCGGAACGACCTTGAAGTCCTTGGCATCAGGAAGGACCTACACCCTGAAAAAAGAGGTACGGAACAACTGTACCTACGGCCAGCGAGTTATACTCCAAGCAAAGAAGAGAAAAAAAGCGTGATAGATTGTCTTAGCAGTGTGAAGGTCCCTTCGGGATACTCGTCGAACGTAAAAAGATTCGTAAATATGAAAGAGAATAAAATTGTACATATAAAATTCCATGACTGTCTTGTGCTGATGACACAGTTGCTCCCGGTGGTTTTAAGAGGTGTACTGCCCGAGTGGGTAAGGGGGACAATCACAAAGTTGTGTTCGTTTTTCAACGCTATTTCCCAGAAGGTCATCGATCCAAAAAAACTGGGTGAGCTGCAGGCTGACGTGGTACAAAGTGTGGTTAGCCTCGAGATAATCTTTCCTCCTGCCTTTTTTGATATCATGGTTCATCTCACTGTTCATCTAAGCAAAGAGATAGATATTCTTGGGCCCGTTTATCTCCACAAAGATGTTCCCTTTCGAGAGGTACATGAGCGCATTAAAGAAGTATGTATGTAACCGTTCTCGCCGAAGCATGCATTGCGAGAGGTTATGTCACAGAGGAGGTGGTCGAGTTCTGTGTGGACTACATTGATGATCTAGACCCCATCGGCGTCCCTATATCACGCCATGAGGGCAGGCTACGAGGTAAAGGGACACTTGGAAGAAAAGTATTTGCATGCAACGATCTTCAGACATTTAAGCAAGCACATTTCACTGTGTTGAAGCAATCGGCAGTGGCCGCCCCGTATGTCCTCCAACACAAGAATGCTCTACGTCTCCAGTTTCCAGAGAAGACTGATACGTGGATAACACTGAGACACATGGATTCTTTCGGCGCATGGTTACAAAACCATATCCTCAAGAGCAAGTCCAACAATGAATAGCTTGCAACGCCTGGCTCGGGACCATCCGTTGAAATAGTGAGATGGTAGGGGTACGAGATAAATGGTTACACATTCTACACGAGATCACAAGATAACAATAGCACAAACCAGAACAGCGGTGTCCGTATAGAAGCCGCCGACAATAGAGACAGGGTGGACACATATTATGGATTCATAGAAGAGATATGGGAGCTCGACTATGGGCCTTTGAAGGTCCCATTGTTTAAGTGCCAATGGGTAAAACTAAACGCAGACGGCGTGAATGTCGACAAATACGGCATGACTACCGTCGACCTCCAAGAAGTCGGCTACTTGAGAGAACCATTTGTTCTCGCGAACGAGGTGAGACAGGTCTTCTACGTATTGGACATGTCAAGCAGACCAAAGAAGAATTAAATCAAAGACAAGATGAAGGAACAGTCAAAGCGACACGTGGTTCTCCAAGGCAAACGAAGGATTGTCGGAGTAGAGGACGTTACTGACGAGGAAGAGTACGATCAGTTCGATGAGATCCCTCCATTTGCGGTAGATGTCGACATAAGCATCCTGGATGACACAGGCATGGATGCTCCGCACATACGCCGCGATCACGATGAAGGAAGAATTGTAAAGACAAAAAATGTAAATGATTAGGATGACCCTTATTATGTGGTCATATTAAATATATTATGTGGTAGATTCAACTATGTTATCATGTAATTGCATTTTTAAGAATTTATAAGATGGAAGCAATATTTTTGGAAAGAATAATGGCCACATACCTTCTTAAACGTTATCGATAGAGTGGTACGTCCCAAGCCTCGCCACATGTGATGGCCCCACTTCTACAAGCGGTTCGTCGTCCCATTGCACGTTTGCACTTGGCACACACCCCACCCCAGCAACCTTCGGACTGCAGTTACCAAAGGGAGCGTTAATTCCTCATGAATATATTATTAGGAGAAGCCACTATAGTCTGTGATTTATCATCTCTCTCAACTCATCCCATGGAGAATTTCAGGTCTAAAGATGGGAACTACTTCAATCGCTTAAATTTTGTCAGAAACGATTTTCTTTCGGTGGCGAGAAGGAATCGAAGTCGGGCGGTGACATGCACCGTGGAGAAGACCGAAAGATGCAGGATGTCCGGTCGATGGGACAGAGAAGTCGCCATTTCAGGATTTCAGGTAAGTCCTCAAGACCTCAATAGCTTCACTGCAATATTTTAGGCTTGTGCAATACTTCTCTACTGATCCTTGTGTATTAAGCTTTCTAATTCTTTTTGGATGGAGCAGCATTCTTGTTTGCATTAGATGTAAGACTATTGAATCTTGTACTCAAAAGTATTTTTAACTCCTTTTTCCATGTACTTGTCACCGTATTGGAGTTCGATTACCGCTAAAATAATGGGCTCAGCAATATTTTTAGTATTTTTGGAACAAAATAATGGGCTCAGTAAATATTTCTAAAAAAATATAAGGCAAGGGGGCGCAAGCGGGGCTCGAACCCGCGACCAGCACGGGGAGCCCGCACTAAAACGCCACGCGCTAGCCAAGTGAGAGGAATTTTGATTTCAACATAAGAAGGGCGCAATACCTTCTTAAACGTTATTGACAGAGTGGTACGTCCCAAGCCTCGCCACGTGTGATGGCACTTCTACAAGCGGTTTGTCCTACGAACCGCTTGTAGAAGCGACCTCTACAAGCGGTTTTAATCACCAACCGCTTGAAGATGCCCCTTTACTGTTCCAGGAGGGCGAAATTCCAAAATTTTAAATGTCGCGCTAACGGCTTCTACAAGCGGTTTGTTCTACAAACCGCTTGTAAAATATTCTCTGAAAGGTTAAAATTACGAACCGCTTGTAGAGGTATTTTCACAAGCGGTTTGTAATATTAACCGCTTGTAGAGCCCTTCCTATATAAGGTAGAGGGTTCGCCGCCGAAATTTTCTAAGTCCTTTGCCCCTGTCTCCCTCAACCGTTCCGTCGCAATCTCGCCGCGCCCCACCGCCGCCACCCTCGCCGCCG
The DNA here is from genome assembly GCA_036346415.1 of Raddia guianensis. Classification (NCBI taxonomy): domain Eukaryota; kingdom Viridiplantae; phylum Streptophyta; class Magnoliopsida; order Poales; family Poaceae; genus Raddia; species Raddia guianensis. Next base: position 31,242,538 of record CM070538.1, on the reverse strand, counting down.
TCTAGTACCGCACGGCCGTACCTCGCCGTCGTCGAGCACCGCACGGCGGCCGCCTCCTGAACACTCCACCTCGCCGTCGTCGATCACCTGCGCAGGACTCGCGACACTGACCACTGTGCGCAGGCGGCCAGCCTCCGCCACCCTGCCGGCGAGCACCTTCGCCGGTGAGCCCCCTCGCTCCCGTTCGCCGTGGACCTCCTCCCCGCCACTTTGAATACGAAGGGCCGAGGTATCGAGCCCCCTTCCTTCCCCTGCCCCCATTGCTCTGTGATGCACTTGTAGTGTTCGACGGAATGCGCGTGCGGTGTTGATGCTCCTATTTCTCCCCTCTGTCATGCTCCTATACGCTAAGTAAGAATTTATGTGGCTTTCCCCCTTGTGGTTGGTTGTGCAGTGTACCAATTAGAGATTTTGGGGATCTAATTCTTGAATTAGAGGCTAAATCTCTGGTTTGGAAGCACTGTACCTTGGCTGTATGCTTTACCCTTATTGCTCTGTGATGATAATCTGGTTGAGGCATATATAAATACATTTGTTGATTATATCTTGTGGTAGATTCAATTAATTTCTGCCTTTGTTAGGATTTATATTGTGTTAATCCCAATTCATGCCATGAACTGTTGTTAATTGGTCATTTGGACGCTTGTTATCTTGATCTCATTGGTGCATACGGCTGTTTTAGTGTCTTTGTTCAGATTGCTCGATGATCTGCTTATTTCTGGTACTTTGCTTAGCACTTTGTGCTGTTCGGTTGGTTCGTAATAAATAGATTTGGGTCCAAAGGGCTTGTGGCTTGAATAATTGTAGATCGCCGATTCGATTGGCTAAATTGGAATGTTACGAACTTAATTCCTTTCCAAAACAAAGGCAAGATTGATTGTCTAAACCTTGATATTAATCTCAGATTGTATTTGCTCAGTAAAATCACTAGAACTATAACTAGGAAGGCTGTTTTACAGCAACCGCTATTGGTTAAATCGAGAGCTCCCTAATAATGTCAATGGTGATTTATTCGCTTGATATGTTGGCTGCCATGTTACAGTCCATTTCTATAGAGTACATGATAAATAATCTATTCCATGGCATTGTTATGTGTTTGCTCATTCTATTTATATTTGGTCAATTTATTATGCTTATTATATCGCAATATGTTCAACACACTAATCAGTCGTACACACAGCACAACCACACCACAAGCTGATTTGGTTGGATTAGTGGCTGCCATGTTTTTCAAGTAAGTCGGTGATCATAAGTTGAGCTTCGCGCCGCGGCCCCTTCCCGGACGCTCCCCCTCGCAAAATTCTTTCCCTCTTTGTCCAGTGGACTGATTTCTGGGGGACTAGCCTTCGAGCTAGAGGCCGTTTGACCTAATTAGGTGTCGAGAAATATTGTATTCAAATATTGTATTTAAATATTGTATTCAGGCCGGCACGACCCAAATTCTTTCATGTCATATGTCGAGAAATATTGTATTCAAATATTGTACGTTTTGATGGGTGTCGAGATGGATGACATCTAAGAGATGTATATGTTGTATTCAAATATTGTATTGAAATGTTGTTTTCAAATAAAAAGAGATATATATGTTGTATTAAATGTTCTATTATTTCGCGTGCATGCACAGTGATAGATGGCGCACTCCGGACACGATGATCTTGATTTCGATGCGGGAAATGATTTTCTACTTAACGAAATCGCGATGGGCACTCTCATAAGCTACGATGAGGCCAGCCCGGTCGATCCAATGGGTGATCAGGCTGCCCCGGCTCAAGCCGGTGACCAGGCTGCCTCGGCTCAAGCCGGTGATCATGCAATCCATGATCAAGCCGGTGAACCAATCGGCCAGGCTGAAACTAATGTCGACGGCTGTGAGGTATATATAGCCCGAACACTAAAATGACCGTTTCTTACATCGCCTCATAGCAATAAGCCTCGACACGTGTTTACGTTTTTTAAGCGGAAACGCCCAACGGCCAATCCAAACAAATACGAGGGCCTAACAAAAGACGCCGACAAAGTGCGTGATTACTCAAGTTTCGGCCAGGGAAGCCCGAAGCCCCTATGTCGGCACTTGCCCCCTTCAACAACGCCTGCGGAGTCATTGTGAGGGATCACGTCCCTATTAGCATCAAGACATGGCCCAAGGTTCCTACGGCTATGAAAGAGCTGCTCTGGAAGGATATAAAAGAAAACTTCACGATTCCGACGGCTTACGAAAACAAGTGCAAGAAATTTACTCTGAGCAAGATGGCGTTATGCTTTCGATCGTGGAAGAGCGAGCTCGAGAAGAAGCACGTGGAGACCGGAACAACCCGGACTTCAATAAGTATCCGGCTAGCGGATCACTGGCAAGCATTCGAGGAGTACAAGGTGTCGGCTGAAGGCAAGGCCGCGAGTGAGCAGAACAAGGCCAATGCACAGAAGAAAAAATACCACCACCATCTCGGGTCCGGTGGTTACATCAAGGCTATGCCAAAATGGGAGAAGCAGGAAGAAGAGCTTAGAAAAAGGGTATAGCACCAAATGAAGATTGGGAGCTCCGCCCACGAATCGGACCTTGGGCCACGGAGGAGGTCAAGGATGATGGCAAGCTAGAGATGGCACCACAAGTGCAACCCGTGAAAGAAAGGATTGTGGAAGCCATCGAGAAGCAACGTCAGGTTCCTTGGTAGTAGACAGGAGAATGACGAGCTTACGTGCGCACTGGAACGCAGAGCATCCAGAAGGACACGAGGACTTGGCAAGCGGTGCAGTGGATGGTGGCTTCTCAAATGATCAAGCCACATACCGGAGCCGGAAAGAAGAAAAGTAAGAGAACACAACAGAGTCAAGAAAATCGAACGGAGCTCAAGGAGCATAAGGAAAACATGGCGAAATGCTAAAGGTGAAGTGCAAGCGCAATCGCCGATCTTCAAAGACCGGTGGGGTTATCGCCATGCCTCCGAAGTAGATGTGGTTAGTCCCCGGTTCGGTCGGCGAAGCGACTCGCGTCAAACAACGTGCGGGCCGATGAATTGCGACCCGTTATCCGTGGGCGACATCATCGTGCCCGCCAATGTGAGCTACGCGTCCAACCGCACAACCTCACCCTCAAGGTGGCTTACGCTTTAGCCTACCCGTGAGTCGGGCGGACATTCCATCAGAACCCTATACCCGCTGGATACTCCAAGGTCACGGTGGGCGAGGTGGTGGCGGTTTGAGGATATGGAGCTCGATATTGCCGGAGGAGACGATGTGACCAAGCTTGGAGAGGCCGTACATAACATCATCCTCTGGCGGAAGAAGTACATCGTGTTTCACGATGGTGGGGAGGTGATATCTATACCGAGACGTAACACTCCACCGAGACGGAGCTCACCTTCTCCACCAAGACAAAGCACGCCACCACGCAACGCCTCGCGGTGAGACAAAGCACTCCACCACCCGCTAGCGCTATGCGTAGAAGCCCAACACCGTCACCAGCCCCTCAAAGTAAAAGGAAGCAGCAGCCTCCGAGAGAAACAACGGAGCCGCATCTCCCCGAAGAAGCTTGCTAGCAAAGGAGCATTCTGCAGCTAGAACGACAACAAGCGGCGGGTGGCGGTTTCCCATTCGACAGAGAATGAAGGAACCTGAAAAACACCTTATGAGATGACGCTTTGAGGAGTCAAGAGCGAGTCGCAGAAAGTCGGGACGCATGGATACAGGGGTATAAAGCTAAAACAAATCCACCGCCAAAGGAACCAATTGATCCAAAGATCGCGGACTTCTTCACGACAACCGTTCAGCACCGACCGCCTCTCTGTACCGACTACCAAAGAACTATCAGAAAGCACATCTTCAAGAGTAAACAACCTCGTGGCGGATACATGAGCAAGAAAGAACAGGAGGAGGCAAACGTATCTGAGATGAAGTATGACTTCATGAGGGAAGCTGGCCTTGATAACATAGAAGCCGTCCGTGGATTAACTGATGATCTTCCAACGGCACAAGTCAGGTGGCCATTTAAGCTGGGTCAGCCGTTGCTAGACCCTAAGGACATAAGGAAACTACCGGTCAAGATGCGACGCGCGCATGAATGGTACGAACACAGGTCCGCCAGGGGATATGCTCATTGTTTGCGTCTCGCTTCAAGAAGAACATTTACATCGAGGGAATGATCAATTGATAAATCTTGAATTTGAAGACTGGTGCAATGTGTACCATGCAGACGCCGTCAACGTGTCCTTCATAACCTACTGGTGCATGTGAGTGTCGACTCCACAAGATGTATATATATATCTATACATGCTGCTTGTCGAGAACCCTAATTAATTAACTCAATTAACCCATTTTCTGTAGAATGGAGATACAAAGACTTAGAGAGCAGAAGCTGAACTCGATTGGCTTCCTTGACCCTTGGTTGGTCAACGAGGAAGTCGGCCAATACCCTGGAAAACCAAAGGAAATCCACGACTACGTTGTACATGCACTAGTACAACAACACTACAAGCAATACATACTTCTGCCATTCAACTTTAAGTATGTGCTGATGTTCTCACTAACATCTCGTTCTTATATTGCTTAAGGCACCTGATGGCACACTATATATTGTTTAATTACATGTCATAATCAAGGCAATATATAAATAGGTCCCATCGGATCCTTATAATCATAAGGCTTGACAAAAGCATGATCATCGCCCAAGACTCACGGAGAAAACCGCAAAAGGAATACCAAGGATAATTGACCTCCTTAACAAGGCGTTTCGAGCTTTCAAGAGATTCGAAAGGACGCTTTAAGAAGGAATTCGATATCAAGCTAAGCGGTAGATGCGCTAAAACGACGTAATTGCCCTTTGTCAATTAATATTTTTGTTATTATTGATCCGTAATTGCCCCAGATCGACCATAGGTAAAACAACAATCTACGGAAACAACCTATGTGGCTACTATGTGTTCCACTATATCCAAATGATGTGCCACGGCGAGCTTGAGCCTCAAACTCTGAAGAGGTTCAGATATATATGCACGCAACCATGCATCTAGCAACAACTTAATAACGTTCTTATGTGCTCCATTAATTTACATTATGTGTGCACGTATTTATTTATTTTTCACTTTAATTGAATTGGCAGCCCGACATGGATAAACATACTGAAGTGTTACCACATCATCGGGTGCTCACATTACGAGAACAACTGTTCGGCTTCATTCTCGATGAGGTCATTAACCCCCAGGACGAGTTCCATTATCGAGATCCATATTCGAACACGAATGAACTAAGCGTCAAAAAGAGTACCGCAAGAAAAAAATGAACTGTTTTGTCCATTTTGCACAATGTATATTAATTATAAACTTTGTAAATTTGACCGGTGCATATAAAGTGTACATTATTACATGTATTATCTAATATATTTAAGCTTGTTTGATCGCTAATTATATGCTCATCCTATATGTATTTAAATTTAAACGACAAATAAAAAAATCTCCTGCCGAAATATATATTTAAATATCTATTTGCGCCGCCCTAGAAATGAAATAACCAGGTGGCCATTAAATCAAGACGTACATGGCGATTCTTGAACCGCTATGGAGATGATCTCTGCAAGCGGTTCGTGGCTCCAACCGCTTGCAGAGAGCCCCACGTGGCTTCCACGCCCGCCCGCGCCATCGCCCCGCGAACCGCTTGCAGAGGGGCTTCACTAGCGGCTCTGGGAGCCGCTTGTGATGCCCGTCGGGCATCAGCCGCGGTAAAACCGCTTGCACAGGCCTTACGAGCCGCTTGGCCTACCCCGATCCGCAGTAGTGATTGAGGGAATATGTGAATTATGGGAATTTTTGGTATGCAGGTGTGGCTACTGTTGTTGCTAAGAGCAGCAACTGCGGTAATTTTCTAGATTTTTTTTTAATTTTGAAATATTTTTTCCTGCTTTATCGTACTCTCATGAGAGCCTTCCTAGGCCAAGCTCTCTTGATGACCCAACTACTTCCGTCGAGAGAGAGGTATGATCTGCCACACGTTTTTTTTTGTCTTAAATTGAGGATAGTAATATCATCGGCTGTCTTCAAGTAAAGAAGCAACGTTGATTGAGTTGAATTGTAATTTTTATAATTTACAACATAATTGTGCTAATACGAGTTTGTGACTTTATTTTATAAACATGGTTTTTTAAGTTCGAATATCCACTCAACGGATTCCCAATACGCCACTGAATATCTATTTTAGGATTAAAAACTCGTATGGCTGAGGATGACGGAAATAACTTACTCCAAATACAGCGACGGGAATGTTAGAGAGTATACTACTGGGCTGGCCCACTTGATACATCCGGCCTAGGCGGGGTTGGTCGAAGCCCAACAAATTAAGGTTGCTCGGACCCCAACAGTTCTTTAGCACACCCACTCGGGGAGAGGCCCAATCGCCCCAAAAGACTAGTCCAATGGAGAAAGGGTGGCTCTCCCTTTTAAGGTGGCTTCCTCCTCTCAAGTTAAGCGAGGTGGGTTTATTCAGAGGCTCCACGGTCGCCGCCCGACTACAATCGGGCCAATCTGGCCGCGTTGCGTTTTACCGGTGGTATTGGTGGAGGATGTCCTCATCATTCCCACCCCCTTAAAGTGGGCCCTAGCTCTGATACCAAATGATACATCCGGCCCAGGTGGGGTTGGCTGAGGCCCAACAAATTAAGGTTGCCCGGACCCCAACAGTTCTTTAGCACACCCACTCGGGGAGAGGCCCAATCGTCCCAAAAGACTAGTCCAATGGGGAAAGGGTGGCTCTCCCTTTTAAGGTGGCTTCCTCCTCCTAAGTTAAGCGAGGTGGGTTTATTCAAAGGCTCCACGGTCGCCGCCCGACTACAACTGGGCCGTTGCGTCTTTGCTAGCGGGTATTGGTGGAGGATGTCCTCATCATTATTGGCCCATTGTGTGTGTTAGTACTACCCTACTGTGCAATGCAATTGAGTTGAATTCCCTAAACCTTCATGGTATCAGAGCATGGAAGATTCTAGGGTTCCCCCTCCCTCTCTTCTCCGCTGGGCCGCAGCCGGCGGCTCCGCCATGTCGACCGCCCCGGTGACCCCCCTCTCCTCCTCCACCGCGGCGCCCAACTCCGCCGCGGCTTTCCACTTCGGCACCCTCCACGGCTAGGTCGTCGTGGCGCCTAGCTCCACCGCGGCATCCCCCTTCGGCATCCTCCCCGGCGAGGTTGTCGCGGCAGCCCACGGCACCCTCCCCGACGACGTCCTCGCGGCGGCCCACACTGGTGATACCGCGCCGAGAGACGCCGTGGTCGCCGCCGCGCCCGGCTCGCCCGCGATCCGCGCCGCCTTGGCCGTGTCGGGCGCCCCTAATGGTTGGCTCGGCGCCGCCCGCATAGCCCGCCTAACCCCGCGCCATCGCCTTCTCGGCGCGCCATCCCGGCTCCCACGGCATTCCCGGCGGCGTGGCGGCGTCCCCCGACGTCCTTCGCCGGACGGTCCGACGCCCGCGGACGGGTCCGCGCCATCCCGAAAATATAGCCTCTGCCGGACTGGTTCGACGCCCGTCGGACCAGGTCCGACAGCTATCCAACAAGGCCAACTCCTGTCGACGTCCTCTGTCGGACTGGGTCCGACACTCTTCGGACCGGGTCCGCCGGCTGTCCCTGTTTCCCGAGCGTGGCCTCGCCCGCCTCGCCTCGCCCCGCTTTTCCCGCTCTTGGGAGTGCCGCAGTGTCGTCGTCGCTCCGTGTCTCCACCGCTATGACGACCAGGGGTATGCACTTCTCCAGTGTGGCCACGGCCTCTGCCACGAGTGCCTTGCGGGCATGCTCGGCGTAGGCGCCGTTCTTGCCTGCCTGCGATGCCGTCGTTCTCAAACGGTCGCATGCCCCATGCCGTCTCCTCTGGCCACGGCGTCCCACCTCGACGGACACATCGGCGCCACATCGTCGTCAGCCTTCGCTCTACTCGCGTCCACCGCTCTTGCACCTTCGCAGGCCCCTGTCCCTGCGGAGTGGTACATGGACTCCGGGACGACCTCGCACATGACTGCCGATGTCGGTAACCTCACTTCTTCCCAGCCACCCTACCCTCCTTCACCGACCAACATCATCGTTGGTAACGGGTCTCGCCTACCAGTCACGTCCACTGGTCATCTTTCTTTTTCCCTAGGTGATAGGGATCTTACTCTTCGTAATATACTTGTCACCCCTCACATAATAAAAAACCTTATTTCTGGTCGTCAGTTCACCATAGATAATCAGTGCTCTGTTGAGTTCGACCCGATAGGCCTGTCTGTCAAGGATCTTCGTACCGGACATATCATTGCTAGGTGCAATAGCTCCGGGGACCTTTACTCCTTCCACCCTTCCACTCCTCTTTCCTAGGCTTTTATTACCAGCAACTCCACCACATCTCTCTGGCATCGTCGTCTCGGTCACCCAGGCCATGTGACTCTCTCCCGTTTAGCTAGCTCGTCCGCTATCCCCTGCCCTAAGGATCCTCCTGACCACCTCTGTCATGCCTGTCAGCTTGGTCGTCATGTCCGTCTTCCTTTTGTCTCTTCCACCTCTCGAGCTGCTCACAATTTTGATTTAATCCATTGTGACCTGTGGACATCTCCCTTTCTTAGTGTCTCCGGTTACAAATATTATCTCATCATTGTCGATGACTGCTCTCATTACATGTGGACCTTTCCCCTCCGTCTGAAATCTGACACCTTCCCCACCATCTTCCATTTCTTTGCCCATGTTCGGACTCAGTTTGGCACCACCATCAAGTGTGTCCAATCTAATAATGGTCGCGAGTTTGACAACTCCGCTTCTTGCTCCTTCTTTCTCACCAACGGCGTTGTCTTCCGCATGTCCTGCCCATACTCTTCACCGCCACTTACATCCTAAACCGGCACCCCTCCTCCACTCTCACTGTGCCTACCCCATTCTATGCCCTTCACGGGTTCCACCCCCCTTACACCCACCTCCGCGTCTTTGGTTGCGCCTACTATCCTAACCTCTCTAGCACAGCTCCACACAAACTCGTGCCGCGCTCCTCCCTTTGTGTCTTCCTACGGTGCTCCCCAGATCACAAGGGGTACCGGTGCCTAGATCTTGTGTCCAACCGCGTCATCATCTCTCGTCACGTCACCTTTGACGAGTCCACCTTCCCGTATGCCTCGACTCCCTCCGACTAGTCCTCGCCGGACGATCTCGACTTTCTCACTGACTGCGCCAGCCCTCCTCTCCCTATAGGAGTCCGCGCTTCATCTCCCTCTGAGTACCCGGACGGCGGTCGCTTCGCCTGATGATCGCCGACCGCCTTGTTGGCGGTCACGCCGGCCGCCCTCCCCGACAACGACGGCAAGACTCGGCGATCGCCGCTGTCCCTGGCGGACCACCGTCGAGCGCCACTCCCCTTTTGGTCTAACGTCGACGCGGTGCCCCGCCGGCTGCTGCCAGCGGCGCCCTGCCAGCTCCTGCACCTGCGGCTTCCGCTGCCCCTGTTAGACCTTCTCAACAGGTTGTTGCTAGCTGGACACCTCCACTTGCAGCAAATGACCATCCCATGGTCACCCGGCGCAAGTCCGGCACGCAGATCAAGTCCCGGGATCATCTCAACCTACATGTCTCGGCGCTTCCTCCTCCTCCCACGTCGTACCGTGCAGCTCTCGCCGATCTAAATTGGCGGGCTGCTATGACGAAGGAGTTCGAGGCCCTTCGCGCCAACAACACGTGGGATATTGTCCCGTGGCCAGCTGGGCCAAATGTGGTCACCGAAAAGTGGATATTCAAGTACAAGCTCAACGCTGATGGCTCCCTTGATCGGTACAAGGCTCGCTGGGTTCTTCGAGGCTTCACACAGTGCCCTAGAGTGGATTTTGGTGAGACCTTCAGTCCCGTGGTCAAGCCTGCCACCATTCGGACAGTTCTTTCATTGGCAATCTCCCGCGGTTGGTCCATCCGTCAGCTTGATGTCAACAACGCTTTTCTCCATGGACTCCTCGACGAGACTGTCTACTGCGCTCAGCCTTCAGGTTTTGTGGATCCTAGCTACCCTGATCATGTCTGTCTCCTTCGCAAGTCTCTATATGGACTCAAGCAGGCTCCTCGAGCTTGATACAACACCATTGCCTTTCATCTCCGCTACCTTGGATTTGTCGAGGCCAAGTCGATGATCGTCCTCGTTCATCTACGAGACGAGTAATCGAGACAAGATATCTCTCGGTTTACGTCGACGACATTGTGTTGACTGCTTCTTCAGATGACCACCTGAGCCGCACGGTGTCTGCTTTGGAACACGAGTTCTCCCTCAAGGACCTTGGGCCTCTGCATCATTTCCTTGGTGTCTCGGTGCTTCCACAGTCGGGTGGCTTCCTCCTCTCCCAGCGGCAGTACATCGTCGACATCCTAGATCGTGCAGGCATGGCTGACTGCAAATCCTGCTCCACTCCGGTCGACACGAGCTCCAAGTCAGCAGCCGGTCCCTCGATTGGTGACGCGACCCTCTATCGCAGCTTGGCAGGTGCACTCTAGTACTTGACGCTCACCTGTCCGGACATCACCTATGCCGTCCAGCAGGTCTGCCTCTTTATACATGATCCACGGGAACCGCATTTCGCTGCTCTCAAGCGCATCTTACGGTACCTACGTGGCACCTTGGAGCTCGGTCTCCTGCTTCGTCGCTCCGCTTCTACGAGCCTCACGGTCTACACCGACGCTGACTGGGCAGGCTGCCCAGACATCAGGAAGTCCACATCGGGCTATGGCGTCTTTCTCGGTGACAACCGGTGTCTGATCGCCTAAACGCCAAAGATATCGCTGTCTCGCTTCAGCGGAGGTCGAGTACCGCGTGATGCGCCAATGGCGTCGGCTGAGGTTCGCTGCTTCGCCACCGCTCCGAAGCTCCACATCCACGCGCCAAGGCCACCCATGTTCATCGCGACCAACATCAGCGCGGTCTACCTCTCCACCAACCCGGTGCAGCATCAGCGCACCAAACACGTCGAGATCGATCTTCACTTCGTCCGTGAGCGAGTTGCTCTCGGACATGTGCGCGTGATGCACGTCCCGACGTCGTCCCAGTATGTTGATATCTTTACCAAAGGCCTTCCTAGCACGGTCTTCCTTGAGTTCAGGTCCAGTCTCAACGTCCGCGATCCGTCCGTTCAGACTGCGGGGGAGTAACTGACTGTCCTTTGATTGAATCGTATTTTTACTTCTTTGGTCACTCTGTTTCGACCACGGGGGAGTGTTCTGCGATTGTTTTGTACCAATCTCAACGCCATGTTTGCGCCGGTCAGACTGCGGGGGAGTGTTAGAGAGTATACTACTGGGCTGGCCCACTGGCCCATTGTGTGTGTATTATATAGTACCACCCTACTGTGCAAGGCAATTGAGTTGAATTCCCTAAACCTTCAGGGAAGAACCCGTGCAAAGTGGCAGGTTGATTAGTGATTAATCGAGGGACCATCCTTCGACGACGTGGACGTACAAAAGGTGATGAAATTGTTTTCCGTAGGTGCATCGTGCTGCATGTGATTTCTCGTCTTTTTTATTCATCCTTTAAATCACAAAGTCGGGGAAAAAGGTAATGAAATTATTATTCTTTTTATCCACATCCACATGTCCCCGAGCTCTACGACCCCTATTAACCCTACGTAGTCCATGCATCGCCCTAGAAAATAAACAAATATTTTGTGAATGTTAAATATTTTGTAAACTCGGATACATGTGATCGAAAGATAACTGGTACTCTGGTAGTTGCTGTTTTTTGCTTTTTTGGCACGATTTTTGTTTTAAAAAAATAAAACTGATTTTGCGAATTTATACGTTGTAACATCTCTGAATGAAGAATAAATTTTGCTGACTGACGGAAAAAAAAACTGCAGTTCTTTAACCATTTTGAAATAGGATTATACATACACAAAATATTTAATTCTCTAATTTCTACAGGATATGCCCATTATATCCGACTAATTTTTTTAAGTGAATATATAGCTGATATATAACTATTAAGGCCATGTCCCACCTGGACTGAATTTATTTGTCGAAAAAGTTAAAGCTGCAGAATCTCTTCATGGTTTTTGAAGAGTTTCTAGAAGAGGTTTTAACCATGTACACTGCACTCCTTGTTTACTTTCCGGCGCAAATGTGAAATGCATGGACTACATAGAGGTTTTAAATATTAAAAATTATTGGATTTAATCCCAAATCAAATATTGGTGATGGGGTACAACTTAAAAGGTGGAGGTGTCTTTCACCACAAGGCTAGTCTTTTGATTTGAATTAGACTAGAACATAGGTTGTTGCTCTAGTTGGGCAAATGGATATAGGAGACTACGTGTTGGTCTTGTAGGGAGCCAGATCGTTCCTATGTCATGAGATGGAGGAATTGCAACGGGCTTTAACAACTAGTATCAAAGCCTAGGTTGGTAAACCGGAACATTTCCTAGGGATTTCATGGATGTTGGATGGGATCCGCTATGTGATAGGGGAGATTGTTAGGTTTTGTCCTGGAACATCTCCTAGAGATTGCATGGATGTCGTAGGGGATCCGCTATGTGATGGGAGAGATTGTTAGGTTTAGTCCTAGAACATCTCCTAGAGATTGCTTGGATGTCGGATGGGATCCGCTGTGTGATGGGGGAGATTGTTAGGTTTAGTCCCGGAACATCTCCTAGAGATTGCATAGATGTCGGATGGGATCTGCTCTGTGATGGGGGAGATTGTTAGGTTTAGTCTCGGAACATCTCCTAGAGATTGCATGGATGTCGGATGGGATCTGCTCTGTGATGAGGGAGATTGTTAGGTTTAGTCTCGGAACATCTCCTAGAGATTGCATGGATGTCGCAGGGGATCCGCTATGTGATGGGAGAGATTGTTAGGTTTAGTCCTATATTGGATGTTGATGATGAGGGAACACAACTCAAAATGTGGAGACGTCCCTCACTCACAATGGTAGTTTTTTTCGTTGAGTTGTGGGGCCAGGGCCTAGGTTTTGGCTCCAATTGGATCAATGGAAGTAGGGGACCTAGGTCTTTGGGGAGCTGGATCATTGCTGGTCCATGAGATGGCAGGATCACAACGGCTCTAACAAAATTATTAATAGGCGGTATACCTTTCCAACAATATAAGTGTTTAATATTGTGTTTCATAAGTATTTTATGTGTATTGTGTTTAATTAGTGTTTCACATGGTGTTTTATGTGGTGTTTCACGTGAAACACGTATATCGTTCTAACTATATGGTCTGCTATTAGCCCTCTTAAAAAATTAGCTCAAAAGCGTACATACTAACCTAGGATACATGCTAAGCCGGTTTTTTTTAGCAAAAGAGTTTTCCAAAGTTTTAAATGGTGTTGCTGCGTTGGAAAGCAGTTTCAAGATAAGTGAAAAGAGACGATAAATCAAAACGTTTGTATTTTTAAAACGGAGATAAACAAATTAGCATAGGCCCTCTATGACCGAAGAAGAGGAGAGCACCTTATGATGTACTCCCTCCGTTTTTTTATGTTTGACGTCTTTAACTTTTCAATATGTCTTTAATCATTCGTTTTATTCAAAAATTTAGTGAAAACATGAAAAAAAATATGTAATACTTTTTGTACATTATTAACAAAACAAATCACAACAAAATAAATAATATTTATATAGTATTTTTTAATAAGACGAATGATCAAAGTTGTGTCAAAAAGTTAAAGGCGTTAAAAAAAACGGAGGGAGTACTTCTTTTAAGTAGGCTTCGGTTTTTAGCTTCAGCTGGGCCGGAAAAAACTCTCTGGGCATTATGGTCGTGTAATAAATGTGACGGGTGGATCTAAGTGGGCCTTGGCTCCTCCGCGTGATGACGACCTAGATGCATCCTGCACCGCGACCCATACGCAGCCCAGTGCTCCCCTCTCACAAATTCATAGTGCTGGATATCCTATTTCCAGATAGGTTCATTAATTCATCTAAACATAAACAACAATTGATTTATATCAAATAAAATTAGGAAATTACTTGGATCGATGAGGTTGATTGAATATGCTAGCATCTCACATGGATGATAGATCGTATTGTCCGAAATCAACGGCTGGGCATGTTATCGCAAGAAATATATATAATGGCTGCCGGTTGGTCATGTGCTACTGTGCTGGATCTCCATGTAAGATGCACCCTGAGGTGGAACACATGCATGGCACGTCAGGGGCGGATACAGCAAAACAAATTGAAGTAGCCTAGGTCTTCCTATTTTTTGTCTACTTTATTCGCACATTGAAGTCAAAAAGTTTTAATTTTTTCAAATAATTATGTATCTTAAAGCCATGTCTTAGGAACCTTTCGAAGCCAGATGAGATGGATTAGACTTTTCAAACTACTTTAAAATGTTCTTTAAATTTAACTTATAAAGAATCGAATAGATATGCTGAGAAGAACACGTAATCTCCAAACAATTTTTAAAATCATTAAAGTTTAGCATATCAACTAATATGATCAGATGAACAAAACAATCCCTGTCCAACAAAAATTATTACCAACTAGGCAAGTCTTATTCTTTTTTATTAGAGTAAATAAAGTAGTCCCGTTAATTATTGTGAAATCTCACTTTGCACTCTAAAGTCATTATTTTCTCTTTTAGATTACAAGTCCACCACTAAGGCAGCGTGAAAAAAAAAATGCATTTGGGTCTGTCTAGTGACTAGAATTGCAAAGCCGATGATTAATCCGTTGCCTCTCGTGAGTCGTCACTCCACCATCCCGCCAAGAGGTTGCTCCTGCTAGAGGAGTAATCTTCTTCTAATGCTAGTATATATATTCGGCAACATATCTAGTGCTAATGTCCATTTGGTGTTAACATGCTAATATCAAATCTGGACCATTAAATCCATGATGGATGGTTTAGACATAGAGAGGTGGAGGTCCCTTTTCCACTTAGAAAGTTAAGGAGGTTGTGTGAAAGCATTTAAGGGAGAGATGAGGTAATTAATGGGGTTTTCATCTCTCCATATCCGAACCATCCATCATGAATTTAATGGTCCAGATTTAATGTTAACATATTAGCACCTAATGGTCATTAGCACTAGATATGTTGCCTATATATTCCGTGCCACCTACGCTAGCAATGCTGCAAATCCTAGCCATAGGGAGCCCATAGTGAGCCACTGTTTATTAAAGGGGCTTCTAGTGTACTCTCTCTCAACCCCCATGGGGTAACAATATTACTGACCGTGCATCGTCTATCATACGGTTGATATGGGTCTTCGTAAAATAATACACTAGGAATAGAATCCTAGATGCGTTTGGAAATAGTTCTAACTTCTAAGACCAAAAATCCTTCTCCTCCATCCAACATTTTGTTATCCCCTGGCAAGTCATGGAGATTTGAGGTGTAGAGATTTCTCGCAACGATGATAGTGTGGCAGTTTCTTTGGATAAGAGCAGGTCGACGCCTGCATCTTCGATTTGGCTGCACGCTCCCCTACGACAGTCGCCGCCGCACGCTCTCGTCGATCGTCGCCGCCACGCGCACTCTAGCGGCCATCGCCCCCGCACGTCCCAGGCCACCGACACCACCGCGGCATGGGCAGCCATTGATCAACGGCGTGGGCTTGGTCGTTACTCCTCCTTTGCTTGGCTGTTGCTCCACCCAGGTCCTCCTGCGCGGCCGCCAAAATCCTAACACACATAGGCTGCTTGGCGCCAGAATTAAAAAAAGGCCAAATTGCACGCGCCCAATGTAGAAATCCGAAAAAACATGCGCCCAACGCCAAAACCAAAAAATTAAAAATACACGAGCAGAAGCATGAATCAAACCTGCGATTTGTGGGTTCAATGCGCACTCCTTTGGCCAACCTATCGCTTAACATGTAGAGCTCCCTTATTATTTGGATCCTCTAACATAGAAATTTCAACGTCCGAGGGACATCCGAGCCATAGGCCCGCTCGTTTTTGTATCGAATGGCAGCACGCTGGAATAGGCCACGGCTCAAAATAGCGATGGAAAGCCTACTTTTTTCACTCCTCACTTGCCCTCGCGCCGTTTTTCCCATCCGCTTGGTTTACGTATGGGCCAAACGAAGCAGGCTTTCCATCGTTATTCTAGGCCGTGGCCTATTCCAGCATGCTGTCATTCGATACAAAACGAGTGGACTTGCGGCTCAGACATCCCTCGGACGTAGAAATTTCTACGTTAGAGGAGCCGGATACACTCCCTTGGCCAACCCATCGCTTAACCTGTAGTGGTTAGCTGCGCGATTTTTTTTCCTTCTCACTGCGTATTGGTGAAGGCAAAAAAAAAACACAAAAAAGTGGTTCTACAGGATTCGAGCCAGCGATATGTTCGCTCGTAGCGCGCGAGCTTAATCAAGCCGCCAGACTCGCGAATATGCCCGTTTTGCGTTTGTTTTCTTTCTTATAAAGTTTTCTCTCTGATTAGTGTAACCGAACGATCCACTCGCCGTGGCGCTCGCAACAGACACGATTTAAATGGATCGTGCACTCGGGAATATACTGGGAATTGGAATAAGTCAGGTCCCATTGGGACTCCATTTTCTGGCCGGGATCCCGGCCTTTTCCCGTTGGTGGAAATCCACGGGCCGAAATCCCACGGGTCATTTCTATAGTTCGTGGACTGGGCTGGCGGCGCCTGGGCTCCCCTGCTCCAGATTCAGCCGGTGGCACCCGACCTCCTCCACATTGGGCGCGGAGGAGCCCTCCACATCTCCCCGTGGCGGCGCTCCTTCCATCGGCATGAGCCTAGCCGGTGGTGCTCGGCCTTCCCTGCTCCAGATCCTACCGGCGAAGCCTGATTCCCAACATCCTCCACCACCACCTTCCCTAGCACCGCCGCCGCCTCCACCACTCCCCACCGGCGACGATGCCTTCCACGCTCCCCGCCGCAGCCGCCTTTACCTCTCCCCACTGCCATCACCACCTCCGACTCCTTCCCTGCTTCCCACCGCCGCCGCCACCTCCACCTCCGCCTTCTTCCCTGCTTCCCGCCGCCGTCGCCTTCTTCACCTCATGATGCAAACCTAGCCACTCCAATACTCCATTGCTTCTTTTCTTTGGTACTGGATGTCTGGGCGCTTCTTTCTGGAGAAGGCGGCACCGAATATATCTGCCTTAGATGATTTTTCTCCTCCAACGAGTTTGCTCATTGAGGTGATTAAACCCCTCTTCAGCTTCTTGTTTACCAGTTTTATCTTCAGTTGGGATCAGTGGGGACGAAGAGAATGCTTCATTGGCTTTTGATATGGAGGGATGCTTGCAATGCTGGGTCTTGGAGGTGCTTGAGGTTCCTTTGTGGTAATATTTCATCCCAATCAAGGTAACCGTAAATTTACTACATAAATAAAGCAACCAAGAGAACATGTACACCGGTGTTCATTTTCAATTATGGTGTAGACTCTAGAAAGGCAACAAAGTAAATTTGATTATAATTTGCATGTGCTAGGATGTATATATTTCAGTGTCCTTAACTTCAGTCAATGCCAGTGCTAGGATGTTAATTTTGCTAAGCCCATATATAGCAATGATATTTAATATGCAAATATGGCAACAATGTCTCAACAAATTTGATGTTATATCTTATATGCCAGCAGTGGTCTCTTATCCATATGATTTTTCTTGGGGTTGCTGATTGTGCTAAGCCCATAGGATGTTGATTGTGCTGGTCATCTTGTTAGATCTGGTAGGCATCAGTATTCAGTAGTCCATGTTCCATATGATCTTTGTTGTTTTGAATTTATGTTTTTAGTTAGTTGCTGCACTTAGTCATTATATTTGAAATAGTGCACCATTCTAAATATTTTTCTCTTATATTTTATTAGCAAATGGCAACTAGAAATGAGCTGCTTAAGAAGTTTATCCTTAGTGAAGTAGAGAATGACAATGAGCTGTTTCTTGAACTAGTTCCTACCATACCTATGAAATTGCTTCATAGGTATGACTATTATGATGCAGTTTTACTTATAGTACTGCATTGATACAATTCTTGTAAGTATTATTTCATAATAGAAGACTAAAATTCTTGTAGCATGTCCACTGCTCAACGAAGAACTCATCTTCCAGACTGAAATTTATTTCTAGTTAGGTTGAAACATGAAATAGAAAGATGAATAAATATTTTCAACTATTCTAAATCCTTGAAATCAGAAACTGAGTGTCATCATTTTGTAATCACTTATGTAACATGTACACTATTGCTATGGAAATCTCAATTGAGGCAAATGGGGGAAAGCTATGAAAATCTCAATTGAGGCAAAGGACCAACAATAAACTCTGTGTACACTATGATACTATTCTTTTATTCCTCGAGTGTACTATCAATTGTGGTACTTGTATTACTTTTTCTTGAGGAGTATGCAGAAAGTTTGAGCTACATTATGGTAATTGTATTGTTTATTTCAAAGAGAACTGTATATAGTGTGGTGGGATCTACTTGTTTCTCTGTTTTCATGAAGATAAGCTAAGTATGCCCATAGGCCAGGTGATTTAATATGTTGAAGATATCCTAATGCATTGAAAGTGATGCTTTGTTGTCCTGAACGCTTGCTTACTTTCAATTTTAGCAATCTATAGTTAACATAGGCATTTTGCAAACCGTCATGATTTTATTTGGTTATCACATATGCAGGAGAAAAGATGTGCTAGATGATCCTCTTGGCCGTTCAAACTAGAGCATATGTTAAGTGCTTGTAGTGATTTTTGCTATGCATGCTTCATATCGATGGAAGAGGAAATTATGCATTGCCCCATGCTATCCGACTGAACACAACAAACATGGTTGTAGTTTATTTGTTGTTGCATGTTGTCAGGATTCGATCGATTGTGCTGCACGTGATTACGACCCAAAAATTCATCTACTTAGAACAAAGGAGATTTTGCATGTGGTTGTTTGTATTACATGAGATTTGGCATGAGAATCCTTGTATTACTATATTTTTTTGCATTTTCTTTTTTTACACGATATCTTGATGCATGCAAAAAAAATTCTCTAATTATTTATAGGGTATCAGATTGGTGAAATGTATTTTTCTAAATATTTAGATGTTCAGATCACTACACTTTGGTGGTTCAATGTTGTGCTGCTGCAAATGGCTGGACGTGGAACACACTCGTCTTCCAGGTGGACTATTTAGCTAGGGGAGGCAAAGCGCGTGGGGTGGTTTTCCTTCCCTGGGCTCTAAGGGTGTGTTTGGTTCCTCCAACCTGGATCATCTAGGATGATTTTTGGGATGGGTCAAAAGTATAAGGGTTGAATCAATGCTAGAGCTTGCGTTTGGTTGCTCCAGGAGCATGGTCCGTCCAGGGCACAGTGCTGGGAGAGAGCTACTTTGCTGCTGCTTCTTGTGCACAGTCAAAAGTACTAGATGGCATAACGATGGTTGGATGTTTGAAGAAAAGATGGCAAAACCTGTATGCAAGACTAGGACAGGCCTAGACAAGAGCCAGTGCAATGCAATGCTAATTAACCACCGCTAATTAAACTAGCTAATTAATCATCTTATAATTAAACTAGCGAAAATAAATCATCTGCTTGCTAGTTCGTCACACCGGTGCATGTCAACACTGCCAAATTTTATACGCAAATTAAATCATTACTACACAGAGCATTCAGTTTCCAAACACGAACTGCTCCTGAGCAGCAAAGCATTTAGTTTCCATACAGTTTTTTTTTTCACTAATTCACTCCTAGCTCAAGGATTGTGCCTCATCCCTCATCTGAAACTCAACAGGCTTGTTTTCCAGGAATAGGAACTGGTCATGCTCATCTTCGGTCAAAGAATCTTCAGCTAGCTTTGATTTTTCACCTGCATTGCAAATTGTGAGGATCCGAGGCACAGTAGATAGAGTGCATCGCAGTGCAACAATACATGTTAGATGAGACAAACCTGAGCTAGAGACACCCAATGAAGTCTGGAAGAATCTCAGGTTCTAGCTCCAGATCAACTTCTTCAAAAAAAAACATGGCAACCTCCTGAATGATACAGAAACAAATGGAATTTTATTTCATTAGAAAAATGAAAATGAAAAGCAAGAAATGTGGTGCATGAAGGCATGTAAGACAAGAACAAATTAGAAGATCAATGCATGGCATAAATTCAACATGTACAGACCATTTTATAGATGTCATCAACTACTAAAAATCTACAAGCACACAGAAGTAGGTTTTCTCCCTCAGCCAAGAGGGATGTCACATATAACAACTATAACTAATAGAGTACTAGTGTGAAACGAAATGACAAATTCATTAAATTATCTCTGGTTTCTTTAGTGTTCTGCAATGCTAGTTGATATTGGTGTCAATATCTACCTCTGAGATATCTATATTCATATATAAACAGTACCTACGGTACTAGTATCAGAAGGGATCAATCTAGTATCCAAAAATTGTTATATTGTTCAGACTTTAGAGAACACTCTACAGTTCAGCATATGCTTCCTAATTAAACAAGCAAACGTTTCAGAAAAAGAATATATTTATGAATTATAATAAGTAGCATAACCATCCCTGATAGGTTATTGTAGATACAAAGAACAAGCTTATTGATCAGTATAAAGCTAAATATTCTTCTCTGCAATCATCTGGTACCACTAAACATTGATGTTGTCTTTGCAGTCATGCAGTGCTAACTAACTAAACATTTTGTAGTATCTGAACTCAATCACAACTAAGAAGGCTAAAGAAATCTGGAACAATAATCATGCAAAATAAAAAATAATCACAACAGAATACTTATCATCCCTGATTACTTGTGGGCCAGGCCTGCAAGAATACAAATTGAAGTCATGAGCAAGACAACAATAAATTAGTAGATAAGACTGTTGGCCTAATTCTCCATCAGTAGTTATGATTTAGACCATCAACATTATCAATTGAAATAATGTGAGATCACTATATTGGTGACAATCTAACATTCAAATTGCATTACAATTTGGGTACCTTTATCTAGTTATATATACACACACTCAAAATTTTCAGGGAGTTGTCTTGGCGAAAAGATGATGATCACCAGTTCACCACAAGAGGAGAAACTGACTGCATACATAAAGGCTAGCATACAAGAGTCGTATTTCGCGGTGCTCATTACATTTGAACAAAACTAGTCAATTAATCACCAAGTCTTAACCAAAACTCACTTTTGTTAACTATTTTCAGTATGTTTCTAAAAAAACCATCAACTCCATGAGTGGTCACTTGCTATGTGATCTGTTCGTGCAGTTCAGAGAAATATTGAACATTGACACATGGACAAAACAAAGGTAAAGCATGATTCTTGCATAGTTAAGGGTGATGCATTATGGATGATCAATGATAGAGTACACAAATCATAAAAATAAATTTAGAAATCTGATAAGGAAACCTAAATATACTATTCTTTTCTAAAAAAACAAAGGTTGTCATTTCTATACAACAAAAATAAAGAGGCAGAGCAAAACATTTTAGCAGTCTTTCGATAGTATAAAGCACTGTGAATCACTTCTAATGATAGTATAAAATAAAATATTTTAACAGTTTAACACTCTTTTGTTATGGAGGAAACAATGTAGCACCCTTCTAATCCACTATCAATCACATGAATCACTTCATTTTGGCAGCACAGTTACAACATGATAGAGCATATTCTTCCCCTCATTCTTTCCCTCGATTCTGATTCTGCAACCCTAACCGTAGGCATAATAAAACATGACAAGATAATCCATGAGAAAATGAGGGGGAAAAAGATCAAACTCAAATCAAGAATGCTTTGCCAAGAAATGTCACCTTCTTTGTAGATCTTGGTCCGAGGTAAGAGGGAGAGAAGAGGGATCCGAAGGGGAAAGGGAGGGGGAGGCGGTGCCTGAGTGGAACAAGAAGGGGGAGGCCGCGGTGTAGGGGAAGAAGCGGAGCTGCCAGCGCCAGGAAGAAGGGGAGGTGGAGCGGAAGTGAAAACGGGGCGGCGGACAGGGGAAGGGGCGGTGGTGGAAGTGCCGGGAAGGAGAGGAGATGGCGGCGGACAGGGGAGTGGCGGCGGTGGTGGTGGCATCGGGAACAAGGGGAGGCGGAGGCGTGGAAGTAGGGGCAGCAGGCTAGGGAAGGGGCGGTGGTGGCGGCGCCGGGAAGAAGAGGAGGTGGCGGCGGGTAGGGGAAGGGGCGGGGGTGGCTGCGCCGGGAAGTAGAGGAGGTGGCAGCGTATGAAGAATACGGAGGATTCGTCGGGAGAGGAGCTGGGACGAGCGCATTTTTCCTTTTCACAACGGACGGAGCGGACCACCCTGGAATACTAGGGACGGATGAAACTGACCAGGATAGACGTATGCTGCTTAAGCCAACCAAACAAAAAACGTGGTTGTGCTGGACGGGATCATCCGGGATTGCTTAACCAAACACACCCTAAATGCACCGATATATCCCTCCAAGGAATATTGTCCTTGGGTTTTTCTCCCCCATCTTCCAAACAAGCCCTAAATGGATAGTAAAAAAAGTGGGGTAGGGTTGAGATCTTGTAGACACCTGACGGCGTGCTCTCCGCTCAACCACTGCGGATCACACCCCTATCAGATTTCTATCCTGCTAGCCGATCCGGTCGAGCTCAGTTCGATTTGAGCGTGGGACGCGGCGAGGAGCAACACACAGGGTTTACCCAGGTTCAGACCCCCTCGCGGGTAATAGTCCTACTCCTGCCGAGTCTTAGCTCTTTTCCGTGTTGTGGTTGTATGAAATGTGGTTACAGAATGTCTCGAACCCCCCCTCTCGCTTCTCTCTCCTCCCCTTTTATACAAGCCTTGAACTGGCGGAGAGAGCCGAGGGGGTGGGCAGTACAGTACGCTTAGTACACTGATAAGACGTGAATGACAGGACAGGAGAGACAAAAACGTGCTACTACTGCGCCGCACGGCACCGCCCACGCGCACCTCGCAAGTGGCTTCTGACCCGCAGGAACACGCCGGTGAGACTGCGGGCGGGGCCCTCTGCCCCTTCTGACGCGGGCGGCCAGCTTGAAGACTGCAAACTCTCTCTCTGCCGGTCAATTCTGCTGCGCCACGGTGGATTGAGCAGAACTGCGCAGAGGTCACTTTGGCGTGTCGTCTCTTCATCTGCCTATCCGTGCGTAGTGTCGCATTGAATCGTTAAATCCCTTCGCAGCAGGGGAACCTTCGCCCGAAGACTCCTTCGGGGCCTCGCCACATGGGCCCCGCTGATGGGGGGTTTTAGAGGGCTTCGCCACGCCTTTGGGCCTTGTCGCCGCGCGACGCGTGGGCCCGCCGGACACGCCGAGGGGCTCGCCCACACGCTGGGTCTCGTCGCCGCCGACGTGTGGGGCCCTCGCCCGGAGCTCTTGAGGGGCTCGCCCACGCGCTGGGGCCTAGTCGCCCGCCTGACGCGTGGGGCCCGCCTGCTCTCCTAGCCTTCCGCAGGACTCTTCATACCCCAGTTTTTATTACACCGACAGTAGCCCCCGGGTCCACCATGATACGCGAACCGTCGCGCTGACACCCCGCCGTTTCTTGTGCGGCGGGAGACGAATCGTGGGGGGCCCACCTCCTGCGGCGGCCGTACGCCTGATTCTCCACCTGCGCACGATCTTCCTTGGGGAACCGTACCGCTTTTTCACGGAAAACCGAAGCGCGCGGGGCAATGATGGCGCCGCGCGCGCGCGAGTGTGGACGGAATCCAATCCGTCGCGCTCGCGCCCTTTGCCTATAAATGCTTCGTCCCTTGGCGCCGCGACGAATCCTTCAGCGCGCCTAAGTGCTCTGAGTTGCCTCCTGCTTTCCTTTGCCACCGCCACCAAGCTTCTTCGCTCCTTAGCTTTCGCCACCGCACTTCCACCAACTTCCAATGGCCCCTAAGCGCGCGGCAAGGGTCGCCATGACGCCATTTGCTCGGCCACGGCAGCCGGTGGTCTAGCTTTGCCTGCCTCCGCCGCCGACGAGGATATGGTGGCGCGGCTCCGAGTGTTCGTGCCGCCAGCCTCCGCCCGGTTCCGCACTGGGACTATTACGCCAAGCCCCCGCGACGGGGAGATCATCACCTTCACTGGTGGTCTTGGCGGGCCTTGTTCCGCCATACTCAATTCTTCTTGGGGTGCTCGCTTTCTACGAGATCCAGGCGGCGCACCTTCCCCCCAACTCCATCGTGATGCTGGCCATCTTCGCCCACCTCTGCGAAATGTTCGTGGGGACAATGCCAAGTCTTCCGCTCTGGCGCCGGCTCTTCGCCACCTTTCGAGCTCGCGCCGAGCGGTTGGGAGCTGCTACTTCACGCTTCGCGATGCCGCCGCCTTCATCCCTGTCACGGCCAAGTCCAACTGGAAGGACTGGGTGCGACAATGGCTGTACGCGGAGGATTCCACCGGCTGCGACGATCTTGTCTTCCCCGAGGGCCCTGCAGAATCCCTCGCCAGCTGGGGGTCCCTTCCCGACGACTCAGCGGAAATGGATATGATGCTGGCGCGCATTGCTGAGCTCCGTCACAACGGGCTCACCGGAACCCATGTGGTGGTGGACTTCTTGCGGCGCCGCCTCTGCCCGCTTCACATGAGGGCGCGCCCCGCCTGGCAATATTATGGCGACGACGATGGAATCCGCGTCGCCCCTGGAGGTGAGCGCTGTTTCATTCCTTTGGGTCTTCTTGACTTCGTGGAACGCCCTTCCTCTTTTTTGGTTGCTTGCTAACTTGCGGCTTCTTCTTTTTGCCCAGCCGCAGGGAACGTGCCGGATGACGTGCTCTGGCAGTGGCTGGTGGGACTATTGTCCGTGCCAGCCGGCGACATCTCTCCGCCTACGAGCATCCTCCCCCTCTGCGACTGGCCCCCACGGGAGCGCAACATGTTCTTGCGCGCGCTGCCCCTCATGGAGGTTTCTGGTCCCGCGGTCCAAATGGCCCGGAGACCCTTGCAAATTCGTGATCCACTGCCAACGACCGCCGAAGCTCCTACGGCCGCCGCTCCTCCTGTCGTGGCGGCCGACTCCGACCGCGCTCTCGGGAAGCGCCGCCTCATCCTCTCCCCAGACGATGATGACGAGGAGGGAGAGGTGAGCCCAAATAGGCTCCGCCCTTCAAGTCCTGAGCCGCCTCCTTCGGCTGCTGCTGACGCCGCCGCTCCGCCGCCGGGCGAGAGCGCGGCGACTCTTCCGAAACCGGCGCCTCCTGCGCGCTTCTCTTGCCGGCACCTCTGTGCGGCTGACTGCCGTCATGCGCGGCGCCTCTGCGCCGGCACTTCTCACACGCCGGCTCCTCTTGCGCGGCACCTCCCGTCTGCCGACGCTTGTTTAACGGCGCCCGCCGGCGGCTCATTGCCTCTCCGCCTCCTACAACAGGAGGAGGGCGGTGGCGCCTGCGCCGCGACCAGGCGGCTTGACACTGCCCCCTTCTTCCTTCGCTTTTGGGGGGCGCCGCTTCAGGTAACTTTCACTGCATTCACGTATATTTCGTGTTAGGGTTAGCATGCTAGACATTTTTCGCATACCTAAACCCTTCTGATTTTTCTTCGCGCGATAGAGCGGACGCTGGGGCCTCAAGCTCCATTCCGCGATCCGCCAAATTTCACCGCTTCGCCATGCCCCTTCGACGGAGATGGCTCCTGCAAATGTGGGGAGCGCGCCGGCGCCGAGGCTGGAGGACCTTTCGGCCACTGCCACAGCCGGCACCGATGTCATCTCCGCCATCGCCGCCGATGTCGAAGCGCCCTCCGCGCCATACTTGCCCTTCGCCCACACTGGCGGCGGCGGAAAGTGCTCAGCAGGCGGAGCGAGCCGCCGGCGAGCTGCGGCGGGCCCTTGACCAGGAAACCGCGGCTCGGGAGACGGCGACTCGCGAGGCTGCGGCGGCACAGGCCACCGCCACCTCAGCCACCAAAGACGCTGAAGACCTCCGCGGGGCGCACTCTGAGCGCCTCCGGGTCCTCGCCGACATGCTACGGACCGCCTACCGTGACTTCCGGGACGTCTTGTACCCCCTGGGGGTTACCCTGTACGCCCTGCTGGAGGAGACGGCCGTGCAGTACGCTGGTGTTGACACGAAAAATTAGCTTCTCGCGAACACATGTGATGAAGCGTCAACTCTGTAGTTGCGTCGCAACAAGAAAACCAAGCGTGCCAATTGATTTGACCTGTGAATCAATAAGGGGAGAATTATCAGTAATATAAACCTAATCGGCTTTTTAAATAGCCAGATCAGGTCATCTGTAATCGGTTGCTTTGTTAACCGATTACAGGATCTATCGGCTTAATGCCAGATAGAGCAAAAAAATTTAAATAGGCATTCACATCTAAATCTTTCACTTATTTTTGGTATTTTATAGTAGCATCAGCAATAAACCCTAATATCAATATATCAGGTTTAACCAAGAAACAGATTGAACAGATTGGTCAGGCCAAGACAGTGTTCAAGTCTAAATCTAAGATATAAACCAATAAACCGATTTAAAGGTCTAAAGACTGATAAAGGTAAATGCAATACAGATCGGTAAATGTTCCCACAAGCAAAATCCTAAACATGGCATATACAAGATCGATTGAACGAGACAGTTGCATATATCAAATTCGGGAAAAGCATATGAAATATTTAACAATCGGCATTACAGGATAAATACCATTGTTATCAAGTCCTGCGATTAGTAGCGATTAATCCACGATTAGTCCATAAGTCTCTTTTTTTAGAACGACTAGGGACCTCGACTCGACTAGGCATTCTACCGTGAGTTCCATCATCTAACATTAGAAGAAAACTAGTCGGTTGGCATTGCATTGTCATTCTTGCTATGCTTTTGGACTCCACTGTAATTGTTATTTTTTTTACAAAAGTACAAGTAGTCTTGCCAACTACACAACTACTTTTCTAAACAAAATAGATGTTGTTGTTGTCGACTAGTCATGGACTAGCCACGACTAGTCCACGACTAGTCCCCAAGTCTCCCCTCATGCGACTCGACTCGACTTTACGACTTGATAACCATGATAAATACACATTGCAGATCGATCAAATCGAGACAGTACAATATGCGAAAATATGTCAAAGATCGGGAAATCCCGAGACAGTCTGACATGCTTTGTATACATGAGATCAACATGATACAGCCATGCATACGGGTTACAAGGAGAGAATCGATTATCCCATCGAGATAGCTCTACCTGCGAGTTTAAGCCTTTCGACGAGGTCGATCGGATTCGAGAAAGTGTTTTGTGTATTGAGTGTTAGATATCTATTCTCGAGACTTAAGGTCCTATTTATAGTATTACAAAATCGATACCGATACGACCTAATTTACCGCGACGCGCTTCTGATCACATCGTACTTCTTCCGAAGTCTCACAAGTATCGGTATTCCGCCTTTCTTCTTTGCCGATAAATCCCATTTCCGATTTGGCCCAATAAACCCATTATATTCGGCTTTTCCTGAACATCCGATTTTCTGCCAAATTTGGGTGTCAACAGCTGGCGCAGTGGGTCGCGCCGCCGAAGCCCTGCGTGACCTGCCGGTGGTGATGCGGACGCGGGCAATCGAAGATGGTCGCCACGGCGCCTTGGAAGCAGCGCGGTTCGTCTTGGGCAACTGCCTTGCCCAAAACGCCGCGTTCGACCTCGACGCCGCCATCGGGAACCTTTCACATACCGGTGGACCCGAGCGAACAATCTCGGTCGATGTCGCCGCCGCCACGTATCCATGATGGGCGGCGCCGCTCCAGCGAAGAAGATGATGACGACGAGGTAGCCGAACTCCTTGTTTGTCTCGTCTTGTATATAAAACCTGTCAATGCAAACTTTTGCTTTTCTGCTATGAGTCTCGATTAAACTTCACGCAAATTCTTACTTGCGAAAAGAACTGAGGCATCCGAACGCCAAAAGCTTTAGACAGAGCGTTCTGTTGACAGTGAGCGCTTTTTCCTTAGGCATCTGGTTACTTCAACCCTTATGGCCTCTTGGCAAACCGACCTTCAACATTGCGTGGCGAGAACTCAGCTTCTGGAAGTTGTCTAGTCGCTGGTGCCGTCGTTGGCGCGTTGCCTAGACCGAGCAGACACACCAGGCTAGAACCCGCCTTCCGTCCGCCTCGCCTCGCCCAGCCGTAAGTTCAATCGTTCGCCCTTGCAACTAAGGGGCCATCAGCCTTAAGTACTTTTTCGCTACCAGCTTTCAATAGAATGCTTTCTAACAGACTTTTTGAGGCTAAGCAACTGACTGCTAAAAGTTTTAGACAGAACGTTCTGCTGAAAGTGAGCGCTTTTTCCTTAGGCATCTGGTTACTTCAACCCTTATGGCCTCTTGGCAAACCGACCTTGAACATTACGTGGCGAGAACTCAGCTTCCGGAAGTGGTCTAGTCTCTGGTGCCGTCGTTGGCGCTGTTTAGACCGAAAGGCGACACACAGTTAGAACCCGCCTTCCGTCCGCCTCGCCGCCAAATTAAAGTTCAGCGTTAGCCCTTGCATCTAAGGGCCATCACTTTAAGTACTTTTTCGCTACCGACTTTCAAAGAAAATGCTTTCTAATGACTTTTGGAAGCAAAAAAGAACGGATGCGCACAGAGAGACAGAACTTATCTTTATTTTGCCGATGGCTTTGTACATCGCACCCGAGGCGAAGGGGAAGGAGGAAGACCTCGCCGCTCGGCTCCAAAGGAGGCCAAAAAGAGCTCCCGCACAGCCTACCTCGGCTAGAACTTCCTCACCGCCGACGCTCCAAGTGTTCGTCAATTCGACCGTCCCTCGAATCGAGCCTGACCGAGCTCGGACGGAGATCGAGACCACCTTGAAGAGGCCTCCCATTGGGAGATAAATTTGTTGCGGCTCGCTCGCTACTGGTCTTCTGCAGAACGAGGTCGCCCACGCCGATGTTCTTCACACACCCGCTTTGCTTGATAACGGCGCGATTACTTCGCTGATACCAGCGGCTCGGATCGCCGCCTACATCTCTCGATCTCCTCCAGAGATTTACTTCATCCCGACGCCGGTCGTGGTCTCTGCTTCGCTGAACGCCGCCACCCTTGGGGAGCCAAGGTGAGCTTGGCGGGAGCACCGCTTGAGCCATACACCAGAAGAAAGGGGTCGCGCGGTGGCTCTGTTGGGGGTTGTCCGCAGCGCCCACAACACAGTGGGAACTTCTTCCGCCCAGCGCTTGCCACGCTTCTCCAAGCGGTCGAACGCCCTTGTCTTGAGTCCTTTGAGCACCTCCGCGTTGACCCGCTCTACTTGCCCATTGCTCTTCGGATGAGCAACGGAGGCGAAGCACAGCTTGGTGCCCAGCTCTTCGCACCAGTCTTGAAAGTCGGCACTTTTGAACTGTGCGCCGTTGTCGGTGATGATCCTGCTGGCGACGCCGAACCGGACGAAGATGCTTTTCATGAATTTTATGGCCGCGGCAGACGTGATCGCCGGAACTGGCGAAACCCACTTGGTGAACTTGTCGACGGCGATGAACAGATGCGTGTAGCCCCGATGCCGCTCATGAACGGGCTCAGATGTCAACCCCGCATCGCGAACGGCCAAGAGAGCGGAATGGTTTGCGCTGTCTGGGCGGTCGGTGGATCTGCTTAGCATGAAATCGCACGCCGCATCTCCTCACCACGAAGGCATCCCGAGGGTCAGAGGCGATAAAGCCGTGGCGGAAGACCTTCCGACCAACGCCCGGCTCCCGAATGGCTCCCGCGACATGCCTCCATGGATCTCGAGAGGATTGCACTCCCGCTTCCCGAGTGACGCGCTTCAAGAGAACTCCGCTTGCGCCACAGCGTCTGGTCCCCACCTACTGTATGTAGCGCTGGCCTTGCGCGCTATCTTCTCGTGGATCACTCCGCCCCGCAGTAGGCTAGGATCTGATCCATCCATCGACCTTCCCGGACGAAGCGGGCGACGTTAGCACTGCCGCCGACGTACTTCGCTGGCACGGCAATTCCGCCTCAACCGCCTCGGCGCTTCTTCCGCATCCTCCTCCAACCGGGAGTCTGCTGCGGGGACATCGACGTCTCCTCCGGATGCGGAGCTGCGTCGAGCATCATGCCGCCCCCACCGTAATCGGGTCGCGACAGACGGCGCGTGAGTCTTTCTTCAAAGACCCGGCGAAACAGTGCCCTTGACGAGGCAATGCTGGATAGTTCATCCGCTATATAGTTGTCGCGGCGAGGGATGTGCGCGAAGCCCAAACCCTCGAAATGCCGCTCCAACCGGCGCACCTCCGCCAGATAGGCCGCCATGACGGGATCCGAACATGTGAACTCCTTCCTCACCTGGTTGATGACCAGGAGAGAGTCGCCTTTGACTTGCAGCCGCCGGATGCCCAGGGTCGAAGCCATCCTGAGCCCGGCGAGTAATCCTTCGTACTCCGCAACGTTGTTGGTAGCGCGGAACTCCAGCACCACCAGGTGCCGGACGACGTCGCCGGTGGGAGACACCAGATTACACCAGCCCCCCTCCAAATGAACGAGCCGTCGAAGAAGAGAGTCCACGGCGAGGGTGCTCGGGTGCTCACTTCACGTCACTGGAGTCCACTCGTTGACGAACTCCGCCAGAGCTTACCCTTTGATGGCCGTCCGGGGAGCGAACTTGAGGTCGAACTCCGCTAGCTCCATGGCCCATTTGGCGATACGGCCCGTCGCCTCGCGGTTGAAGAGGATCTCCTGCAAGGGGTACTTGGTCAGCACTGTAATTTCTCGCCCCTGGAAGTAGTGACGCAGCCTCCGGGACCCCGTCAGCACGGCGTAGAGCATATTCTGGTGTTGCGAATACCTTGTTTCGGCGTTGTGGAGGACTTTGTTGGTGTAGTAGATGGGGCGCTGAACACCTTCCCTTTCCGCCACCAAAGACTTGCTGATCAAGCTGGGGTTCGCCATGACATAAAGGATCGGTGGCTCGCCTGGTCTGGGGCGACCAAAGACGGCGGGAAGTGAGGTACTTCTTCAGCCCGTCGAATGCCTCCTGCGCCTCTGAGGTCCACTCGAACTGGTTGGTCTTCTTTAGGAGCCTGAGTAGAGGGAGACTTTTGTCCCCTAGGCGAGCTATAAAGCGCCCGGAAGTCAGCACCCACCAAGCATCGTGATCCGCCAAGTCGCGTCGGGGGCTTCATGTTCTCAATTGCCGCGATCTTGTCAGGGTTCGCTTCAATCCCCCTCTGGGAGACGAGGAATCCCAGCAGCTTGCCCGACGGAACGGCGAAGACACACTTCTCAGGATTGAGCTTAATGCAGTACTTCCTCAGGTTGGCGAAGGTTTCTTCCAGGTCGCTGATCAACTCCTCCGCCTTCTTGGACTTCACCACCAGGTCGTCGATGTACACCTCCAAGTTCCGCCCTATTTGGGGGCGGTGACCAATGTGCATGGCCCTCTGGTAGGTTGGGCCTGCATTCTTCAATCCAAACGCCATCCTCGTGTAGCAGTAGACGCCCATGGGCGTCACAAAGGCTGTCTTGTCTTCGTCTTCTTCCGCCATGCTAATCTGGTGGTACCCAGAGTACGCATCTAGAAAGCACAGCTGCTCGCACCCTGCCGTGGAGTCGACGATGAGATCGATGCGGGGCAGCGGGTACAGATCGTTCGGGCACGCCCTATTGAGGTCGGTGAAGTCGACGCACATCCTCCACCGCCCGTTGGATTTCTTGACGAGGACGGGGTTCGCGAGCCACCTGGGATGGGCGACGCTCCGAACGACCCCCGCCCGCAAAAGCTTGTCCACCTCCTGGCGGATAACGGCCTGACGCTCCACCGAGTGCTTCCGAACCTTCTGCATAACCGTCGCGGCGGGAACGCTACCAACTTATGCTCAATCACCTCGGGGACCCAAATATGTCGGACGGTTACCAAGCAAACACGCTGCGTTAGATCGAGCAAGGAGACGAGCGCGCCTTCCTATTTGGCGCTGAGAGGCGCCCACCGAACGGTTCGCCGGTCGACTTCGCCAGGAGATCGCCTTAGCCTCCGCGAGACGAACCGGGAGGCACGGATCTTCGCGGAGGAGCTTCGTCGTCGGCCTCGCCTTACTGGCGCCGATCGCCCCGCCAAAGCGAGAGCATCCTTGTCGCAGCGGGCGCCTCGGCGGTCCACTTTCCGCGACGATGGGGCCACCGGCTCGAATCTTCACCACCATGTACGATAGTGGCAGTCGCCATGAACTTGGTCACGCCGGCCGACCCAAGATGGCGTTATGCGGATGGTCAAGTCGGCCACCTCGAACTCGAGCATCTCCGTGCGGAAGTTGTCGAGCCTCCGAATGTCACCGGAGGTCGACGCGCCCAAAGGGATCGATCAAACTCGGCCCGGCGCGATGCGAAGAACGGAGCGCCAATAAACTTCGCCGCTGGATCTGGAGCACCTTGGCGACTTCGGGCGGATAGGAGGTCGAGGAGCTTCCTCCGTCCACCAAAGACACCCGCCCGAGCTTGATATTCCGGACGATGGGAGCAACCACGATCGGAGATGACCGGGCGGCGGTCTGGTGGGTGATCGGTGCTCCGACCACACCGGTGCCTTGCGGACCCGGCGCCGGCACGCGGCGCGACACCTCCTCATCGCGACGCTTAAAACTAGCGTGGGGCGGATAGGTGGCCGATTCGTGGATGACGGCGACTTCGCGCTCGCTGCTGAAAACCAAGCGGCCGCTTCCTTGCCCTTGCCGCCGCCGGACGCTCTTCTTTGCTCGTGGACGTGCTTGTCCACGGTTCTTGGACGACATGGCAATCAGCCAAGTCGTGGAATTGTTGCGGTGAATGGGGCAAGATGTCCTCCGTTCCACTCACGAGGACGGCGGTCTCGCCCTCGTCGCGACCGCTGGGCCGCCGTGTACACGGCGATCGCCATGGCCGCCCTGCGGCCGCTCTGCCGCCGCCGCGCGACCTCCTCCTTTCTTACGCGCCCGCGCTCACCACGCGCGGCCGCCGTCGTCGTCGTCGCTTTCGGCGGCCAGACCTGCCTGGTCTCGGCCGCCCTGCGCTTCTTCTTGTCCTTGCCGCCGGGATTCTTCGAAGTCCCGGCCTCGCCCGCCGCATGCCCCCTCGCTTGCAAATGGGCGAGCGAGCCTCCTCAAGGGCGACTTAGGGCGGTGAAGAGTTCTTCCGTCGTCTTGATCTTACGGTGGCCATCTTCTCCTTGACCTTGGGGTCTCGGGCGCCTCTCCTGAAGGCCGTGACAACGGCGTCGATGGAGATGTCAGGGATGGTGTTGCGAACCTGACTGAAGCGCCGGATGTAGTCGCGCAGCGACTCCCCCTTCTTCTGCTCCACATTGTGGAGATCGTCTTCAACTCCGGGCTGCTCGAACGTGCCCTGGAAGTTGGTGATGAAGAGCTCGGAGAGCTCCTTCCACGACCCCACTGACTCCGGGGGTAGGTTCATGAGCCACGAGCGGGCTCCGCCGGTGAGGACTGCGGGGAAGTAGTTCGCCAGAACCTTCCCCGACCCTCCAGTCGGCTGCATCACCGTAGTGTAGATCTGCAAAAACTCGTCAGGGTTGGTGGAACCATCGTACTTCTCGATGGCGGCGGGCCGGAACCTCTCCGCCATCGCCGCGCGCAGCCTCCTTCAAAAAGCGCGGCGGCCGACTTCGAGCCTCTGCTCTCGGATCCGCCTCCATCCGTCGTGCCGCCGTCCGGACGGCGCCAAGATGTGCCGCCTCCCGGGCGGAGGCAAATCGCTGAACCCTCCAGGTCCCCACGGGCGGCAGCGTCGGCGCGGTCGCGCACTCGGTCGTGCCGCCTGCGGAGCTTGTCGCGCAGGTCTTCTCCGTGTTGCAGATGGCGGTCCTCCAAGTGGGACCGGAGATCCCGCCCACCTGTACGCCTGCCCGGCCGAACCCCCA
Organism: Raddia guianensis; assembly: GCA_036346415.1. NCBI lineage: Eukaryota > Viridiplantae > Streptophyta > Magnoliopsida > Poales > Poaceae > Raddia > Raddia guianensis. Next base: position 31,208,854 of record CM070538.1, on the reverse strand, counting down.
TAGGAGTTGCCTGGCTTCTATCGTCCTGGCCCCGCTCCCTCACGCCAGGAGATCCGTGGGAGGCATGCGGAGAAACCAAAGAGCGGGAGGAAGCGGAAACACCGGTTCCCGCGCCCCCCGCGACTTGCACTACCGCCGCGGCGGCATCCATCAAGCGGGCAAATCGGCGACCACGGCGCCACGGAGAGTCCGGGTTACCGAACCGGCGGGTTGTCAAATAGGCCCACAGTCGCATGGAGGTTTTGTGCGGAAGTGCACTCCTCCAAGGCCAGGCGCCGCCTAGCCAGACTGGGACGGTTGCCGCCCGGCTGATCCACCGCCATTGCCGCGGCCGACGCCGCGGCCGCAGCTCTAGCGGCTGCTTCCTGGTCCATCGCGTACTGCTGATCCACCATCACCGCCTGAAGAGAGGTCGAACAACTCGAACCGATGCTAGCGCTCCCCTACCTGGCGCGCCACTGACGGCGTGCTCTCCGCTTAACCACTGCGGATCACACCCCTATCAGATTTCTATCCTGCTAGCCGATCCGGTCGAGCTCAGTTTGATTTGAGCGTGGGACGCTGCGAGGAGCAACACACAGGGTTTACCCAGGTTCGGACCCCCTCGCGAGTAATAGTCCTACTCCTGTCGAGCCTTAGCTCTTTTCCGTGTTGTGGTTGTATGAAATGTGGTTATAGAATGTCTCGAACCCCCCCTCTCGCTTCTCTCTCCTCCCCTTTTATACAAGCCTTGAACTGGCGGAGAGAGCCGAGGGGTGGGCGTCTGATAGACGCTTAGTACACCGATAAGACGGGATGTGACAGAGAGATGAAAACGTGCTGCTACTACGCCGCACGGCGCCGCCACGCGCACTCGCAGTGGCTTCGACCCGCAGAACACGCCAGTGAGATCTGCGGGGGGGCTTGTTTCGCTTCTTCCGACGCGGGCGCCCATTTTGAAGATCGCAAACTCTCTCTCGCGGTCAATTCCGGCTGCGCCACAAGGATAGCTTGAATGCACTGCAGATATCACCGTGGCGGTAATCATCTCTTCATCTGTCTATCCGCCGTAGTGTCGCATTGAATGCGCCGTCGTCGCCATGGGGAGCTTCGCCCGAAGACTCCTTTCGACGCCTCGCCACGTGGGCCCGGCAGCGGGGGGGGCCTTAGAGGGCTTCGCCCGTGGCTGGGGGCTCGGTCGCCCGCCTAACGCGTGGGGCCACGGACACGCCGAGGGGCTCGCCACACGCCGGGTTCAGTCGCCGCCGACGTGGGGGCCTCGCCGGCGCTTAGGGCTTCGCCAGCGCTGGGGCTCGGTCGCCCCGACGCGCTGGGCCCGCCAACACGCCGAGGGCTCGCCCACACTGGGGTCTGTCGCCGCCGACGTGTGGGGCCTCTCCGGCGCTCGAGGGGCTCGCCACGCCACTGGGCTCAGTCGCCCGCTTGACGACGCTGGGCCCACGGACACGCCGAGGGGCTCGCCCACACGCCGGTGTCTGTCGCTCACTGACGTGTGGGGCCCTCGCTCGGCGCTCTGGAGGGGCTCGCCCACGTGCTGGGGCCTAGTCGCCCGCCTGACGCGTGGGGCCCGCCTGCTCTCCTAGCCTTCCGCAGGACTCTTCATACCCCAGTATTTATTACACTGACAACACCGTTGGATCAGATTAACTCAATAGTCCAAAACAATTAGGGTGCGTGCTAAAAAACTCCTTATTAAAGTGGTAAAGAAGTAACCCAGTGCAAATAAGGGTATTTATGGTTAGGGGTTTACCTGTTAAAAATCGTACTTCAACAAATCCATTCGAACTTGTAAAGAAAAAAATAATAAGTTTAAAATTCAAAGTTTTCTCTAATAGATGTGCATTAAAAATAGCTTCGTCCCTCACGAAAACATAAAGGCATATGAAGAGTGACGGCGTGTTCTTCACTTAACCACAGTGAATCACACCCCTATTAGATTTCTATCTTGCTAGCCGATCAGCCCGGGCTCGATCCGATTCGAGCGTCGAACGCAGCGAGGAGCGACACGCAGAGATTACCCAGGTTCGGACCCCCTCGCGGGTAATAGTCCTACTCCTGCCGAGCCTTAGCTCTTTTCTTTTTGTGGTTGTATGAGAATGCTTACAGAATGCTGAATGTAACCTCCCCCTCCCTTCTCTCTCTTCTCCTTTTATACGAGCCTTGAACTGGCGGAGAGAGCCGAGGGGGTAGGCAGTACAGTACGCTTAGTACACTGATAAGACGTAAAGGACGGGACAGGAGAGACGAAAACGTCTTGCCATCGTGCCGAAGCGGCGCCCCACGCGCAGCCGCAAGTGGCCTCCGACTCATGTGAACACGCCAGTGAGGGAGTAGGCGGGGCCCAACTTGCGCCACCTGACGTGGGCGGCCATCCTGATGACGGCGGACCCTCTCTCCGCCGGTCAATTCCGCAGAGCCACAGTGACAGTTGATCAGACCTGCAGAGGTCACTGTGGCGGTAATCATCTCTTCTTCGGTCCATCCGCGCGTAATGTTGCATTGAATGCGCCTGTCCTCCGCAGCAGAGGAGAGCCTTCGCCCAGAAGACTCCCCTCGGGACGCTTCCTATAGCACGGGCCCCACCTGACAGGGAGGACTTCTTTAGGACTCTTCATACCCCGGTATTCATTGTACCGACAAAGAGCATCCATTCCTTCGTACCACTACTAGAGAAGTGGACTTTACTATCGATACATCTCTACCAGTTATCCACAAACCGGTTGGCGAGGCAACACTACTGGTTTGAACCATTAGCCGGTGGTGATACTAATCTGAGATGCAAACCGATGGTGATACCGAGGCATCACTAGTGGTCTGAGACATGAAATGGTAGTGATGCCTCAGGGCACTATCACTACAGGTTTAAGCTAGGAACCTGTAGTGATGCTGAGTATCCCTACCAGTTTGAACCATGAACCGGTAGTGATGCCTCGTGAAAAGCAAAAGTTAAATGGAATGCATATCCAAGCTATATCAATACGCAATAGTGGGTGGGTTGGCTAGGAGGTTGAGGGTAGAGTCAGGAGGTCTCAGGTTCAAGTCCTGATTGTCCTAATACTTGTTTGGAACCTACCGGACTAGTAGTGGAGCCGGTTTATAACCGATATTGGCAGTGATACCATTAAGTATGACTACTCCCAATTTTAAGTATAGGAAAGAAAACACAAAATGAAAAATTAATTATAAGACTCTTTGCTAGATGGCACTCTTTCGCAGAAGGCACTTTTCTCAATATTACATTATATTCGAATGGAGAAGAGATAGAAGTGATAGTAAAAGGTTCATTTTGCCCTTTGAATTGAGCAATATGACATGGGTTGAAAAAAAATATAGAAAAAACAAGAAATGTGGAAAAGTTAAATTTAACTTGGATTAAACTAATATTTCCCCTTATTTTTATATTTATTTTCCTATTTTTCTAGTCTATATAACCTTGCAGAACTCGAAGGGCAAAATAGACCATCTTACTGTCGTTCACACTCTTCTCCATCCTAATATGTTATAGTGTTTTATTAGATAAAATGTTTCCTAATAAAATAGAGTCAAATTTAGAGTGTCATGCAACAAAGAACATATAGAAGAATTTATAATGGTACTTATCAAATCCTCCATTTTTTAGAGTGTCTTGCAACAAAATTTTGTCTATAAATAAAAACCTCTTGTACAAGTGATAATACAGAATACGAAAGGTTTTTTATATTTTTCTTGGGAAGTAGAAGGACGAATCTTGCTGAACCGCTTCTCCTTTGTCATGCATGCATTGGCATTTGATTCCAGGGCTTTGGATTCTCACCTGCAAGAGGTCGCTAGCTAGCTAGCAATTAGAAATGCACGCGCTGCTAGCTTAGTGGCCGGCCCAATGGAACATATGCGCATTCCATCGATCGGCCACATCCATGCATGATCCACCATCACAACTCGACACGGGAATAAATCGGTTTCATACTTCCATTTCCTTTTGACGTCGATTCATGGGGACTTTAGCAGCAGCTAGCTATAGCAGGTGCACTTACATATATACGTGCATGCACCATTAATTAGCCACAAATTAAGACCAAGGATGCATGAATCGTTCATGGTGCACCCCATGTATATTTGCATGGGAAGAAAGCCAGTCGATCATCGCTAGTTGAAAGCGGCCGCATCGATCGATATTGCCGGTTAGTTTCACCGTGCCCAATCCATCATCCTGCCGAGCACGGGCTAAACTCTTACTAACTCTGGTCACAAAAAGAAGATCGCCGTTGACTTTTGAACACACCTTTGACCATTCATTTTATTTAAAAATTTAGTTCAAATATGTAAAAATATAAGTCATACTTAAAATACATTTAATAATAAACCAAATCATAACAAAATAAATAATATTTATATAACTTTTTTTGAATAAGACGAATGGTCAAAGGCGTGTCCAAAAGTCAACGGCAACTTCTTTTATGTGAGTACAAGCTAAGCAAAGAGAGCTGGCTCCATTAATAAACTTGTCATGTTTTTTTGTCATGTTCTGTATGCCTATGGCTAGCTAGCCGAACGTTTGGACCATAGTTAGGATGCTACATTTTTTTAAGTTCGTAGAAATGATATTTGAGGAGATGAAATGCATGGTTCGATCATGCTCTAAAGGACTAAGGTATGCTTAATGGGATAAAGGTTCTCACGTTAGACATGTCCTAAGAGCTATGCGCAGCGCGAGGTCGCCATGCACCTAGCAAATCTAGGCACGTGCCTAGGATCGCCGTCCATAATGATCCTATGATTCTTCTATTTTTCAATGGATTATAGCTACCTCCATCTAGCTCTTGTCATATGTGGTTTAATGTTGATGCTAATTAATACCAATTTATAACTTAACAAGGACAGTGCTGCTGTTGTAATCTCTAGAGGTTGTAGAAAAGACTTATTATACCCATTATTGCTAATAGTGGAAGAAGATTGAAGTGGACCATTTGGTCATGTGCTTTTTTAGTCGTCATCTTGAGGAGGTTTTTCCGTAAATCATCGTGTCAACGTGTATGTGGACGTGTTTATTCCACAGCTAATCTATCGGATGAAACTATCCTCATTGCTCATTACAATAAGAGTGGGTTTTGATTGTGGCTAAACCAACACGAGGGCTCGAGACATACACACACACATGCACCATGCTTATCAAACTTCCAAAGCATGGTGCCAAATCTTCACTCTATGAGAATCTCCAACGGTATAGCCAACCACTAGTTATAACCGATGGAAATGTCATCCATAGATAGCAAATAGAAAACTTCTTTCATGGACCAGTTATAACATAGTTTGTAAAATTAGGGAGCGCCTGTAGCCCAGACAACTAACCTCGCGCGCGGCGAGGCGCAAGGCGTAGTCACCTAGGTTATAGCAAGCCCGATAAGATTAATATGAACACATATATAATAGTGTACATTCATCTTGAAATTTGTTATAGATATGATGTAATAAGTTAGTAACTAGTATACATCTCTCTTTCTTTTTTTTTCTTTGATCAGCCAAAAAAATAGTAATGAAAAAACTGTGCAGCACATAAACAAAATGATAAATTAATATCTTTATAACTAGCTGACTAAAGACTGGGGGAGATTTTCTAAAGCGAGAGGCGATCAACTACACATCTTTCACAATCACACGACATAAAATACGTAACATTGCCAGCTAGCAAGCACTCAGCGATGCTGCCCACGAACAAGAAAACAAACACGCACCACATCAGCTAATCCCTTTCAAGCTGGTTTAAGAGAAATAGAAGAAGCAATGTGATCATCATCCACCTGATTAACAAAGCATTTGATGACGGGGACAACGGTGATTAACAAACCAATTAGTAATACAGGCAGCTAACAGCAAGCGGCGATGGCTCCTTCTGCATTGGCCGCGGCGGCGGCGGCGTGGATCCGCTCGGCCATGCCCTTGACGGCGGCGTCGAGGTAGCCAACGAGGCCATCCCTGCTCCAGCCCTGCACGGGCTCGCAGTCGAAGGCCCACACCAGCCGGCACCCTTCCGCCGGCGGCGAGCCGTCGAGGACCGTCATGGTGGCGACGTAGCGGCGGAACCCCATGTTGCTGCCGACGACGGCGTACGCGAGCCGGTGCGCGGCGTCGTCCAGCTCGAGCAGCTCCTCCCGCGCCCACTTCTCGTCAGTGGCGCCGCCGGCCGCCGGCGCGCGGGAGGCGACGTAGCGGACGCAGCCCGGGCGGCCGTCCTCGCCGGCGACGCGCTCGCAGACGTCGATGCCGGGGAGGTAGCGGTGCACTGCGCAGAAGCTGGCGAGGTGGGGCCACGCCGACGCGGCCGGGGTCGACGGCAGGCGCGCCTCGACGGCGCCCTCCCACCGCTCCTCCGCCGCCTCCGGCTGCTGCTTCTTCTCCATCTCCGATCAACTGCCGTGCCGTGTTCAGCTAGCCTGACCGCGCTCTAGCCTCTAGCGAGCTGCAAATCGCGCTGTTTTATATGGCGCGTGATCGAGGTGGAGGTGGAATGCAAGGGAGGAATCTTTCGGGGAGAGTGACGTCGTCTGATCTCGGGAGCTGGCATGTGCTCGCGGAACTCTTCCCGGCGTCATGTGCGCCAGTGCGGTGTTGCGTCGTGTCCACCGCTCGAAAATGGAGAAAGAACAGAAGAAGTGGACAAGTGGCACGTAGTGGCAGACTAGCAGTAGCGTGGCCAATTAATTATGCAGTACGGGCCTCTTCAGCATGGGCCTGCACTGGGCCTCTTACCGTGTATTCAAGTGTGCCTGATTTGTTCCCTTCTCTAAAAAGTTTTGGCCCAATTCTTCCTCGCTGATTTTCTCTTATTACCATTGCAATTTCTCCATTATTACTTGTCATAGGGATGGGCTCATGCCTTCCTTATCTGACAGATCTATAGCTACGACTTTAATCGGATTGGTAGCCTACTCGGACATATCCCATATCTACAAGTTGTGTCATTGAAAATTACCAACATTGCAAGTATCCTTGAAGGTACAACTTTAATCGGATTGGATTGTCTATTCGAACATATCCCATATCTACAAGTCATCACCGATCTGGATTGCCATGGACGATATTGGCCCTCTTTGATACCTTGTTCTAGTTTAGTTTTTGTTGGAATTGCAACTTTTGTTATTTTTATATACAACATTCACTTTATTTTTTGAAAATAATTTTTTTATGGCTTTGTAGGGTTTTTCTCAAAGATCTCAAAAATATTTTTTTAATAATTTATTTAGCCTTTTCATACTACTTTCAAAGGTGGTCAAATTTTACCAACAAAAACTACACTAAAACTAAACAAGTTATCAAAGAGGGCCATTGCCTAGCTCGAGTAGTGACGCCTTGGACAGATGCATCACTTGGGTGGGGCGCCGAACAAACTTTAGGTGTAATGTGGGCACGGATTGCAACGTGGAACCATTGATTACTCCACCTATGTATAACATTTGAAGATAAAATTATTTCTATGGTAAGTGTAATAAAATTATTTGAATTGTTTTTATGTCACTATAGAGTCCAATTCTTCACTGTTGATTTTCTCTTATTTACCATTGCAATTTTTCGATTATTACGTGTCAGGGATTGGCTCATGCCTTACCTGACAGTTCTGTAGTTACACCACGTGTCTTTGAAGAGTTACCCAAGATTTCAAGTATCCTTTAAGCTACAGTTTTATTCAGATTGGATAGCACACCCGGGTGTATCCCTTATCTATATAAGTCATCACCTGTCTAGATTGACTCAGACGATATTGCCCGGACCAAGTAGTGACGCCTCGAACAGATGCGTTACTCGGCTAGGACATCGGACAAGCTTCAGGTGTCATGTGTGCCAAATCGTGAGACATGCGGGACTGTTTCCCATGACCTGATCATTGGGGCTAACCGACGTGGCATATTTACCGCATGGATGTTGTGCAATTAAGGTTTAATGGCGTGTAATCGGGCGGAGAGGTTGCCATTTTAAATGTGGTATAAAACCCCCTTTGCGAGGAAGAGGGAGGAGGTCGATACATCGTAAACACCTGTCCATTCATAATAATACACTGGATTAGGGTTATTATCCCCAATGCTCGAGAGGACCGAACCAGGATAATTCTTGTCCTTTTTCGTAAATTTCACACCAAAAACTCTTTGACATCTCTGAAGTACCACCGATGCAAAAAGAGGGCTTTATGACCTCTCATTTAAGAACTAAGATCGACACGAAAGCTTTTTTTCTGATTGGTGACATTACGCTATATGCTATTGAAGAAAACTTGTATTTTATTCAAGCCGTAAAACATGGCAATATTTGTAGTGTTATCAAATATACAATACTTTTAATCTTCAATTTTTTTGTATTTTTTATAAGTTTTTATTCAATTTACACTTAAAAATGCTTTTAACGTTAAATATTAATATTAAAAATAGAAATAATATTCTTAAAAATGTTTACATTAAATTGTTGTACTATTGAAGAAAACTTGTATTTTATTTAAGCTATAAAAACAAAGCGATATTCATTTATTATCAAATGGATGATACTTTTAATCTACAATTTTTTGGTAGTTCATAAAAAACTTCTATTCAATTTACACTTTAAAACACTTTTAACATTAAAAAGAAATATTAATAATATAAAAAATGTCTTTAAAAATGTTTCCATTAAATTGTTGCATAGCTGATGACTACTCCCTCTGTCCTACAAAGAACGCATTTCTGGTTTTTTTCAGACAGATTAGTGTGAAAGGCAAATGACTAATCTGCCCCTAATTAATTACATGCACAAGCGTGCTGCTGCTTTGGTTCCCAAAATAATTAAATGTGCATGCGTCTCCTTTGGTGGGGAGCGGATATAGAGAGAGATAGGAGTGGGAGAGTTAATGGGTTGTGTCTTCTTTGATGGGTCCCACGTCTAAACATGCACTCTTTGTGAGACAATTTTTAAACACTAAAAATGCACTCTTTGCAGGACAGAGGGAGTATGTGTTTTTGTGGTTTTGTTAAGTGTTTGAATGGCTTAAACGAAAAAAAGAAAATAAAGTTTTTATCGATACCTTGTGGTGCAATACCAGAGCAATTATGATGCATAGGGGGAGATGTTTGTTGGAATTTAAACCCAAGGCCAATCGGGTAATCAAACTTTGGTCTCGTCGTGATGAACTTGCGTTCAGCAGCAACAGAGCAAGCTACAGGCAAACGCACTTCGGCAACCTTGATCGAGATTAGCCTAATTACTTTTGCTAGCACTCCTATGAGAACTTGTGCTGTCCGGTTGATATTTTCTCGGTGCTAAAGCTTGCACCTTTGCTTGGCCCTTGGCCATCTATTTATACTAGAGAAAATACAAGAATCCTACTCAAATTAGAACAACTAATTCTAAACAAACTCCAACTCTTATGCTTCTACTTTAAAACTAGTCCTACTCAAACTAGACATACTACTCCTAATTCAAGTCCGGTTTGAACTACCGACTTAGAATCTAACTCTTATTCAACTAGATTAACTTACAATCACCTCCCTAATCTAGTTGTTCTTTGAAATGAACCTCATCCCAATTCTTTCTCTCATCTCGACGAACTTTAGTCTTCACAATGGCTTCGTCCAAATGTCAGCGAGTTGATCATGAGTGCTGATATACTCCATAATGATGCTTCCTTCTTCGACACTTTCCCTTAAGTAATGATATTTAGTGTCAATATGTTTGCTTATGTCATGATGTACTGGATTCTTGCTAAGAGCAATTGCTGATTTGTTGTCGACATTGAGCACCACCTTCTGGAAATGATCATCTAGCAAATCCGCACGGAGACGTTCCAGCCATATACCTTGGCATGCCCCTGAAGCTGCTGCAATATACTCTGTCTCGCATGAAGATAACGCCACAACTTTCTGCTTCTGGGACATCCAACTGATCAAATTGGTTCCCAGAAAGAACATTATTCCCGTAGTGCTCTTGCGATCATCCAAGTCACCCGCCATATCGCTATCACTGAACCCAATCAGAGACATCTTTGATCCTTCTTCCTTTCTTTTATAACAACATCCAAGGTTCATAGTTCCCTTGACATATCTAAGGATATGTTGCATAGCTGCCATATGTTCAGTGTTAGGTGCTTCCATGAACCGACTTACTATGCCAACAGAATAAGCCATATCTGGCCTTGTGTTCACAAGATACCTTAGACTCCCCACCAAGCTTCTAAACTTAGTTTGATCAACAGGTGTCGCGCCACTATTCTTCCTTAAGCCGAGGTTCCATTGGAGTTTGAGCAGAATTGCAATCACTCATACCAGAAAGTTCTAAGATTTTCCGCGTATATGCCTCTTGGCACAAAGTGATACCATCTGGTCCTTGTTTAACTTCAATTCCCAGATAATAACTCAATGGACCAAGATCACTCATCATAAAAGTTTCTTTCATTTGATGCTTGAACTGCTCAATTTCTTCGGCGCATGAACCTGTGATAACCAAGTCATCAACATATACACCTACCAGAAGAATTTTGTCGCCATTTCTTCTCTTGTACATAGCATGCTCAAGTGGACTACGCTGGAAACCGAGACCCACCAAAGTGTTGTCGAGTTTTGCGTTCCATGCCCTCGGAGTTTGCTTAAGATCATACAATGCCTTATGAAGCTTTAACACTTTATGTTCGTTTCCTTTTGAGACGAACCCAGGTGGTTGTGACACATATACCTCCTCTTCTAAATTTCCATTTAGAAAAGCAGACTTGACATCCATATGGTGCAAGATCCACCCTTCATGAGCAGCAATAGCGACGAGCAGCTTTACTGTCTCCTGTCTGGCGACCGGTGCATATACCTCCTCATAGTCTATGCCATGTTTCTGTACATAGCCTTTAGCGACAAGCCGAGCCTTGTACTTGGTCACCACGTCGTTCGAGTTTTTTTTAACTTTAAAGACCCACTTCAAGCCAATAGCTCGCTTTCCTTCAGGAAGGTTGACGAGACTCCATGTCTAATTGTCGTGGATCGACCTCATCTCCTCCTTCATGGCGCTTAGCCATTTATCTTCCTGAAGAGCCTCATGAACTGACGACGGCTCCTCCGCTGCTATTAGACAAAGGCTAGAATACTCCAGATGTACTTGATCAGTTACCTAGTATAAATCTGGCATATGATGCTCCCGAATCGGTGCTCCTGGAGACAAATCTGTATTATCATCAAGATATGGTGCTGGGATAGGTGTAGAGGGTGACCTCGGGTCTGCTTCAACATCTCCCGAGTCAAACTCGACCACTCCCGTTGCATGTTGATCCTCCATGCTTCGTACCGAGCTCCCATCATCTGAGCACATGTCGCCTTCACTGGAAGCGCGCAACACCTCCCTGTTCTGAAACTTGATCAGCCTCTGAATGCACTATCTCATCGAAGACATGGAATATATCACCGTCCACCTCGTGTATGTCTCCGAGACTGGAATCCCAATTCCATGCCTTTTCTTCTTCAAAAACAACGTATCGGGTCACGACCACCCGTTCGGTGGTAGGATTATACATGCGGTACGCTTTCGATCCTGTCTCATACCCAAGGAATACCATTGTTTTGCTTCGATCATCTAATTTCCGTAGATAACCGCCAACCTCCTTAACATGTGCGAGGCATCCAAACGTGCGTAGATGCTGAATGTTTGGTTTTCTTCCGGTCCATGCCTCGTATGGCGTCATACCAATCACGCTTTTAGTAGGAGCGCGATTCAGTATATACACCGCCGTGGATACCGCTTCTCCCCAAAATTTTCCTGGCATGTTCTTGCTCTTCATCATACTACGTGCCATAGCAACGATAGTTTGATTTCTTCTTTCAACCACTGCGTTCTGTTGGGGCGAGTATGGAGCCGTCAATTACCTTTTGATCCCCATCTCTTCACAGTATGCCATGAATTCCGTTGAACGAAATTCACCACCGCGATCTGTTCGAAACGCCTTTAGCTTTGCGCCTCGTTCAACTTCAGCGGCTGCCTTGATCTTCTTGAAAGCTTGAAATGCCTCATCCTTCGTCTTGAGGAGTTCAATCCACATGTACCTGCTGTAGTCATCTACTACTAGCAGAAAGTACATCTTCCCGGCTGGCGTAGCCGGCAAAATTTGACCACATAGGTCTCCATGGAATAGCTCCAAGCCTCCAACACATGGTCGGTCCTGAACTGCGCTTCACGAGGAAATGGTACATGACGTTGCTTTCCAACTAAACAACCATCGCATAGTTGCTCTATGTGATCCAGCATTGGTAGGCCATCCACCAACACCTCTTGCCCAAGACGGCGCAAAGCATGGAAGTTTAGATGGCCGTACCGTGCATGCCACTTCCAAGCCTCATAGTCTTTCTTCGCCAGAAGACACACAGGTGTTGCGAGATCTAGGTTCAGAATATAGAGCCTATTCTTCGCCCATTTGACCCGCACGAGAAGTTGCCCCTCACGATCAAGTACCCGCAAGTACCCATCTTCAAGAACGACCTTGCAACCACGTTCCTCCAATTGGCCTAGACTTATGATATTGCTAGTCAATTGAGGAATATAGTAGACGTCCGTCAATGCCTTGTGTTCTCCCTCCTGGCCTTCGATGAGCACCGTACCGCGCCCACCGATGGTCACGCATGAGCCATCGCCAAACCTGACTGTCCCTCCAACGGACGAGTCAAGCTCCATGAACTGCTCCTTGCAGCCCGTCATATGGTTACTCGCTCCAGAGTCGAGATACCATACCTTCGTGCTCTCGACCTCCTTTACTCCAAAATGGAGTTGCACATTAGGTTCCATCAACTCAACAGTCATATCTTCGTGAGTAGGTGAAGCTTGCATTACTTCGCAAGCCTCCATGACGAGAAGAGCTGGGCTCTCGTCATCCTTTTGTGCGACCAGGGCTTTCTCCTTTTTTTGGCTTGCAACATTCGGACTTGAAGTGTCCATAAATACCACAATTGAAACACTGGATTTTCTTCTTGTCGAACTTCGGCTTGGGTTGTCCGGTTTTTTCTTCTTTCTGTGAAAAAACGTTTGCTTTGCCTATGCCGCTGCTCTCCTTTCCACCACCTCCAGAAGACCCCTCTCCCTTCTTTGACAGTGCCTCCCACTGCGATCGAGTGAGTAGTAGTTGTCATTGGTCCTTTGGATCACCAATGGTGGATTTGATCCGTTTGTCGTACGCCTGGTAGCGACCAATCAGATCAGCCAGTGTTAAAGTCTTCAAGTCAATACATTGCTCTATCGATATGACGAGCTGCATGTATTTTTCTAGTGCGGCACGCAAGAAACGGCGCACCACTTCAACTTCCGACAGTTGCTTGTCCTTATCTTTCCCCATACTTCTGATACCATTGACGATCGTCGAGACCCTGGTGGCGAAGGCCTCTACGGTCTCGCCGTCCAGCATCTTGAGATTCTCAAAATCACATTTAAGAGACTGTAGCTTCGCCTCTATGACACGATCATGACCAACATTCGTCATCTTGATCGCCTCCCATGCCACCTTCGCCGAGTCCATTCCGGCGATGGTAATCATGAGATCTTCAGGTATCGCACTATAGATTGCCGATAGTGCCAGTCGATTCTTCTGGTATTCCGCGCCTTCTTTCTTGTACACGTCACCTCTTGGATCAACAGTAGACCACACCTCCTATGCCCCCATTGCTACACGCATCTTGATGGCCCAGATAGTATAGCTGCTTTTTGCAAGTTGTGGGTATGTCGTTGATGGCGGGGCCTCCTGCCTCACCACCGACGCTCCCACTCCATGCGGTACTATCGACATCTTCTTATGGTGATAACCGAGTTGAACCTAGGGTCTGATACCAATTGTTGGAATTTAAGCCCAAGGCCAATCGGGTAATCAAACTTTGGTCTCGTCGTGATGAACTTGCGTTCAGCAGCAATAGAGCAAGCTACAGGCAAACGCACTTCGGCAACCTTGATCGAGATTAGCCTAATTACTTTTGCTAGCACTTGTATCAGAACTGGTGCTGTCCGGCTTGATATTTTCTCGGTGCTAAAGCTTGCACCTTTGCTTGGCCCTTAGCCATCTATTTATACTAGAGAAAATACAAGAATCCTACTCAAATTAGAACTACTAATTCTAAACAAACTCCAACTCTTATGCTTCTACTTTAAAACTAGTCCTACTCAAACTAGACATACTACTCCTAATTCAAGTCCGGTTTGAACTACCGACCTGGAATCTAACTCTTATCCAACTAGATTAACTTACAATGTTAGTACTAGTGATGACATATAGGATTTGGCTCAAGCACAATTATGGGCGATCATTTCACACAAGGCTGGGCCTACCTGTCGGCGTGTGGCGGCAGCCCAATACCGGTTTAAGCAAAACCGTTATCTTTTTCCCCCTTCAGATACTTTGAATCCCCAACAGGATTAATTTTTCCCAAACAAAGCTTTAAGGTGTGTTTCGTTTAGATCCAAAATTCACCAATGAGGTTTATGTGAACGTTGATATGTATAATACCCACTACTACGGAACGGCCCTTCCATCCCGGCACATCAGTCCAGGTTACCATTAAACCGACTAAGATTAACTTCATCCGGCTCAATGGTAGCGAGGCAACAGATCAAGATTCAGCCCTGTTGGTGCCACCAACCGACCGATAGGTCGCCTCGCGACACGCGGCAATGGAGAGGAGTCCTGCTGGTATAACCAACCGACTAACACCGGGTCCGATAATTGGCGCCATTTTTCCTGTCACAAAAGGCCCGGTTGGTGTTACAAACCGGGACTGATATTTGGCTATTAGTCCCGGTTGGTGTTACAAACCGGGACTAAAACTGGGCTCCGATAATTGGAGCCATTTCTCCTCCGGTAATAAAAAGTCACTGCGTCGTCTTCTCGTCGCCGCACTTGCTGAGGGAGCTCGCACGCGCTTGTGAGGAAGGAGCGGAGACTGGAGAGCTGCTGAGAAAGGAGCTGCTGAGGCGAGAGTAAGTAGCTACTGAGGAGTGGGGGGAGCCTCTCTTCACCGCGCTGAGGGAGCGGTGAAAGGGGATCGGATCATCATCGGAGCAACGCTCGTGTCGCCGCGCCGGCCGCGTCGTCACCACCGCCTCGGCCTCGCCGCTCTCGCCGCCGCTACCACCCATTCGCGGCCCTCCCCACCACGCCACGAGGTACATTTATCCACCGCATCGTGATCCTCGCTTCGATCCCACCGATCCCACCGCCGCCAGCCGACCGCCGCCACCGCCATCGGGCGTAACCACAAATGCCGACCTTTGTTTGTGTTTTTACCATTAAATTTCCGCTCAGATTTAGGATGTCATGTTGGACCGTGACAACAAGAATTAACATCGAAACCACGCCCCTCCAACTAGGTCCAAAATGTGCTGTTTTTTAAAGTGTCTATGCCCCTCCACCATTGCTTGTTGTGGAGGGACGAATACCCACAGAAGTAGCGCAAAAGACAAAAAATACGTGGCGACCAATGATGTGGCACATCGCGACGACGATGGCGGTGGCGGGAATAGTGGTAATGAGGAGGGCGATGGCGAGAGCGAGGGCGAGGGCGAGGGCGAGGGCGACGGCCGCGGCGGCGGAAATGGTGGTAATGAGGGCAAGGGCAACGGCAAGGGCAACGGCAACGGCAAGAGCAACAGCAAGGGCGGCAAGGGCAAGGGCAAGGGCAAGGGCAAAGGCGAGGGCGAGGGCAGCGAGGCAAAGGGGAAGTCACGTTCCCGTAGAGTGTGATTGAGACATCGAGATCACACTCTGTGTTGTACTTTTTAATTTAAGTTTTATGCATTTAAGAATTGTTGTTGTCCGAACAATTTATGTATAATTGTACATGCTGCAGACTTTGTATGTTCATTGATGTTTTTTAATGTGTACTATCATTGGGTGCTTGTATGTGAAGTATTGGATCATGTTTGTATGTGTACTGTTAAATCATGTTTGTATGTGTATTAGCATTGATTAATGGAGGGGACGAGGATTGCAAAGGGTATTTCATGAATGATGGATGTTAAAAAATAATATTATGGTATCAATGATGGATGATCCTTACTGATTCACCTAGAAGTATTTAGCCTTGCAAGATGTTTGTTTGTATGGTATCAATATGTGTATTTGATACACAAGCTACTGTCACACTCAATGCTATGAATATGTATAATGCAGATGGATCGGCGATGGATGTACATGGACCGATGTTCCTCGCAGTTCATGGAGGGTTTATAAACTTTTATTCGTCATGTCGAAACCAATATTACCTTAGACTATATATGTTGCCCATGTATTGATTGCAAGAATCAAAAGGAGTGGGCAAACTGTGAGTAAATTCATTTTCATCGATCTCTAGAGGTTTTATGGAAAATTATACCGCTGGACCAAGCACGGCAAGTAGAGATTACACGGTCAAGAAGAACAGTGGACGATAATATCTCGGACGCCGCCAACACAGCTTATTTCAACATATGCAGGGGAGTTTGGCGGCGATGATCTAGACCAGATGTTGCTTGATGGAGCGGAGAATACGTTGATAAAAGATATTACGAAAAGTTTCAAATACTTTTGGGAGGACTATGAAACATCATTGTATCCAAACCGTGGACAGAGGCACGTAAAGTTGCGTACCACACTAGAACTAATGCAATGGAAGGCGGCAAATGGATTGTCCGATAAGGGATTCAACGAGTTGTTAGGCCTTATGAAGAAGTTGCTTTCAGAGGGTAACACGCTGTTCGAAACTATGTACGGCCAAGCAAGCTCTCCGTCCTTTGGGCTTGGAGTACGTAAGATACATGCATGCCGTAACGATTGCATTCTCTATCGCAATGAGTGTGAGAATTTGAAGCCCGTCCGTGTGCAAAACATCGCAGTATAAGACCAAGCGTGATGACGCAGTGAGGTAGAGGGGCACGAAGGTGAAGAGACCCCGCTAAGGTGGTGTGGTACTTTTCTATAATTCCTGCTGAAGCGCCTGCTTGCGAACAAAGAGCATGCGAAGATGATGCGCTAACAATGATGCTTGTAACGTTGATGGAAAGCTAAAACACCCCGCAGATGGGTCGCAGTGGCGAAAACTTGATAGGAAATACCCGGAGTTTTCACGCGATGCTAGGAACATACGGTTTGCGTTGAGTACAGATGGGATGAACCCCTACGGCGAGTTGAGCACCAATCACAAAGACTGCCATTGACTCTATAGATCTACAATCTTCCGCCTTTGGTTGTGTCGAAGCGGAAGTATATTATGATGTCATTACTCATCCAAGGCCCCAAGCAACGAGTGGAACGACATCGATGTGTACCTAAAACCGTTGATCAAGATCTGCTAACATTGTGGAACGATGGTGTACGTGTATGGAATGAGTACAAAAGAGAGTACTTCACCCTCGTGCATTACTATTCGTAACCATCAATGACCGCCAAGACTTGGTAACCCGTCAGCCTATCTATCAAGGGATATAAAGCCTGCATCGAGTGCTTGGACGATACGGAAGACAAGTACCTGACAAACTCTCCGAAGGTTGTATACATGGGCCATCGTAGGTTCCTAAACCTGAAGCACCCGTTACGGAGTAACTTAGTTAATTTTGATGGGACGGAAGAGAACCGCAAGAAGCCTAAGCGTCACAGTGGGGCAGATTTATTTTCTATGGTGAGGATCTGAAAATCGTATTTGGAAAGGGTCATGGTAGCAAACCTGTCCCACCACTTGTCGACGGTTGAGATAACGATCCCAAGTCGCTAAGGTTCTTTGGAAGTGAGATAGGAGACACGCCGAACAACCACGAACAGCAACGAACAGGAGACATGGGTTTTTATCCTGGTTCGGGCCTCTCGAGAGATATATGACCCTCGCCCAAATTTTCTTATATATCATAGATGAATACAAGAGGTGGCTCGACGAGACGAATAAGTCTCGGCGAGATTATGGGAGTACAAGGAGCAATGTGCTATGATCAGGTGTCTACCAGATGCTAAAAGCTAGATCCAAGTCGTAAAACTCGTCCCTCTACACGCCGTAGGGGCCTTGTTTATATAGTGCAGAGCAAACCGACCTACCGAGGGAATATCGGGCCGGGCTAACTACGAGATCGTAACGAACTCGGTACATGCCAGATATGTCCCGAGGCAGATAAGGCATACTCTTAGTCTTGGGGATCACGACTCCTATTCCAATCCGGGAAACCAACGTCCGGGTCTTCACGTAGCCGTGCAGAACTCCTGTTCGAGACGGACTCAAACACGATTCCTTGGCCGTTACGCATCACCTCTGCCAGGAGGTTGTTCGGCAGGATGCACACGGGCCAGATAGAACTTTCCAGGGAGCTGAGCCCTGGTAGGCTGTTCAACTGGGCCGTCAGGGAGTGGGCCATGGCAATGGGCCGTGATTTTATCCCCGACAGCTAGCCTCCGAGACTCAAGTGGAAGGATTCACTAGAGTGGGGTCTTCGTCTTGAGACTCCAACTCACGAAGAGGGAAATTTTGTTGCTACAAAGACATGTAACAATCGATCAACAAAGTTAGGGTTCAACCGAACAGACTTGTTCGGACCGAAACAAACCCGACAAGACCGAAAGCAACTCCGTTGCACAACAGGAATCACATCCGCCGAAAGCGAGCACTCACCTTCAACGCGACGCTGGAAGAAAGTAACCGCTAGGCGTAACTCAACGGTAACTTCATCGTTGCCAGCAAAAAAAAACAAAGCGACGCTTTACCTAGTCATTAAAGAAAACTAGCCGCTTTGTGGCAAACCATTGCAGAGTCAAGATATGGGACTATAAAGCTCCCAAGCTGCTCATGCCGCCCACCACTTCTCTCGCGCTTTTCCTTCCCAAGCCCTAATTCCAACCGTACTCAATACCGAGCACCCAAACTCCACCGCCAAACCTGCTCGTCCAACTCTGGGAACCGCTATGGCCAAGTTCGTTAGCTCTAGTGCATCCGAGGAGGACTTGAGAGTTTGGGAGGAAGAGGGGCACATCAACACCGGTAGCTGGAGGCTGCCCGGGGAGGAGGAAACTCTGGAGCCGCTTGAGGGAGAGTTCGTCAACTTCGAACAGTTCGCACTGTTCGGGTTGAGATCTTCCGAGAGCGACTTCGTTGAGGCCTTCTTGAACATTAGCGGATTGGAGGTGGCGAACCTCAATCCGAACAGCACCTCCAGATGGCCGCCTTACACACTGTGCGAGGGTTATCTGGCATTGATCCGCCGGGGCCGTTCTCCATTACTATACGGTAACGAGGAGCAGCTCCACCGCTTCGGCGCTGGGTGCTACTACCTCAAGCTCCGCCATCGCCGACGACGCCATTGCACTCCCGTCCCGCCGCTTGACTCAATGGGCGCGTGGTGGACGAGGTGGTTCTACACCGCGGAGCGATTTACATCAAGCTCATCTTCACCGGAAGGTGCCGCGAAGGAACACCGATGCCTCGCCGGAGATGTCCGTCGAGGATTGGTATTTGACGAGGAAGATCGCTTCCTCGTGAGCCTTGGGCTTACGGCGGGAGATCATCTCGATATCACAAATAACAGATCTCGTCTCATTGTGGAGAAGACCCTATCCTTCTACAAGATAGAGGGATGGGAAGACATCTCTGTGGAGAACACGGTAAGTGCCTTTAGGACTCAACCTTTCTTTGATGCTTCTTCCAACAAAATCGATAGGACTTCCTCGCCGGGCGAGAAAAACTACCGACGCATGGGTGACCGAAAGGGTCGACGCCATGTCAAGGCAGCCAAGAAGGACGGCGAGGTCACCGCGAGGTGGCCTATACTGTCCATGAACGTGCTTGTCCGCGACAAACCGAGGTGAGTTGCTCGAACCTCGCTCAGTAGCTGGATTCAGACCGTCAGAATGCTAACATTCCCATTCCGAACACACACGAGGACCAGCTAATCCTTAGAGGGATGTTGGAGGAGCTCTCTGGGTCGGAGAAGGAGAAAGCGAAGAAGGGCAAGGCCAAGGTGGCCACAAAGCCCAAGGCGGCGGCCGAGCCAACGCGGAGCTCGCCGCGCCACGGCGGCCGCCTTCCCTAGAAGAAGCCTGGTGTGGCGACGGAGCGTGTCGAGCAAACCAAGCGCGCGCGCGGCCAGCCAAGCGGGAAACGACCAAGCCCCTCCCTCCTCGCCGAGCAAAGCGACGAAGAGGTAAAGACACTGACCCTCTGGCTTAAGCGATACGCGCAGGCTCACCCGGGCCACTTGGCACGGCTGCATCAGGTCGCCGAACAGAGAAGGCTCGAGGAGGAAGTATCGCGCGAGGAGAAGCTTCTTGTCAAGGAAGCGCCACCAAAGGGAGGAGCTCGAGCTCATCGCCACGAGCGTCCGGGGGCCGAGACGAACAAGGCGTCAAGGAGCCCCCGAGGAAGAGGCGGAAGGTTTTGACGAAGAAGATCAAGATCAAGCCCTCCACGGCAGGTATGTTGTAATGAAACTTTCGTCTTTTACAATTTCGCTAACCGCACCAGGCTCAACCATTCTCATTTTCATCAGCTGCCCAAGAGGAGATCGCCACGGACGATGTCGACGAGGCGATCGAGCGATCTCTGCTGCCCGAGCACCTGCATGGTGCGTCGCGGGCAGTGAGGTTGGCCAGCCTCAAGGACAAGCTGGCAGCGTAGAGCCTGCTCCCGCTAAGTTCCGGCGACCAACTCGATGCGCTGAAGGGCGCAGTGGAGCGGCTGGAAGCGGAAGAAGCGGCGGGCAGCGCCACGGATAGCGGGGCCAAAGCGTTGGCTTCGCAAGCTGCCCGAGGTGGTTCCGTGCAGGTCCTACCGGGCACTTCGTCGCAGGGGCAGCTCGTCCCTGAGGCGACGGAGGCGATCGGCGAGCAGGGCGAAAGCCCCGCCGCCAAGGAGCAAGAAAAAACCCACGAGCAGGGCGCACGAGTTGCCCCGCCAGTGGAAGCTCCGGTACCGCCCGGTGGAGCGGCTCCAACCTTGCCCGAGGGTGATCGGGCAGAAGAAGAAGAGGGGCAGGAGCGCGAGGGTGAAAGTTCTTCGCCCGCCGCTCCTGCTCTTGGGCAAAAGCGCTCCGACAAGAAGAAGGAGCATAAAAGACGGCGACGAGGGCGACGCGCCGGTCTCATCCCGCACGAGCGAGGCTTCGTGACGCATGGTATCTAAGATCGCTTACGCCGGGGACTGAAGCGCCGACTCGGCAAGGTAAGTTCCAAAACCAACCTGGTCCAGTCGAGCAACATCAGAGCGAATTGGTTAACTTGTCTTCTCTCTCAGGTCTTTAAAGATACCATGGAGGAGCTCGAGGATGGAGTCACCGTCGAACGCAGCGCCGTTCTGGCGGGTTTCCGAGAGCAGCTCCGAATGAGGGGCTCGAAGGGGAGCCCTCCACGCCAGCCAAGAGCCGGAGCTAGTTGGCGGCGAAAATAAAGAAGCTCAAGGCTCGGTTGACCGAGGAGAGGCAATCCTCGAGGGCTCTTCGGGAAGAGGCCGAGGAGCTTCACGCGCAGGCCGCGAGGGCGAGCGTCGCGGAAGGTGAGCCAGGCCGCACGAAGTGGCTGGAAGAGCAGCTCCACGACGTGTCCGAATGGCGGAAGCTGCTCGTGAATCAGGTAAAGCAGCTTGAGGCCCAGCTCGCCGAAGAGAAGTCGACTTCCGCGGCACTCCATGAGAAAATCTCCACCCCTGGGCGCCACAGAGGAGGCCGAGGAGATGCGCTGGCCGGCCGCAAGGACTAGCACCGGAGAAGAGGGTTGAGGAGCTGGACGAGCACTCAAGACCGCCGAGCACAAAGCCGCCAGAGCGAAGATCTGCCGAGCAACAAGGGCCAAGACCAAAGAGGTCGAGGCTCTCCGCGTGAAGGCAACGGAGCGTGCCAGAGCAGAAGGAGGAATCCGACCGCCTCCGAGCCGAGGCCGAGAGGGTTTTAAGGCCCAAGGGAAGTCCTGCGCCAAGGAAGTGGTCGAGGAGCTCAAGGAGCAACTCGCTTCTAAGTAGTCAGAGGGTCAGAATCTGAAAGGGACTTTTGTACCGCAAATTTTGTTAATAAAGAACTTACCTTTTTCCCGCAAAAGGAGCAAAGAAAAGACAAGAACGAACAGAAACCAAGAGCAGGCACGAAAGCGCTTAGAAAGTTTAAGAAAACCTAGAGACGCTTAGCCTAACTCCCAAATTTGTGCAGTACCGCCGAAAACCTGAAGCCATTTAACTCGAATAGGTGCACAAGAGAAAGAGCGACACCTAGCCCCTGAGACGGACGGTGCTCGAAAACCCGAGTTTATGAATTCGAGCACGCGCGTAGAGAGTTAGAGCGACACCCGTATCCTGATCGACTTATCCCAAAAACTGCTCGGCGACGTAAGCTAGGCGATTCCAAAGGTAACCGAACAAGGAAAGTGCCTCTGCCGCAGAGGGCTTATGAGAGCAGACTTTGCCAGGTGGTCGTGCCGTGGACGGTAAGTGCCTCTGCCGCGGAGGGCTTACGAGAGCAGACTTAGCCGCGAGGCGAGAAAGCCTTTTTACTCAACCTTGAGTTGAGAGACTTGTTGAAAATGGATACGAGCAGAAAAAAAATCTTTAAGATTGCGGAGCCAAGTGTTCGCAAGGCCGGGCAGCCATCAAGTGTTACCAGAGAGAGGGTAGTCTTGACAAGACAGAGGTGTGAAAATGCCTCAGAAGACAGTGAAAATTTCACTATAAATGGATTGAACTTTACATGCAGCCCGACAGACTTGGACGAACAAAGGCGCGAAGTTTGACAAAAGCGCCGGCTAAGCAAACACGTAAAGACCTACACAAAGAACTTACGGTTGGGTCGATGTTCCAAGTGCTGGTCACTCTTTCCCCGTCCTCCATTGCCAGCGAAATGCCCGGGCGAAAGCAAGAGAAACGACTCGGAACGGGCCCTCCCAACGGGAGTTAGCTTGTTGGCATTGGACGGGTTCTCAACACGGTGCAGAACGAGGTCGCCTACCGCAAAGCCCTTGGTCGAACCGACGGCGGCGTGCGGCGAAGATCTTGCCGGTAGCGCGCCATTCGACTTGTGCCCGGCCGCATGTGCCTTCGAGGAGGTCGAGATCGAGTAAGCTCTTGCTCGCCGTCAACCAAGTTGACCGAGCTCGTGCGAGGCTAACCGAGTACTATTTTGGCGGGCGGGATGGCTTCGCACCGAGACCAATTGAAAGGAGTTTCCCTGTTCTACCGTCAGAAAGCGAATCGCCTGAGGACGGAAGGAACTTCGCCAACCCAGCCTTGTTGTGCTTATGAGTGCCGCGAACACGCCGCTGCTTGATACCCGGACATTCTCGTCCGCTAGCTCGCTTCGATCGCTTCCATTGCTCAATGGATGTGTGTAGATCAAGCCTCCCTTGGGCTTAATGTTTTGGTAATTGATGCCAACCGGCCTCGACGGATCGCATCAAGGCTAAGGATGTTATTTTCTAGTTCTTCTATTTTTTCCTTGTGTGCAGAAATCGCTTCGCCCATCCGCCCATTGATGTCTGCAAGATCATCTCTCGGTTGTAGGTCCCATCGAGCACAAGTTCCATCTATCCGAATGAGTTCGAGCGGTTCTAGAGATGCCAGTGTCCGTGGTTCGAGAGAGTTCGGGAGTACAATTGTCCGTGGTTTTCGAGCCGCCAAGTTCAAAGCCGATATTTTTTTTAGGCGCGAAACCTCCCGCCGATTCCACAAGTCGACAAGATAGGCCAACAACCCTAGGTGTGACGTCGGACGAAGTCGGTATAGTCAAAACCCGAGTGGAAAAATTTCAGCCCCACCGGATCAAGGCCCGATAGCCGCTTGACGGCGTCCGGTGAGCACAAGCCAAATTCGCTAAGTCCCAAAATCACATCCATCGCCGGACGGCGTCCGACGGTCTTGAACAACGTCCGACAGCAGCCGGATTCCAACGACCCAACTCAAAATTGGCTAAGTCCTGTGTTCATAGCCATCGCTTGGACGGCGTCCGACAATGATCGGACGGCGTCCGGCGAAGCTTCATCAGATCTCCAGAGCGCTCGACGGCACCGGACGGCGTCGTCATCAGGGTGCGATAAGAGTCACCGCTTGGACGGCGTCCGATTCTGACCGGACAGAGTCCGACCACGGCTAATCCCGCGACCAAACACCTGGTGGGCACTGTTCACGCGCACGCTAGCTCACTGACGGACTTGTCCGATGAACCAACCGGACGGCGTCCGGTCAAGTTCAAACTTTGGCAAAACCCACTGTCGGACGGCGTCCGACGGGAACCGGACGGCGTCCGATAGAGTGATCCAAAACTCGCGATTTAATCTGAGCCGTCCATTCCTAGGGTTCCGCCTTGGGCCTATAAATAGGGGCTTGGTGTATGGGGTAAAATTGAGAGAGCCATCATTAGCAGCCACTCCTTGCCTTAGTCACCCATGAGAGCTCCTCCCATGGCACCCACCTCCACCTAGGGTTCCATGTGCTTGAGAGATTGAGAGGGAGAAGAAGAGAGGAAGGAGAAGAAGAAGGTGATCCCTACCTCCTCCCATCATCTCCAAGGTTTGCCCCATCTCCCATGGCGTTGTTGCCCTAGTTTTCATGGGGAGTGAGAAGGGTAGTGGTGAGAGACGATCTCGATCTTGTGCTCTTGGGACTTCGCCACGGAGAGATCGTCACACGCCACGAGCTTCATCAACCGCACGACTACATCCGCTCCATCCGCTGAGGCACAAGTCCGCCGTGTGTCGGCGGCCATCTCCGTGTGTCGGGGTGCCACGGTTTCGTGTGTCGGAGCCAAATCCTCCATGTGTTGGGGGTGTCTCATGTGTTGAGACGAAACCCACCGTGTGTCGGTGGTCGGTGCCGTGTGTCGGTGCCGTGGGTGTGAGTGCTCTCGCCAGAGAGAACTTGCCTCTGTGTGAAGGCTTGGAGCTCGCCTACCATGTGTTGGTGAAGAGCTACCGCGAGTGGATTGAGGGCTAGGGACGAGAGAGTCCCGACTTCTCTCAGTGAGAAGTTTCCTCAACGGAGACGAGGTGCTCATGTGTTGAGCACGAACTTCGTAAACACCTCGGTTTGCATCTCCTTATCTTACTTGTTTAATTACGATATTGTCTTGATCGCTTGCATGTGAGTGCCATCGAGCCTCCTAGTAGTCGCCAGCATTATTGTGATCACTTCCGCAACTAGACTCTAGGTCAATCAATAGCTTGGGCTCTTAATTTGATTAAGTAAACTGCTTAATCGAGAGAAGTAAAATTTGAAAAGGGCCGATTCACCCCCTCTCGCCTAGGATCCTTACAATGTGCCACGAGGCGGCGGCACCTTGGTGCCCAAATTGCTCGCAGATTTCGAATAGCTCGCCGAACCGGGTACCGCTATCGCGAATGCCTTATGGGGAATCCCAAAGCGCGGACCACGTTGCTTTTGAAAAAGTGCACACTGCTTTGGCGTGAAGAGACGACACGTGCTCGCCTCAATCCACTTTGTAAAGGTGTCGATGGCAACGAGCAAGTGTGTGTAGCCCTTGTACCCCTTAGGAACGGGCCGAGCAGATCCGCACCCCATGTGGAGAAAGGCCAAGATGGGGGATCGCTTGGAGCTCTTGGCGGGCTTATGTGCCTTCCGGCGTGAAATTGGCAAGCCTTGCACTTTGTCACGATGTCCCGCATCTTGTAACGCCAGAGGCCAAGAATAGCCTATGCGAAACGCTTTGCCACCGTAGTTCGAGGAGGTGTGGTTGCCGCAGCACGCCGTATGTCTCTAAGAAGGAACACACCTCCTCGCCGAGAGATGCACTTGGAGAGGACTCCCGAGCACCTCGACGGTAAAGGATGCCGCCCATAAGCTTGTATGGAACAAAGACGCCTTATAAGCCGGAACGCCGCTTCGCCGTCTTGGCAAAGGTCCCATTCGCAAGATATCGACAAATGGCGTTGTCCATCCGCACTCGCCGATGACGGAGACAAAGACCACTGCCTTCGCTGCCTCGTCCGGAGACGTGATAGAGGGCTTGTAAAGGTGCTCGACGAGTACCACGGAAAGCGTGTTCGCGTGAGGATCCGAACTTGATAGTTGGTCGCCAAAAGTTGTCCTTCCCGGGCACGAAGAGCACCTCAAAAATCGAAGTGCCGCCCAACTTCCTCACCTCAACCAGTATCGCGCCATTGAGTCATCGCAACACCGATATTCCTTGTTTACCCGGTTGATGACCACCGTGAATCTCCTTCACGCTTAGTCGTTGGACACCGAGCGATTTGCACGCCTAGTCCCGCGAGGAGGGCTCATACTCCGCAGCGCTGTTAGTCGCCGCAAAGTGTAGTTGGATAGAATATCGAGTTGCTCTCCTTGAGGGGAGATGAGAACAAAACCAGCCCCGAAGTTTCCAAAGGCGCGAGCCGCCAAAAACATGGTCTAAGGAGGGTCATCAAAGTTGCTCGAGCTTCATAGGATTTGGGCGGGCGTGTCCATTCGGCGACAAAGTCGCCAAGACCGGACTTAATAGCGTTCGGCAAGAAATGTAATATCAAATTCGCCAGCCCATTACCCATTTAGCTATACGTCCGCCAGCTTCCTTGTTCCTTAGGATTTCTCCAAGAGGGAACTTGGTCGACCAGATTTGGTGCGCTCGAAATAATGGCGAAGCTTCCTCGGAGGACATGAGCAAGGCGAGAGCAGCTTCGACCTCGTGGTAACGCCTTTGATCCGTGAAGTACCTCGCCACGTAATAGATTGGCATTGGATGCCTTCCTTTCCACCATCAAGATCAAGGCCACCGCTTGAGGCATACACCAAGATAGAGCAAGAGCTGTTCGCCAGACGCGGAGTGGTCAAGATAAAGCGGGTTGGACAGTATTGCTTTAGATCTTGGAAAGATCGATCGCCTTCCTCCGCCCACTGAAACCATTGTGCTTGCGCAGGCCTTAAAGAAGGACGTACCGTGTTCGCCTCGACGGAAATAAACCTCGCCAAGGCAACCATCCGTTCGGTGAGGCTCAACTTCCTTGACGGTAGTTGAGCCCGCATGTTTTCAATGGCCTCGATTTTTCGGGGTTGGTAGATATGCCTTGCGAACCAATTACATAACCGAGCAACATTCCAGATCGAACACCAAAGGTACACTTCTCTGGATTTAACTTTATTCGATGCCCGTTGAGATTTCGAAAGTCTCGGTCGTCTTTTACATGATCTCGAGCATACTTGTTTTTACAACTATGTCATCGACATGGACCTCCGTGTTTCTTCCACATTGCTCGGGAAAGTCTTCTCCATTAAGCTACTGAACGTGGCACCAAAGATTGCGCAGACCGAAAGACATGGTCGAGCAGCGTAGTACCGGGGGGTGATGAAGGCGCCTTCTTCATCCTCGGGAGATGCTTATTTGGTGATAACCGAGTAAGCATCCAAAAACTTAAGAGTTGGCATCCGCAGATCGCGTCGATTAACCGGTCTATGCAAGCCGAAATTGTTCTTAGGACAAGCAATGCTCAGATCTGTGTGATCGACACACATCCTCCACTTGCCGCCTTTCTTCTTTACAATGACAGGTTGGCCACCACTCGGTGTGGTCAACCTCGCGGATGAAACCAAAGAAAGCGACTTACCAAGTCGATCCTTGATGATCCCCGCTTGAAGTCCGGCGCGCGACGAAGCTTCCGCGAACAGCTTTTGTCCCACCGGATGGCTGCTTGTGCTCGATAACCTCCCTTGGGACTCGGGTATGTCGATGGCTCCTGTGCAAACACATCTCGCATTAGCTCAAGGAAGGCAATGAGCTCGCTTTCCTATTTGGGGTCCAGATTGGCCCCTGTGTGAACTGCCTTGGAGGAATCATCCACAGACAATGAACTTCCTTGGTCTCTCCTCCTAGTCAAGGGAGACTCTAGGGCGTCTGCAGACTTAGTCTGGAGCTTCAGGCCTCGTGGTGGAAGCTGGTCGACTCAGTATGCAGGGATCGCCGTCGCAATCGAGAGCCGCCTTATAGTTGCCCTTGACCGTGATCACACCGTTGGGACCCGGTATTTTCACACAATGATATCCGTGATGAGACACGACCATGAACTTGCCAAGAGATGGCCGCCCAGATAGCATTGTATGCGGATGGAAGTCAACCACATCGAATGTGATCAACTCGTCCGAAGTTGCTTGGATCGCCGAAGGTAACGGGCGTAACGACCGCCTAACTACCAATGTTTTCTCCGGAACAATGCCGAGAATGGCATCGCGACCTCTTTAAGCTTGGAGCGAGGAATTTGCATCTTGTCTAAGACCTTAGCAGAGTAAGTCCAGCTCTCCGCCGCTCACGAGTACACGGCCAACTCTCGCTTTGCTGATGGTCGGAGCGACCACCAGTGGGAGCCTCTGTGGCTTGGTCATCCCAGTGGGGCAATCCTCCTGAGAGAAGGAGATGGAAACCTCGGTCCACTTCATCGATTCTGGCCGAGGCTTGCCTTTTTCAACGCTAGGACCTTCCGAGCAGCTTCCTTGAGGTCGCGTCGAGAGGTATAAGCCGAGGAGCCGCCGAAGATGACGGCGATATGGTTCACGGGCTCTTGATACTCGCCGTCGCCCCGATCACCATCATCGGTTTGGCGCTTGGCCTTACCGGCTTCAATTTTTCGGCGGGGGGGCATTGGGCCCTTGCCGCTGTAAAAATCCTCGAGCTTTGCGTTTCAGGTCCCACAAAGGGCGCAGTATCGTGCCCATAGTGTCAGGTGGAACTTGCAATATCGGTCACTTGACCTTTCTTGCCTTGGTTGTTCCCTGGGCGGCTTCTTGCCCTTATAATTATTGTTGGGCTTTTTCGCCCATCCTTGGGAGGAGGTGTGCGATCTATACCGGCGACGGTGTTGTTCGTGATCACCCTTCTTTTTCTTCCGAGACTTCTTATCACCGTGATTGTTGTCGCTTCTTCTTCTTTTCCTCTACACCAGTCGACGGCACTCGCCTTGTCGAACGCCTTTTTAGATCAACACGCCTCGCCGCGTTGGCATAGCGATCACCGCCTTTGAACAAAGTCGTTGGCGGTCCAGTCTCATTGATTTCGAGATCCCGGTGAGCCGCTCGTCATGACTCCGCTTTTAAAGGCGCGACAATGATTCGTCCGAGATGTTCGGATTGTGTTGTGGATCTTGATGAAACGCTTCACAAAGTTGCGAGGGTCTCCTGCTCATCCGGATCATCCGTGCAGATCATCCTCCTTGCCTGCATTTAACGTAATAGCTCGAAGCGCCACAAAGTTGGTTCCAAGAAGAGATGGAACCTTCCGCCGATTGAACAACCACGTCCCGAGCAAAGACCTCAAGGACACGGGAGGTAATTAGCCATGACAAGCTCACACCCCCGCAGCCCATGATGGTCAGAAGCGTAGATGGAAAGGAACTCCTCCGGGTTCTAGGTCCCGCTGTACCTCTCCATGTGTCCGGCTTGAACGTTGAGGACCACCGAAACGTAGCGGAGCTCGCTTAAAAGGCCCCGCACCCAAGGCGAAGAGCCCAATGCTTATACCGATCGCGGATCTCGCGCCAAAGTTTAGTCGATGGATTCGTCCGAAAGCGCGGCGAACAATGTCTTGCTCGCGAAAGCGATTATGCGGCTCCATCCGGGTGCCGAGCGGAATTGACTCGCCGATCTCTTCGCCATCAGGACCCGTGGCAGATCCCCGAGGTCCTCGCACCACCATCACCACAAGAAATATGGCCTTCGTGGACGCTTTTTTATGACAACGGTAATATAACATTGGTTTATGACGCTTTCGAAGAAAACGCTATAAGAAATGGCAGATCAACAGAACCCAACTTTTTTGTGACGAATGGAAGAAACGTCACAAATAATGTAACTAATGGCAAGCAAAAACCGTCATAGACCAATACGCGGAAGTGTTGTGACGAAATAATTTTTTCATAAGAATTTTGAAGTTTAAAATCTCACTGAATTCAAATATTTAAAATATGAGTTAATCAAAAAAGTGAAATCTTGCTAATTTTAAAATTGTCATATATGATTGAATTCAAAATATTTAAAAACTCAAATCTACAAAAAATTGAAATTTAATCAAATTTATTATTTTTTAATCCTAGTTGAATCTAAATTTGATGTTGACCAAATGTAAAATATTTATAAGCAATTTGAATTTAACTTTTAAATTTAACTCTATTTGCATATTTTTAAACTTAACATGGAGTATTTATTATAATGGAGTCAAATTTATTATTTTATATTTAATTTAATTCATATTTAATTAAATAATTATCCCATTTTCCCCCACTTCATCGGCCAAGCCCAAACCGCCCCAACTCCCACTCTTCTTCTCCTCAGCCCTAGCACGCAGACAGAGAGCGCCGCTCCAGGCTCCAGCAGCCCGAAGCGCCGCTGCCGCCGGTGCCTCCGGCCTCCCCGTCCCATCGCGACGTCACCGGCTCGCCTCCTCCGTCCTCTCCATCTCTCGCCGACCGCTGTGGCGGTGGCGCCGTCGCATCTCCCTGTCCCATCCCGACGCGGCGGCGACCTGGCGACCCTAGGCGCGGCGGTGGCCTGGCGTCGGCGAGGCCTCCTGCAGGTAGCCGTCGCCCGGCCGGTCGGCCCCGTCTCCCCTTCCTAGTTCCCCCCGCTGGCAGCGCACCAGCCCCCAGGCAACGAGGCACGACATCCCCTACCCGGCCACCCCCAATCTCCCGTGTAAATCCCTAAACGGCTAAACCCTAATTGCTAGATTAGAGGCTTCAATTTGTTATTTCTATTCAATGATGTTAGATTTTTTGCTGAAATGCAATAATTGATTACATTTCTATTTTGGCAAGGTGCTTCTCCCTGCAGACATGCCTTCCTATTTGCCTGGATCTGAGACCTTGGACTATGGGATATTGGGATGTTCGAAGGTAAGCATTAAAATTATTTATATTTACCATGGATTGGTTTGAAAAAATTAAATGGATGGGCGCCGCCGCCACCACCGTTCTCGATACCTAATGCTGTTGCCAGAGAAGGTATGCTGTGCCCGCCCCAAATTTTCATCAATCTCAATCACGGAGCACAAATTTCCATTCACATATGTGATTTTGCTACAATTTCTGTAATTTTATATATATAACTGAAGATTGGCTTCAGTTCTAGGGCTAATTCATAATTTTGGTCAAATTGCAACCAGACAAATGGTCATATAGTATTTTTGACACAAGTTGGTCATATAGTACTTCACTTATTGTCTGTATAGGCAGTAGTATTGTGAGCAACAGTGGTTCATGTGGAGTGATCCTCACACGTAGCTCAGGTTTTCTCTGGAATGTTTCATTAGTTGAACATTGGAAAAGTACTGAAGTACCGTGGGTTAGGTAATCCTGCTGTACCTTGTAAACTCTGATGCTCTCACTGCTGACGTGTTTTAATCATGCCCTACAAACATGTTGTACTTGCACACATATTCAATTGAAATCCAAACTTTGCAGATTGGCTATGCCAATGGGAGCTATGTCTGCTTTGCTCGCTACCAGGACAGGTGGCTCATATACAATGCTAGCATTGTCAAGGTTGGTAACTTTAACTGTTCGTCGGTGAAGCATGTAGGGTTTTCATTCTGAAATGTTCCATGTGACACGTCTGAAATGTTGACTTAATTTTACTTTACGCAGGCAATGGATTCTTGGTCGCAGTTGCTAAAACATTAAAGAGACTGCAAAGTCTACCCTGAAGATCTCCTTTTCGAGATCATCAAGTAAATCGGTGTGTGCTATATATTTATAGAGTTCTATAAATTTATTTCCATTTCTGCTATATATTTAAGTCAATAATGTTTGATTTTAAGAACCAATGCTACTATTGTTTTAATTGTACAGAAACATGACATCTAAGCATCTAACATTACTGTCAATATTTGCACCTCTTTCATATACTGTCAATATACTTGGACTATTTCTTGGTTAGGCTTGGCCCAGGTTAGGTTCCAGCTTTTCCATGCCTGTTTGTCTAGAAAAATTCATATTAGCCATGTGTTTTTAGAGTATAAACATGATGCAAGCCGATCAATTCCTTGGGTGTGTTGTACATTGCTTACTATAGGCATTTTTTAATGCTTGTTTTGTCGTAACACTTTCTTTAATTTGTTATGGCTGGATGTTAGTTTCTAGCTAGAACTTTTAGGTGATGCAAATGCTTCTGGCATAGTCAACAGGATGAAGGTTGATAGATCTTTAGAATCATTTCATGCCGTGATACACTAAATATTGTGATCTAGGGCTACATTATAGTTCTATAATTTTTTTGTGATATATTACATTTATGTATGTTTGTCAGGACTGGGTGCTATGTTACCTACACCCCAATTTGCTTACATTCAGATCAAGAAATTTTAGTTCTGGCATTTTCTTATTGAGGCAAACCTTTAGCTTAGTCATTATTTCTGTTTTATTATACGTGTAACATGAGGGCACTATCATTCCACCATTACTATTAATCTCTCTAGCTATATGTTAAGTTACTGATTAGTCATTCACATTAGGGCTTTGATTTGTTTTATGCTTCCATTCAACACACTCTGTTTCTCACAGAGCGGTGCACCATCGTGCGCTAACCTTTTTCCTTATATGCTAGACATAAAACCTTATTCATTGGCAGGACAGATATTTCAAACAAGGCGATCATACATTTTTTTTCCTTGTATTTTACAGCAGAGATCTCGTAGCATGGCGTTTCAACAAATTGTAAGCCCTTTTCTCAATCAGTTGGCCTTTTACAAGCATGACTTTCATTGATGAATTATTCTGGACTGAACCTGCTGTAGTAGATGTTTTCAACCAGTTTTTTTT
Source organism: Raddia guianensis (assembly GCA_036346415.1). Classification (NCBI taxonomy): domain Eukaryota; kingdom Viridiplantae; phylum Streptophyta; class Magnoliopsida; order Poales; family Poaceae; genus Raddia; species Raddia guianensis. The sequence goes on along the minus strand of CM070538.1, from coordinate 31,176,177 downwards.
TTGAGAAAATAACATTAGCATTCAAAGATTTAACACATATTATGCGACGTGCTTTGCACTCGCCAGTTTACTAGTGTGCTTAAAAGGATGACTTCTTAATCCTATGTTCATTGGTTTCTTACCAATTTGCACCAACATGTTTAAATATCCTGTTTTATACAAACCGAAGGAAAATTCAGAGCTTATTAGTTGATATTTAAATGTCTTCTTTTTTTAAGGAAAATTAAAGGTTGGGGAGCATCTAATCGTGAAGCTGTAGAACTTGAAGACTTATGCTTTATTGCAATGAAGCTATAGAAGTTGAGCTTATTAGTTTATTGCGTTGAAACTTATACTTAAACTGTGTTTTGGTGACACCAAATCCAAGCAGATTTATGTTGCTATGTACCATGTACTTGTGAATATTTGTATAACTTGGTCACTTGTGAATTTATAATGAATTTATTTACATAAAAATTGTGTGGTTTATTTATATGATGATGAATTGTGTTATAAATTATGATTTATAAAATTCGTCACAACATTTGTGGCGACATCCTACCATGTGGCAAAGATCCTAGTCACTTATTTGTGACGTTTTACTTTCAAACAATGACGATTGATGTCGTCATAATTCTGTGACGTTGAAACATTCGTCATTAATTTTATGACGTTTTTCCTTATTTTGTCACAAAAGGTCTTTAGAGGCGCACCTTCTATGACAGACAGGTTTTCGTCATAGGACCGTCACAGATAGCATACGGTGACAATAAAAACCCTTTTTTCGTCACAAAAATTTTGTCACAGAAGGCCATATTTCTTGTAGTGCATGTTGACGACGCGGTGGCCGTGCGCGCTAGACGGTGTCATCGCTGTGTCACCACAGGAAGAATCGACCGACATAGCCCTGGAATCCGATAGATCTAAACCGGCGAAAGATCGCTTGTTCAGATTCATCGCCAATGACGGAGCTCGACCGTAGATCATCTTCGGGCGATCCAGAGACCCCTGTCTCGGATACAGACATCGATCTAGGACGATAAGATCGATTCGAGCTGGCAGGGGAAGAAACATCCTGCCCTTCTGAGTCGTAGTCCTCAGGGAGAATCTCCTTATCGCTGATAGAGTTCGACATGCTCGATCTGCGTATTCCCACAGACGGCGCCAACTGTCGACGGTTGAGATAACGATCTCAAGTCGCTAAGGTTCTTTGGAAGTGAGATAGGAGACACGCCGAACAACCACGAATAGCAACGAACAGGAGACAGGGGTTTTTATCCTGATTCGGGCCTCTCGAGAGAGATAACAGCCCTACGTCCAGCCTTTCTTATATATCAGAGATGAACACAAGAGGTGGCTCGACGAGACGAACAAGTCTCGGTGAGATTATGGGTGTACAAGGAGCAATGTGCTATGATCAGGTGTCTACCAGATGCTAAAAGCTAGATCCAAGTCGTAAAACTCGTCCCTCTACACGCCGTAGGGGCCTTGTTTATATAGTGCAGAACAAACCGACCTACCGAGGGAATATCGAGCCGGGCTAACTACGAGATCGTGATCTAACTCGGACATGCCGATATGTCCCGAGGCGATAAGGCATACTCCTAGTCTTGGGGATCACGACTCTATTCCAATCCGGGAAACCAACGTCCGGGTCTTCACGTAGCCGTGCAGAACTCCTGTTCGAGACGGACTCAAACACGATTCCTTGGCCGTTACGCATCACCTCTGCCAGGAGGCTGTTCGGCAGGATGCACACGGGCCAGATAGAACCTTCCAGGGAGCTGGGCCCTGGTAGGCTGTTCAACTGGGCCGTCAGAGAGTGGGCCATGGCAATGGACCGTGATTTTATCCCGACACCACTCCCTCCTGAAGAAGCTAAGAAGAAGACTAGTTGGAAGAAGCAATCAATTTTTTGCGATTTGCCTTACTGAAAAGACTTAGAGGTTCGTTACTCATTAGACTTTATGCATATAACGAAGAATGTCTGCGTGAACTTGCTAGGATTCCTAGATATGTACGGCAAATCAAAAGATACTATTCAAACACGGAAGGACCTACAGCTATTAGGACTCAGGCAGGAATTACATCCGCAAGAAAGAGACAAAGGGCATTATCTCCATCCTGCGAGCTACACTCCAAACAAATAAGAGAAAAAGAACATGATTAAGTTGTCAAACAATGTTAAGGTCCCTTCCGGATACTCGTCGAACATAAGAAGACTTATAAACACAAAAGAGAATAAAATCGTAAACGTGAAATCGCATGATTGTTACGTGTTGATGACCCAGTTGTTGCTAGTGATGTTGAGAGGTGTTCTGCCTGACAAGGTACGAGGGACAATCGTGAAGGTGTGCTCGTTCTTCAACGCCATATCACAAAAAGTCATAGATCCAGATAAGTTATGTAATCTATAGGATGATATTGTCGCTGTTTTGGTCAACCTTGAGATGATCTTCCTTCCGTCCTTCTTTGATATGATGGTCCATCTCATGGTTCACATGGTGAAACAGTTAGAAATTTTCGGACCCGTCTTCTTACACAGCATGTTCCCTTTCGAGAGGTACATGGGCGTCCTAAAAAAATATATTCGTAACCGGTCTCGCCCAGAAAGATGCATTGCCCAGGGTGTTGGCACAGAAGAGGTGATTGAGTTTTGCATCGACTACATTAATGAATTGAATCCGATTGGTGTGCATGTATCACGCTATGAGAAGAGGCTACAGGGAAAGGCACTCTAGAGAATCCTCTTGCAAAGATATATTGTCATTTAGACAAGCACATTTCACAGTATTGAAGCAATCATCTTTAGTGGCTCCATATGTCGATGATCACGAGAAGATTCTACGAGACGAATACCTAGGGAGGTCAGAAAAATAGATCGCAAACAAGCAAGTAGAGAGTTTCGACGGTTGGCTACAAAAGCAAATTGCTTGGCAAGGAGGTGTCCACGAACAATTGCAACTCTTAGCTCGAGGACCATCAATGACAATCGATCATGGCAAGGGTATGAGATAAATGGATACACATTTTACACTGCATCCCAGGATAGCAAGAGCACGAACCAAAATAGCTGTGTTCGAATTGATGCATTGGACAAAAATGAAAACATGGACACCTATTATGGTTTTATAGAGGAAATCTGGGAGCTCGAGTACGGACCTTTGAAAGTCTCTATTTCGATGCCAATGGGTCAAACCGACAAATGTCCGTGATTGATGAGTACGGATGACAACCGTGGACCTTAGGCAAGTGGCCTCTGTGGACGAACCGCTCGTGCTCGCCAATGATGTCACACAGATTTTCTATGTGATTGACATGGATAGCAAACCGACAATGCAAAAGGGACGGAGTACCAAAAGGCGTAGGATAATACTTGTAATACGGATAAGCCAAGACACCATGTTGTTCTTCCCGGTAAAGAAGGATTGTTTGAGTTGAGGCGCGAACGGATGAAGAAGAGTATAATCGCTTCAACGAGTGCCGCCTTTCTCGGTGGATGTAGACATTACTATCCTCAATGGTGATGACGATGCCCCTTACGTACGCCATGACCACAACGAAGGATCACTTGTAAAAACAAAGTAGTTGCATATATGCACTATTTATCATTATTTTTCTGATAATCACATATGACAAGTACTTGGATGCGCTCGGATGCCAATATATAAAGGGCAATGCAGATCGGTTGATGCATATCGATGAATATAAGCTTTCGTCCATTTATAAACAAAGCTAAATTATTTTTTCGTACGTTATAGTGAATATGCAGTATTTATGAACAACATTTATAATATTAGAAGACACCTCATTTTCGAAATTTTGTTCATAGAATTTTGATATCCATAAAAACAATGCGCCCCCTTATACAACGACAAGCGTATTGCATCCAACTGGTTAGTAGCACGCGGTGAAAGCGCGGGCTCACTGCGCCGCTGCGGTTCGAGCCCCGCTTCTGCCCCCTACAGTTGCCAAATTTTTTTAAACACACAACTATCACTCCCGGTTTAAACCGCTAACCGGATCAAGTACCATCCCATAAGTTGTTAAGTTCGCCCGCGTCGCTGAACATTTAATCCGGTTCGAGTTTTAACTGTAATTGATGGGCTCCCTACACTTTTGTGATCGACCGTATGGCCCTACATGTCGGCCTCCCACCATCGCCTCGATGTGAGTTTTAAACCGGATTGAAAGGCTTCCCGCCCCACACGCCGCTTCTTTCCCTTCCTCCGGATTAGTTAAGCGTCGCTGCTCGCCTCCCCAATGCGCTTGAATCGGGGACGCGAACCGACGGGCGTGCAGCTACATTTTCCAATACACACGAGAGAAAATGGAATGCCAAAGATCATACAGGCCCCCTATAAATTTGGACAGAATCCACATCACACACACAAAGCTAGCTAGGCATCCTAATTTCCCTCGCTTATACCTCCGCCGCCATGTCTTCTAGCTCTGATTCATCGCCCCCTGCGTCGCCACCACCGAAGCGGTGGAGGCTCTCTGAGTTTTGCCACTCCCCTGGGTGGCATCTCTCAGAGAGTACCAGCTCGGAAGAGGATGAGGCGCCATGGTGGTCCGACGACGACGACCTCATATACGCATTTATCTCTCCGACGATCCGGAGGGCGCCGACGACTCAGACCCGAACTCGACGGTGAAGACGGCCGACGGTAATGGCTCGTCGTCGACTCCACAACAATGGGACGAGGCGACAAATGACGAGGACGAGGAGGAGGAGGAGGAGGATAGCAAGGATGGCGAGGGCGCCGATTAGACATTATGTAGTAGTTTTAGTCTTTCTTAATTTCATGCGAATTTTCTTTTTTTAATTCCAAAAATGTATCCTGCGAGAATTTTAATGGAATTTACTGACATTTATTCTATTAAACGGAATTAACTGGAATTTTATACTACTTAATGTAATTTCTAGTGACAGTTAGGAATTTAAACATTACAGTGAATATTTCAAAATATTTCGTATGTTATAGTGATATAAAATATTTACGAACAATATTTACAATATTACAAGAAACCTCATTTTCTGAAAATTCTCATAATAGATATTTTCAATCGATTTAAACAATGCGCCCCCTAATAGATCGACAAGCGTATTGCGTCCAACTGGTTAGTAGCGCGGCGGCGTGCGTGGCTCATCAGTGCCGCCATGTTCGAGCCCCGCTTCTGCCCCCTACAACCGCACTTTTTTTGGGAAATTAGGACCATTACTCCCGGTTTAAACCTCCAACCGGGACTGAAGGCCTGCAGTCACAATGCAGTTTTGCAAGCCCCGCATGTCAGTAACCGGTTACTCCCGGTTTGGGTTTTCAACCGGGATTGATGGTTGAAATAATTCCGGTTTCTGGGATCAACCGGGATTGATGCCCCTATATGTCCGTTTCCCCCAATTCTTCGAAAACAATCACACTCAACCGCGCCAAATTAACCCTAGGTCGACACCGCTGCCACCGGATTCGCCGCCGCGTCCAACCCCTCCGACGCCACCGTCCCTGTCGCTGCCGCCTACAAACCCTCGGACGACGCGCCGTGACGTCGCCGCCGCCCGTGTCGACGTCCACTACGACCCACTGACGTCCCCGCCGCTCGTGTCGCCCCCGCCTGGCACGACAACCACCTCCGACGACGCCGCCGCCTGTCGCCGCCTCGCATAACCTCTCCGACACCTCCGTCCGTGTCGCTGCCGCCTACATCCTCCGACGACGCCTCCGTGAAGTCTCCGCCGCCACGACAGCCCCTCGGCGTCGCCGCCGCTATAACTCCTCCGACGACGCCACGCCTGTCGCCTGTTAATTCTCGACCTATTTCACATACAACATTGTTCTAGCCTCTATTTGCCTGCAAAGATTGCTTATCTTTGTCTTTGTTAATATAATGTCAAGAATTAAAGCATTGCTCTAATTATTGAATTGTTTATTTTGTGACCTAAAGCATTGCAGTGCTTATTTGATGATCTTTACAAATAAGATGATTTATTGAATTGTTTGTTCTGTGACCTAAAGCATTGCGAAGGCTTATTTGATTTCCTCAAATGATCATTAAGCATCTCTCGCTTATATAATGTTTGTAGGGTCGTTAGCTTCACTATCCGATTTAGCTTCACAAGTTAGTTAAAACTTGCAAGCAATTTATCATATCCTTCAACACGATTCTGCTAGGCCTTATGTGAGGATGCACTTGTATTTTCAAGGCCTTTATTTGTTACAATGGCGAAGCGGAGGGATTGGTGATGAAGAATTTTGATGGAGATGTCTGGGGTGGGTCCGGATGACGAGTTGAACTGCGCGGTACCGGTGAGGCCGCATAAGCCACCGAGGCCGATGAGGAAGCCGGTGAGGCCGTAGAAGCCATCGAGACCGATGAAGTCACCCGGTCCGGTCTAACCAAGAGCTACCACGCGGCGAGGTCAAAGTAAGAGGTCAAGTCAAGGCACATAATCACCGGTCGTGAGGAAGGCTAGCCTCTGAAGCCAAAGATCGGCGATTGGGCGTTTAGATCAACTTCGAACGATTGTTAGGGACCACGTGCCCATTAGCATTGTCAAATGGGACGACGTACCTGCAGACCTCAAGAACACCTTATGGACCGATATGAAACAAGTTTTCACCTTCCCCGAAGGGACCGAACAGAAGGTGAAGACTTACACATTGAAGAAGATGGCAATGGCATTCCAGACGTTCAAGAAGAAGTTGAACAACGAGTACGTTAAGAATAATGTACTCCCTGACTTCAATAAATACCCAAAGCTGCAAGATCATTGGAAAGAATTTATAGGGTACAAACTTCTCAACAAGGTCAGAGTATGAGTGAAAAGAATAAGCAAAATGCGGCGAAGAAGCAATACCACCATCGTCTCGGCCCTGGTGGTTACCGCAAGGCGATACCTAAATGGGAGAAGAGGGAACATGACCTGCTTGTGAAAGGTGTCGAGCCCGTAACAATGAGATGATCTGACAGATCGAGAAATTGGTTCTTTGGTCATGACGGCGGCCTTGACGACGACGGTAGGCCAGTTTTTGGTGAAAGAATCAGAGATGTTGTAAGAAGGCTTCAAGAGGCGCACGAAGAGTCGGCCCAAGGCATCTTCGTGCCAAATAGGGAGAACAATGAGCTAACCAGGCCCTACTGTAACCCCGAGCACCTCGACGTACGAGACGCTGGCATCGCCCCATGGAAGGTTGGTTTCCCGCAGGATGCAGAGACTTACAGGAGTCGGTCGAGGAGCAAGGGCCGACAGGCACAACACCTCCTCGACCTTGAAGAGCAACTGCGCGCAACACAGGCGAGCATATAAGAAACAGTCCGAAGAGAGGTGCAACTAGCCTTGAGTTAGGCGCGGGAGGCCGATCAGCAGGAACCGCCCAGTAATCCCAACGTCATTAGCCCCTCCATGCGGCGGAGCAGCTGTGCTTCCAGTGGGCTGTCCGAAGAAGACTTGGCCCGCTATCCCGTGGACAACATCACGCAGCAGACACCTTGTGAGCTGCATATCGAAGCGCGGAACCTCTCCATCAAGGCAGCTGTAGGCATGGCTTTCCCAATGGAGGCAGGGCAGGTCATCCATGGCCAACAGATACCCCCGAGCTATGCCAAAGTCTCCGTGGACGAGGTATGCCAGGGGTACGAGGACCTTGACCTCGACATTGAAGGAGGTGATGGGACCACGAAGCTAGGAGAAGCAGTACACAATTTCATCATGTGGCGCAAACGGTTCATAATTTTCAAAGGTAACATGCCCGTGTCCTCTCCACGGTCTTCTGTATCAACTCATGAACGAGTCATCTCACAGGAAACTCCAACTAACACACCGGCCAAGACAGACCACCCTACTCAGAAAATAGCTCCCAAGAAGGTGTCGGCTAGGTCAAGCCGGCGTGATGGGGGGCCTTCACCTCTCAAGAAGACAGGCCTAGGTCATCCGTAAAAAACACCTTCAAGTCGTCCGATGATATGACCAAGAGGAAACGAGCGGATAGTAAGAGGCGAGGTCACCGCACATTTTGCGAAGAAACCAACTCCACCGAGGGTCCAAATTTGATGCGGATTTAATGGCACAAAGGCAAGAGGTGTATCTTATCGTTGAAGGATAAGATCGACATACTAGAAAGACCACCGACGGACTACGAAGCGATCTTGCGTAAGGAATCGAGAAGGAAACATCGAGGAGCAGATTCCGTAAGAGGAAGCGCAGCGAATTTCTACATTGAAGCCGGGCTTGATCCGTAAATGGTCTTGGGCCTTAGGACATCCCCATTGCAGAGGTACAATGGAAATATGTGAAAGGTGGATCGCTCAGAAGGCGTGAGGAGTTTCCGCCTAACAACGAAGATGCGGCAACTCCATGATTGGTATTTGCGCCGCAATTTAAAATGGTATGGAAATGTTCGGCGTCGTCTTCAAGCAACACCATTTCTACCATGGGACTTTGAATTCTTGATTCAATTTGAGGTCCCAGATTACCTATATCGTGGATTGGCGGTCGACGCCGCCATGGTGGTTTGTTGGGAGTCAAGTGTATTCTTTGTAAATTTCAATCGTATAGCCGGTATACTATACTAACTTTGAGGCCTAAATCAATTTTCCTTATGTAGAATGGAGATTAAAAGATGCGCAATGGAGGAATCCATGTATTTGGCTTTCTTGACCCATTGGTCATTAACGAGTACATGGCTAACCTAAGCCCACAACCAACAGAGACCACCATTTACTTAAGGGCTAATGGCACAACGACACAAAAGATATATACTTCTACCCTATTTAATTTAGGTACGTGTTTTCGCATCACCTTATTTTAATTCCTTTTGTTAATACTGTTGGAACTAATTAGTAAACCGCGTTGACATATATATGTGCAACTTTCATCGGATCCTTTTATTATAGAGCTAAATCATAGCAAGATCACGGTCAAGGACTCGAAAAGGGACCAGCTTGAAAATTACAAAGACTTCTCGCCATGCTCAACCCAGACATTGCTCTTCCATTCATATCTTACTATTTCGCTTTCTCCATATCAAACAAACTCAATTATATATAACTTGTAATCAAATGTGCAGTGCCTTCGCAACGTTCCGCAAAAATACCGTGGGAACATTCAACACACGTTTTGACTTGTACATCGCTAAACATGTATGTATATCATATTAGAGTATTTTGTTAGTTAACGTAATTTCCATGATCTATTTCACGATTTCAACTCTTCGACCACAGGTCTTGTATCAACCACCTGGAAACAATTTATGCGGATACTATGTGTGCGAGATGATGCACAACTTCATCGGGGCACACGAGTACACAAGAAAAAATGCACGAGTTTGGGGTGAGTAATATATAATTACTACCTTAATAACGCCTAGGTAGCTACGCAAACATTTTCTATAGTTTGATAGATTGATAAGTTAATTCCTATTTAATGATAGATTCCTTAAAGTTGGCAAAAAGGTTTGGAAAAGGTCCTAACTATCGCCAGGTCGTGTCAAAGCAATTCAAGAGCAAATCGCCGGCTTCCTTTTAGATGAGGTCATAAATCCGATGGGCGAGCATCACCACCCTATACTTAATAAGATTCCAGAGCCTTCAAAAAATACTAGCCAACCGTCGAGGAGCGATGCACGTAAAAGATCCTGATAAAAAGTGTATGTGCACTGTGTACATTGTATGATACTTATGTCTAGCTAGCTACCTAATACATATTTATTGTTTAACAAAGGAGCAGATTGAAGATTTCATGGCGTGGAGTACTGGAGTCTTTGGGCCTGGAAGGTTATCTTTTGAGAACTGCCCTTCCCCTGCTTATGTTCTTGACAAAATCTGAAAGATAGAAGGTAAAGATCAAATTTATATATCCGTTATGTTGTGGGCTTGGTGGTGTTATTCCCGTTCCGGCAAATTTTAAATACTAGCATGTTGTTATTTCTACTGTTTTTGATAGATAATAGTGTTTAATTTGGATTGTAGGAGGAGGCTGCTAGGGTCAACGCTCAACTGGGGAGACGATCAATGTGGCGGGCCTCGACGCCGAGAACGTAGCATGAGCTCGGGCCGCTCCTCGTGCAGATTGCTCTGCGATGCTCATCTTGTATTCTACTCTTGGTCTCGCAGCATTTGCTACCCTTACTGCCACTGTCTTGACATTTGGTGAGGATTGAGCTTAAGTACCAAGAGAAGACGATGGGTGCCAAGGATGCTAGAATGAGGGCCATGTTCAATATATCCTCTGCTATGCTCATATCTGTCTTCTTAATTTGCTGGCCCTGCTTTTGTTGCCATGGTCACGTTTGGGACTGTTTGTTTCTAACCATTTCGGAAGGAAACACTACCTGATGTTGCCAAATTGGGAGAAAGTGTAATATTTGTAAAACATGTTTGTAAACTCTGAATATTTGTAATTGCACAGTATGGCTGGATGATTTCCTTACCATGCCCAGAGCCGGTCTGACGTAATACATATTTGTAATATTTAATGTTATTTCGCTAATTGTGTTAAATGTGGTTTAATTAGTGACTAAATAAGCATAACATTCAAAATACCGCTCGGTCCGGTTGGAACAACTAACCGACCAATAGTGTCACCAGAGGCACCCGTAGGCTACGCGTGTCTCGATCCGGTTGGTAGTTAAAACCGGGACTAATACACACTCATCCCCGTTGAAAAACCAACCGACCAATGAGTGTCCCCAAATTAGCTACTCCTGATCGCCATGTGCGCACATTTTAGTCCCGGTTGGTAGGTAAAATCGGGACTAACAGCGCAACTGTCCCTCCACGTGTCTTCGGACCGGTCTATTGAGGAGAGATTTAGTCCTTTCTCAGAATTCCTGATGATGGCCAGAGACATCGGGCTCTAGGCCGTCCCGGTTCAAAAACCGGGACTGAAGGCTGTTCCGAACCGGAACTGAACGCCCGTTCCGTAGTAGTGACCGAATTGGCAGCCGATAAAGAAGTTGTGCAACCACCTTATATTTTGATCTGATCAGTAGCATGCAATGGGGGAAAACAGGTCAAGTACTCGAGGCAAAAATAAATAAATAAATTAGCCTCTGCACGCTGCATTCTCAGAGCTATCAGGTTAGGAAAGAACTCACAAGACGAGATAACCATTCGGAACCTCAGGTTAAGGATGTCACTGTGCTTCGTCAAAGAAGCAATCAAGCAAGACCTGACATCTCTCACGTAGCGATCCAGAGAAACCAACCTGGCAGAACAGTGCGAGATCGGCATTGATCACTCGCTCCGCTCCATCGCATCCGCGCAGCCGCAGCAGCAGCAGCAGCCAAGTTGAGCGAGCCTCGCCCTCCGCGATCTGCAGGACGCAGGCCGTCGTCTTCGTAGGTAGGAATAGGATGGTCCAAAGCAAAACCATGGCGGATGCATCGATCGATCGATCAGCGACAGTGATCATCATTGGCTGCGTCACTCTCGCCAGGAGCATACAGTGATGGAGGTGCGAGACTGGGAGTGCAACAGTGGGCGAGATTTAACGGCTATGGTCCATGCAGCTAGCTACCTCGCCAGCTGCTGCAGCTGCTGCTGTCGTCGCTGCCTCGCAGATATCTGCACTGCAGAGCTGCAGGACGATGTGTCTTCTGCTCCACAGGTCTGAATTTCTACCCATTAATTCGTGCAGTTTTAGTGCTTTTTTTTTTCGTTTAGTTTTCTGAAGTGTTTGTTCCCAATAATTGTCTCCGTTTGGTTGTTTGTGCGTAACTTAAATGTCCTTTTCGCCTTATCTCACGTTAGAAGATCATCGAAGCAGCAGGTCCAAGTGAATTTCTAAATGTGCATTAAGCCGGCCCTCAAACTGTTGGAAATTTGCCCAAAATCAATCAGCGAATCAAGTTCTGGTCTCGTCGTATGATGCTTGTTCACTTCTGATCTGTACTGTGTCCGGCAACTCGCGCACGACAGCAGAGCAGAAGTTATAGGACAGGACACGCGCAAACGCATGTACTGGACTCTTGGCGGCTTTGATCAAGATTAGCCAAATTACTTTTACTAGCAGCACAACTTGTATCACGATTTGGTGTCGTCGGCTCGATGGTCAGATTGACAGGTTTTGATTACTTTATATAGTGAACAAAATATACAAGTCCTAATTCTACTAGACACACTTATTCTAATAAGTCTGATTGTACTCGCAGCTTGGAAACCAAGTCTACTAAAATTAGATTAACTTACACAAACGATACCACTTGCATAGTCCGAACATAGAAAGAAAGGCATCTAAAAGAATTAAAGAACTTGAAAGTAAGGGTGTCGAACTGTCGGTGGCATCTGAATTATCATTCGATTTTGATCGGTATCAGATAACAGTGCATTCGATTTTGATCGGTATCAGACAACAGTGCATCCGATTAATACTCTCTCCTACGGAGATATATATAGTATGCACTTTTGGCATCCAAATGCTAGTTTTTTCTATTCATATTCGTGGTTACATAATTTATATATAGATTAAATTGTTTTGCAGCTCCTTGAAGCTCTCTTATGATCGCACAGGTCCAAAACTTCGAAAAGAAGATATTTGGGTACACGAAGTTGTTTTATCATTTCAGTTAGGTTCAAAGTGAATGAATGGGGTGGTTTTAATGACATGGCTGCCTAGTCAAAATATTGTGTGGCCATAAATTGTCGCATATCATTCAAAATCAATAAAAAGATCGAATTCAAATTAAAATTCATATAATTCTAGAAGGAACTCTACAAAAATATCCCTACATCGGTAATAAAAAACTTAAAATTATAAAATCATAAAAAATATTATTTTGTAAAATAACTTAGAAAATCCTAAAAGTTGTAATAAGCATAGAAAATACCAAATTCATTAAAAATATAAAAATCTAAAACTTGTTATACAAACTCTTATAAATATGAAGAAATCTTTAAAAATTAATATATCTTTAAGGATTTTATAAGTTTATGAACAATTTTTATATTTTATTATTTTATTGAATGTTTAATTTGCTAATATGTTTTGCTACTTTTTCTAAGTTCATTGTCAAATTTTAGATTTCTATGGCTTTTATGAATTTATGTTTTTAGATATTTAATAATTTAGTTTTTTATTTTTCTTTAAATTCAATTTTTTATTGATTTAGAATAATACATGGCCATTTATGATCATATATTATATATTATGTTGACTAGGCAATCACGTAATCAAAACACTGTCATTAAGGAAGACCGCCAACGTAAGCCCGCTCACACTACCTAAAGGGAATATGACTTAGATCAATTATAGTGATGATTGTAATATGTTTTTGTTCATGTATTTATGATAATATTGATTATTGATTCCCTGAATAAATGTCACGACTTTTTTTCATTGGGTACGAGTTGATTGTGAAACACATTGTTACAGTGACATTATTCTAAACAGGTCCTTGATCTATATTAGATGAGCGGTGATGATTTGATCAGCACATGTATTGGTTGATGGTAATGTTTCACATACCATATATATGGAGATACTAAACTAATAATGTGGACACATGTTGGAGAACATGGGTAGTCAAACAGACTCCCTTCGAGACATTGTGAGATTATTATCTCTTAAAATGGCATCAGTGTATAGTCTCGAGTGGTACGCTTATATAGTCGTTAAATCTAAGATTGTCATGAATGCTCAGCATGTTGACTTGTATGCTTTAGTTTCATCAAATGCTACACAGTAACATGATAGTTATAAAAGTGACTACTGGGTATGTCTTGATATAGCTAAGGGTGTGATGATCAAGATGAAATTTGCCCCTCCTATATAATAGGAGAGATATCTCAAGGTCCCTCGTGTGGATGGATAGGGAAAGCGCACGACCGTGCTAATATGACTAAGGAGTTAGTCATTGTTTGTATCCATCACACTGATGAGTGAAATGGTCGAGCTGTCAACAAGGGTGGAGTACATCTCTCCTTTAGCTTGACTGGTATCGTGCAACAAAGGGATTGGTATCTGAGTGTATCAAGATTCAGCCGAATATTGATTTTGTGCATTCAGGGGTCGATACGTACTGCTAGGTGTCGCTGGTGATTAGTGGATCAGAAATGGGTTTCCGGATCCACGGGCAACTTGCACTGAACATAATGGGTCACAAAATTAACGAGTTGGAACTGTTTAACAAGTTTGTGCGTGGATATGATCTGCGTAGTAGATGGAACCCTAGCGGGCCTCGTTCCACTAGCGTGTCTATAAATGGCGAGGACAGGGGCGGCACGCAAAGGAGTTGAGCCCTCACCATTCCTAGCCGCCGCGAGCCCCTCCCGCTCTCCAGAAACCCTAGTGTGTGGCGAGGTGCTAGCACACCCCGTAGGGCATTCCTACTTAGTACATGTGGATACCGGTAGAGGCGCTACCGTACACAGACACGTTGCTCGGCCCGAGCAAGCAACAACCTCCCCGAGCAAGTGGCGACCTACGCCGACCAAGTGGAGAGTCTCCCCGAGCAAGCCCGACCAGGCGGCGATCAACCCTGACTACCTTGCAAGCTGCTCGATGTTGATCGGGACATGAATGACTACTTCCTCTACGTGTGCGCATCTGCTTCCGCTGCATCGACATGTCAATGGTAACGATCTGTTATCCCCCTACTCGCATGTGATCTTGGGTGAATCGTGGTAGAAAATTTTGAGTTTGTGCTTGTGTAGCATAGCCATTCCCCAACACTATCATGTGGGCCTTGATTGGAGTTTCTCATGCCAATGCCTCTCATGGCCTGGTAGGTGGGCTCGGGTGGGCTCTCTGTCTATTACCTCTGCCCAAGACACTGATGTTGGTATTATGATAAGAAGATTTTTTGTGCCACCATGTTAGATAAGAACGTTTGACCAACTGGTTTAAAGGAGTAGAAGCCGTGTGCGCTTCCCTAGGCAACCAGGGTTTGAGCTAACGGATCCTCATTTTTTTAAAATAATCTATGTCGGCAATTCAAGCCAATGCCACCGACACATGCCTGCTAGCCCGTGGTTTGGCCGGTGGACCTGGATGCACTCCGTGTCTGGGGCTTCTAGTTTGCCACCGTGTCGAGGGCTTCTTGTTCGCCTCCGACACAGATCCTTGTATGTGACGATCTGAAGCTAGTGACGCGTGGTAGCTAGTGGTTGCCATGTAGGGTCAATGACAGTTAGAATTGTCAGTTTTACCTTCGACCCCCGACACATATTTCTATTTAAATCTATTTTTATCTTTGTAAAATAATTACATATATTATTCTTCAATGAAAAATCTAAAAAATCACAAAATTATTTAGAAAGGTTGTACTTCGCACCAACATTATTAAATATTCACTAGTAACATACCATGGTCTTATGGAGTTAATTGTTCGACGAGGAAAGGTCTACGAGTCGTTAGTTGTATAGATAAATAGTTAGGTAGTTTGTAGCGATCGGGGAACGCCACATGATGCATAACCAAGAAATAATTTGGAATAGGTTGATGTTGTAGAACCCATATTTCACCGTAAAATGGAAAAGTGAGACTTTGTAGTTGCGATGGCATTGCTGAAATTGTCGGGGTGCACATTGTGTCATCGAGTTTCTTTGAGCCACCGACAAAGGCTAACCTGTGTCGGCGGCTAGCACTTCACCATCGACACAGATATCCTCTCAATGCCATTTGGGCCCGGCTGGGAGGCTCTTATGCCAAGCCTACCCATGGCGTAGTTGGTGGGCCAGGATAGGCTATGTCATCGTCCATGACTTCACCGCCAATGCAGACGTCCTCTCATTGCCATCTGGGCCTAGTTGGAAGGCTGTCGCGCCAAGCCCACCCATGGCCTGGAAGATGGGCCAGCATAGGCTATGTCGTCAGCCGTGAGTAGGCCACCGACACAAATGTTCTCTCACTGCCATCTGGGCCCATCAAGGAAGGCGCCCGCACTAAGCCCGCCCATGGCCTAGCAGGTGGACCAAAATAGGCTATGTCGTTGACCATGAATAGGTGTCATGACCCGATGTCTTCTCAGGGAATCTAACACCATGAGGTAATACTAGGCCTATACTAGTATCTCATGATGGATAAATAGGTGGACATCATCGCAAATATAAACATTAACTGAATAAAATAACAATTTAACGTATGAAAGGTGGAAGCATTTGCCTTATTACAATACTGCAGTTGGCCCTACTCAGTAGCACTAAATATTAAGAACGAAATAAAAGGCGATCAGGGTGGCGACGGAAAATCGACGATGAGATCCTAGATTGACCCATACACCATAGCTAATCCTGCACACCTTCACTAGGGTCCTCCCGATCCAGGTTGTAATCTAAATAACAAATATATCCGCAATAAGTATAGTGAGTACATGGCTACCTAGCAAGCATACCTTAACTATGAATACGAGAACAAGGGATGGATAATTGTTTTGCCAAACAACTCCTATCGACTCAAATGTTTGTTTAAGCATTAAATATTCAGTTAACACCTGTGAACATTCTACTACATGGGATCTGTAGGCACTCTCTGCCTGCACTTGACCAAGGGGTGGTCAGGCGGCTAATCAGTCACTCTCTACCAACACATGACCCCATAGGCGATCATGCGGCCCAACGAAACAGGCACTCGTTGCCCACACATGACCAAGAGACGGTCATGCGGCACGATGAAACATGCATTCTCTGCCTACATATGCCCAAGACACGGGCATGCAACACAACTGAACAAACACTCTCTGCCTACACATGACCCAGAGACGAACATGCAGCACAACGATACATGCACTCTCTGTCCACACTTGACCAAGTGATGGTCGAGCGGCTCAAGGGGTACTCTCTACCCACACATGATCAGGGAACGATAATGAGGCGCAAATCCTAGCCCTTCACCATAGCAACCCCACAACACATAATTTTAGTTGATCAAATTCATCAGATATCATCATAAAACTTTAGCTTCACAATGTGCATTTTTATTAGAAGTGACTCCTATTACTTACCCAAGCACATCTAAGGAACTACATAAAGGATATGCTAGAGAATCACTAATGGTTTGGCAAATAAGGCTAGTATAAATTAGTTGATGACTAATATGACTTTGGGATAGATACTCACACACTAATCGGATTATACATGCAGTTAGTAAATATAAAACAAAAAGATTTAGCAAACTAGGAAGCAATATGCATCTAGCTTGCCTTGGTAGAAGTTGAAGCTCTACGGGTCTACGTCAGCTCCTGAACAGCACCCCACACAACGGTTGCAGCAGGTACCTATGCGTAGAAACAAATAGCAAAAGAACCAACATCAATACGGATAAAATACCTGGGATTAAATGTGATTTTTAGGCTATTAAATTATATAATTTGGAATTACTAAGCTCCCTAAACAATTCCGTTAAGTTTCAGGGAGAATAGAACATCCCAGGAAAAAGAAAAGGGTTTGAAACCCTAATTGGGCCAAACTCCAGATCCCAACCCACTCCCTCTCTCCTCTCGCATTTGGCCCAAAGTAGCACGCAGCACGGAACCCGACGGTGGGCCTGGCTGGCAGCGGCAATAAGGGCGGCGGCCACAACACCTGACCCGTGGCGGTAGCGGCTGCGGCGATTTACATGTCGGGAGACGGGGCATCTGGCAATACAAGTTAGGGATGAGCGGCGTGGTACCATGCGATCTGGGGCCCATGGCTTTGCCAACCTCGCATGTCCGCGACGTGGGGTGGAGCAACACACGGTGCGGGAAGCGGCGCGACAGCAGCGGTGGGACCCAGATGGGAGACACGTCAGGGTAGGGGACTTGCGGCAGTGTGGTATTGGGCGCGGGGTTCACACTGGCAGCGCGCACACCAAGGCTCGCCGGCGGCCGTGGAGGCAGCAGACTTCGTCAAGGTATTCCAGGCACAAATTCTTACCAAACATAGGGTTCCATAAATAGTCAAAATGATCGTCTCGATGAGCTCTTCAACGTTGGGCCTTGGATCTTTGAGATAGGTTTTGGACGAGAGGGATACCTCGAAAAGCGTTTGGGATTGCACAAGACCGAGGCGGCCGCTAGGTTTTTGAGGGGAGGGGAGTTGTGGCTGCATATAGGGGGTCTAGGGACCTTTATGTAGTTGTGGGAATGGGATGGGTCAGCCAGGAAGGATAAGGAAAGAAATAAGAGTCCTAATTCTACTCGCGGTACGTACAATTCAGAAACTGGCCAACTTTGGAAACAGAGTATCCGGAGGAGTTTGTAGCTAAAATTTGGAGGATAGGTCGATTAGGACTTTTAGAAGGTCTGCAAATATTTGGGAATTTTTTTGGAGAGTATTTCTCATTATTTATAAAAATACTTTCTAATTAGGGCCTTTTTGGGCTTAATCCAAATTTCTGGATAACCCAAAATTCGAGAAAAGACGAGATATGGATTTGAGGGCCTTGGAGATGTGTTTCCACTGCCTCACCCAAAATCTTAAGCATGGCTTTACTTAAAATAGCCTAAAGAGCCAAATAATGTGGTTTTAAATAGATTTTTAATATATATATATATATATATATATATATATATATATATATATATATATATATAGAGAGAGAGAGAGAGAGAGAGAGAGAGAGAGAGAGAGAGAGAGAGAGATCCTAATATACCCCTGGGTGTAATCTACACCCGATCGGTTGGCGAGCCAGGTTCATGGACCATTCACGCAACATGTGGATTGAGTCACGCATGATTAATTAGGGAAGTAATTAATAGGCGGTTTATTAGGAGACGAGCACTAAATGCAGTTCCTAAAAAATAGGATCTCACGAACAAAGCCACACCAATTTCAGTTTCTATCGCCTGTCCTCGCGTTGCTCTAGCGGCTATGACGACCTGCATCTCCTCTCCGGCGACCGTGGCTCCCCGTCCCTGCGCCCTCTCCGGTCTCCGGCGTCCTGGGAGCGCTGCCCCGCATCCTCTCCGGCGACGGCGGCTCCCCGTCCTCGCATCTTCTCCGGCATACTGGCGGCTCTGCCCCCGCGTCCTCTTCGGTGACGGCGGCTTCTCCGGCATACTGGCGACGGGGAGGATGTCCGCACCGGCGGCGACAGCGGCGATGACGGCGATGAGGAGGACATCCGCGGCGGCGGTGACTACGGCAACGGTGAGGATGTCCACGGCGGCGGCGAAGACATCGACGGCGAGGACGTCAGCGGCGGCGACGACGGCAACGATGAGGACGTCCGCGACGGCGGCGACGACAACGAAGCACGCGGCGGCGGCGAAGACGGCGACGGCGAGGGCGTCGCGGTGGCGATGAAGCGACGTCATGGCGGCGGCTACGACAACGACGGACGACGACCTCCACGGCCGGCGCGACGCCTTCTCCACCAAGCCGCCTTGCCGCGTCCACGCCGCCACGGTACGCCGCCTCCCGACCTCGACCGATGCCGTCACCGCCGGTCGCCGCCTCCCATCACGTCGTGCTCGCGCCGACCTCACCGGATTATTTAGCAAATTCACCGGATTACTTAGAGAACCCGCTGTGAAAATGTAATAGTTCTACACATTTACTTTGCATTACGACAAAGTAATGCATAGTAATTAGGTTTTGACTCTTTTTCACTTCTGTATGTTTGCATAATTGAAATTAATGAGAAGTAACTGGTCTAAAATTCTGATTACTTTCTTATTTTGGCTCGAGAAACTTCAGTAATCAAAAGTAATCGGTTTGAAAAGAAGCAACTCAAAATTTCAAATAAACCGACATGCAGCCCACGATGTTAGGGTGTGTTTGGATCGAGCCTCGCCAGCGACTTTTGCCGGCCAGCAATGATCACAACCTCGAAGCGATCAAAATCGGACGCTGGGGAGCCTACTGGGCGAGCAACTCCCACGACTCCCATCCAAACAAGCCCTTAAAGCCCCCACGATTCTAGGATCTTGCCTCCCAGCGAATTACTTTCCGTGCTGAAACATGTTCACTTGATTATTTCCGATTACTTTCAAAAATGCGACCGCTTACTTCGTGTTTGGTGGCTCATGTTCATTTGGGAAGGTTCAGTGTAGATTAGCTTAATATACCCCGGGGGTAGATTAGGCCTCCGTATATATATATATATATATATATATATATATATATATATATATATATATATAAAAATAAACGCTATTTTGCCTAACACATAATAATTTTACTTGAATGTCATAATTTTACTTGAATGTCACGGTAGGCCGCTGACATAGACGTCCTCTCACTTGCTATCTGGGCCTGGATAGGGGGGCTCCCGTTCCAAGGCCACCCGTGGCCAGGCGGGTGGAGCTAGGATAGGCAATATATGTTGTCGACCAAGCTAAGGCCATGGACATTGCTTTGGCTTAACTGCGATGTGGACCCTGCTAGCTAGCAAGCTCCCGTGGCTCTCCAAGTGGTGTGGCTTTGTGTCGCCAGACTTCACAGGATTGCATGTACATCTTGGACTTGGTAGTTGCCAAGTCCATTATTTACATCTCGGACTCGGACTCGGACCGACCGCACGCCACCTCCTCGACTTGTTGCACGCCGACAGCGCAACCGGTCAACGCCGCCATCGTCTCCTCGGTTACTGCCGCCCTATCCTCCGTCGACGCCTCCTCAGCATGCAGCTGCCACTGACGTCACCACCGTCCATTGAGGGACAAGCCTCCACGGTTGCCGAACATCGTCGATGCCTCCACGAGCGACCGTCGCCACTACGACCACCGTAGCTCGGCGCCGCCGGCCTTGCCCTGGCCACTGTCTGCCCTACCCCGCACTGCCACGCCCCACCAACGCAAGTCCCTGGCCGGCCCATTCGCCTCCCGATAAGACCAAATCCCTCGTTGCCTCCCCGACCGTCTCTCGGTCACCCAGTTGCATGTACATCTTGGACTTGGCAGTTGCCTCCACACTTGCACGAACAGTATGTCAAACTTGACCTGAACCCAACATTTTATTTTTTTATCACATTGAATATGTATCATTGGCTATTCGAAACTGCCAAAAAATGTAGTCAACTGTAATTACAAATTTGTGTCGCAAAGGCAGCCATGAGGCGGTGGCCGTGAGCACATGGCTACCGGTAGGTGGGCTATCTGTGGTGGGTGAGGAGGTGGAGTGTCGTCCTTATTTTCAAAAACCGAAACACATGTGCATCATGTACTTGCATTAAATAAAATACATTCGAAAAAATTTAAACCCTTAAAAATAATTATGTTACCTCTAAAACCATATTTACTCCTAAAAGTAATTTAATTTAAATAAAAAGGTTTGCAAAACAAATTAAAGATTCACATTATTATTTTATTTGTAAATGTAATAAATGTTAACTATGCAATTTTATTTTAACTGATCTAAATTTAATTTATTTATTTGCGTGAAAATATTTTCATTCCAAATTTAGAAGGAATTTTGAGGAATAACAGCAGGCATCAATTATAATCTGATGATGAATTTCTTTGTCTGGTGACAAAGGCAAATCTCTAATCTAAAAAAAATTGTATGTTTTAAGGGAATTGCTAATCATCAGTCGACTGAAATCCTGGGGGGATTTTAGTCGACTTCCCATTTAACCGCGCCGCTAGCTAGCTTCATCCGCTCCGAGACCTCCCACCGCCGTCTTCCTCCCCTTGGCGACCTCCTCCTCTCCCGCCGCCGCGCCGCCAAGAATTCGAGGTTAGGGTTTTGGTGGGGTTCGGGTTCGGGGTGCCGCCGGGCTTAGAGGGATGGCCGGGGAGGTGGCGGTCCTGCGGTTGGTTGGGGATGAAGTGAGGGCGGCGGCGGAGGCGGTGGTGCGGCCGAGCCTTGGACGGGGGAGGCGGCGGTTGGGGCATCGGTGGCGAGGTGAAGGCTATGGCCGGGTTAGGTTAGGCGGGGCAGCGTCGGCGGGGAGGTTGGGCGTGAGGCGACTAGGCACCGGTGGCGGCGTCGGCCTGAAGCGATGGCGGCGGCGAGGAGGAGGAGGAGGAGCGCGGAGCAGAGACATCGGGGTCGGGGCGGTGGAGAGGAGAGGAAAAGGGGAAAGTAAGAGAGAGTGTGGGGAGGCAGGGGCTGATCTGGGCGTTGGATTGAGATCCAACGGTCCAGAAAATTAACTGATAGGTAGGGAAAAAACAGTTGACTGATAAATAGGCAGTCCGATGTTTTAATTGAATCATCTTCGCTCTTTGAAATATCTACTTCCTTTTGCTGTTGCAGTACGTATGACAACTGAGTTCGTACGGCCGGTACGGTCAGTCATGCAATGTTCAATGTTGATTTCCTGACTCATTTGTTCTAAATATATTTTCCAGTGAAGATTGTAGAGGTTAATTTGTTCAGGGCCTTGAGCACAGAAATTAATTATTCAGAACTTTGAGTTGTTTTTCTTTGTCTTACATAATATGGCTACATTAAGCATGACATCATTGCATTCCAAGTACAATTGTTGTACTAATAATTAATACAACTGTACCCAAAGTACGACATGTAATAGTGTTATTTGCACTGGACTACATTCCTGAATTGTAGTTATCATCTTGTAACAAAAACAAAAATGCAGGCTGACCACAATGATTGATCAATTGCTTTTCATCATCGATCTTTACTGTTAAAAGAAAATGAGTCGTGCATGTATATTTTCCATAGTGATTATTTTTCATCACAAACTTCCAAACGAACATGTTTATGTAGTATCCACAGCAATATTAACCTCCTCCGTTTCCTCCCAGGGTTATTAGATACATACACTTGCAAATTAAGTCACAATTTTGAAATATCCATTAATAATTGTAAAACCTACTTGGTGTCACTTGAAGTGATAGACCTTCACAACATGCCATTGTCGACAAATTATCCACTGCTAACCTCTTGAATTTTTTGGCTATCTACCAATCTTTTTATCCAATTTTTCTTATTCTTCCTCCATCTTCGGTCGCAAACTCCCATCGGCTAGTTGGTTAATGGGATGAGAATATGTTGCGATTTTGGCAATGACCGGAGAGGTGGAGTAGCAGTAGTGGTGCCACAACATGTCCTTGTTTGGGCTTTAGCGTGGAGTTGTTGGACCACCAGAAGGGATGGTCTCCATGAGGTTTTTATCAAGCTTGAATATCTGCTCACACTATAGGAAAATACTTCTTTCGCTATGGAACCCCAGTCCAAGCAGCTTAACCGTCGACGACTATATAATATACCGTTGATACTATCATCTTGTGTTGATAGCCTTGTTATGACTGTCGACACTTAGTCTAAGCATCGACGGCTTATTGGTGGCTATCAATACATATATGGGCATACTCAAGGGTCAACATTTGACTGTCGACATTATATATTGGCCGTCAAGAAATACAACCTTTTTCTGTAGTGTTACATTGCACCATCAAGAGGGATACTAGAGGTGCAAATAGCCTTTGTCATCACCGCACGTTGGCAAAGATCAGGTCATTGGATACGATATGCCATAAGATGCCAGTGTTAAAGTAGGGTTGGGTACAAATAACTTTCATCCTCACCTCCCCCTAGTGATATAAGATCAAATCATTGGATATGTTGTGCCATGACATGCCAAGCTCGTTGTGTATGAGGTGTGGGTGGACAGTGAGGACACATCTGATGGAGGCGACATATTTGTTGTGCAAGGTGACATACCACGGGAGCTCGAATCAAATTCGAATGAGTGAATGATAAAGGCAATGTCGATATGTGGAAGGATAAGCGGAGAGTGAAGACCATAGTTGTGTTAGAAAGGGGTCGGCCATTGGGGGATGGGAGAGAGCAGAGGTGCTTACAATCATTTTTAGTAATAAAATGTATATAATGGCTCCATGATGGCATATTTCAGAGGAAACTTATTTAGATGTGACGCGTAGGATGTTTCACACTTTTCAATTCAAAATTGGCCACTTTTTAAACAACATACATCTTAGTTTTATTCTTTTTAAGAGTTTGTTATAAAATTTAGGACTAGTGTGGAACCTCTTGATCCATATCGTTTCATTGATAACTAAATTCCTCCCTCTGCATATGCATTTTTACGGTGCTCCCACGTTTCCACGTGCCATCATCATTAGCTGTGTCGTGCTCCGTAGGGCTGGACAAAAAGCTCAGGATCAATGAGCCAATCGAAATCAGATCAAGCTCGAGCTTTATTCGAGCCGATCTTGAGCCGGGTATCGAGTTTTATTATAAATCGAGCCGATCTCGAGCCAAGCTCGAGCTGCTCAGTTTCAGCTCGAATTCTCGAATAGCTATACTCACTAAGTGACAATTCCAACCTTCAAATGGCCTAGTTGATAGTATTATGTGCTCACTGATCATTGTTTTAACTGTATACTTTTATGCATTTATGACTATGATTAATGAACATTATTCGATGGAAACTGTATCATTTTATTGGATTTGTATTTATCCTTGAGATAGTTGCATTGTCAATTTAAAATTAAACAAAATGAGACATTTTATGATTTTTGAGACAAACCGAACCGATCTCAAGCTTAACCGAGCCAAACCGATCTCGATTTTGAGGCTTACACCGAGCTCGATATAAATTCGAGCCAATGTTGAGCCAACCCGAGCTCGAGCCTTAACATGCTCAGCCCACTCAAGATAAGCTCGAATCCAGCCCTAATATTCTGCCCTTACGAATATCGCATGATGCAGCAGGAGGAATATTACAGCAGAAAGTCCGAGTACAGAGTGCATCCAAATTGGAACAGCATGCAGGTCGATTAAATCTGATAGAAACCAAAATCCGACGAGTTATTGGATCCATAAAGCAGAGATTAATTGGCTACTTGATGGCATTAATCCGCTTGATGCTTCCTTTAAACTGCAATGGAGGTGCCCAGCTTGAGGTCCCCGGCGGCGTCCAACGGGATGGAGGCGGCGCCGGCCGTGTCCGAGCGGAGCGCCGCCACGGCCTCCTGCACCCGGCATGCCATGCCGTCGAGCCCCGCCTGGAGCCGCGCGGCGAGCGCCTCCTTGGCCGTGCCGGCGACGGGCTCGCACTCGAACTCCCACTGCAGCTCGCAGCCGGCGGCGGCGTCGGCGACGCTGAGGGTGGCGAAGAAGCGGCGGAAGCCCATGTTGTTGTCGTTCATCTCGTAGCGGAGGCGGCGGCGGGCGGAGTCGTGCTCGAGGAGCGTCTCGTGCGCCCAGTCGGCCGCCAGCCCGCCGCCGCGGGGCTCGCCCTCGCAGTAGCGCACGCAGCCCGGCGCGCGCGGAGCGCCGGAGACGTGGCGGCACTTGGCGACGCGCGGGTGCCACCGGTGGAACGCCGGGAAGTCGGACAGCAGCGCCCACGCCTCCTCCGCCGTGGCCCCCGGCGCCGCCGCCGCCACCACCCCCGCCCACTCCAGCTCCGGCTCACCCGCCGCCTCCATGCTAGCCTCGCCGGCGGCGACCGATACGACACCGTCTACGTACGTAGTGTGTGTGTATCCGACTGCGAGCGACGCCTCAACTGTTGGCGATGGGGTTTTATAAAGAGGAGAAGCGGGTCGCGGGTTTCGGGTCCTGGCTGGTGTGTTACTGCGGCGAGGTCCGGACGCATTTGGGACACGTGGGGCCCACAGATTAGCTTATTTCGGTGCCGTCAGCAAGTGGCACGGTGGGCCATCCACAATTCCACATCATGAGCCAGGCTGCCAGGGCGAACGAGGCTGCTGGGCCTGACGCGAAGGGAGTACGGCACGGTGTCACCTCGGACGCGCCACTCGTTTTCCCAATTCTCTCTTTGTTCCATTCTCTTCTCCATTCCCTTCCTCTCATTTTCCCCCTTTATTTTCCACCATCTCTAACAGCATGCTTTCGAAAAAATTTGTGAAAAAAACAGAGAGAAAAATTCCTTCTAAAGGAAGTGCACGAATAAATTTCTTATAAATAGAACCACGAAGAAATTCTACTGTAGCATCTTCAGTGACCAAAATCTCTTTACGAAGGAAAAATGACCTTGAAGAGATATCATTTGAGATGGTCTAAAAACTCAATCAACTTCCCTCCTAAACAAAGAGCCTAAAAACAAATAAAATAAGATAAAATTCAATGTCGGGCCTAATTGCTAAACAATCACCGAAAACGATGAATCCTGAGGCGGTGTCATCAGCCCCATCTCCGCTGGCCTCAACCTCGAAAGGAATAGTACAAAGATGAAGGTCAAAGTAAAAAAAGCCTCTAAGTCTATCACCGCAAAAAAAAAAAAACTAAAAGCAAGGAAACACACCTATAACCATAGCTATCGTATTTGAGCGCAATAACATTGGAGCCTTATAGGATAGAACCCACATCTTTTCCCTTTCTTCAAACCACCCATCACCTTCGTAGAACAAGGATTGACTCCTTCATCGTAGTTGTTGCCACCCCTTGCTTGACGAAGCTATCAAAGATAAGAAACTACCACCTAGAACATTGTGGAAAGCCACTTCCATCATGATACTCCAAAAGACGCACAACTACCCATCGAAGATGCCTCGTTATATACAAACCACTATGACAACCCGCCTCTAGAAGACCTAACCATAATTTAATCCTACAAAACTTGTACATCACCTCAACTCAAATCCACCTTCTTTCTTTGCTTGCAAAGACACACAAAGCCTCAATCGACAAATAACTCTAGCGGATCACATGAACATCAGCAAAAGCTTTGCCTCAAAGGCACCCTACTATACAAAAGACTTAATTCTAGCTCTCTAAGGGGTAGCCTTTCCACTTCGGTACATGGGCACACTTTTATGGGTGGTGACTTGGAGTCACGAAAGACCAGCTGATTGACTAGAACAATGCGACACACTAATCTTAGAGAATGTTCAGAGTGGTTTAAGATTAATAAAGAAAAATTTAGTTTTTAAAATTAAGTTATTTATTACCATGTCGCCACCTCTAAAACTCATAAAAACAACGTAAAAAATTGGAGTAGTTTCAAGAAGCAGCCACAGAAATATCTCAGAAGTCCAGATTAACACTTATCTCACTTCATTTCAGCGAGTTTTCATTCTACTCCACCACTTAGAGCATGTTGGGTTTAGTCCCACATCAAATAATGGTGATGGGGGAGCACAACTTAAAAGGTGGAGTCGTCTCGCACCCACCAGGCTAGTCTTTTCGAATGAGTTAGTCCAGGGCCTTGGTTGTGGCTGTAGCTGGACCAATGGATGTAAAAGACCTCGTCCGAAGTGTGGAATACATGGACCTTGGGTATCTCTATGGCAGGCTATGAGGACTACCCAACAGGGCATGGGCCGAGCCGGCTACACACGCAAAGAGGACAACCGGCCTGCCAGCCAACCTTGTACGACAAGTAAAGATAAAGATAAAAGTCTATCCCAAATAGGGAAGATATGATTGTAATCCTGGATAACTACGCGTCCGGCAAGAAAGGATAGAGATAGGTTTCTATCTTGTAACGCTGCCCCCCACTGTATAAGGCGGGCAGGGGATCCTGCTTCTAGAGACATAAAAAAACATACATGTCCCTTGGTATCGATCATCAAACCATCATAATCCCAAGAACACAGGACTAGGGTATTACCTCCACCGCGAGGGTCTTAACCTATATAATCCCTTGTCTTGTGTTGCCATCGAGTTTGGATCCAGCGCATAACCCCATATAATTCATTGCCGATGATACCCCCCTGTTTAACAAATGTCGACACTAAGACTAATTGTTGGTTTTGAGGGGAGTCGGATCATTGCTGGCCATGAGATGGTAGGATTTCAGCTTGCTTTGACAAGTGGTATCAGAGCCAAGGTCTCTAACCTAGAACATCTCCTGGATATCTGACAGTTGTCGAATATACCCTTGATGTATGGTGGGGAGATTGTTCGGTTATGTGGTGGGGGATAGAGGTCCTGATTTTCTAGTGAGATAACTAATTTTGGTTTGTTGAAGAGTGACATTGACAATCTGGCTACCAACCACATTGGATTGGATTCCGACAATCGCCAAACCACACTCACGAGTCGTTATCAACCATCCCAAGAACACGGTTGACCTAATCACGAAGATCAATCTCTAGGAGCAATCAAAGAACACGCAAGAACAAGGTAAAAGAAATTGAAACTGCAAGTAAGGGTGAAGTACACGATAAAATTGATGTTTCGAAGCCCAACTTGGTTGGTCTATTCGACAAAAGCAAATTTGAGGAAGCGTCACACAAGGGAGCTGCTAGACAAATCAAACCTATTGAAGAAGAAGGAAAGAATGGCTATAAATAGAAAAGAAGGCGGCCAAGGGAGTGGATGCAAAACTCTAGTTGTACACGGGCTTTGGGCAAAAGAAGATCGTGGTGCAGTGTTGTTGTCCACTAATTATACACCAACATACGCTAGAACTCCGGTAATTTGGGGGAAATCAATGTTTATGCTTGCA
The DNA here is from genome assembly GCA_036346415.1 of Raddia guianensis. Classification (NCBI taxonomy): domain Eukaryota; kingdom Viridiplantae; phylum Streptophyta; class Magnoliopsida; order Poales; family Poaceae; genus Raddia; species Raddia guianensis. Next base: position 31,147,928 of record CM070538.1, on the reverse strand, counting down.
CTTTATTTAAACTAATAAATTTCCACAAGTTTTGGTGAGTATTTGTCCACAGGAATAGTGGAGGAAAACTGAAGCTGAACCGGGCTCAGAAGCGGTCGGCCGACCGGACCCTGGTCGGCCGCCCTAGACTTTTCGCCCAACCGGCTCCATTTTCTCCTAGGTGGTCAAGAAGCACAAAATGAAGAGATCTACGCCATACACTCAAATTGGTTTGATCGAAGGGCAGCACTTCCTTCACAATTGGGTGACTCGGCTCTTAAGAAAGCCATGTCTAATGACCTTAACTTCCAAAACCGACGCAAGGGGAAGATCTACACCCCACAAGAAGCATCCCAGGCGAAGGGGACGACTTGGATCAACCGAACCCCGGTCGGCTGACCCCCTCGAGATTCTCTTTGGATTCTCCTTCGGATGGTGGCTTGCTTACACGTGTCCCATGGCGTGGAGCTCACTCATTGGCTGTGGATGGCTATAAAAGGACCCCCTCACCTCACTTGACCAGACACACCACACCACATCCCTATCATTTGGAGTTACTCTTCACTTGTTAGAGTAATTATTTTGGGAGTTAGAGTTGAGTAGAGCTGAAGCTCGGAGTTCCGGAATCGTCTTCGAGAAATTCGGGTAATAACTCTTGTATCCTTTCCCTTATGTTACACTTTGCCTTTATAATATAAGTGTCTTTCATTATCTGTGCTGATGTCGGCAGGTGACTAACTGGGGGGTCACCACTGGCAATGAATTTGTACGAGGGGACGCTAATCAAGAACTAAGCCAGATGGTAACACAAGACAGGGTTAGACAGGTTCAGGCCCTCAACGGAGGAGGTAACACCCTACTTCCTGTGTTCTGGGATTATATGATGAATCAAGATGCGGGATGCAAGATGATGCTATATGTCTATGATGATTTGCTATGCCGATGGCCTCTACCCCCTCCCTTTATATAGTGTAGGGGGAGATAGAGTTGTAGGATAGCACGTGGTATACGATAGCTAATTTTGTTATGCTGTTACATGTCATGCATGTATTGATCTGCTAATTACATGGAGATAGATTATATCCTTGGGAACTTCCTTGGAGCTCAAGGCACGTGTAACCTGAGTGGTCTCTATCCTTGATCAGCCGACTTGGATCGCCCCCTATCTGCTCTCTTATGGGCCTTCTAGAGGATACCCGGGGCCCATATAGTCCACAGTAGCCCCCTAGTACTTTACGTTCGAGTCAGATGTCCGACCGACTTGTTTCACCAATATCTCCTGTAATCTGAAAAGAGATTATAAAGAACTCAAGAAATCTTAAGTTTTTGTGTTAAAGCAATGCTTGGATTGGCAATACCAAGCTCCAGCTTACTCGGCGCATTGGGCGCATCACCTCAACAGATGAATTCGGCTACTTGGCACCCACTCTTGCAATGCAAAAGTAGCAATTGGCCCGTCATGGGGCGTGCCTTAAGCCACGTCACTACAACTTCTGTCTTGCAGCATGCTGTAGTTAAACGTTGCAAGGGATATCGAAGTCAGGTGCCTAGCCTTAGCTTGTAAGAACTAGCACTCGGCCCAGCATGGGGCGCACCTTTCAACCGAGTGGTACCTGTCCCAACCAGAGAAGGGATCAGCATAGGCCCCTAGAGGCGTACCGATTGGATGCAATTTGGCCGAGAGGCATTTGTACCCGGGTATCGGTGTACAACTAGCGACCTTATTAAAGGCATACCTCCGAAATTGCACCCAAATCTAACCAACACCCAACCTCGAGCATGCGAAGTTGGCTAGTGACCCAACATGGGGTATGCCGTGAGATACTTTTAATTTTGGCGCTGCCGGTCATATGCCCTCCAGGGTGTACCGCGGCCGAATTAGGCTCGATTTTAACACATTGCCACCGTTAGCGGCTTGTTAAGAAAGCTTGTTAAGGGGATTGCCCTTTGCAATTTTAGCCCAAGCCCAATTAGGGAGAGGCGAAGCGTTTTCGCGCCCTTTTCTCACACAGCCGGAGCGACACGCGTTTCCGTCGAAAACCGTATCCGTAGCCGCTTCCGTCCCATCACCATGATGGTCTTACTGTGTTCGAAACGGATTACAAGGCATGACCCTTGAACTTCCTCTGTGTATAAAAGAAATCCCAGGGCAGAGTACTACTTCACCACCAGCTTTCGAGTTTTCAAGTCTTCTTCTTCCTAGCGACAACCAGAAATCTCCATCCTTTTCTTTTTCGAGAGCAATGGCGAACATCATGGAGTTGATAGAGATGTGGGTTGCTGAGGCCTGCGCTAAGGACGAGGCGGAAGTCGCCGCCAAAGCCGCTGCCAAAGCCTTCGAAGATGAACTCTGGCAGGATTTCCAGATGAAGGCGGATATCCGCGCGGAAGAATCCATTAGGGTTCTGATCCACGGATTCCCGCAACTCCACAAGGTGCGCTTCCCCCTGAAGGACGCACTGGTCGCAGCCCTCCTCACCAACGGGGGATACTGAGGTCCTCCCACGGGGCTTCTTCTTTTGCTTCTCCGCGAGCCAGCGACGAGCCTTAGCTCGATGTGCTGTGCCGCGGAGAAATGTAATCAGGCCTAAGAGCCCTTTTTAATGAAATGCCTTTTAGAAATCTTGATGTCTTTTCCTTTGCTTTAATCTTGAGTCTGCGACGCTGCTTCTTCTTGATGATCTCGAATCCACAACACCGCTTTGTCCGAGTAGTTAGGGCCGCTCGCTCCTAGACTGGCACTCGGCGCTTAATGCGGACCTCTCAGGAGGAGTCACTCGGCCAGCCGAGCAATTATCCGAGCCCCTCGCGAAAAGGCCGCATCCAACGCTAGACTAAGGCCCAGCCCAAAATGCGAAACACTGCCCATTGCTATAAGTTAGGAACAAAGGAAAGAAATTAGTTCACCTCGCTCACTTTTTGCGCCAGTCAGTTAGCTTCTCCCAGCGAACGCCGCCGCTAGGGTTCTTCTCCATCGCAACCTCCGCTGCCACCCGTCTCCGATCGTAATGGCTCCACCTTCTCCCGCCACCCCCAAGATCGGTAAGAGCGGGAAGGAGTGGATGAAGTCCATCACGACTGAACGAAGGCTACAGTGGTCTCC